>JAEOAD010001412.1:0-600000 GCA_036365145.1 Orientallactaga sibirica | reverse complement strand
GCATGTACTGGTGACAGGAGGCCAGCTTCTTCCACCATTATGGAACTTCCCTGGATCTGTAAACTTTAAATAAAATCTGTTCCTCCTAGAAACTGTGCCTGGGTTGGAGGTGCATCCCAGCAATGTGAAGCTGACTACAACAGTAACTAACACAATTTCCAATCTGTTGTTGAATGACTCTGGAAACTAGAAATCAGGTTTGTGGACAGAGTAAGAGTAGAGAAGACTCTTGAGAGAAGCAGAGATCTACAGTGAGGACTCCTTTTTTTTCAGTTCTAGTCCTGGCCTATGAGCCAGTGCAGTGCCCTTGAATTTTATTAATGTAGTTTTCTCCTTCAGCCTACTCTCTCAAGTTCATCCAAAAGGTGTATTTGTTTGGGGGTATTTGTGTGTCATGTGCACACACATGTGTATGTGTGTTTCTGTTTGTGTGCACATGTGGGTATGTACAGGTACATGTATGGGCTATATGTAATCAGTTATTGCTTTGTCTAGCAGAACATGACAGTCTGGCTTGAGATTGTAAAATAGCTGATAGCTCCTGCCTTTGTGTCTTGTAGGCTATTACCATGTAAATATTGGGAAGAGAGGCAGTGTGGGGGAGAAAAGGGCACAGAGAGATTAGGTAATGTTTTTCATTAGTTTCTTTCTTTTATTTTATTTTAGAGAGAGAGAGAGAAAGAGAAAGAATTGGTGCACCAGGGCCTCAGCCACTGAAATCAAACTCCAGATGCTTGTGCCACCTAGTGGACATGAGCAACCTTGCACTTGCCTCACCTTTGTGCATTTGGCTAAGGTGGAATTTGGAGAGTCAAACATGGGTCCTTAGGCTTTGCAAGGAAGCACTTTAACCCTTAACTGCTAAGTCATCTCTCCAGCCCTAGGAAATGTTTTTAATGTCAGACAGATAATGGATGGTGGTTATGGGATAAGATTCACATATGTCTATGAGAATCTTGGTAAGATTATATATATCACATACATATGATGTATCATATGTATGTGATATATATATATATATACAAACATATATACATACATACATGCATACATACATATAGACTGTTACCAACTTGGAGATTTTGTTAGAATTAACAAAATTGTTTCTAAAATATCTAACAATATCAATAAACATACATGCACAAAATGGATTGACTGGCATTTACAAATGAAAATCATATATTAGGACATTAATAGTGGTTCCAATAGTCACTTACATAAATGAAATTCTTATAGATTAATTACAAAGAGAGACAGAGTCCATTGTAATTGGGATACATAGCAAATGGTAGGCATTTTAGTACTGGTCTGAACTGCCCATGCCTATCATCTCAGCACTGGGCAGGCTGAAACAAGATCATGGGCTCAAGGCCAGTATGGGTTACGGTGAACTGAGGTTGGGGGAGAGGGGACAAAAGAGGATAATGGGATGGGAGCATGATCAAATGATAATATGCTCATATAGTAAAGTTCCCAATAACAAACTAAAATAAATTATTACAAAAAAAGAGTTTGAGGATAGAGCTGATCTATCTAAAAATTTAATAAAGAATAAAAGCTATTTTGTACAAAGTTGACTGTGTACTATGCACTGCCCAAAAGTTATAGCAGGGGTCATATGTGTGAGTCATGAGGTCTAGATGAGTGAAGATTGTATCAGACTTTTTGAAAACACTGGGCCTCCAGAGAGTTCATATGGAGGGATGCTCTGCATTGGTTAGTATGTACCATGTTGAACCATCTTATCTGATCTCATTTTGGGGGTGTGCAATGCACAATACATTTCAGAGTCTATAAAATCAGACGTGGGCAACATCCTCACTCTGACTCACGTGACCTTTGCTGTGAAATGCAGTCTGTGGGCAGGATGTCACTGAACTCAGGGCTGCAACACAAAAATAAAAGCTACATTTCAAAATATAGTACATGCTCCGAAGACAAAGTGTAATGAGTTGGGCTGTGGACTGGAAAGACAAACACATGCTCGGGGATGTGAAAACTGCAGTGTACAACATCACATCGGATTTCAGAGCAACCAGGTGGGCAGTCCCCCATGCCTTCCACATCCATAACTCACACATATAGACTTTGTCATAGCTAGCAAGTCCTTGCCTATGTGCTGTTTATGTACAGGTTGTGTTGAAACTTGTTCAAACAACTAGACATTAAAACTTAGCAAGAAAACTATGATAGGTAGGTTCATTTTCAGATCCAAGTGTAATCATATACACATATATATGTATTTAACACTTTGTATAACTAAAATGGTGATCATTTTACAAAGTGTGGAATATACAGAAAAGAAAAAATGAAAATTATCTGTAAGTCCATAATTTCTAATATACTGTTTTAATATATGATCTTTCAACTTTCTCTTAGAAATTTATTTTTTAATATTATATATTTTATAAGCAGTATATATATATATATGTCTTAAAAGTCAAAAGTGATTAATAATTTTAACATTAAATATTTTTGCAATTGTTATGCACATGAAATAAATGGGCTTCTAAAACAATGAAACCAATTTATACTTCTAAAAATAATAAGGAATAGTCATTGCTCACATAAGCAGTAAATATTTTATTTTACTTGAAATAAAATTTGATATAACTTTAATTTACAAAAATATGTCTATGATTGATTACTGGAGATTAGATTTTATATGGTTATTAGACAATTTTATGTTATCTTTCATAAATTATCCCATCATGACTCATACAGCTTGGATAGGATGAAGGAATGGTAGATTTTACTTTTTTCTTAGAGGATATTAAGACCAATTTCAGTTAAAAAAAGAATACTAAACTTTGTCATTTACTACAGTTTTTCTTATGTGGATGTCTCACTTTCTGATGGCCAAGTGTGATCACAATTTAATTTTTTCATGTGTTCAAATCTCTAAACCTTGGAAAGTTTCACACATGGGAGTGCATAAATAAATCTTTCCAACAAGGAAATTCTCGACATGCTTAGATCAGGAGTGGGTAGGTTTGTGTATGCAGGTGGCCTGCCTGGCTGCTGCTCACCCACCTGAGTGGCCTTAAACCCTCCAACCCCAGCTCTGGAGCATCTCTCCACTAAAGAAAGTGTCCCTAAAATCATGTTAGGAACAGGCAGTGTGGGCAGGATGGACACCCTTTCTGCTGCTCAGACTTGAACAACCTTGTGAAGGACCCACTCAGACAGACAAAGTTGCTTAAAATAAAATGGGAGGGAGTCTTTTAAGAGATGGAACATCTGTGATAAACTCATTTTCTATGTGAGCACCAATGAAGATGCCTGTCTGGGTCGGCTGAGCGTTTCTATAGCAGTCGAAAATTCATTTCATTTCATTATCAGAACTGTTCAAGCACCCCGGTTTGGATCAGGGAACAGATTCTTAAACCTGCAGGAAGCTCATTTACCCCTGCTGAGGCACCAGCTCCCTTTCTTGTGAAAAGGTGGAGAAGGCTCACTAACAAATCCTTGAAGATATATTGTGTAGGTACACAGTTTATGTGTGTGTCTGTATGTGTGATGTATGTGTGATTTATATAGAAGAAGCATAAACATTTCCCAAGACCCACCATCTCCAGCAGCCTATGATCCTGTTTCTGTTTTATTTGGGTCCCTGTCAGGGCTACTTTCCCAGTCCTTTCATCCGTTAAAAATATTGCTCTCTCTGCATTTGTAAACAGAGAAGTGCTTCTCAGGTGGTGCACAGTGGAACAAAGAACAGAGCATCAATTCTCTCAACAGCCAGCAATGAGGCACATTGAAGTTTTTTCAAACCACAAACACTGATTGAGAAAACTTTTAAAGAATCCCAGATGGCATTTACAGGTTCAGAGCAAAATTAACGGAGGGGAAAATATCCATACAATTTGAAGCCTTTAAAATGAAAGGCATAAGATGTCTCCTTGTTCCTCAACTGTGACATACTTAAAAACTATAACTTCAGTTCATTTTTGCATTCTCATAGTAGATAAGCAGAACCCCAGACAGAGGCTGAGTGATGCTGAGACCTGGGAAGTGAGCACACTGTGTAGGACAAGGGAGAGGTAATTGGAAGGCCTCCCAAATACAGATTTAAAAAAATAGATGGGTTATTTAAGGCAATTTGGCACCAAGAAAGTAGAAGGGTGTGAAATGGTTTACCACCAAGTCACTTAGGTCTATCAGTAGGCCCCCAGGTTAGAAAATTTAGGCAAGTGAGATATTGGGGTGAAGGAATAAGAGAAGACCCAATATAGTTTTCCATCTTCTGGTCACTGGAGGGAATGAGCTGTGATTATTTCCATCCCAATTCCATCAAAGATGGCGCCCAGGAAGGACAGAAGCCACATGGTGAGACAGGCTCAGAGGGGTCTACTTGAAACTAGGACTTCTCTTGAGATTCTAACTCTTTGTGTTTACCCAGTGACAATGGGATTAGTTGTGTGGTCTCAGAAATGCTAAATCTGCAGCCAGAAAGGAGCCTTGCTGGGTCAGTTGTGAGGGGTATCATACACCCAGGGGGCTAACAATGAAAATTATGAATCCACAGTATTTTACAAATTTTCAGTGGCTGAAAGATTGTGTATGTATGTTTTAAAACTAATGTTTAATGTGAGCTAATTATTCAGCATGAGCAAAAACAAACAGGGAAGTTGTAGGCAAGATGAGAAATGGAGGCATGGGAACCCGAAGCCCAGTGTGTGCTGCAGATATTCCACCATTAGATGGTGAGGCTGTAACCAGGCGTGGTGGGGCATGTCTTCAATCCCAGCACTAGAGAAGTTGAGGTAGGAGGGTAGATGAGTTTGAGACCAGCTTGAGCCTACAGAGTGAATTCCAGTTAAGTATGGGCTAGACTGAGATTCTATCTTGAAAAAAAAAAAAAAAAAAACAAACAAGATTGTTAGGCTGTAAAGACCATATGGTGTTTATTTTGCATCCCAATCTATTTTTGTCTTTCAAGAAGTCTCCCTATCATGGTATGGAATGGGACTACCTTAATGAATGTTGCTGGAATGGACATATCCCAGGAAAATAGGGAAACTGGCATTGTGAATCATCCCCTAGAACAAGGTCCAGGAAGAGCTGGACTCTGCTTGGTGAGATAAACAGCACAATTATGGACTGATGGTGGGCAACAAAAACTAGTTACTACAGAGCTCTCATCATGAGAAATGCTGAAAGTACATTTTTTAGTTATAGAAGCATAAGATGGGTACTATTTTTGCATATGCAAAGACACATAACTCAACCAATGTAAAAAAGAAATGCCCCATGGGCTGGAGAGATGGCCCTAATGGCTAAGGCACTTGCTTGTGAAGCCTAAGGACCCAGGTTTGATTCTCCAGTACCCATGTAAGCTAGATGTGCAAGGTGGTAGGTGGTACATGTGTCTGGAGTTCATGTGTGGTGGCTGGCATGCCCATTCTCTCTCCTTGTTTTTCTCTCTCATCTATCTATCTATCTATCTATCTATCTATCTATCTATCTATCTATCTATCTATTTATCTATCTATCTATCTATCTATCTATCATCTATCTATCTATTATCTATCTATCTATCTATCTATCTATCTATCATCTATCTATCTACCTATCTATGCCTCTCTCTCTCTCTCAATTAAATAAATAAAAAGAAATGCCCAAGATCATGAGAGTGAAGGGTAGTGGTAGCCATGGCATACACATCACTTTTACTTGCAAGTATGAGGAGTAAGATCAGTAGATTTTCTTTTATCTGGCCTTGTTTACTCTGTATGATATTGTGCTGGGCTTGATTGAGTCACTGCTAAACTGAGACTACAGAATCATACATCTTCTCAATGCAATTAGGGTGTTTTGTTTGAATTTCAACTCTTCAACTGATTCACCCTTTGCCCGCATGAAATTTATAAGGATGGCTACATTAACATTTCTTTTAATGCTCTTTTTAAAAAGAATACATTTTTAAGCATGGGAACAATGCATTTAAATGTGCTGTATAAAATGTGCATTTGTTTATAATAGACCAAGAAAATTGCAAGTGTAAAAGTACAAATTGTTTTATACAAAGCAATTTTTGTACTTATACTACTTATAATGGCCTAAAATACACATTTTAGTGTACATACACTGAGAAATGTGCTTTTAAATGTTGAATGGTAATATAGATATTTCAAATTTTTTTTCATTAATTGAAAATATATCCTGGTTGCCACCCATTTGTAAAATTAGAATATTATCTACCTAATTTTAATGAACTATATAGAATAATTCACCCATAGGCAATTTATCAGTAGCAGGCAAGATGAGAGATGCACAAAATGGTAAGACCATTATCTTAAAAGATAAGCATCTTTATTTTATGTACTTGAACTATTATGCTTGTTGTTTGAACTGAACAATAAAGACAGAGAGGGTGGGGGAAGAGAAAGAAATGTAAAATGGCAGGAAAGAAACCCAAGTAGAATTAATGCTGGAAGTTGAGGAGAATAACATTTATTTATCCACATAACAAATAAAAATGAATGATTTGGGCTGAAATATTTCATTAAGGTAGTACTGTGCCTTTTTACTCATTTATATTAGGTTTAAATGCCAGAAAAATGTTATTATTTTGCCCACTCTCATTTATTAAAATCATTTTTAAAATGTGGATCCCAGACATCCATCTGTCATATCAGGAAGTAAGCTAATTTTCTCTTTCTTTCTTTTCTTTTTTTCAAACATGCTAGAAGAAATTAGATAAACTAATGCAATGTAATTTATTACATATTTGCTCTACCATGTAAGAACACATAGACTTCTTAGAAAAAAACACTTCAAAAAACAAAGGAAAAGAAACCCTCTATTTTCACCATCCAAAGTAAACAAATCTCAGTATTTTGATCTTTTCTTCCTGCTACTCTTTTGTTCTCCTCTGTAACTACCTGTCAGTTTCAGTAACTTTTTGTAAACTATTAAAATATACAAGTTCAATGATTATCGAATGCATCATGTTTATTTCCTCCTCCCAGTCCCCTCCCCTCCCAGTGGAGAGAAACAGCAAAATGCTTCAGGGACCCTTGGCTCATGCATCTCGCTTTGAGTCCGACAGAAATGATGTTTTATTCTAAACCAAGTTAATTCCAACCTCTCATCCCTCACTGCTTTTGATGTATCCAACCATATGTGCGACAACGCAGAGCTTCCACACACTGTCCCCAGTCATGCTCCCAAGGGCATTGTAATGACGATGGGACAACGGGAGCCACACCAACGAAGAGACCGCACAACTCAGCGTCGGTGCAGAGCAAATCCAATGAACGTCATGTCTCAGCAGGTATCTATTGATTTCCCAATTGGAACATAGCACTTGGTAAGAGTTTTCTTCCCTGAAGACAGTGACTAGTGATGAGTCTGTTTTGATTACATTAGCTCAGTTTAAGATGTGCATTAATGTGCACGCCACCTAGCCCTTTATCAAAAGAAAAATTGTATCCATAATCCAAATGGAGAGTAACGCTGATCATTCTGTGAGAAATGTGGGTTGCCTAGAAGCGGTTTTTGTTCTTTAATGTGTCCTCTATGCTTCACTCACCATAGATTGAGTTGGATAAAGTCTCAGGGGATTTCAGAAGTCTTAGCTGGGATGCTGGTTCACAGAGCAGCCTGACTCTTACTCCATTGTTTCCACCTGAAGGAGAGGTTATTCTTCATTTACAAATGGGGAAGGGATTTATATTAATTACAACTGGTTTGGCTTACTGACTTAAACTGTACATTCAAATGAGTTATGTGTGATCATTTAGACATTTGCATTCGGTGTCTTTATCCATGGGTGACCTTATTAGGCACGAAAGAAGAAAGGGAGGTGTTAGAGCTTTGCAGCTTTATCCTGTGGAGTCATTCGTTTCCTGCCAAGAAATAACAGAGACACAGAGACTCCCAAGACCTCATCACTGAAATAGACCTAAAATGAACCCCACATGGCTCAGGGAAATTCACAGAAAAGGGGGCTGAAAGATTGTTAGAGCCATGAGTTGGGTCATTATGCACAGAGTCATTGCTTCTCCCACATAACTGATGGCTACCCCCATAAGGCAAGACCCACACTACCCATGGGGGAGGGCAGGGAGAAGGCCAACAATGTTACCATCATGGCTGTATATACACCATACACATAACTAATAAAAAAGAAATAATAATAATAATAATAATAATAATAATAATAATACATCTTGAATACTCAAATGTCCTAGGAACTGTGTTAAGCATGGCACCTGGTTTATTTCCTTTCATGTCATGTTTGCAGTCCTTATAGATAAGGAAACAGGCATGGAAAGCTTAACTATCTTCTTCAAGAATCAATTAAAAATCCACACACACAATGGAATTTTAATCAGCCATGAAGAAAAATGAAATGAATTAATTTGCAGAAAAATGGATGGAACTTGAAAAGATTATATATTAAGTGAGCTATCACAGGCTCAGAAGGACAAATAGCACATGTTCTTTCTCATATGCAGATACTAGCTAATAAAAGTCAAATATATTTATGCAAGGAGAGTAAATGTGGAGAGAAGCCACGAAACTAGAAATGTAACTACAAGATGAAAAAAAAGAGGCTTTAAGAGAGGGGAATAGGGGAAGCAACAGAATACACAGGAAATATAGAAAGGGAAGAGGGAATATAGTGAGGAAAGGTGGGAGCAAGGAGGAAGAGGAAGGCCAGAGGAGCATTGCATATGCACTGGATGTGCACTTTTTTAGTCACGTTCTCTCAACACCTCATATACATAGTATTTACTTTGTATTAGATATCATAAATTAAAATACATTTCCTTGAAAATAGGATCCAAGTAGAAAACCTCCAGAACTGACTCCATAAACTTGTTCACTTCCACTATGAGTCGCTAAAATGTGCGATTCAAGGTGGGACCACAGCACCATGGACCCAATCATATTTGTTTTTTTCTAAATAGCTATTGCCAAACAAGTGCCAGTACTGCCTCTGTTGGTCACCCCATCTCCAAAGACTGCAAAGGTGAAATACGATCACTTCAGAAGCCACTGTGAAGCATTTAGCTAAGATGCTCTTTTCTTATCCACCAAGAGTTGAAGGGAAGACCTCACTGTGAGAGAACATTCTGTGAAGTTCTGAACTAACTACTTAGTTTTCTGTTCACATGATTAATGTGGCCAGCTCATCATAGCTTCTAGATATTAGCATAAATTTGGGGTTGGAATAGTACATCTTCAAGAGTTACATCAATAGTTAATTGTAAATAGGATATTTTTGACTTTGCTTTATCAAATGTAGACAGATTATGAGGTATCTATATTATATCTCCTAGGGAACCCTCCTGCCTCATGAGTGCATGTTTCATCAATATTTCAGTCTATAAAAAGAAAACTTTAACCTAAGTGAAATACTTCAAGAGTAGCCCATTTATGGAAAAGTCCTCAGATTGTTTGAGGAATGATTTTAGGCAAAAATGAATAAATGAGGGATGTTCTCTGACCATCTACTATTAAACAAAGTATTTAGTGTTCAATATTTATTGTCATTGAGTAATAAGGTATAAATAGACTCCCTATCATATATTTTAAAAACCAACAACCTTGGGCTGGAAAGATGGCTTAGCAGTTAAATGCTTGCCTGTGAAGCCTAAGGACCCTGGTTCAAGGCTCAATTCTCCAGGACCCACATAAGCCAGATGCACAAGGAGACACACGCATCTGGAGTTTGTTTGTAGTGGCTGGACCCCCTGGTGTGCCCATTCTCTCTCTCTCTCTCTACTTGCCTATTTCTGTCTCTCTCTCTCTCTCTCTAATAAAAAAAAAAAAGTAAAAAATAAACCAACAACCTTTAGGAAAAGACACTAAAAAATTATGTGGAAAATATGAATAAATGAATAAAATCATCTCTAAAACACACCCAAAAGTAGCATTATTACTAATTTGATGGATTTAATATTTTCTGTATATATTCTACATGTAATTACTGAGGTGATATAAAATATAGCTTTACATTCTTCTTTTACTATCCAACAGTATACTGAGACTATTTTCTTCTTTAAATGTCTTATGAAGCATCATTTTATTGTACATCATTTACATTTCACATTATAGTCAAATTCCTGTCCAATTCCTTCTCACAATTGTCTTGGCATCTTTAGAGGAACAGTTTCTTCAAGAAATGAGGAATTTGAGCCCTTTCCATAAAAATGGCTAAAGTAAAAATGTCATGGATTTAATTTTGGTACTCTGGGAAGTTCATTTATGCAAAACTTATAAAGGCAAGTGCATAAGCTATTAATGAATGTGGATGATATCTTGTCCAAAAACTGTCTAGCTGTGACAGAGTAGAACCACTATTCCTTTAAATTGATGGAGAGACGAAGAAGTCAAGGTATCAGTAAACCTTCTCATCCAGAGGAAGATGCAAAGGAAAACAGAATGTTTACAAGCCAAACAGAAAATACATTGATTTTTTTGTTAAATTAATTAAAACAAGCAGTAGCTGTAAGTTAGATAGTCAAAAACTTTTTTGTCCAATTAGCAATGTTTAACTTTCCACCCCCTTTCCCTGCAAAGCATACACTTCTACATAATGCATATGCAATACCCACAACAAATGCATGCACTCTGTTCCATCTCTACTCCTAAGTAAATTAATTATCTATTCTGCTACAGAGTTTAAGCATAAGCTTTAAGGACAGATTTTTAAAAATATATCTTGCCATTTCTAGCTTCTAGGATCCAATACATAAGGTGACATTGGTAGAGAACCATGGCTAGAATTTTTGAAATCCAAACATTTTGATCTATCAACTAATATAAGCAATAAAACTCCCCACTTCCTATTTTTTTTGGGTAACTTCTTAAGACTGTAATTTTGTTTCACTGTAAGAAACAACCTTTGAATCTCTCTTTTTCCACTCTCTTTAAAGGTTCTCCCCACTTGAAATTCAGCTTAAATTCTGAGTCTAACTAAAATTCAATTTAGTCCTTAATCCCATAAGGGGATGCAATAGCTGCTACACATTCTGGCAGACTCAAAAATCTACAAATTTTTACTTTTAATAATGTTTTCCCTGTCTCTAATTTCCTGTGTAAGAAAACATTCTCTTGGACAATTACCCCTGTAATGGCCTTGCCAGAATCAATTTTAACTTTAGTTGTCTTAGAAAGTTCAGTAGCAGCTTGCAAGTTGTTTTCCCTGCAAGACTCATGCTGGTGCAGAAAAACGTTTCTCATTGCTATCTCAAATGTTTGCACATGTTGATTTTTATATATATATATGATGCATGTGTCAGTATAATCCCATTATGTATCAGTACACTGTTCAGGTGTCTCCCATTTATAAACACTGACTCATTTTATCAGTTAGTCACTTGAAGAATTCTTCATGTTTCACTAAGAAGTGGAAAAAGCATTGAAGACTCTGAGAAATGGGAATAAAACAGAAACTCCTAAGGCACCAGAATTAAGTACTTCAAACATCTTTTTTGAGAGAGAGAGAGAGAGAGAGAGAGAGAGAGAGAGAGAGAGAGAGAGAAAGAGAGGGAGAGGGAGACAGATAGAGATGGGCACACCAGCAGCCTCTCAGCCCCTGCAAACGAACTCCAGATATGTGCGCCCCCTTGTGGGCAAGTGTGGCATTGCGCCCTTGTGTCACTTTGCATCTGGCTAAACGTGGGACCTGGAGATTAGAACCGGGTTCTTAGGCTTAGGAGGCAGGCGCCTTAACCACTAAGCCATCTCTCCAGCCCTCAAACATCTTTTGATAGTACTCAGACCCCGATGACCAACATTATCAGTACAGAACATGGAGAGACCTGGCTGGGATTTGGAAGAGAGCCAGTCCCCAGACAGTTAGCCCATCTGGTGCTAGAAGGTGCTACATGAGCTACTGGGGGAAAGTGGTCAACATCTGTCCCAGCAACTTGAGGTCTAAGCTACTCAGAAGCAAACAACCTGACGTGATGCTCACCCAAGTGCAATAGTGGCACACAGCCATGGTGGGTGTAGCAGACAGCTTCAGGTTCGCTGAGATGAACTTCCAGACAAAGCAAAGTTATGAAGAGATATTTATTGAAGCTTACAGATCCAGGGGAAATTCCATAATGGCAGAAGAAGCTGGCCTGCCTTCACAGGACCAAACACAGAGAGAAAAGCCACAAGCCAAAAGCCACACAGCACAGCACACCTCAGGAACTCCAGCTAGGCTCACTCTGCATATCTTTAGATTGAAATCTCAAACCCACCACCACAACTTAAGATCCACCCAGGGACACTACCTCCAGCCAGGTGGCTGCAGATCCAAACTACAGTCTAATAAAACATTGACTATATTGGGGACCATCTATTCAAACTACCACAGTGGGTAACCAACTGCTCTTGGATTGGCTAACAGATTGGCTCAGTTGAAAGGAACCTAGATCTGGAACTGGGAAACAATTCAGAGTTTACTCTCCAGTATCAAGCGCCCACCAATCTTGGGCTACAAGAGGACCTACATCCATTAAGTTCTCTCTAAACTAACAGTGGTTATCCCTTTTAACCTGTGCTGACCTCAATCTCCATTGGAGAATCTGCTTTTCTTTTTCAGATGGAAGCAGGATGTGAGGAGAGAGACAGCCCATCACACTTCACCAGGGCCCCAGCTGAAACCATAGAGGAACTGGGGAAATGAACAAGAGTGCTACTTTTTCTGTGAACCTGATATCAGCACAAGGCGAAGGAGACGTACACTGAGGACACTCACCTCTTACCAAACCAGAGATCCAAAGGCTCCTAAGAGCCCATCACTGAAGTATATCTAAAACCAACCCAACGTGACTCAGGGAATTTCACAGAAGGGGGCGGAAATATTGTTAGAGCCACAAGTCGAGACATTATGCACAGAGACATTGCCTCTTCCCCAAAACTGATGGCTACCCCCACAATGCACAACCCACAATCACCATGGGGATAACCAGCATCCCCAGTGAGGAGGCTGCCTTTGGAAGGGGGAGCAGGGATGAAGGTAAGGATGGTACCAACAAGTGCTATTTACCTACTGAGTATGTCCATAATTAATTAAAAAAATCAACATTAGATTCTCCTTTTTAGCTCTTTGAAAAGAAAGCTGACAGAGTAGATTGTCAAGCTCCCTTCAAGGAAGGCATCTTAGTGTTCTAAAAAGGTTTCTACACAGCAGGGTTAAGGACTATTTTAAAGTCTTGTCTGATCAACCTAGATATTTTTATCAAACTAAATAGATCATTTGTTCTTAAATAAAAATATTTAAATGTGCTGTTTATTGGCCTTTGTAGGAAAAAGGAAAAAGTGCAGTGATTTACTGTGTGTATGTGTATACATGCATGAATGTGTAATATTTGTGTATATGTGTGGCATGCATGTGTGTATACATGTTCATATGTGTATGGGTGCGCGTGCACGCATGTGTGTGTGTGTGCTTATGAAGGCCAGAGTTCAATGTCAGGTTTTTTCTTCAGTCCCTCTCTACCTTGTTTTTTGATTTTTTGAGGCAGGATCTTTCACTGGACCTAGAGATCACTGATTCTGCTAGACAAACTCCCAAGCAAACCCCACGTTCCCTTGTCTCTGACTGCCCAACACTGGGATTGCTGGTATGGGCCACCATGCCTGGACATATCTGCTGGGAATCCAAATTCAAGTCCTCGTGCTTGCATGGCAAGCACATTACCCACTGTGCAATCTCTCCATCTTTATGTGTACGTGTTTTTTTTTGGAAATGGTCTCATTATGGGGCTCAGATTGGCATTGAATTTGAAAAAGATTTTGCTCAGCTTCCCAAACGCTGAGATCACGTGTGTGCTGCTGCACCTGGCCACCTGGATGGACTCCCCTGGTGTTACCTCAGGTATCAGAATTGCTGACCACCACATCCAGGCCTGTCCCATTGAAGCATTGACATGTTGCTGCTGTTGCAGGGCCGATCAGAGGTTCAGGGCTCACAGATGGGGAGATGGCATCTCTTCTGTTTGGTCTCCACAGATGAAAAAGAGCACCCTCAGTTAAAAACACTAACTCAGGTTTTAAAAACTTTTTATTGACAACCTCAATACATATAGACAATATACCATAATCATAAACCCCTCTTACCACTCTCATTGCCCCCTCTACTGAATCCCGTCTTTCCAGCTGGTCTCTCTGCTATTTTGATGCTATCTCCCGCCCCTCCCCTGATTACGCAGATCCTTGTGGTGGTAGTATCAGCTACTGAGAGGTCATGAATACTAGACAACTTTGTGTCTGGATACAGTATTGCAAGGCATTCCTCCCCTGTCTTTGGCTCTGACACTCTTCCTGCCACCTCTTCCCAATGGTCCCTGAGCTTTGGAAGTTGTTATAGCAATATCTCACTTAGTGCTTTTAATAATGTTCCAACATCTCTCATGTCAAGCCCAGGTCAGAGCATAATTCCCCCTTCTCATTCAGGGCCAGAACTTATCTCATCAGCTATTGATGACTATTAGTTCTTATTTGTCTTCTCCTGCCTTGGGAGAGAAAATTTAATCACTGTGTAAAGTCCCATGCTTTCTACATTCAAGTCTTTTCAAATAGCACAAAGTCATAGCTAATCCACATTTTCCCAAAAGTCTAACTAAAACTCCAAGGTTCTGTTTCTTACTAATCCTTCTAAGGCAAGAAAACCCTAAATAATATATTATAACCACATCCCTGAAAAAATACACACATTCCTCTTTTCCCCATAAAACAAGGGAAGATGAGAACACACCGAGTTGTAAGGAATTTTCAAAGCTCAAAGTGGTTATATGAACTTGGACGAGTCAAAACCTCTTCGTTTGCACTCACCCCAGCTGTAGAAATGAAGGATGACACAGAATGATCTCGAAGGTCTCATTCAATTCTATGCACATGCATATGTTCACAGGCCTTAGTGGGTTTGCAATCTGGTAGGAGTAGGAGACTAACCATCCTGAAAAAACAGCAAGCATTACTAGAAAAAACATAATTAAGTGTTCAATTGTGTGCTACCAAATGTAAATGTTCTACCAATTCAGTACACAGTAGTTTTCTGGGGTTGGAAAAACATGACGAGGCATCATGGAGAAGTGGTTTTTAGCTCCATCTTAAACATGACTTATCAGCACTGTAATTCCAAAATCCATTGGGGCAGTGGCTAATTTTCAGGGTAGGAACTGTGTCTTCTTAATTGTTATACTTTTCCTCCCTGGAGTTCCTTGTTGTCACCATTGAATTTAGCTCCAAATCCACTCTGTCTTATCCTATTTACTGTGGGCTCACGCATGCTAGCCCGACTGCATTGGAAATCCCGTGACAGCCAAGGTTCTACTTTGTGTCCAGACTCATAAATTCGGAAGGATTCAGTTATGCTCATTACAACTTAGCTCTTTCCAAACTCTCTTCCAGAACTGTGATGAATTTATACTCTATGATGAGAGCAGCTGTCAAAGGCAAAGAAGTTATTTAAGGAGAAATTTTTGGAGACTGGAGAAAAACCAAGTGATGGTAGGTGCTTGGGAAGCATGCATATGTACCACAAAGGGGAATATATGTAAATCATGACTTGACAGCAAGAAGATCAGATCTAAGTGTTTTGGGCTATTTTATTTTTTACCTTACCTGTGTTTTTCCAAGCACTCTAGTGCCTTCTTTATTGATTTTTAATATCTTTTAACTATAATTTGTGAACTGCCTGGCCAGGTTCTTAGAAATTTGTAGCCCAGTGATCATATCTTTAGCCTTCATGTGTCTAGCGTGAACCTGGGCAAACAGTGATGGTTTATAAACTATCAATTTCTACATCTCAATTTTCATCCTTTAAATTTACTGTTCTTTATTTTGAGAGCAAGAGAGAGAGGCAGAGAGAGAGAGAGGGAGAGAGAGAATAGGCACACCAGGGCCTTCAGCTGCTGCGAGTGAACTCCAGATGTGTGTGCTCCCTTGTGTGCATATATGACATTGTGCACTTGCATCTGCCTATGTGGGACGTGGAGATTTGAACATAAGTTCTTAGCCTTCACAGGCAAGCTCCTTAACTGCTAAGCCATCTCTCCAGCCCACATTATTAGATCTTAACAACAAAAAAACTATACATAATGCTTTAAATGTGTGGGTGAACCCAATCAAGAGCCAGTGAAGTCCCCCCATGTTGACTAACCCCAGAAAACATGTGGACCAGCAAATGTTCACTTCTTTGGACTTCTAAGACTTTGAGGTTGTATGTTGTACAGAATTATCGTAATATAACTGATACAAAAGTCTTCATTGTAACCATGGAAACTAGGATCAGTGTTCAGCTGTAGCTCTTATAGTCTCCTCTCACATATCGTGTAGGAATTTGTCAGAATTGCATACCTCAGGCTTCTTGGTCCCCTGCCTCTGTTATGTGGAAACAAAATTAACCATTTAGAGACTGAAAGTTTAAGAGTTCTTGAACAAGTAGGACATATGAGCGCTCTCCTAGTGGTTAAGGAGCTGTCTTGTGAAGCATAAGGACCCAGGTTCGATTTCCCAGTACCCACATAAGCCAAATACACAAGGTGGCACCTACATCTAGGGTGATCTTTTGCAGTGGCTAGAGATCCTGGCATGACCTCTCTCTGTGTGTGTGTGTGTGTGTGTGTGTCTCACTCTCTCTCTCCCTCTAATAAATAAATAAATATTTTTAAAATTAAAAAATATACATACTGTACTTCCTGCTAAAAGGGGGAGGAACACTCCTTATAGAGTTGAAATGACAAGTTAGGAAGAAAATGGGAAGAAAACCCCTCTTAAGCCTTCATTGACATGATAAAAAGTTTGCTTTGTACTTGGAGAGAAAATGGTAGGTCTTGGAGGGTTCTGAGCAAGAAATGATTATAATCTAACTAGCTTCTGCTGTATGAGTTTGCAGTAAAGCAGAAACCAGTAGACCCAGCAGCATGGAGGGCAGGAGCTAGAATATACGTCCACACTCTCCTACCTGCAGCAGCCTGAGGATCTCCTTAGAGACTTCCAGTCAGGTGAAGCTGGTATGCTTGATTTGAGGACACATCAGTATGAAGCAGAATTGGAGTTAATTGAGAAGATATTTTAACGTATTAATTTAAGCATGGGTATGAATAGGAAAAATGAGAGGCATGCAGAAAAAGAACAGTGCATATACCCAAGTACAGATGTGGGCTTCTCAAGAGAGAGTGGTACTTAGGTCTTAACAATAGCCTTAGATATGATTTTGGTGACTTCTAAAATCAAAGGATTTTTAAGGAAAGCTCCCACTTTTAAATCCCCTTTTTTCAATAAGTGAGATCATAGGGTAACTTCTGAGATACATTGGGTAGGATTATAATAGGATGAGGTAAAGCCAAAGGTTACAAGGGCTGCACAAAGCAGAGAAAATGTGTTTTCTCTGCAAACAAATTTTATACTGTTGTTTGTGAGATTCCCAGAAAATTTCAGGCTTACATTTAGGAAAGAAGTAAGGCCATATTTATTAGTCATAAACTCTTGGGCCTTTGGCATTGTTTATTTCTATCTTAATAGTCTTATTTGAAATATTACTATATAAAAGGAATATTGTCTCTATGCATGCAACCTTCACAGCAAATTTTGTTAATGTGACAGAACGTTGATTTTTAGCTGGTGAGAGACTTTAACCAGACTCTGGGGTGAGGGACTCCTTCCCCTTCCCTTAATTGTCCTACTTTAAGAGAACAATCATAGAAATCAATGTGATGTATGGTGGATCAACTTCTGTGCTGGGTAGTAGACATACTGTCGATTTATGTTAAAGGAAGAGCTAACGTGATTTTTTGCTGAGAAACACGAAGCAGCAGCAGAAGAAGAAAGGGCTCAAAGTTGACTTCAAGGCTTTGGAGCTAAGAACTAGAAGAATGGAGCCGCCCTTACCTGAGATAGGATCTGATATAGAAAAAAAGGACTCAGTGGTCTGTCATGGATGGGGTAAGGCTGCAGTGTCTGCCAGACATTTAAGTAGATATGTTTTAAGTAATATCGGAATCCACATTTGGTAATGTTTCTATTCAGTGGCAAAACTAAAGTCTCCTTTTCAAAGAAAACAAGCCCTTGCTTGTGACAGGTTGATAATTGTTAATATCTGCATGCTTTAATTTCTCTTTCATATTAGATCTCTATTTTATTGGCCTAAGTATTTGTATACACAGTGTATTAATTCTTCATTAGCACAGACTCAGATATTTAATTTCAAATCATGTATTTTGGGTGGAGCATAAGTTATCATTAAGATCCCAAAATCTCTCAAAACTTCTCTTACCTCATTTCAAATACTAAGCAAGATGGAATTGAGACAAACATGCTATCACATTGTATATTTAGAGTTTTAATTTAATTTATTTTTACATAGAATATCAGACACACAGATATTTAATTGTCATTAAGTAGGGTTTAATTTCAGACACATATAAATGTATTTTAGTCACCCAAGAAACATTTAGTTCCTAAATACCATAAGCATGGCGTTGGGCTGGTCCCTGAAGGCAAGAGATACTTTTAATGACCATTTTGCTATTTGTAGAAGCCTCTCTGAAGACAGTGGTAGGGAAGTGAGAGGATAAGGAGTCTAAAAAGGCTGAGATATCTGTTACAAGGTAACTATAAATATGAGAAATAAAGGTTTGAACAAATTGTTGGGATGTGTTGGCAGAGAATATTCTCTGGTCAAAAAGTAAATGCTCAGACCTATTAGACATTTTATCTTCTGAGTTTGAGCTTTGATTTGTATCTCTCAGATATTGATGGACTCGGTGCCTAAAGTGATGACGTGAAACAAGGGAAGCTGACACCTAAGGTCCCATTGTTTCACGGTTCTAAGTGCACACACGAACGGGTTTTTTTTATTAGTTGTAGACATACTTAGTGTGCAAACATCACTTGTTGGTACCAAGCTGTCCCTCATTCCTGCCCCTTTTCTGAAGGGAGATCTCGGATTATGCATTGTGGGAGCAGCTGTCAGTTACTGGGGAGCGGCAATGTCTCTGGGCATGATGTCCCAAATTGAGGCTCTAACAATCTTCCCGCCCCCTCTTCCGCAAAATTCCTTGAGTGATATTGGATGTGTTTTAAGTCTACTTCAGTGCTGGGCTCTTAGGAGCCTCTGTCTCTCTGTTTTGGTACTACCTTCAGTTTTGTAGGCAGTCTACTTCCTTGATTTTGGACTCCATCCTTCCTCTGTGCTACCTGTAAGGAGAGCCTGACCCTTCTCAGAGACAATAGGTAAGAATGAGTGAATTAGGTCAAACATTCTGTTGGTGGAAGATACTTTTTCTGACAGGAGGAGGGGAAAGGACAGCTTCTCAGAGCATATTACCAGAATATCTTCACCAGAGAGGACACACTGGCAAGAGTCCTCATTTGTCTGAGTTCATGGAAGTCTAGGATCACTTGCCATGCTATAAAAATGACATGTAATCTCTCAAACCCAACACATTTAATAAAAATAGGTACCGTGCTAATGTTTTTATAAGCATACAGAAAACTGAAGGATGGAGACTTGGGGTCTGGAGGCAGGCAGCCTGTATTTGAACCTTAGCTCACAGCTTAGATCCGGGATACTGCGAGCGAGTTACTCAATTTTCCTTAGTCTTGAGTTCTTACCTGTAAGAATGACAGGAGGTGATAATAATAACAGAGTTGCTGCAAGGATCTTGTGAGATAATTATGCCAGTGCTGGTCAAAAGTAAATGCTCAGACCTATTGATTTTATCTTCTGAGTTTGAGCTTTGATTTGTATCACTCAGATATTGATGGACTCGGTGCCTAAAGTGATGACGTGAAACAAGGAAGCGTTACAGGATGACACCTAAGGTCCCATCAGCCCTGTTTCACGGTTCTAAGTGCACACACGAACGGGTTTTTTTTATTAGTTGTAGACATACTTAGTGTGCAAACATCACTTGTTGGTACCAAGCTGTCCCTCATTCCTGCCCCTTTTCTGAAGGGAGATCTCGGATTATGCATTGTGGGAGCAGCTGTCAGTTACTGGGGAGCGGCAATGTCTCTGGGCATGATGTCCCAAATTGAGGCTCTAACAATCTTCCCGGCCCCTCTTCCGCAAAATTCCTTGAGTGATATTGGATGCGTTTTAAGTCTACTTCAGTGCTGGGCTCTTAGGAGCCTCTGTCTCTCTGTTTTGGTACTACCTTCAGTTTTGTAGGCAGTCTACTTCCTTGATTTTGGACTCCATCCTTCCTCTGTGCTACCTGTAAGGAGAGCCTGACCCTTCTCAGAGACAATAGGTAAG
The DNA here is from genome assembly GCA_036365145.1 of Orientallactaga sibirica. Classification (NCBI taxonomy): domain Eukaryota; kingdom Metazoa; phylum Chordata; class Mammalia; order Rodentia; family Dipodidae; genus Orientallactaga; species Orientallactaga sibirica. The sequence continues at coordinate 579,782 of JAEOAD010001412.1, read as the reverse complement.
AATGAGTGAATTAGGTCAAACATTCTGTTGGTGGAAGATACTTTTTCTGACAGGAGGAGGGGAAAGGACAGCTTCTCAGAGCATATTACCAGAATATCTTCACCAGAGAGGACACACTGGCAAGAGTCCTCATTTGTCTGAGTTCATGGAAGTCTAGGATCACTTGCCATGCTATAAAAATGACATGTAATCTCTCAAACCCAACACATTTAATAAAAATAGGTACCGTGCTAATGTTTTTATAAGCATACAGAAAACTGAAGGATGGAGACTTGGGGTCTGGAGGCAGGCAGCCTGTATTTGAACCTTAGCTCACAGCTTAGATCCGGGATACTGCGAGCGAGTTACTCAATTTTCCTTAGTCTTGAGTTCTTACCTGTAAGAATGACAGGAGGTGATAATAATAACAGAGTTGCTGCAAGGATCTTGTGAGATAATTATGCCAGTGCTGGTCAAAAAGTAAATGCTCAGACCTATTAGACATTTTATCTTCTGAGTTTGAGCTTTGATTTGTATCACTCAGATATTGATGGACTCGGTGCCTAAAGTGATGACGTGAAACAAGAAAGTGTTACAGGATGACACCTAAGGTCCCATCAGCCCTGTTTCACAGTTCTAAGTGCACACACGAACAGAAAACCAGTGTCTGGATGTTTTACAAAATGTCCACTAGGTGGCAACATGTTGTCACATTTACTGTCCTCACTGTGAATTTGTAACAAGGATCCTGGGAGATGACATATTCACCTCCTCGGACAAGAATTTTGTTACTACAAACAAAAATGGCTGGTTACATTCATTATTTGGAGGAAAACACCTCAATTAGTGGATTCTTGTTTAAAACAACATATTTGTTATTAACATGTTGACATTAGTTTAGCTCTATTTATAGTCACTGAGAGCTGGAAACTAAGGTCTCAGCCAGGACAAAGTATGTCATTATTCATTAAGCAAATATTTATTGACTGTGATACATGAATTAGGGTTCCAGCAGCACTACAAATGCATTCAGCCTCTGTGCTTGCAATTGTTCACAAAGCCAACCACAAAAAAAAAATATGTAAACTGCTATAATACTCACAGCAATGATGGAAACCAGGCTAGTAGAAATTTTAAATAACAGGCTTTCCAGAATACACACTGGAATTTAAGTCCACTTAATAAATTATGCTTACTTGTAAAACAAAAACCAAACAATCAAAGCCCCACATCATTTAGTATAACCAACTACCAAATTTCTAGTACCCAGTATTATTCTTCAGCAGCTTTGATCAGATCTCCATGTAACTGACCACTGGATGCAGCCTTTAGTGACCATGCCGGCTGTTAGTGTGGGACACCACCTCTGGATGCTGGAAATCAGCCAGGGGCCTCAATTGACTTTCTAAAGACACCAGTGAGTTATGTGCTTATTAACCATCAATTATATTTTACCTCAAAGTTGTTTATGTCAGCTCTGTTTTATTCAAGTTTAGTAATTAACTTAAAATTATGGAAACTAATAAAGAATTGAAAATCAGAATAACTAAGAGTAATATTTTTATTAAAAATTCTTAAGGGGGTAACCAACTGCTGTCCAGTTGGATTTAAGGCTCACTCCACAGAAGGGAATTCAATGTTGGTAACGCAAACCTGATCAAGAGGTACTTGGCTTATGGTGTCATAACTCCTAGAGAAGAACATACTACTGCTGCTGTAAGAAATGGAAAGGTTGTCAAACTGCCCTCGAAATATTTGTTTATACCCATGCATTTGTGCAGCTTTCATCTTTTGTCATAGAAGCTTCTTTCTGCAGGAAGCAGTAGCTAATGCAGAGACCTTTGAATTGCTAAAGTGACTGTTGAGTGTTCAGCTCCAGGAAAATTGCAGAAGGAGAAGAAAGACGTAAGAGCTAAAGGATATGTGGGAGTGCTAGGGAATATTATCTTCTGGATGCTACATAACCACTGTACTGTTGAACTCACAACAGCTGAAGGTACCTTCACAAGACCTGCATAAGATTGTACCCATCAACATCCCATGTGTGGCGGAGGAGGGAATCATGAGGCCCCATCTCTTCTTAGAGATCTGTTGGCAATTAATGGTTGCTGGGTAAGGGGGAGTCATTTTCTTCAGTGGTGTAGCCACTATAAATAATAAATTGCCCGTGTTTCAGTAAATGCCCCAAGTCCATGCTCAAAAGAGCAAATCTAATTAAACTCAGGGAGTCACATAAAAAAAGAGAGAGTATAAATATGATCAAAATATATTTTAGGGGCTGGAGAGATGGCTTAGCGGTTAAGGGATTTGCCTGCAAAGCCAAAGGATCCCAGTGCAACTCTCCAGGACCCACCTAAGCCAGATGCACAAGGGGGCACATGTGTCTGGAGTTCATTTGCAGTGGCTGGAGACCCTGGCACACCCATTCTTTCCCTCTCCCCTCTGTGCCTCTTTCTCTCAAATAAATAAGTAAATAAAATATATTTTTAAAAATTTTTAAAAGAAAAGAAAAAACAAAATATATTTTATACTTATGTGAAATTGTCAAATAATAAAGAATTGCTAAAATAATTTTGTTCTTAACAAATACCACGTTTTCTTTGTTTGGGCAAGCTAAAAAGGTTGACTTCAAGGAAGAAGAGAGTACACTACTGACTATTATAAACTTGAAAGGCTGGAGGAAGAATAGAGAAAGCTTGGACAGTGGGCACTAAGACAATCAGGAGGATAAATTCTAGCATTTCACCAGATAACAAGGCAAGTCTGATTAAAAAAACTTTGGGGGATGGAGTGATTGCTCAGTGGTTAAAGCACTTGCCTGCAATGCCTAAGGACCTAAGTTTGAATTCCCAGTACATACGCCAAGCCAGATGCACAAGGTGGTGCTGTGTCTTGAGTTCATTTGCAATGGCTAGAGGCCCTGGTGTGCCCATTCTCTCTCTCTCTCTCTTTCTCTCTCCTCTCTGCCCTTTTCTCAAATAAATAAACAAAATATTTTTTTAAACTCTTGTATATTTTATGAAAAAAACTGAGTTCTGCACATGAAGAAATTATAAAAGTTTAAGTAAACAAATGCTAATGATTTGACAATTATACATTTTCTAGATGTACTAAATTATCATATTATACCCAAAACAGTTAAATTATGACACGCTAATTAAACATATTTAAAAAAAAAACTTTTCTATCAAAATAGGAACAAGAAAAACAATGGATTAGGAAAGCTAAGGAAACCTACAGGCATTTGGACCTAAAGCTGGATGTTGTAGGCTGTGCTCTTAGAGTGTTCTTCAGAATCAAGACACTTGAACTGAAGAGGATTTGCGGGTTCACCCTCTTGTTCAAGGACCTAGGTCACACTTCAGGATACTTCAAGATAAATTTACATTACTTTTCCATTAACATGGTTTTCATTATTTTACCATTGGATGACTTCTAGGATCTCTTTGAAATTTCTTTCAACAAAAATAATTTTTAAAAGGAGTCAGTTTGTTTCATTTCTCTACCCTTCTTATCCCTTAAACTGTGATTCAACATGTAAGGGATCTGGATGTGTCTTTTGAGATTCTAACCACCAGAGAGCCATTGTGTCGGTGACTCTGTCTTTCCTTTTGTGACCTTCCTCTCTCTTCTCTCTTGGGTCTAAACAAGGCCTGCCAGCTGACCTATGCCTACAGCCTGTAAGTGGCTGCTGGGTTCCTCTTCCTAAAGCACAGCTTTGTTAAAATAAACTTGCCTGATAGACCTGTGGGGCCTGGGAAAGTGGACTTGAAAGAGGGGAGTGAACAGTGCAGTGGAGGACTGAATTAGGGATGACAAGAAGAATTCTAGGGGCAAGCTCAGTGAACTATGGAGATGAAATCTTCAAACCAATGGAGTCTGAGGAACTATCTGTGGATGTTTGACTGACTTGAGAACACCATACCATATGTGAGGACTGAGGGTAAAGTTGACAAAGTGGGATTAGGAGGGAATGTGGTGCTGAATGTGGTCTGAGTAACAAGGTAACACTGAATAAATAGTGCCAGGGCTGGCTTTCCGACTTACCCACGTGTGGCTTGGAATTAGGTTCAGTTTAAGAGTCATTTTATGCCTTCCTACTCCTTTATCTATCTGTGGAGGTTCATTGGTAAATAATTTGTTCCATCTTCACATATTCTTTGTGCAACTCTTGACCAAGATGCTCTTACTAATACTGGCCAAAAGATTAACAATTAACACACACAGACTAATTAAGTTCTCACTCTTGGAAATTTAAATCTTAAATGGTTCAAATGTGAAATATCCCGCATAGGATCGTGTGTCTGAACACTTGGCATGTAGCTAGTGGTAGTGTTTAAGGAGGGTGGAGAAGTTTTAGGGAAGTGGGGTCTAGAGGAGGAAGTGGGTGATTGAAGTTCTGTCCCACTTCCAGTCAAGCTGTCTGCTTCCTGGTTCACTGAGATGTGGGGAGCTGCACACTTCCACCAGACACTGAAGCATGCCTGCTCTGCCATGATGGACTGTATGTACCCTCCTGAACGAGACCAGAACAAATCCTTTCTCTTGTGTTTCTGCCACATATTCTGTCACCATGACAAGAAAAATACCTCATACACGTGGAAAGAAATAAAGTAGATAGAGTTGATTCCCTCAGATGTGAGTACATTGATATACTTCCAGTTAAGCCCTAACTGTGGAACCTTCTGAGGTCCCATGCTTCTGGAGACCTGGCTGCTAAACAATTCTGTGAGCTCATGCAATCAATTAATTCAATCAGTTCTGCTTGGGGACAATTTCTGTTACCTACTCCTCAGAAACAATGACTGAGTCTGCAGCTTACAGACGCATCCTGGTCAGGGCATGTTCTACTTTTCTATTGCACACAATGGTTTTCTGTGACCTTCAGATTTTAAGTCCTTATTCCTCAAGACAGAATTTCAGGACTCCCAAAATACAGTGACAATGTACTTATATTTTATTTGCTTCCCTGCTTGCATCCTGCTCTCCAGTCAATAAATTATCTGACATTACCCATCTATAGTCAATCATTATACGCAGGGCTGACAGTGAATCATGCTCCCTAGCATACATCCTTGGTTTCACTGCTTCGGCCTCCTCTGGCCTTGGCAGTAAAATTTGCTTTGGCCAGTGAGATGCTAGAAAAGCAGTGGCTTCAAAAGTATGTAAAGAGAACAACTGTTCTATCATTACATTTGTCTGAATGGTTGCTTCCAGTTTAAGTGATTTGAAGAGAACTTCTGAATAAATACTACGACTATTTCACAGTAATGCTGAATGTGAAAAACTGCTATGGAAATGAGAATTGTCTCAGAGGCAGGTAGATGAGCAAGAAATTAAATTTTCTTCTTACTGGACATGACCAGTTTCAGGCACCTACAAGCCTCTGCATACCTCTCTTTGGGGGCAGTTGAAGGCTTCGTTTTTCTGTGTAAGACCATGGTTCTAAATCAAAATGGCTTATAGAAACATAACATTAGCCACATATACAATTTTTAAAACTTTAGAACTTGTATTAACATAATCTAAGAAAAAGATAAAAGTAATTTTAATTATTTTACTTAAACCAACATATCCAAGATTTCATTTAAATCTGTAACATTATAAAAATTAATAGGAGCCGGGCTTGGTGTGCATGCCTTTAATCCCAGCACTTGGGAGACAGAGGTAGGAGGATCGCCGTGAGCTCGAGGCTACCCTGAGAATACATAGTGAATTCCAGGTCAGCCTGGGCTAGAGTGAGACCCTTCCTTGAAAAACCAATAATAATAATAATAATAATAATGATAATAGGATTATTCATGTTCTTTTCTAAAAATTCATTTATTTATTTATGTGTCTGTGTGTACATGCACACACACACACACACACACACACTTTTGCATTCATCTTTACATAGGTGCTTGGAAATTGAAACCTGTGACTATAGGCTTTGCAAGCAAGCACCTTTAATGGCTGAACCACCTCCCTAGCCTTCATGTTCTTTTTCTGTTACATATTTGAAATTACACCATATTTCGGTTTGGACTAAACACTTCATTTTTAAGCAGTGCTGCTTCAAACCGTTGCCTCATTCTGAACTGGAAAGCACAGCCTGGCTATCCAGTGTTGGGTAGTAGAAACCCCTTACTCAGCCTTATTCACAGATTTGTGCTGGTTTTCAGGTTGGTTGCCCCACCTTCACTGCCTTTGTCCTATGTCCTTGCTCTATGGGAAACCACAAGATGGACCCCTCCATGCCAAGAACAACAAACCTCAAAAAGAGAACTTGTGGCCTATTCAGTGTAATGCACATGGCAAAGTGAGTGAGTCTATTGAAACTTTGTCCAAATTTTGAAATTTTTTTAGCTAGAAGGTATCAAATTATTCAGTCATTTTATATGAAAGTAAAATGGAAATTCTTTAATAATGCCTTGCCAGGTGAAATAGGAAAGGCATACACACAGGTTTTCTATGAAGTAACTCTGTTTTCAAGTAAGTACCTTTAACTGCTGAGCCATCTCCCCAACTCCATTTTCATCACCTAGGAAGGTTAACTATTAGGCACAAGCCCGGAAGATCAGGGAGATGGAGGGGCTTGTCAATCTGAGTGGAGAGAAAGCCAAGAGGCATGTATGGGACTCTTAAGCTATGCGTTCTGCTGTGCTCTGGAATTGTGTCCTGAGATGTGGGGTTAAATTTAACTCCAATCATTTACCAGGTGATTTTTAGGATTTTAGCTGTAAACAATCTGACAGGGTGATTGGCAGCCTCTTATTATAGAGGCATAGTGATTAATTAACACAGAGCTTAATTAATTTTGTAAAGCAAGAAACAGTATTTCTTTGCAGTGAAAACCCAAAATTTAAAACTGGGAGGCCCTGATCAGAGTTAATTTCACTCAGATATGTAACTCACTTTAAATTCTCACTCAGGAAAATGTTATATGCTTCCAACTATTAAGTAATTTTGATCATTTGTGACATCTACTAAGTCATTTTTGGAAGAACATGCAATGTCAATGGATAGATTCTTTCTTGTCTCAGTTTCAAAATGTTTATGTTATTACATGGCTCAAGATGCTAAAGAACATTGTTCAACACAAAGGTATATCTAGAAACTGTAGGAGGATATACATTCTTCTGCTTTGGGGAGGTAGGTAATAAATCAATGCTGTATTTAATGCTCATTTAACTCATGTTGTCATTATGAAAAGTGAATCATTGCCTACTATTATAGTGAATCTCAGGGATTGTAAAAAGTCCATTCCCTCAGCATTTAGAGTGATTTCTATTCTGCAATAAAACCAAGAATACAAGATTTTATTCAGCCTGAAAAAACTTTAATGTGAGGATCCAAAGAGATAGGTGATACCTGCCAAGGAGCTTACAAAGAATGAGCAATATGTCAGCCATGTGGACCATGTAAGCTCTGAGTTCCAAACAGCAAATGACTACACTTCCCTGAGAACAAAAACTGTGAGTGTGGCACAGACCAGATGCACAGCACAGAGGTCCAGGGAGAGCTGGGCCAAGGTAGAAAGTGGATTTCACAATATCATGCAACATAGGACTAAAGTCCAGTGCGGAAACAAGGCCCCTTCTTCCTTCCTTCTTACCTTCTGTAGCAAACAGCTTCAGGTTCACTGAGATGAACTTCCAGACCAGGCACAGTTATGGAGGAAGGGATCTTTATTGAAACTTACAGATCCAGGTGAAGTTACATAGTGGCAAAAGAAGCTGGCCTGCTTTCACAAGACCAAACACAGACAGAAAAGCCACAAGCCAAAAGAAACAGAATAGCACATTTCCAGCTAGGCACACTTTGCCTATCTTTAGATTGAAATCTCAAACCCACCACCACACCTTAATATCCACCCAGTGACATTGCCTCCAGGCAGGTGGCTGCAGATGCAAACTGCAAACTAATAAAACACTGAATACATTGACAGCCATCTATTCAAACTACCATATTCCTCCCTTCCTTCTTTCCTTCCTTCCTTTCTTCCATCCATCCTTCCTTCCTTCTTTCCTTCTTTCCTTCCTTCCTTCCTTCTTTCCTTCCTTCCTTCTTTCTTTCTTTCCTTCCTTCCTTCTGTCCTTCTTTCCTTCCTCCTTCATTCCTTTTCCTTCTTCTATCTATCTTTCTTTCTTTCTTTCTTTCTTTCTTTCTTTCTTTCTTTCTTTCTTTCTTTCTTCTCCCTCTTTCTTTATTTCTTTCTGTGGCCCAAGACCTAGGACAGTGGGGTGTGGTGTTGTACACTTTCAATCCAGTGCTTGGGAGGCTGATGTAGGAAGATCACCATGAGTTCAATACCAGTTTGGGTTACAGAGTGGGTTCCAGGTCAGTTAGGCAAGAGTGAGATCGGGCTGTTTTTAAAGAGCTAGGACAAATCTTGAGACACTCTGAAATGACAGGGAGCAGAAACAAATTTGTGCTCTTCTAAAAAGTCAGCATGAGCCTCAGGAAGCAGGAAACCTCAGGTGTGCATCTTGCCGTGCCTGCCACAGATGACACTCTAACTTTCCCTCTATTAAAACTGTATTTTACAGGCCTGGAGAGATGGCTTAGTGGTTAAGCGCTTGCCTGTGAAGCCTAAGGACCCCAGTTCGAGGCTTGATACCCCAGGACCCACATAAGCCAGATGCACAAGGTGGCACATGCATCTGGAGTTTGTTTGCAGCGACTTGAGGCCCTGGTGTGCCCATTCTCTCTCTCTCTCTCTCTCTCTTTCTCTGTCTGTCTGTTGCTCTCAAATAAATAAAAAATAAACAAAAAAACTGTATTTTATTTAAGTGTTCAGAACACTTCTTTCCAAAGTAACAGTTTACTTCGTTTTAGAGTAAATCCCATGCCTTCCTTCCAGTATCTCAAAGGTTGTAGAGCATAAAGCTGGGTCAGTGTATTGGTGAAGTCTGAAGCCAGAGAGAATCAGTGTGCGGGACATAAGGAGAAGGTGAAACATGGATGGAGAGTTTCAGGGTCAGCTGTGGACACTGGAGCTTTCATATCGGTTACCAGAGCCCGCTGAAATGCTATCCTGCAGGCTTCTGTGAGCGTGATACCATAGTTACGTGTCATGTGCTCACAATAGGAACATTTATGTGTTAGTAAAGATAACGTGACCTTCGGTGACCATCTGTTTTCAGGAACAACACGCACATTAGATTAGAGAGAGAGAGAGCTTTAAAGAGTGACTTACTAGTCACTTTAAGAAGTTGGCTTACTGGTCTTCTGACTGATATTCATGACATCATGATATTATAAAATAAAAAGAAAAAATCAAAACTTTTAAAATCTAGTTTTTGTATGTTTCTCTCAGACTTTTCCAGGTTGTCCTCTAAATATTTCCTACCTAGATTAGATTAGATCCATTGTATATTTTCCTATACATTCAATAATTCATATTTTTATGCAAATATATATCCAACTTGTAACTCTTTTTTTTTTTTGGTTTTTCGAGGTAGGGTCTCACCAACTTATAACTCTTGATTCATACATTCAGTGATGTGATCAGCTATTATCACTCTCTAAGTGGATGTCTAGCAGAAATTTTAGATGTACACTTTCAAAATCAACATTCCCCCAAATCATAGTTTTTGTTGGTCAATTTTACAAATTAATTAAATATTAGGTATATGCTATATGCCAGATTATTGTTCAGTATACATCAGTGAACACAAAGAAAGAGCAGAGGCAAAAAAAAAAAAAAAGCAGTAAATGGAACAATAAAATTGCCTAGTGTGTTATAAGGTAAAATATGCTTTGCAAAAGTAAAAAAGAGGGGCTGAAAGATGGTTCAGGAGTTAAAGGTGCTTGCCTGCAAAGCCTGCCAGCCCAAGGGTTCAAGTTCTCAGCTGCCCACATAAAGCCAGTCAGGCATTCATATACAGCAGCAAGAGACCCTGGCATGCCCCAACTCACACACACACACACACACACACACACACACACAAATAAATATATATATATAACAAAATAGGAAACTGGATTGGAGAGCCACAAATCTGCCTCCAGCACTAAGAGAGGGAGTTGGCATTAAGAAGGTGGCATTTGTGCAAAGCCTGAAACTGCTAATAGAGTTCAGTTTGAATATTCCAGGCAGAGGAAACAGCCACATAAAAGGATGGAAGGCAGAGAGGGTCATGTTGGGCACCATGAAGGAATAAATGCAAGGTGTTTTGTGGATGAGAAGAAAGGAGAAAAGACAATAAGAGCAGAGAGGTAGGCCTCTACAGAAGCTTTGGCTTGTCTTGGAGAACAATGGGGAATCTTGCAATGATAGGATCTTACACTCACTTTTAGAAATCCACTGAGCTCTGATTAACTACAAGTTTTAAGGAGGCAAGAATGAAACTAAAGGTGCTTGTTAGAAGGTATTTTTGTTGTGAAAGCAAGACATGGTAGATGTAGAATAAATTCATGAATGTGTTTTCATCGTATGGTCTTTAATATTTTCTCATAGAGTGGATATAAAGTAAGGAGTATATGGAACATTTATCAGAAAAAAAGAATTCAGATATTATGTCATTAATAGTTGCACCTACTGGTTTTACCTTTGCTCTCTTGTATTAAGTAGTATTTGAGTAGGGTTTGTTTGTTTTCCAGGTTCCTTATATGTGTGCTTTTCTTTCTCTTCAGCATGGAGGATCCTTTCAAGTATTTTCTGTAGAGCTGGTTTTGTCTTCCTTTAGCCTACTTTTGTTGTGGAATGTCCTTATTTCTATGTCTATTTGAATGGATAGCTTTGCAGGATAAAGTAACCTTGGTTGACAGTTAAGCAGGGGTTGCTATCCTAATATCTGACAGGGTAGGCTTCAGACTAGCATTAGTTAGGAAAGATAAAGAAGGTGACTTTATATTGATTAAAGGTACACTCCAACAGGAGGACATTACAATCCTAAACATATATGCACCTAACATGGGGGCTCCCAATTTCATCAAACAAACAGTATTAGAACTATGGTCACAGATAACACCAAACACAGTTGTAGTGGGTGACTTCAACACACTACTATCATCAATTGACAGGTCATTCCAGCAAAAAATAAACAGAGGTCATAGAATAAATGGACCTAGCAGATATATGCAGGACATTCCATCAAAATGCTGCAGAATACACATTCTTTTCAGCAGCACATGGAACATTCTATAAAATAGACCACATATTAGGACACAAAGCAAACCTTAACAAACACAGGAAAATTGAAATAACTCCTTGCACTGTATCTGATCACAATGGGATCAAACTACAAATCAATAGCAAGAAAAGCTATAGAGCATACACAAAAAATCATGGAAACTAAACAGTATACACTACTAAATGATGAATGGGTTAATGAAGAAATCAAGAAGGAAATAAAAAATTCATACAATCAAATGATAATGAGGACACAGCATACCAAAACCTTTGAGATACAATAAAGTCCTAAGAGGGAAATTTATAGCTTTAAGTGCCTATATTAAGAAATTAGAAAGGTCACAAGTAAACAACTAAATGTTTCACCTTAAGGCCTTGGAAAAAGAAGAACAAGGCAAACCGAAAATCAGTAGACAGGAAGAAATACTAAAGATTAGGGCAGAAATTAATGAAATAGAAACCAAAAGAACAATCCAAAGAATCAATGAAACAAAGAGTTGGTTCTTTGAAAGGATAAACAAGATTGAAAAATGCTTAGCAAACCTAACCAAAATAAAGACAGAAGAGACACAAATTAATAAAATTAGAGATGAAAAGGGCACCATCACAACAGATACCAGAGAAATTTAAAAAATCATAGGGACATAGTATAAGAACATACACTCCACCAAGTTTGAAATATGAAGTAAATGGATGATTTCCTTGATTTATATGACCTACCTAAATTAAATCAAGATGAAATTAACCGCTTAAGTAGACCTATAGCAAGTATGAAGATCCAAGCAGTTATAAAAAAAACTCCCAACTAAAAAAGTCGGGCCCCAGATGGATTCACTGGTGAATTTTTCCAGACCTTCAAGGAAGAACTAATACCAATGCTTCTCAAACTTTTCCATAAAGTAGAAAAGGAAGGAATTCTACCAAACTCCTTCTACAAGCCAGCATCACCCTTATACCAAAACTAGACAAAGATAGAACAAAAAAAGAAAATTACAGACCAATCTCCCTCATGAACATAGATGCAAAAATTCTCAACAAAGTATTGGCAAACAGAATACAAGAATATGTCAAAAAGATTATTCACCCCGGCCAAGTAGGCTTTATCCCAGAGATGCAGTGATGGTTCAACATACACAAATCGATAAATGTAATACATTATATAAATGGACTAAAGGACAAAAATCACATGATCATCTCATTAGATACAGAAAAAGCATTTAACAAAATCCAACATCCCTTCATGATAAAAGTCCTACAGAGACTGAGAATAGAAGGAACATATCTCAACATAATAAAGGCTATTTATGACAAACCCACAGCCAACATAATACTAAATGGAGAAAAACTTGAAGCTTTGCCACTAAAATCAGGAACAAGACAAGGGTGTCCACTGTACCCACTTTTATTTAATATAGTACTGGAAGTCTTAGCCAATAGCAATAAAGCAAGAGACACATATAAAAGGATAAAAATTGGAAAGGAAGATATCAAGTTATCATTATTTGCAGATGATATGATTCTATACATAAAGGACCCTAAAGACTTTACTAGCAAACTGTTAGAGCTGATAAACACTTATAGCCATGTAGCAGGATACAAAATAATTGCACAGAAATCAGTAGCCTTCCTATATACTAACAACAAACACACAGAGAATGAAATCAGAGAATCACTCCCATTCACAATTGAATCAAAAAAATAAAGCACCTTGGAATAAACCTAGCCAAGGAAGTGAAGGATCTCTACAATGAAAACTTTAAAAAACTCAAGCAAGAAATTGCAGAAGACACTAGGAAATGGAAAGACATCCCTTGTTCTTGGATTGGAAGAATCAATATTGTGAAAATGGCAATCCTACCAAAAGCAATCTACACATTTAATGCAATCCCCATCAAAATTCCAATGGCATTCTTCACAGAAATAGAAATAACAATCCAAAAATTCTTTTGGAAGCATAAAAAACCTCGAATATCTAAAACAATTTTGAGCAACAAAAATCAGGCTGGTGGTATTACCATACCTGATTTTAACCTATATTACAGAGCCATAGTAACAAAAACAGCATGGTACTGGCACAAAAACAGACATGTAGATCAATGGAACAGAATAGAGGACCCAGATGTAAGTCCAGGTTGCTATAGCCACCTGATCTTCAACAAAAATGCCAAAAATACTCATTGGAGAAAAGACAGCCTCTTCATCACATTGTGCTGGGGAAACTGGTTATGTATCTGCAGAAGAATGAAAATAGAGCCTTATCTCTTTCCACTCACAAGAATTAAGTCCAAATTGATCAAAGACCTTAATATCAGACCTGAAACTCTGAAACTGCTAGAAGAAAAAGGAAAACCCTTCAACATATTGGTCTTAGCAAAGACTGTCTGAATATAACCCCAATTGCTCAGGAAATAAAGCCACAGATCAACCATTGGGACCTCATGAAATTACAAAGCTTTTGTACAACAAAGGACACTGAATAGAACAAAGAGGCAACCTACAGAATGGGAGAAAATCTTTGTCAGGTATACATCTGACTGAGGATTAATATCTATGATATACAAATAACTCAAAAACCTTAAATAATAAGAAATCAAGCAAACCAATTAAAAAATGGGCTCTGGAACTAAATAGAGAGTTCTCAAAAAAAAAAAAAAGAAAAGAAAAAGAAAAGAAATACAGATGACATATAAACATCTAAAAAAAAATGTTCTACATCCCTAGCCATCAGGAAAATGCAAATTAAAACTACATTGAGCTCACTCCTGTCAGATTGGCTACATGAAAACAAATGACCATAAATCCTGGACATCCAATTGTGATATTAAGCAGGCAATCAGAAAAATGAGTGTGAAGTCATAGGAGAGGTCTGGGGTGGGAGATTCACAGTTCAGTCATCAGAATATAAATTGCATTTCATCAAGGAGGTGAACTTAGTTAGACCCAGAAGCAAAGAGGACCGAATGCTGAGTGGCTGGCATGCTCCAATCAGGTATTTGGGGCATGTTGACAAACCATCAAAAGACACTGAGTGGAGCTCCCAGAAAAGTAAGAGGAACATGGGAGAGTGTTATCTGGGAACCAAAGGGAAGCACACATGTCTATAGAAAGAGAAACTGCTTGCTCAAATGCCACAGCTAGCTAGGTGAAGGGAAGTGAGAACTGAGAGCCCGCTGCCAGGCTCAGCGGTGTTCATTATGGGTATGCATGGCGGCAGCAGCTGTATTGGGATGGTGGCCAGGGAGAGGTGACCACCAGTAGAGGAAATGGGATCAAGAGGTAGCCTATATTTTTACTAAACACTTTAATTAAGGTTTAACAAATGTGCAAAGTGTTCATGACCACTATAAAAATTGGAAGCATTTTCATGACCCCTAGAGAACTGAGCATGAGGGATCCAAGCCAGAACAGCACCATGACAGGCTTCAGAGCTGCTTGCAGGCCTAAGTTTCTGTTTCCTGGTAAAGATAAGGCAGTTACTGGAAAAACCACAAACTGCCAAGAGCAGGCCAGAACCACCAATCAGGGCATACAAAGATGCTCAAATGTAACTGCTGCTTGCTGAGCCAATCACATTAGAAATTCCCCTAGACCTAGCCACCAAAACCCTAACACCAATCAGAAACCCACAAGTACAGTTACTGTTCAAATTAGCCAATCATGTAGTTGCCAGGTTGGAAACCCCCTCCCCTTGCTGCTCTTCAGGGCTCTCTGAGATATCCACTGCATTGGTACAGTATGGGAGCCCGAGCTTAAGCCTGAAATAAAGCTCTTTGCTGTTGCATACATGATCGGCTCCCTGGTGGTCTTTGGGGAATCTGCGATCTGGGCATAACAAGGGCAAAAGTCACCAAGCAGTGAGCAGCCAGAGCAGGAACTGCAAGCAGCCATGGAGATGAGAGTCCACTTTACAGAAACTGAAGGCAGAGAGGTTATGTTCCTTGCGTCAAGTCAACTAAATAATCTGAGCACTGCTTTGCAACACACCTCATAGTCCATCACAGGAAACTATGTAATAGTTGGGAGATGAAGGAAGGAAAGGTGAGAGACACATGGATTAGAAGAGGCACAGCTGAGCCACGCTGATGCCGTGTGGCGTCCAAAGCAAAGAACTTCGCACTGGTGCTTGAATACTGAGGTGTCTCAGTCTGGGCCAGTCATTGTAGCTATTGCATTAACTCTTCCTGAGGAGAAGCAAACATGTTTTAATCCCCAGGTAGGGTACCAACAACACACTAAACTCAAATTTGGTGAGCTGATGAGTTTATTAGGCTTATTTACAAGAGAATGGATGACTCAGAGACAGTTGCATCACTACGCAGCTCACTGACATAGGTGGCAACTCACAGACAGAAGCTACATCCCTGGAACTCACTGCGGGACTTTCAGGTAGTTGGGTTGGTTGGGCAGTCTCTTCTCCCTAACAGTTATCACTCCTATATAGCTTTCTAACACTAACACTTGCTTTACTTAATAGAATCTAAAGATATTGTTTTTACCTCCATTTTGTGTGTGTGCATATGTGTGAGAGATGGCTTAAATGTTAAGGCATTTGCCTGCAAGCTGAAGGACCCAGGTTCAACTCCCCAGACCCATGTAAACCAGATGCACAATGGGCACATGTGTCTGGTGTTCATTTGCAATGGCTGGAGGCCCTGGCACGCCCATTCTTTCTCTGTCTGCCTCTCTTTTCTCTATCTCTTTCTCTCTGCTTGCAAATAAATAAGTAAATAATTTTAAAAAATTATTATTATATTATTATTTTTTTAATTATTTAAAAAATACCCCCCCCAAATAACACACAAAGCAGGGTTTTAATCATAGTGGTGTTAAGAGGTTTGAATGCAGGGGGAAAAATTCACAAACCTAGAGTTTTTTCTATATTTTAAAGTTTTTATTTATTTATTTGAGAAAATGAGTGAGAAAGAGGGAAAAGGAGAGAGAGGGAATGGGTGCACCAGGGCCTCCAACCTCTGTAAACCAACTCCAGACACATGTGCCACCTTGTGCATCTGGCTTACATGGATTCTGGGGAACCAAACCTGGGTCCTTTGGCTTTGCAAGCAAGCACCTTACGTGCTAACCCATATCTCTAGTCCAAAGCTAGATTTTTAACTACAGTGGTATAAACAGTTTCAAAAGCAGGTAAAGAAAGTTCAGATTACTAAGGTTTAGAACCTATTAGACTGCCACCCATTCCAGCAGAGGAAACAGAAAACCTGATTTTCTGAAGTTACTCATAAAATTACCTGGAGATAGAATAAAGTTATGCAAGGGAAAATGCAAATAAAAGGAAACATCACAAGTAGCCTTGAAATTTTGGCTCCGTACATGACCAATAAACTTGGCCTAACATGCCTTCCCACACCTTATTCTAGACTTCATGTCCCTTCTCCAAACTTGAAATACATGTATATAAGGAACTTAAAATCAACATGTTCATCTATAATTCTTCATGTATCCTTCCTTTGGTGAGAAGGGGTTTTATTTTGTCCAGCTACTGCCAAGGAGGGGAAAAACAAAACTCATCAACATATCAAAGGCAACAGAAATGAGAACTTATTACAGCCAAACAACTACATATTCCTGCTGCTTTGGAAAGGACGTGTGTGTGTGCGCGCGCGCTGTGAGGACTCAAGTCAAACCCAGGGCCTTCTGCATGTTTGGCAGGTATCTTACCACTGAGCTACATCCTCAACTCTGAGCATCTAGTTTTGCTAAGAGAACGGCAATTATATAATGATGTCTAGAGCTGTCACTCAGTTGGCTAACATGGATCCTTCCACATCAAAAGTTTGCTGTGGTGAGAAGCTTTTCTGATTGCTCAACCAGTGGACACATATTTTAAATATTTCTCTTAGCTATGTCATGGTTTCTGTATCGATGATATGAAAGGAATCTTAGAAAAAGATTGGCTTGTTTAGACAGACTTGTATATACAAGTAGACACTCATATTATTCCCAAACACTTGCTAAGTGTTTACTTATGAATTCATGATAATAGAAGAGTTTCAGCTCCTATAATGATTCTCTCCATTCATTCTTAGTGAGGATGGGAATAAAAGGAAGACACTTCCTGGATCTCCTGTTTACACCTCTGCTTTAACCTCCAGGCCGTGCCTTGAATTCCAGGGGGACTAGTATCCTTGGCAGATCGTCTATCTTCAGGGAAGATCTCATACTTATGAAAGAACAAAATCTCATCTTCACTTCTAACCTTGCCAATTTCCTGAATTCTGTATTAGCCAGTCTTGGTGCCATAAGATTGGCATTTAACTGGTTAAAACAGCATTTATGTCTAACATTTCTGGAACCAGACGTTTGAAGGACAAGGCACACACACACATCTCATATCTCAGGAGACTCTGTTCCTCCTTTTCAAACAACTGAGTTCTTGTGGTATCTTCAAATGACAGAGAAGTCTTTCTCCTGTTTTTCTAATAAGAAGACAACACATTCATAAGAGCTCCATGACCTAATTATCATGCAAAGTCCCCATTTTCAAATGGCTTTGGTCATTAGGAACTAAATTGTGAGGGGAACAAACAATTCTCTGTTCACTTCTGGAGGCACTTAAATAAAATTTCTTTTTTACCTTTTGTTATTTTTACCAACTTTGTAGAAAATAGTTGAAAAGTAAACAGTCACATAACTGTGGATTTCTCACCATTCCAACCATTCTATGTTTATCTGGCACAACCTGGGCTAACGGAGACGTGGATTTCCTGCTGCAAGGAGGATTTGAGCCTGAAAGAGAGGTGGAAGGGTCGTAGAGGGCAGGGCAGCATCAAATGCTGAGCAAGACCCAAGCTCTGAGGAGGAAACGTGGTGTTTATGGAACATACTCCAAAGCAAACATGAACAAACCAAAGTACAGTACCAAATGATCCTCAGCATCTGGACATCTTCTGTGTTTAAGCTAGAAATAAACATGGCTATCTTTGGAATGCAATTTGTCCACAAACATACACATGTCTGTTTAATAAAGCCACATGGATTAGTTAACAAAAATTTACCTATGAACCACAACTTTTCACTTCTTGGATTTGGTCATAGTCCATATAAATTAATTTGCTGGGAAAGAAAAAATATTTACAACTGACTGTAGTGGGAATCAGGAATTGCTGGATCCCAGAAAGATAATGGAAAGTCTTTTGATACTAAGTGATTTGTGCTGCAGTTTTCCAAATCCTGAAAAACCTGAGAGGAGTGGGAGGGTAGAGGAAAGTTATAACACTGCCCCAGCATCACAGTACTGTAAGTTTACAAACTTTTTAAAAGTATAAATGACATTTAAAATTTTATTTTTATGAGAACATTAGAGAGAGAGAGACTGGGCACATCAGGGCCTCCAGCCACTTAAATGAACTGCAGACACATGTGCAGCCTTGTGCATCTGCTTACATGGGGACTGGGGGAGCTGCTCAGGTTTTGCAGGAAGTGCCTTAACTGCTAAGCCATGGAACCAGCACAAAACAACCTGAAGTCATTCCCAGTGAAGAATTCAAAGAACAAAATGAAATGTAGTGTTGGCTCATAGCCCACAGATAAATACACATGACGCCATACTGATATAAAAATGACTGAACAGATTAAAGTGAGAGAAAGAAAATATCTTACAAGACAATTCTAAATAATAATTATTTCCTCTAGAAAGTGGAGTTTAGTAACTGAGTGACTCTCATCTAAAGATAAGAGAATGGAGAGAAAAGTTGGTACTCTGCAGTAGAGAAACCTGGCTAATTGATGAGCAAGGCCAGCATCACAGGAGGAAAGACACCAGCCATCATGCAGTGCCTGAGAGGACGCTATGAGAGGAGACCTTTGTCTCCGTGGCTTCTTCCCTTAAAACCCACACCCACTTGAGAAAACATCAGATAACCAAATAAGGGTAGTTACAGAATCTCACTGGATTACTTACCTTTATTCTGAAATCTAGGAAAACATCAAAACTGTGTGTACCAGACCAGAGGAGACAGGAAGCCTTCACTAGAACTGTGTAGTGCCTGGGATGGGATCCTGGGAAAGAAAGGTATTAGCAAAAACGCTAGTGAAACCTGCATAAAATCTAGGGTTTTGTTAATAGCAATGGACACTATGAATTTTAAGGTTTCCACAAATATATCACTGTGTATGTGAGGACATTTGGGGGCATGGGCTAAGGGGTCTAGAAACACTACTGTTTTTGCAATGTTTTTGATTTCAGATTATTCCAAAAAGTTTTACCAAACTAACAAAGCAGAATGAGTTTATGACTTGGGGTGCCAACAGAACCCTGTCGACTTAAGGCAATGCATGTCTTTCCTTAACACCTCTCTGCACTGAGTGGCCTGCGGGGATGTTGGTCCTGGGGCAGTGGGCGTGGTGTGGGCGTGGCGTGGGCTCCTCCCCGCCTTGGACTCTGCCCTCGCTGCGCCCCGCCCGGCGGCCGAGCGCAACCTGCAGACTGTGGCCGGCGGCGGGGATCCGAGCTGGGGCGCCCACCGGGAGCAGCGGACCGAGCGCATTCCCAGGTAGGTGAGCCCGGCCCAGGAGCCCGCGCACCCAGGCATCCTGGAAGAGGGGAGAAGGGTCTTGTTGAGCCGTCTGGGCCCGGGCACATATAAGTTTCTTCTCCTCCCGGAAGAGAGAGAGCTGCCTATCCCTGGACAAAGGAACAACTTGCGCGCACACCCGACTCTGCAGGCTGTTAGTCAGCAGTCGCGGTGACTCCTGTGTGTGCGCTCCAGGGACTGTGCAGGAAAGACGTCCCGACAGTGTTACCTGTTACCTCGAGCCACACTGCGTCAGCCTCGATTAACGCCCGGTGAGCGGACGGGTCCTTGGCCCTGACTTCTGCAGGCCAGGTATGGAAAGTTAGCTACTGTTGCTTCCCATTGGGTACCTTGGCCTTCAGAGCTGAGGGTACCAGGAGCTACAGGCAGCTTTCCAAAGTTAGCTACTGTTGCTTCCCATTGGGTACCTTGGCCTTCAGAGCTGAGGGTACCAGGAGCTACAGGCAGCTTTCCAAAGTTAGCTACTGTTGCTTCCCATTGGGTACCTTGGCCTTCAGAGCTGAGGGTACCAGGAGCTACAGGCAGCTTTCCAAAGGAGCAGTACCCCCTTTACCAAGAACAGCTTGACTAGCGCTAGCGGGTCACCGCATCTGTGAATTTTCAACCTTAGTCAAAAGGAATAGAAAAAAAAATTGAACATAAACAGCACGCAACCAGCCCTGAACATAACTTTTGTCTGTCCACTATATCAGTTTTATTTAAGGAATCAAACCTGCTTTTCCTTCTGTGGTGTGTGAAGACTAGATAAAAGGTCCAAACAGAGTAAGGAATTACTTTGTAATTGCAACACGAAAAGATGATCCATCCTTCTGGTTTTATTTATTCAGCTCTACCGAAGACTGGCTTTCCAGAAAGTTGAGCTGGGTTGGAGTGTCAGGTGTCCTACGCACAATTGGTGCTGTTGTTAAATTGCTACCCAGGGACCCCCCCCCCCTTGTGTCTACCTGGACACTCCCACCCTGAGAGTGAAGGCATCAGGACTGTGTGCTTCATGCAGGGAAGATCCTTGTACGGCTCCAGCGGGCAGAAAGGAAGATCTCTTAGGATCCAAGAAAACTTCTTCAGATGGGTCCACTGAGCTTTCTAAAAATAAATAAACTCAGGCATGCTCTTTATTATCGGAGGTATTTCATATATACTCAGTGTGGGCATGAGAGTAGCAATCCAAATTTTGACCAAAAAGCTTTAAAAAAATGTGTAAGCTGGATTTGGTCAAAGCTGAAAAATGAGGAGCATGTTTACTTCAGGTAAAGATTGAATAGGGAAAGAATTGAAGATTTTGAAGAAAATTTGAAAAGCCTTTTAAAGTTGTAGGTTCAAATCTTTTGAACTGAGAAATTTACATGAAAATTTATATGACCATTGATTAGCTGAAAAATTGCATAATGACAAAACTATATGACTGTTGACTATTTGAAAATTTTCATACTAGCAAAATTCTATGGAATTAATAATGTGATTAAATGCAGTTACTAAGCATAAACACACCCATCTGCACAGGTTTGGAAAATGAATGGCAACAGGGGTGTGTATAGAATTTAGTTTTAGAAAACACTTGGTACATCTGGATTTGTGTCCAGTTCACACTTTGTTTGCTCCAGTGTGGAGAGCTTGCTGTGCGCCACACCATGTTCCTCTGTGTTGGAGATGCAGGTGGACACGCTCCTGTCTTGTTGCACAATGCCGGGAACCACACGAATGACCGGCAAATCTAAAAATTACAGAGGGACTTCTATGTTGTTCTTATCAGTATAAAGATTTCAGGAACTAGGTCTTCCATATTTAATATTAATATTGAAATATTTAGTTAAATATTAATTATATGCAAAATAAGTGAAGATTAAATTAATAGTGTGGATGTCAGTAATTGGGGGGGATATGAACAAAAGCCTTCAAATTAAAAAAAAAATCTATCCATCAAGCTTTTTTTTTCCCTTTAAATTGGAAAAACATGGTAAAGATTATATTTTTTCCCAAAAGGAGAAAATCAATTATATTCAAGTTATTCTTTTTTAAAAACAGCTTAATTGGAAGTAAAATTTACATACAATAAATATACCCAAGTATATAATTCAGTGATTCTTAGTAAATTTAAAGAATTGCAAAACCTGACCATAGTCCAAAGTCCAACTGTGCGTTATGCCTTCACTGCCCGCCCCCCCCCAAGTCCCTGGTGCTTGTTTGTTGTTTGCGATCTCATTAGTCCTACCTCCAGCCTCAGGCAATTGCTAACCTACTTTCTGGCTTTTTCTATTTGACTTTTCTGGATATTTCATACAAATGGAATATTATATAGTTATAGGCTTCTTCCACAAACAATAGCTTTTGAGGTCTTTTTTTAGGTTATAGTGTGTAGCTGTAGTTGGTTCTTTTTATTGCTAATCTATTTATTTCACTTTATATTATTGCACTACTTGCCACTCGGTGGGTATTTCAATAGATGGCAGATATGTCGGTCTGCTTCCATGATGACATCCTTTGAAACAACTGATATGAATTTACTTCTTATTTGATGCTTTGGTTCTCCTGCAAGATAAATTTTAAATATTCAAGTAAAAAATTGAATATCAAGTTCCTATTAAGCTGTAGAATTTTCTACATGTAATTCTCTAAGGAACCACATAAAAATGCTCTTATATTTCAAGGGTGATGGCCATTGATATAACCATATTAGGAACCAGGAAACTGAAACAGTAGTTTTTGGTCACAATTTTTTTGTTATCTACCCCCCCCCCATTTGCCCTACCTTGTGCTATGATGGAAATACATTTTGGGGGAGGATCATGCTTGGTAAATTATGCTCAGAGGATTTTCTCTATTTCAGAGGAAATCCTTTTATAAAAGGCCAACAGGCTCTGAAAACCTAAAGGGAAAATAATGTCTTATGAATGCCTTTTAGTTACTCCTCAAATCAGAGTTCCCACTGGGGAAAATGAGCATTAAAATAGCTTCAGGTCAGCATTATAGGGAACTTGGGATGGAAGACATTTTCTTTAAAATATGTTAAATTTGGAAACATGATAGCACAAATGAAAGAATGTAGATGTCTATGTTGTTTGTGATTGTTTATAGCTCAGATTTTCTGCTTGAACTGTCAAAACAGCTATGTAAAACTCCTGTGTGAGTACGTGACTATTTGAAGACCAGGGATTAGATTCGATTGGTAGCATTTTCCACCCTGCTGGTAAGGTTGAAACAGTTGTAAAACAAATGCATTTCTAGTTTCTAGTTTTACATTGACAGTTTCATTCCAGTATCTCCTGGGGCTCTATTCCATATTTGGGGGCCTCTTCACCTGTCACTTTCATGTATTTTAAGCGGTGGGGAAACACCCCCATGCTATGCAGATCCACCAAGAAGGCTTGGTGAGCATTGACATGTGTCTCCTAATGCGCAGGCTCCACAAACCCCTTCAGCTGCCGAGTCTCCCCAGCCCTGTCCTCTGAAAATATTTTACAGAACCACACAGGCCAGCTTCTAAAAGAGCAGTATGTAAATGCTACAAGTGACCTAATGTTTCATGGACATCTGCTTCTTGTCATGTTTTCTCCACTGAAAAATTCTAACTGGGTTTTAGATTGATTTGTAGTCAGTTTCCCATCACAACCATCAGTTCCAGAGGTAATCAACTTCCAGAGAGAAAAGGTTTGTTTGGCTGTCAGTTCTGGAGGTTTCATACATGATCTGTTGACCCTGTGCATTTGGGCCTGTGATGAGTAGAAAACTTTAAAAAGTAATTGGCTGAATGACTGGGTAAGAGGATACCAGAGAGTAAACATTGCTATTTTCATTTTTCTTTACTTATTTGAGAGAGCTAAAGAGGCACAGAGAGAGAAAGAGGGAGAGAATGGGCACACCAGGGCTTTCAGCCACTGCAAATGAACTCCAGATGCATGTGCCCCCTTGTGCATCTGGCTTACGTTGGTCCTAGAGAGTAGAACCAGACTTTGCAGGCAAATGTCTTAACTGCTAAGCCATCTCTCCAGCCCAACATTGCCATTTTCAAATGAGGTCCTATAGGTAATGCTGCAAATATAAATATAACTACTTTTAAGTAAATAAATTTATTTATTTTTGTTTTTTCTAGATAGGGTCTTGCTGTAGCCCAAGCTGACCTGTAATTCACTATGTAGTTTCAGGGTAGCCTCAAACTCACAGCGATCCTCTTACCTCTGCCTTCCGAGTGCTGAAGGCCACCATGTCCAGCTTAAATTTATTTTTAAAAAAATATTTTTTTGTTTATTTGCAAGTAGAGAGAGAGGGAGAGATTGGGCACACTAGGTCCCCTAGACAGACACATGGGCCATCTTGTGCATCTGGCTTTTCACAGGTAATGGGGAATTGAACCAAGGTCCTTAGGCTTTGCAGGCAAGCACCTGAACCACTGATCAAATTTTCCAGCCCCAAATATAACTATCTAATGTACATTTAATGTGCATTATATCAGATACCCCATTGAGTACTTATAATGATTGTTCATTGAGTCTCACATTGTTATGTGGAACTACACATTTGCATCTGAAATTTTTACATGAAGAAGCTAAGGCCTTGGTACTTTCAATAATTTTCTAAGGCTTCCCAGCTGGTAAGGAAGTAGACTAGAGTCTTATATGTAGTACCAACTGACTCCAAATCCCTTATTTTTAAGCCATTAACCCATATTCCACCTGCTCATGGAATAAATCTATTGGGACCACAGCATCTGTTCAGACTCTGGACGGACCCATGGGGGTCTCACATTTGGAGTCCCTCAGTACTAAGTGACTTACTTTGGAATTCCTGATTTCTGAACTCTATGGCCCAAAGAGTGAAACTTCAACATTAGATCAGAATGTAGCAGAAAGCCAAGTAGAAAGCTGAAAAGAGGCAACAGACTCCTAGGAACAGGCCAGCAGAATTAGGGGAAGAAGACAGTGAATTCATGGGTTGTAAACTCATGGTCACCATTAATTATGTGCTGCCCTTTGTAGTTAGTTGTTGAATCTTCTCTAGCCTCCTTTCTTCATTTGTAAAACGGGAATATTAACATTGACCTCTCAGGGCATATGTGAGGAACAGTATAGGTGGATCTTTCTGGCATATTGGAGGAGCTGAGCAGATGCTGGTCCTTCTCATGAGATGGGAAATGATTCATCTTTGCATCTTGGATGGTGTGCTGGGCACTGCCTAAAACCTTCATGTTTTCAAGGTTTCAAATGATACTATATAGACTCTTTCATTATCAAGACATCTGGATTAGGGTTCAGTGTAAATGTGGTCAGGTGATGAGGTCAACTTGTAACCTTGAAAAACATATGACATCTCTATGCCTTGATTGCATTATATATTTGCTATAGATAATGACTATAGCACAATATAATAATGGCTAATTTTGATAACATGGACTTTTTTGGTAAATGGCATAGTCTTTCATCAACAGTGCATATGTATATACATTGTGCTTGCACTAATATTTAATCCATCTTTCCCCAAAATAAATACTTTCATGTGTGTGTGTGTTCTATAGGATTAAGTATGTAAATTTATGTTTACAATGAGTTGAATAAAATTAATCCTTCTTATGAGCACAGTTTCTTCAAAACAGAAGTTGGATTCTGTGTCAGTATGCACGCTGTTGGTTGACTGCATCTTTCTCAGGTAAAGCTCAGTCACCTGAAATTTAGTCAGCTGACACTGGATGTCACCATTGTGCTATGTGATGTTACTCAGAACAGGGGTGCTACTCAGTACTCAGCACACACTTTCTCTTCTAGGGCTTGGAGATAAAGTTCACTTCCTATCCCTCACACTCTAATCCTGTGATACTTCTGCGGCAACTTATTTCTACAGGATCTGATATCTTAGCTATGCGTATCATAGTGATGAAGAGCAAAGAAATAATATTGTTAGCTTAGACCTGAGAAACAGGTCTATAAACAGAAAACCCAGGAACTGCCCAAACCACTCAGGATTCCTGGTTGCAAACCAGAAAAAAAAAAAAAAAGATTAAATAATTTGGCAGATGAGAATCTACTGTAAAGATGTGGACCAGCTCTCAGAATTGATGGGAAAGTTGGAAAACTAGTTTGGAAAAGTGGGAGGGGCCCTGCGTTTATTGTTCTGCAGATGAGGATGCAGGAAGAGCAGGCAAAACTCCTGGCCTTAGTACTGCCCACTGCCACTAGCCATCCTGCTACTGGATACAAAGCAACACTCTGTATCCGACCTCTTCCTCATGAATGAGTGAGGGGCCTTTCCTGCAGGAGTCCTGCAAATGGG
Source organism: Orientallactaga sibirica (assembly GCA_036365145.1). Classification (NCBI taxonomy): domain Eukaryota; kingdom Metazoa; phylum Chordata; class Mammalia; order Rodentia; family Dipodidae; genus Orientallactaga; species Orientallactaga sibirica. Next base: position 553,874 of record JAEOAD010001412.1, on the reverse strand, counting down.
AATTCTAAGAACCTGGGCAGTCAGTGCGGCTACATGCCCACCATGGTGCTGTTCAGTCAGTGCCTAGCAGGAGGAAGGGATGAAAGGAAAGCAGAGTTGCCACATTAAAGGAAAAAGAGGAATAAGTCACCAGTGGCACCATGTACCATGATGTTCAGAAGAAATCCCAACCTCTGCCCTTTCTTCCCCCTTGGCCTAGACTCATCTTTTCCAGGGAGGTAACCACATGGCACAAATCTTCTTCGTTCCCCTATTTTCCCCAGTGTTACATCCCCAGGTCGGCTTTTCTCACCACTCAGGCCCGACAGTATCTCCTTGAAGTTCCCCTACCAATCTGCTTTATTTTTCTCTTCCTTCCTTCCTTCCTCCTTCTTCCTTCCTTCCTTCCTTCCTTCCTTCTTTTCCTTCCTTCCTTCCTTCTTTTCTTTTCCTTCCTTCCTTCCTTCCTTCCTTCCTTCCTTCCTTTCTTTTCCTTCCTTCCTTCCTTCTTTTCTTTTCCTTCCTTCCTTCCTTCCTTCCTTCCTTCCTTCCTTTCTTTCTTTCTTTCTTTCTTTCTTTCTTTTTTTCAGGCAGGGTCTTGCTCTAGTCCAGGCTGACCTGGAATTCACTATGTGCTTAGGGTGGCCTCTAACTCACAGTGATCCTTATACCTCTGTCTCCCTAGTGCTGGGATTAAAGTCATGTGCCACCATATCTGGCTGTCTCCCTTTCCATACTCCAAGTTCCATGAAGCATAACCTTAAGTGATCCACCTTGTAGCCAGACCTGCAAACACAGCAGTGTTCAATAAATATTTGCTATAAGAAAGGATGAATCAATGGTTAGGTAAAGAAAGGAAATGCCTTTATTATGGCTTTTTGACTGTAAATAATCCTGTATTAGATTCATAGCATTTCTGTAATCAAAGACTGCAAGCTGAATGGCTTAAACATAGAAGTTTGCCATCTTGTAGCTCTGGATGCAGGCTGGGATTTGAGATCCAGGTGTCTGCAGGTTGGACCCCCTGACAGCTATGTAAAGGATCCGTTGCTTGCCTCTCCCTCGTTCTTGGAGGTTTGCTGACAATCTTTTGGCTTCTTTGGCATGTAGAAGCATCATCAGTCCATTTCTGCCTTTATCTTCATAAGGCATGCTACCTGTAAACTCAATTCTTGTCATTGTGTAAGGATGTCAGTAATATTGGAGTAAGGGTTCACGCTGTTACAGTACCCCTTACCTTAACTAATTACACCTATAATGACCTGATTTCCAAGGTGAAATTTGGAGATACTGGAGATTAGGACTTCACCCTGTGAATTTTTTTATTTTTTATTGTTTTGGTTTTTCGAGGTAGGGTCTCACTGTAGCCCAGGCTGACCTGGAATTCACTATGTAGTCTCAGGGTGGAGCCGAACTCACGGCGATCCTCCTACCTCTGCCTCCCGAGTGCTGGGATTAAAGGTGTGCGCCACCACTCCGTCTAACCTTTTGAATTTTGATGATGTTACAAACAAGCCATAACTTAGCCTTAGATGAGATGGCTGTGTAATATTTTAGGCTAGTCTTATGCTAGGAAATAGTGAAGTGACATTAGTTACATTTCCTGGGCATCAGTGATGTGCTGGGTTTTCATACAGATTACAATTTGTGATAATATTGTGCATCGCTTTTTAGATAGAAAACTGTTCATTAGATGTTGATGTTTATTGATAAGTTATTGATACATTAGCACTAAAGAAACACCATTGTGATTTTGCTAGGTTTAAAATCCCCCAAAGCAAATTTCCCTTCATAGCTCATCTCAAACAACAGACTATTTAAAATATTACCTGATTCTTCCCTGAGGAAAGAAAATGATTCACAATGCTTCTCAGCCTTAATTATGGATAATGGTCTCATATTTTATTTACTCACTTGACAAACATGTGCAGATCATTTATTATGTATCATATGTGCTAAGTGCTTGACAAATATTAACTCACAAACAACCCCATTTGATTATTGTTGTTAATAATTAATATTACCTGGATTTTACTATTAAAGAAACTGAGGTACAGAGTGGGTAGGGAACTTGCCCAAAGTTACATAGCTACTGGGTGGCAGTATATGAAACTAGGCATGCTACTTCCAAACCATGTAGCTTCAGAGCTTTCTTCACAGAGATCATCTTGGGAAGATTCAGTGTGTGGCTCAACAAAGAAGCACACTTTGACTCTAACAGGACAGAGTTCTGTCTGCTCAGCACCTCCCTCCTGCCTTGGAGCCCTGTTTACAAGGCTCTGATGTAGGAACTGCTTCCTCTTGGCATGGTGCCACTTGTAAGCTGTCTTCAATCCATTCTAGCGTAAAACAAATAAAGTCTTTCCTGCTTTAATTAACTGATTGTGTTTTATTTTGAAAATTTTATCTGCCTAATCTACTTCTGGCTGAAATAAAATGCTAACATGGATTTTCCACAGGATGGTAATGCCATATGGCAGTTTGGACTTTGCTAGCTTATGTTCCCCTTGGGTTTCTTTGTGCAACTCAGGGACTGTGGGCACAAAAGTTTTCTGAACCAAAAAGAGAAATGGAATTTAATTTCATGTGGCTACTGTTGGATGTAAAGCTTTTGAACCAGAAAGGCTTGACCTACTTTCTCTCTTATGGACTGCTAGTCTTCAGTAGTTATTACGACTATCAAATAAGAAGAGCACGGACTTTCACGTTTGCCATCCACTGACTGTTTTTCTTCAGTAGTTATTAAAACTGTAAAATAAGAGGAGCAATAGCATTCCTGTTCACCGTGCACTGAGTGCCTTCTGCAACCAGACCTTAAAAACAAATTATGTTACAACTCTTGAGGGTAGAATCTCTATTTTAAGCGTATCTAAGCTAAGGCTAAGGTTCTTAACCAGTAAGGTCTTTAACCAGTAAGAACAAAGGATGGAATTTTTGAGAAAAAGAAAAGAATACTTGAAAACTATTTATCAGGAATTAAGGTATAAATTCATTGTTTTTAGAATAAAGGGAACAAGAGAGTATATTTAAGATATATGATATAAGACCCAAGATGATTATGTAATTATGAAAAATAGTAAAAATGCAGTGAGACCTTCTCTAAAAATCCATTTTAATGGCAAAATGCCTGTTATCATATGGTAATGGATATAACGCTTAAGATATGAAAAAGAAAATCAGTGTACCTCAGTCAAATGAGATTGTGGATTGGTGGGGGAGGCCGACTTGAACTGGAGGAAAGAAGTTAACACAGGCCAGATTGATGGCTTTGCTTGACTGTGATTTCCCACCTGTCCTGTTCCTCCTCTTCTGTGCCCTAAAATGAGTCAGCAAACTTGTCCTAGAAAGGGCCAGATAGTAAATGCTTCAGGTTTTTGCTTGCCAGACACCGTTTCTGTTGTAAGTGCTAACCTGTGCTCTTATAAGGACAAAAGATTAGGGACTATATGCCAACAAATGGCCACGGATATGTTATAGTAAAACTTCAGGCGTGAACACTGTAGTATTTATGTTTGCGTTACTGTGGCCATTATACCTGACACAGCCACAAAAGGGAGGAAAGGGTTATTGGCTTGTGACTTCAGAATTTCAGTCCACCATGGCAGGAAAGGCATGAATGACAGTGGACACATGGGGAGGTTTTTCACATCATGGCAAACCAGCCCACCATGAAGGTGTAAGAACGAGAAGCTGGATTATAATCTTTTTTTTTTTTTAAGATTTATTTATTTATTAGAGACAGAGAGGGAGAGAGAGATAGAGTGAGGATGGGTGTGCCAGGGCCTCTAGCCACTGCAAATGAACTCCAGATGAATGTGCCATCATGTGCATCTGGCTTATGTGGAACCTGGAGAATTGAACCTGGTTCTTTAGGCTTTGCAGGCATGTGCTTTAACCACTAAGCCATCTTTCCAGCCCCTGGGTTATAATCTTCAAAGGCCTGTCTGCCCCTATGATCTGTTTCTGCTAGCTAGGACCCACTTCCTGAAGGTTTCACTGCTTCTCCAAACACCACCACCAACCGGTACACAAGTGCTTTAAACATGAGCATGGGGAGGGGATTCTGATTCAAACTGTAACATACTATATTCACTACTTAAATTTTTACTATACTTGGGCTGGAGAGATGGAATTATATTTATAAAATTTGCCTCTTTGGGGCCAAAGAATGGCTTAGTTCCAATCTCCAAGTCCCACATTTAGCTAGATGCAAAGAGACGCAAGGGCACAATGCCGCGCTTGCCCACAAGGGGGCGCACGCATCTGGATTTCGTTCTCAGCAGCTGAGACACTGCTGGTGCACCCATCTCTGTCTTCCTCTCCCTCTCTCTGTCTCTCTCAAAAAATTTTAAAAATTAAAATAAATAAATAAATAAATAAAAATTTTTACTATACTTGATACTTATAAATTTGAATCTCATATTTCATAAAATTTTATTCTTTTGAATTATTTTTGAGATATTAAAAATGTAACAATGCTATAAGCTAAAGCTCATTTGGGTATAAAGAGTGGGAACCAGATGAGGTTCAAAAGGTGGACTGCTGACCACTTCTCTAGCCTGATGACCCTCTGATTTTTGAGCAGGTTGCTTACTGTCTCTAAATATGGTTCATTTGCTTTGAGCTTTGAATGTTGCTTTGGGCCAAGGCCCTAATCCTGGAGGAGACTTCAGAGGACCAAGGGAAAAGTATTTCCACTAGCATTCTGCACAAACAGAAGTGCAGGGCTGTTGCTGCCAAATCAAGGTCCATGGAAACAAAGAGAAGGCATAGCTGCCATCTGAGAGGATTTATAATAAAATGGAAAATTCTTGGCATGCTCTGTCAATTACATTGAAGATTAAAGGATAAATTTAGGACTTTGGGCATCCCCAGAAATGATCTTACTTCAAAATGTTGCTGGCCAGGGTAAAATTCATCTTTACCTCCTGGCAGCATGGGTCATTGCTAGATATCAGTGTAAGTATTTTGCCATTTCTTTCTAGGGGAGACAGCCTTAATGGAATATAAGTACCTTTGAATGTGGTGTCAAGAAGACTAAGGTTCAACTTACTGTAATCTTAGGTAAGTTAACATCACTGTGGAAGTCTTCCCATTCAGTAAAGTGGATTCTATGCCACAGAGATTTTATTATAGTTTATTTTTATATTAGTTGTTTTCCTCATTATTGGGACAAAAACATCTGACAGAGCAACTTTGATGGAGGAAAGATTTATTTATTGCTCATAATGTCAAAGGTTAGAGCCCATCATTGTGGAAGAAGCATGGCAGAGTGGCTCTGTGGCAGCAGGACTGTTTGGTAACACTCCTCACATCGAGGCAAGAGTAGAAAAGGAAGAATCGGGTCAGAAACAGGGCTTAGCTATAACCTCAAAGGCCTGCCCTAGTGATCTGTGTACATCATCCAAGCACCATTTACGAAAGGTTTTATAACATTTCTACACTGGACCATCAGCATGAGCCAGGTGTTACAGGTTAGCTACATTAACCTGTGGGGGACATTTCAGATTAAAACTACCTACATTCTGCCAAACTTTTCACCTTTATCCCAACTTCATTTTTACTATGTATTCCGGACATTTCATTTTCCTGCAAACATTTCCGTATGTATCATTAAGAGAAGCATTTTTCTAAAAGAATTTTATAATTCTATTACCAAAGTTTATCAAAATGGTAAGTCATGATACAAACAAGATCTAGAACCAGATCTTGCATTTGGACATAAGCCTCTTAAATGTTAATTTATGATAGCTTTTAGTTAAGATTGATTTCTTTAAGTCTCTCAGGCTAGCATACTCTTCATTAAACTCTTGCCTAATATTTTTAGGTTGATCATTTATATCTTCATAAGGGACTACAAGTCATAGATTTTCTAAATCTATGAATACTTTTGAATTTATTAGCTGGATAGTCTTGCTTAGAAGATTTTCCACTTTCACTTACTTGGTTATCATGAAATATATTATATAATAGAGGAGGAAAATGCTTGCTGTATTTTTTCTTTTATTTTTCCCCAGTATTTATTATTTATTTGAGAGAGAGAGAAAGGAGTAATAGATAGATGATAGATAGATAGATAGATAGATAGATGATAGATAATAGAGATAGATAGATGAGAGAGAGAGAGAATGGGCACACTAAGGCCTCTAGCCACTGCAAACGAATTCCAGGTGCATGAACCACATTGTATATCTATTTTTCATGGGTACTGGGGAATTGAACCTGGGTCCTTAGGCTTTGCAGGCAAGTGCCTTAACTGCTAAGCCCTCTCTCCAGCCCTCTCCCCCGCAGTTTTTAATGTAATTGGGGTCTATCTCCGATCATTTTTCCAAGGTAGATGGCTTTCACATATCATAAGGACAGAAACTTAGAAGTTTTTGATATATTTCAATCCATCACAGTTATTCATAAGGTTTTAAATGACATATTCAAATACATATAATAAATATATGAAAATAAATAGTTATTTCATTATTTTATGCTCATAAATCCAGGTAAGATTGAGGTTTTTACCTAATGCTTTTTGTTCTGTATTTTATTTTTTCAGTCATGCTAAAAATATTGACTCTGAATGATGTCAGTTCAATTACTTTATTCTATGGTATGCACATGAGTACCTAATGAACAACCCATCTTTTCACTAACAATATGATTGATGAATATAAAAATTGTTTTCCCAGTATTTTCATTCTTATGATAAATATATGATAACACAACATAGTCACTTTTGTGATTTTTTGTTGTTGTTGAGGTAGTGATGATTAAACCCAGAGCCTCACCCGTGACGGGCAAACATTTTGTCACTGAACTATGTCCCCTAGTCCTCATGCCACAAGTTTTTAAATCACTTGAGATTATAGCACCAAGTTTGTATAAAGATATATTCGGTTTCTTCAAGTGTTTCATTGGTTTTATTTTATATGATTTCTTTTATAGTATTTAAAATATTTATAGAGTTCTATGTCAAATGTGAAAATGTGAGAGACATAGATATTACTCTCCCATTCACCTATCTTGTAGAAAATGTGATATTATTTATTCTTTTCTGAAGCATTTTTTAAGACTTTTTTTTTTTTTTTTTTTCGAGGTAGGGTCTCACTCTAGCTCAGGCTGACCTGGAATTCACTGTGTAGTCTCAGGGTGGCCTCGAACTCATGGCACTCCTCCTACCTCTGCCTCCCAAGTGCTGGGATTAAAGGCATGTGCCACCATGCCCAGCTCTGAAGCATACTTTTTAATGGAGTAATATACCCTGAAGATCACTCCGCAGCTATAGTTTAATTAATCCTGTTTTTATAGGCATTTGGCTTTTCCCAATTATTTTCTTATGACAAATAGTTCTTTAGTAAATAACCCCCTTATAGACTATGACACGCAGCATATTTCTGTTATAATTATATTTTTAGTTTCACAAATGTTTAGGAAACACAATGTAGGATGGTATAAAGAGAAATAAGACAGGGCCTCTACCCTTGAAGTTATACAGTCTAATAAGATACTGAATCAAAAGGTAAACTTCACATTTCCACTGTGGTTAATTTCCAGATTTTTAACTATGACAGTTTGAGATGCTATTGCTTTAATATTTAATTTATTTATTAATATATGCAAATATCCATGGATTATAATTTCTGCTCCATATTTAATTCCAGTGATGACTCCTTTAAGTTTGGGAACCATGTAATCAAAAAAGTCTGTATTTCTTAGCTGATTAATGTTTTCCTAAAGCCAGAATTCATAATGACAACAGTGACAGTAACCACAGAACTTCCCCCAAGAGACAAGCGAGAAGATAATTCTGCCTTGTATAAGTCTACGTCAGCTCACATTATTGAAGAAACTGAATATGTGAAAAAGGTAGGATGGCACTGGAATCATTTGCAGAATGTTTTAAAATAAACTCTGGTCTGGATTGGAGGGCTTTGTTTTTCTCCCCATGGGACCTATGGAAGACTCATCTCATTTAACAGAGGACAGTCTTGACAGGTGAAATTTAAACACAGTAATTTCTCTTCAGGATATGAACCTGATCCTACATGCAGGGTAAAATGACTTTCCCCACTCAGTAAAATTGAAAAATGGGCCAGGAGGGTTAGGAATACCTATCAGCATTTAATTTGTCCCACACCATTCACTGCTGGATTGCCTACTGTTTTATCACTTTCCCTGGGGGTCTCCTGAGTGCTGATGCTGTGTTCCCAGTAGATGCTTATGTTTCCTGCTGGGTCTCTCTCTTTACCTTGTTCCTTTTCACAGTTCAGGTTAGGTATCACCAATGAATGCATGTTGGCATGTTGTTTTATTAAAAACGTGAAGTCTTACGAGTCCACAATGTAAAAAAGCTAACAAAAGATTTTTCAATTAACTGTCTGTTAAAACATATGGATAAATTCTGACATTGACAGTTCTTATCTTACTCAGCTCAGCTAATTAAATTATCATTGAATGTCTTGTACTTCTATAAGTCATCAAAATACGGGGCTTATATTTCATACATAACTTTATGATCTTTTGGTAATTCTGTAGCAATTAATAGCAATTATTTTGTAGTAATTACTAGGTAGTAATCATTTTGCAGTAATTACTACATAGTAATTACTACATAGTAATTACTAAATAGTAATTGTTTTATAGTAATTACTGAACAGTAAATTAATACCAAATTACTATATAGATAAAATTGAGCTAAATACAGTTTTATGTTCTAATAACAAAATAATTATTTTGTAGTAGAATACTAAAAGAAAAAAATTGATGTTAAATGCCTTGTAAAAATAGAAATTATATTTTTCCCTTCCAGATTCGAACTACTCTGGAAAAGATACGAGCTCAGATGTTTAAAGATGAAGTTGAATGTAACAGTACAAATCACAAAGTGGAGGCAGAGGTAATGGGTTAATAAACATTTACGACTTGTAGTCTTCCATAAAATTAGCGTAAAGCTATCTTGGCTTTTTTTTTTTTTCTATCTTGGATTTTTATTTCACTAAACTTTTCCCAGGAGGTATTTCTTTGAAGCTTTGAATGGTGTGTGATAAAATGTTTCACATGTATCTAATGATGTGGATGGCTACATGTATGAAATATTTAACCAGGCATGTCATTAATAGGACAGATCAGAATGAACAGACCTTGGTAGAATATTTTAAACAGGACTTAATTATCTCAAGTGCATGGGAAGATGTCAGAACAAGGAAAATGTATGGCAGCAACATTTTCAAGTGATAAAGGCACACTACGTGGCCTTAGCTTTCACATCAGCGAACACTCCTATGAGGCTTGAATTGAGAGTCAATTCAAGACCACCTTTATGTTCCTAAGGCTAAGTCAACATCACTAAGTCTCGTCTGAACTGTGCCAGCTTAAACCTTATCTGAGCCAAGCATATCTCCTCTATGTTATCCGCTGTAGAGCATGACCCTAGAGCACACCAGGGTCTAGTGTATGGTGCATAAATGTAGTCCCTTTGTCTGAGCCTTCTAAGGTAGCATAGCTAGCTTCAAGAATTTTCTGAAATTAAGTACTCAGAAAATGGGGGAGAAAGAAGTTATGTTGGGGAGTGGCAGAAAAAACAAAAGCATATCACTTTTGGCCATTTTTTTTTTTTTTTGTCTGTTCGAACTCTGAGGAATGGACATAGCTTGTTAGAGGTGCAGTTTATAGAGTTGGACCTCATACCTCCTGATTCAAAACCTGCATCTTTGGGCTGGAGAGATGGCTTAGTGGTTGAAGCGCATGCCTGTGAAACCTAAGAACTCAGGTTCAATTCTCCAGGTCCCACATAAGCCAGATGCACATGATGGCACATGCATCTGGAGTTCGTTTGCAGTGGCTAGAGCCCCTGGCATGCCCATTCTCACTCACTCTCTCTCTCTCTCTCCCCCTCTCTCTGTCTCTAATAAATAAATAAAAGAAAATGAAGAATTCTTGAAAAAAAAAATCCCTGAATCTTCAAGCAGATCTTCTCCGAGTGGTTCTTAAATTAAAATTTGAGAAGCACCCATCTATGTACTTTGTAGCCATGTGCCACAGCCAGTAATCTACCTTCCACAATAGTCTTTCTATCAATTATTCTTTAAGACATTAAAAAGGAAGTATTAGCCGGGTGTGGTGGCGCACGCCTTTAATCCCAGCACTCGGGAGGCAGAGGTAGGAGGATTGCCGTGAGTTCGAGGCTACCCTGAGACTACATAGCTAATTCCAGGTCAGCCTGGACCAGAGTGAGACCCTACCTTGAAAAGCCAAAAAAAAAAAAAAAAAAAAAAGGAAGTATTTCCTACTCCATATATGGACATATATGGATCCGTACTAGGGTCTGAATATTAAAAATCAAAAATCAAAGTTATTTTGAATGAGTGTATTACCTATCAGCAGGTGCCTTCTTGTTGCTGAGACAAAGCACCCAACCCAATCAGCTGACGGTAGGAAAGACTTCATTTTGGCTTACAGTCTCAAGGGGAAGCTTCATAATGACAAGGAAAAGATGATAGAGCAGGGGCTGGACATTATATCCTTGCCAACATTAGGTGGACACTAGCAGCAGGAGAATGAGCCCCACTAACATTGGCAAACTGGGGCTAATAAACCTTAAGGTCAGCCCCCAGTGACACACCTCCTCCAGCAATGCTATACCTTCCAAATTGCCACCAAATTGGAGTTCAAGCATTCAGACACATGAATTTATAGAGGACATCTGACTCAAATCACCACACACACTACATTCTTGGTTTTCATTTCTATGAAAATAATCACTATATTATCGTGGAAGTAATGTAGGCTTAGTTGAACTGGTAGGTTAGTTGGGAAGATATATCTTGGGGTTATGAAATTCGTCAATTTCCTTATTTATGTAAATGGTATAATGTCTTTTCAGTATCAAAGAAGTATATATAAAGTTGAAAAGATGATGTGATAAGTATAGGTCCTTAACAATAGAAGTTGTTCTCATAACTGAAAGGCGTGTGAAATACATGGAAAGAGCAGGCAGAGCAGGATGAGTGGTGAGAGGCTGTGCCATGGGCTTTCACTCCTACTGGCTATGTGAACCCAGGCTCTGGTGCTTGGTTTCTTTATCTGCAAAATTGGTGGGTAAGTAGGATGTTTTCTCATTTCCTTTTCTCCTCCATATTCCATAATTCCAGATGAAATTTATGTTCCAGGTGTATTTTCAGTGAGCATTTTATTTATTTTGGAAAAGTTATAAGGGTTGATGATAATGACACATTATTAAATATTGAATATTATGTATAATATCCATTAAGTCTGATTCTAATAGTCTGCAATGTGATATATCTAGAAAGTATATCACTGACTTTAGATTAAAAATCTGTTTTCACAGTTATTACCTTCTATGACACACTTAAGAGTATATTTTAAACTGTAGAAAATATAAAAGATGTCATTATAATTCTTAAAAAATCTGATTTGAGAAAAAGTGGAAGGTAGCTTTTTCATGTAGAATTCCCAATCGATATTTGAGAATCAAAATGTTTATTTGTGAGGCTGGAATCCTCTTTGACATACATAATGCTGATGATAACTGTCATTGTCAAAGCTCATAGAGGTTCCGAGACGTCCATGTTTGTCCATTTCAGCACTCTAGCACCATTCAGAATGGCTCCGACTCAAGAAGAGACCCTGCCTGTCTGGATTTGCTCATGGAAAAAATGAGAGGCAAAGACCTGCAGCTCTTAGAAATGAACAAAGAGAATGAAGTGCTGAAAATCAAGGTATGATGAATAGGAAAAATGTTAGACTTCCTGTTTAGATGCCTTGAGCTCACATATAGATTGTTAGCATTTCTGAATTTACACAAGCTGAAAGAGACACACATCTGTAAGTCCACACACATACTTACATAGACAGAAGCACAAATTAACTCCTACTGTCTTCCTTTGGAGGCTTAGAATTCAAGAAATCTAAAGAAATTCAGTGGGTATAAAGTTTCAGTTATACAAAATGAGTAAGTTCTAGGGCTGAAGAGATGGCTTAACAGTTAAAATGCCTGCCTGCTAAGCCTAAGAACACCCATTCTATTCTTCAGGTCCCACGTTTAGCCAGAAGCAAAGTGACACAAGGGCCCAATGCCGCACTTGCCCACAAGGCAGTGCACGCATCTGGAGTTCATTCACGGCGGCTGAGAGGCTGCTGGTGCGCCCATTCTTTCTCTCTCTCTGACTCGCTCCAAAAAAAAAAATGAGTAAGTTCTAGAAGGCAGTCATGTGACGTCATGCCTACAGTTAATAGTACTGGACTCTGCATACTTAGAATTTAAGAGGAGCAATCTCATACTAAGTGTCTTCTTAAGATAGAAAAATTTTAAAAGGATTAGCATATTTACTACTAATTACAGCCTTCATAGTTCAATGCTTCATTTGTTTAATTAGTTCATTCTTGAATGCTTTATAGTTCCCCTTTGGGGCTTATTTTATGTTTCCAGCAATGACTATGTTGGTAGGTAAACTTCTGTAGCCATCTTTGATTATTTCCATTGGTTAAATCTTTCAAAGGCTGAACCTTACACTCTATTGCTCTTACTACTCCAAACAGATCCCATTTCAATTTCAGAACTGCACTTGCTAGTGCTAATGAGGATACCAGGGATAAAAGGCTTTCAGCTAAGTGTACAAGCTAGTGACGTGCTGTGGAGTTCTTTGAAGGGTGCAGTCTCCCATGTAAAGTATCAATATGTGTCAGACTTGGTTTGCCTTGACCATAACAGAAATGCCCATGTACACTGTTCTGATAAATATGAGCTTCCTCATTTTGTATCTTCCTCTTACAAACAGCAGCATCTTTTCTCCCATCTATTTTTTGAAATATGTTATTTATTTATTTATTTGAGGGGGGAGAGAATATGGGCACACCAGGGCCTCTAGCCGCTACAAATAAACTCCAGATGCATGCGACACCTCCTTGTGCATCTGACTTACATGGGTACTGGGGAATCGAACCTGGGTCCTTAGGCTTTGCAGGCAAGCACCTTAACTGCTAAGTCCACATCCATTTTTAGACAGCTGCAAATTGTACAGTTATGGACTGTGTTTTTAATTACCCATCAAAATCTTATATAAACCTTTTATTCTTTTGTTAGAAACATCAATACATGCAGTGACCTTTTTTTCCTAGCTGGAAGCATCCAGAGAAGCAGGAGCAGCAGCTCTGAGAAACGTGGCCCAGAGATTATTTGAGAACTACCAAACACAATCTGAAGACATGAGGAAAAAACACGAGGACAGTAAACATTTACTTCAGGTACCAACTGCAGATCATCCACCACAATGCTGAACTCTACCCAATCAGCCCAGACCCTCTTTCTGGAGGACTTAGCTCAGGGACAATACTCACATTGTGTACTGATTCCGCCACCCTGCTTGGGCAGCACCAGATGTTGCTGAGCTGCTGTTGTACTTCTTGCCCGGAACCCTGTGACACTTTGGCAGGGAAGTCAGGAGCCCCCTGCCTGGAGATCAGGGTTGACCCACATGCTCCTGGCTCTGTTCTTGAGTAACAAGATGGTACTGTTAGCTAGAGTCACTGTGTGTCCTGGACTCAGCTGTCCTTATCACTAGGAGGAAAATGTCGGGCCTGACAAATGGGTTTAAAAATCTTTGAGCCCAAGAAGAATACATTATTTAGATTAAGCAGCAATAAGAAAACAACCAACAAAAATTATAGACATAAATATATAAATGCAAACTCATATATTAGAATTAGAGAAGTACATGAGTCTGCTGCATGCATGCTGAAATTCAAAATATAAATTACCTGGAAGTAAAGTTTACTCATGTTTGGCATGGGATGCCAGCTTAGGCCTAGGATGGTTTCCAGGGATACCAAATGAAAAATCCACCAATTGGGTAACACCCTGAGGCTTCAGCCCATGGTGCTGATGGTTTCAAGCTTCCCTGTGTGCAGGGTATGAATGAAGAGAGAACTCACTGGCAAATGTGCCTGAGAGGCTCGCTGTGTCAGTGGTGAAATCGATGAGAACAGGTACAAGTGAATGTGTGCTGGGGGTCATTTCTAATTCACATAGCCTGGGAAGGCCACTCAGCTGGCTGGGGAGATGGCTCAGTTGGGATCCTCAGAGTCCATGTAAAGCTTTGTAAGTCGTGCACAGTATCTGCAATGCCCTGCACCATAGGATGGGAAGCAGAGTCAGGAGAATCCTGAAGCTCACAGGCCATCTGGTGGGAAGTTTACAGAGGCTCTGCCCAAGGTGGAAGGCAAGGATCACCGCCCTGCGGTTGTCCTCTGACCTCCACATGTGTGTCATGCACACATACACACTCACGTATACCACACAAATGCTCACCTGGAATTGTCAAGAGCAGACAGACTATTTATACTAAGAAATCTTGAGTGCTATTATATAGACACACACACAAATATACATGGGTACAACTGGTAGAAGTCAGCCAAGCACTTCCAAATAGAGACACTCCTTGCCTGGAACCTTTCAACTCCTGCTATGTGTCTGGGGTTACAATTACCTTGCTTTGATGATATGTTCAGATTATAAAGTAAAACTTTAATTGAATATATGTTATATTTTGTCCTAGGAAAATTTTATTGAGTAAAAAGTCAAATATTTTGCTTTTCTTAAACTAACATCCATCTGTCCCTTACTACTGCAGGAGGGATATTTATGATAACAAATGTTAGCATCTAGAACTAATATAAATTTTCTACTGATAGAGTGTTATACAGAGGTTTATTTTATTGTATATATATTTTTTGAGATGGAATCGTACTTTGTAGCACAAGCTGGTCTTGAACTCATACTGATCCTCCTACTTCAGCCAAGTCCTGAGATTACAGGTATAATTTACAGTATCTGGGGGCAGTGGTGGCTTCCTCCTTCCCCTCTTCCTTCCCCTTCCTGTTCCTTTCTTCTTCCCCTCTTCCTTTCCTCTTCCTCCTCTTCTTCTTTGTAGCTTATTTTAAGAAAACAGTAAAATAAAACATAATTTCAATGGGGGAAATGGCTCAGTGGAAAAAGTGCTTCCCACCGCAAGTGTGAGCACCTGGATTCAGATCCACATAAAAACCTCATGGAACCAGATATTGTAGTGTGTCTCTGGGTAGAAGGGAGACAGAGTCAGGAGAATCTGCTAGAAAGCTTGCTGAATGGAGCAGTGAACAACAAGAGACACTGAAAAGCAAGAACCAGCACCCAAAAGTTGTTCTCTGACCTCCACATGTGTGCTGTAGCATGTCTGTTTGCACTCACACATATGAATGCACACACACATCATATACACAAACAGAAAAAATGATTCTAATAAGTATGAATTATTCATGTTTGGCTGTTTAGGAAATTCTGTGGGGAGATACCCTGTATATGATTTCATCAAACTAAAGGCATGAAACTGTTTTTCTGCCCACAGGTTAACAAGCTTGAGAAAGAACAAAAATTGAAGCATCATGCTAAAAATCTGAGTCAAGTTGCTGAAAAACTTGAAGAGAAACATTGTCAAATCATAGAGTTGGAGAACCTTGTACAGAGAATGGAAAAGGTATGTACGTACTTGGAGATTAAACAGGCTTCTTCCCAACAAGGTTAGGTAAAATATGAACGAAAATAACACCAAAGTCAAATAGTACATTTAGTTAAATAAAATAACATGAATCGAAAGTATGACTTGGCGTATTCCTCCTTCTAGGAAGTGCTGTAAATTTAGGGCTTTTTCCCCTTAAACATTTATATGGCCTATGGTTTGCCTTTGCAAATACTCAAGCCATGTATTTTTCTGTCACTTTCTCTTCCTACTCAACATGTATCTTAGGTAAGGCTGTAAATGGAAAACTGGAATAGGTCACCCTGTCATCACCCGGTCAGGAGCACTCACATAGGGGGTCTTTATAATCTAGCATGTGGATGCATTAGAATCAGTGTAGTATCTATCCACGTTGGTCACCCATTACCACTTTGAGTTTATAAAACCAATGGCTACTATTGGAGAGAGATCACGTGAAGGAAAGTCAGACCATAGAAAGTAAAATGTTCCAAAGTTGTGTTTGGGAAGAATAATAATATAAGAAAATTATGAAAGTTTCGTGCTAACACCTTTAAGGTGTTAGCAGTACAGATATACATTAAAAGTAAACACAGAAATTTAATTTTGCATACCTTCGAATTAGGAATTTAGACAAAATAAGTAATATAATTTTATAAAAACAAAGCAAACAGGAAATGGGCATCACTGAAACTGACCTGGGAGTAGATGAGATTATAGCCTTTGGCTTCTAGCAACTTATGCTTAATATGTTCTGTGTTCATTTTTCTCCCTAGTTTGCCTATGTTCTCAGCCTTAATTTGTTTTATGTGTTTTCCTGGGTTTGTGCTCCATGAGCAATGTCACTTTAAAAGGGTTACATTTTAATAATATTCACATTTGTAACTGAAGAAATTGTGATTAGTTTAAAAATATTTCTCAAGAATATTAATTATTATAACTCTGTGATTTTGGCTAAATTTACAATCTTTTTTGAGTGAACAAACTTTCTTTTTTTAAGATTTATCTTTATTTAATTATTTATTAGAGACAGAGAGAGGAATATATATATATATATATATATATATATATATATATATATATATATATATATATATATAGAGAGAGAGAGAGAGAGAGAGAGAGAGAGAGAGAGAGAGGTGCCAGGGCCTCTAGCCACTGCAAATGAACTCCAGACACATGCGCCACCATGTGTATCTGGCTTATGTGCGACGTGGAGAATTGAACCTGGGTCCTTTGGTTTTGCAGTCATGTGCCTTAACCACTAAACCATCTCTCCAGCCCACTTTCTTTTATTTATTGTTTTTAGTAGTTATCACATAATGTGAATACATTCATGTTGGTGCCATTAATAGCCTCCTCCCTGTCCTCCCTCTTCCGAAGGGACCCTCCTCGTTGGGGAATGTGGGTCGCACATCGTGGGGGTAGCCATCAGCTATGTGGAAGAGGCAATGACTCTGTGCGTAATGACCCAACTTGTGGCTGTAACAATCTTTCTGCCCCCTCTTCCTCAAATTTCGCTGAGCCATGTTGGATTCTTTTTAGGTCTACGTCAGTGATGAGGTCTTGGGAGCCTCTGTGCCTCTGAATATCTGCTTTAGTAGGAGTTGAGTGTTCTCCGTGTCTATCTCCTTCACCCTTGTGTTGGTGTGAGGTTCACCAAGAAAGCACCACTCTTGCCCCACTTACTGTCTGGTTTCAGCTGGTGCAATAGGATGATCCTCTCCTCAGGTTCAGCATGGTTAGGTAGACACCAACTTGACTGGAAGTCTAAATTTACAATCTTAATGAAAGTATTGTAAGGAAATCACAAACAAGTCCAAATGTAACAGAACCGAATAATAGCAACAACAATCAGTGGCTGGGGAGATTACTGAGTGATGACATTCTTAGTAAAATCTCTAGAATGTCCATAGCAGTTGGTTTTCCCACAACTGGAGTTAATAATTATGCACTGTTTGAAAAACTGTGGTATCTAGTTGAGTGCTTGGTAGTGCTAGAATATTTTATCCTATAGTAAATAGCACAATACAGGTTTGCATTTAGGAAAGGAAGAAATTTCTGGAAAGCAAATAGTATTATCCAACCAAACAACTGATGAACCAGCTTAGAAATGTGATCACCCTATTTCAAACCCAGGGTCAAGTTGGTGGTTACCTGTCAGTGTCTAAAATTAATAATAATTAATTAAAATTAAGAATAACAGAAGATAATTCCAATATCCTAGCAACCTGAGGAATTCTGTATTAGGTGTGAGGTCACATCAGAATTCTGATTTGCATTCACTTTACTGTTCATTCAAGAAATTTGAGGACTGGAGAAGATGGCTTAGCGGTTAAAGAATTTGCCTGCATAGCCAAAGGACCCCAGTTCAATTCCCCAGGACCCATGTAAGCCAGATGCCCAAGGAGGTGCATGCATCTGGAGTTCGTTTTCAGTGGCTAGAGGCCTTGGTGTACCCATTCTCTGTGTGTGTGTGTCTCTTTCTCTCTCCCCCTCTTTCTTTCTCTCTCAAGTAAATAAATAAATAAAATATATATATTAAAAAAAGAAATTTGAGCACTCACTTATCATGCACTGAACTCAGCTGAGAGCTGGAGATATACTTGTGAACAAATTAGAAATAGACATTATTTATGATGACTATAATGTGCATAACTGGTTTATATTGGGCTCAAGGTTGTTGTTTTTTTTTAAATTCTTCTAAGGATCCTCTGTGGAGGCTAAAGTAAAGCAAAGTATCCAAAAACCAAATTTCACTGGTAGGCCCTTGGAGGAAGTGATACATAGCTCTGACCTTGAGCCTTGATATTAACCCAGAGTTGTGGCTGCCTGTAAGAGCTCTGTGACTCAGTAAGTGGATAGGGTGCCATGGCTTAGCAAGGCCATCTGGCAACCTTCCAGAATTCTCCATTCAGTGACTTCTAGAGTGAGACCTATTATGCAATGTGGAGGTGAGTGGGTATTGACTAAAGGGGCAATGTGCAGGACTGCTGTTTTACAAAACACATTTTGAATAAAAATATTTCATATTTGCAAAACAAACATAGAAATAAATAAAACTGAGATGAAAGCCTAGTTAACAACTTCTTAGGTTAAGAGGCTCATGAGAAGAGCAGCTGTAAGGAAGTTTCTGCAGGAGGGAATGCATATAAGAATAAGGAAGGGGTGCTGGGCCTTATGTATTCATGGGAAAAAAGATAGGTGCAAGTTTAAAAAAGAAGTGAAATGAAAAATGCACATCCTTAGAAAGGTTGGTAAATACTGCCCTGCTGGTAGGTGTCCCCTGAGAAGGATTCATTTGCTACTCACTTGAGCAAGGCCCTGCTCCAGTAAATAGCCATTAGTGGATGAGGTCTGATAATGAACACATTACTTAAAACCTCTACCATCTGTCCCACTTTAATCAGGAATGCAGTGAGAATGAATTCCAAACACACAGTGATACGCTAGCAAAAATGCCCAATCAGAATATTTTAATGTGGCATATGCTCCTTTGGCTGGCAGTGCTCTTCGGTTGCACCATATTTGTTTTTTAGTGTCATTGACTTAGCGCCATTAGAATGTAAAAGCTCAAAGGCACTTTGGAGAGCACATAGCACCTTCTCACCATTTAATAAAAGAAGACTGTGTGAGCAAGAAACCATTCCACAGCCCTAGGTTTCTAGTTCACATCCCTTTCCATTACACCTTTCTATTTCCTAAAGGTGTAAAAAACATGAAATTTTGTATTGCTAAGTCAGTGAGATATTATCATTCTGCAGTAATTTAAATTTTAATTTGTTGGTCCACTTTGACCAACAGAGGAAGGAAATCTTGAACTTAGCAAAGGCAGAGTTTTGAGAGCAGCAGGCTGCCCAGTGTGTGGTACTGCGTGCTTTGGGAAGGTACTTTTGAGAACTATGAACTGGGAAAGTACAATTTTCTTTTTGGCCAAAGAGGAGCAGAAGAGTTTAGGGCACACGAGTGAACCCTAACCTGATTAGAGCACATTTTTGTTAGTGGTCTGTTGACTTTGAACCTGGCTATGAAAATCTATTCATCAAGAACTCCATGATAGGAGGAATGCTTCTGAAACACTTGTCCCTGTCTTCTACAAAGCCAAAACACATAATCTGTATGTGTTTCTTTGATCACCCATGCCTCTCATCAGCCTCAGGATGTATCCTTACAAAGTCTTTAAGCCCAACTAAGGGTGATGTGAGGCAGTTTCTATGAGGCAAGTGCTACAAGAAAAAAAAAGTTGAATAAGTTGGCATAATTTTAAAGTACTAGATCATATAGGATATAAAGTAAATAGTACCTTTAAATTATTGAGTATTTAAATCTAACCATATGCCAGGGAAGCACTTGGGCCTCACACCCACTGTCTCAATTCATCCTAACATTTTATTAAGGATGATATCTTCATTTAGGGATATTCATAAAATAAAAGAATCACACATACAAATATAGAGTGAATATATTTTAAATTTATTTATTTATTTATTTATTTATTTATTTATTTATTTGACAGAGACAAAGAGGGAAAGAGAGGGAGAGAGAACGGGTGTACCAGGGCTTCCAGCCACTGCAAACAAACTGCAGATATGTGCACCCCCTTGTGCATCTGGCTAATGTGGGTCCTGGGGAATTGAACCTGGGTCCTTTGGCTTTTGCAAGCAAACACCTTAACTTCTAAGCCATCCTTCCAGCCCTAGAGTGAATATATTTTAAATTTTACTAATTGAGAAACCAGCATGATGTTAAAATTGGTTTAAATAAAGTAGTTTGAAAGACTAGCATATTTATAGGCATTTGGGGGAAGAGAAAGAACACAGTATTGTGTAACTAGGTTAAATATATGCAATTAATACTCTTTAAGGCGCTCAAATGACAACTTTCAGGATTATCTTTTCTATGAGAGAGAAATCTGCAAGTTAAGCCAGGCCTGGAATTCCTTTAATCCCAGCATTTGGGAGGCTGATGCAGACAGATCATAAATTCAGTCAATCTTGACAACATAGTGAATTCAAGGCCAGCCTGAATGACATGACACCCTATCTCAAATGGCTCCCCATCCTCTTAAAAAGTAAAGAAGAAAAAACAAAACCCACAAATTAAATTCGACTGTCCAATATCTGGTTTCTAATCAAATAGTAAAATAAAGTCAAACAGGAAATCTATCTGGAAGAATTCAATAATTGTTGGATCCGATTATTAAATAGCTGCCCAGTGTGTCATCAAAGTCACAACCTATGGGTTGCCTTTATTTTCAAGTTTGGGTTAAATTTTCTTAACAATGATCAGGCCTAGAGAGGATAAATAAATACTAGAGAGGATAAATACTAGGCCTGAACTTCCCCGCTGGCAAACTCTTACTGGTGCTCTTGCTGTCCAGACAATGCCCATTTAATCACAGCAGCACTGTAGATGGCCTCAAAGCATTTCCTCCAGGCAGCTCCATCCATGTTGCCTATAGCAGCTCCTGCCTCCTTTCAATCTTTGTCTGCTCCCCTCAGTTTGGCACTAAATTCCAATTTTTTTATTCAGCAGGCTGCCAACCTCAAGCACACACATGGGCTGGTCTGTTTTCCTTTGGGATGAAGCATTTGATTTAATAATTAAATTATATTTTTAAAGATATTCTTTCTCAGTGTCATAGTTTCTCTTAGATCCTAATTAGGAAGCAATTATATAATTTGTGGCCTTGATCCCTCATTAAAAATAGATTAACCAGTTTACTGTTTGGTGACAGATGCTGTGGTAGCAGGTAGAAGTGTCATAGTAAGTGCAGTGGTGTCCTTGGATACTGGCAACTCTCCTAATGTGCAGAGAGGCAGATGCAGAAGTGGGAGGGTCCATGCCAAGAGCGTGCTGAGCAGACACAGCCCTTGAGGTGCAGTGGGGAGTGTGAATGGGAGAGGTTGTGTCCCAAGACTTCATTTTGGTGATGTGCTGAGAGAGAAACAAACTTTCCTGCTAAGTGACAGTATCTACTCTTTTTATTTTTTTATGTGTTTGTATGATGTGTGTTATGTGTGTGAGTGAAGACATGCCATGGTGCATGTGTGTAGATTAGAGTACTCTGGCACAAGTCTTCATCTCCCACTTTCTTTTTGCAGTAGAGTCTCTCTTGTTTTCTTCCACTGTGTTCACCATGTTAGCTGGCCTGTGAACTTCTGGGAAGTTCATCTTCCTATAGAGGGCTGGAATTATAGACATTTGCACAGTGCATCTGAATTTATGTTGTTTGATGGGGGTATGAATTCAGGTCATCATGCTTGCACAGTAAGAGCTTTATCCACTGACCAATCTCTTTGGCCTTATTTTGATGTTTTTATTTTTATTTTTTTTTTTTTTTTTTTTTGAGACAGATTTCGTGTATCCCAGGCTGGCTTTGAACCTTTTATGTAGCCAAGGCTGGGCTTGAACTCCTGATTCAGCTGCCTCCACCTACCAAGTGCTGGGATTATAGGTATACACCATTAGGTTGGCTTAAAGACAAATACTCTTGGACTGGAGAAATGGCTTAGTGGTTAAGGCATTTGCCTGTGAAGCCAAAGGATCCTGGTTTGATTCTCCAGGACCACGTAAGCCAGATGCACAAAGGGCACATGTATCTGGAGTTCATTTGCACTGGCTAGAGCCCTGGCATGCCAGTTCTCTCTCTGTCTGCCTTTCTCCTCTCTCTCTTTCTCTCTCTCTCTCTGCTGGCAAATAAAGAAATTAATTAATTTTTAAAAAGACAATTACTCTTGGCTCATCTCTGACTAAAAGCACAAAAAGCAATGCTTAACTAGACTTCCTTGTGGTGCATTGTAACAATACATATGAAATGGAGCTCTGTAGCTCAGTCTACATTTCTAGTATTATAGAATTAGGATGTCTTTTTTTTTTTTTGCAAGAATGTGTTACCAAACATGTGTGCAAGCATGCACGTGTGCACACATGCACGCACACACACACATTTGTACATATACAAATAAGCAAAAACTGTATGTTATTTTCTCCTAGGAAAAGAAAGCACTCCTAGAAAGAAAATTGTCTTTGGAAGGCAAGCTGCTGCAACTCAAATCCAATGCTGCATATACTAAAAGGTTTGTGAATCTGACTCCTAAGCCACAGCAGGCTCTGATATTGTTCCTGTCCTCAGGCATGCGGGCTGGTGGGCAGGTGGGCTGCATACCCCACAAGGAAGTAGAACTGCAGGGCTGGAAGGAGGGGAAATTCTTAGTATTAACAGCCATGTACATCCCCTTCCTTATCGCTGAGGAGGCAGAGTTCAGAGAGTCCTAGGGACCTATGGAAGGATTCATTCTTGTGAACAGTGAGTCCAGCGCTTTCCCATCAGCTCTCAGTGCTAATCCTGCTGGAGACACCGCCCTCCCTCATGCTGGTTTCCATCTTTGATAAAAAGGTTTTTAATACCCCACATCCAACTGGCCAGCCCACAAGTGAAATCATGTCTCACACTCCTCAAATCTCTTGACAATGAAGGAAATATTACAGAAAGCATCCTGAGTTATTTGGTATGTCTCATTCATATTCATAATTTTTAATCAGAAGAGCCCTTACTACAATAGGGAAATGGCTTATGGTATCACAAAAGCTGCCCTGCTCAGCTGTTGTTAGGAAATACTGCAGACTATTAGGTTATAATTTATAATACCTGACATATTCTGAGATTTTATTTCTCTTTTTCTTTTTGATTCTAAGGCCACCACAGTCATGGTAAGCTCTGAGGTAAAGAGGTCATATTTTAAATCAAGTCTGTTCAACATCTTAGGTCATCTGTCTTGATCCTGTGCTCACTAGGTTAATCAGGCCTTATCATGAGCCTCCAAGGAACACATTACTATCATCGTTTATTCAGCAATATATGCACAGACATCCTTCTTGACATTTGGGCTTTCCTCCATTTCCTTTTCCCCTTACCATGTCTGCCTCCTCCCATCTCTGTCTTTTTTTTTTTTTTTTGAGTTAGGGTCTCACTCTAGCTCAGGCTGACCTGGAATTCCTCAGGATGGCCTAGAACTCTCTGCAATCCTCCTACCTCTGCCTCCCAAGTGCTGGGATTAAAGGTGTGCGCCACCACGTCCGGCTTCCTATCTCTTATATGATTGGCTTTCTGCATGGCCTGTCACTATGCATTTTTTCCCACATATGCCAAAAGCCAGAAGCAGGCTGAGTTTGAAATTGTACACACATATTGAAACATGTTGAGATACTAATAAATTGGTAATTATTCTGCTTTTCCCTGCAAACAAGCATAGAACCTTAGAAAACTGATTTCTGTGAGAATGTAGCACTTCGTGTCTTGATAGAGAGGAAAACAAATGCTGTAGAGAACTTCCTTAGGTCATTAATATCTTTGGGTTTTTTTTTTGCCATTGACTATGAAGAGCTGTTCCATGTAGCCTAAGTATTGGCTTATACAGTGTGCCTTCCGGCAAGCGTCCATGCAGGAGCCTGGGGCAGTGAGTCATTGGAGAACCCCGCTTGCTACACAAGCATGAGTTCAGTCTCCAGCTCCCACATAAAAAGCTAGGTGAGGCCACACACTCGGAACCCTACTGCGGAATCGGGTCGAGACAGGAGAATCACTGGGACTAGCTGGTCAGCCAATCTAACTGAAAAAAAAAAATGGTGCAAGCTTCAAGTTCAATGAAAGACCCTGGAGCAGGAAAATAAGGGAAACAACAATCTCCTCCTTTTGCCTCCACAGTTCTCTGGCCCTGTATACATGTCTATGGTGTATGTACATCTTCACATACACACATGCAAGCCCCCCACACCACCACCACTAACAACAACAACAGCAGCAGCAGACAACAACAATAAAGAATCCAGGCAGCCCAAGACCTAGCAAGACTCCACTAGCGCAGAAAATAGTCTCAGGACTCAGTATCTGAGAGTACACGAAATTAAGAAGCTCTGCGCTTTAAAAAGTTTTTATTACACTGTAGAGAGCCTACAGAATGGAAAAGGGTCTTGGCCAATTACTCATGAGGTTACTATGAAGGGAAAAAATATATGGGATATGCAAAGAACTGCAAAAATTAAACACCAAAAAAACCTCCAGATTAATGAAGTGAAATGTTTCAAAAGAAGACATACAAATGGACAGTAAACACTTGACAGCTTATTCCATCTCCTTATTCATCAGGTGAATGCAAAATAAACTGCCTTGGAGAATTTACTCACCCCAGTCAGAATGGCTAGCATCAAGAAAACAAATGACAACAAACCTGCAAAGATACAGGGCTAGAGAAACTTTCGATGGGAATATAGCATAGCTACAAGGATTTCTCAAAACACTGAAAAATAAAAGTGCCGTATGATCCAGCTACACCACTTTAAGGATATGCCCAAAAGAACCTAAGTCACCACAGAGATGCTTACATATCCATGTTTGTTGCTGCAGTGTTCACGATATCCAGGGAATAGAATATAATCACTCTCCATGTCCATCAACAGATGAATGGATAAAGAAAATAAGGCATAAATACCCAATAGACATATGCAACCATAAAGAAAAGTGAAATCATGACATTTGTAGGAAATGGATGCAAATGGAAATTATTATGATAAATGAAATAGCCAGACTCAGAATAGCAAATAATCTTTTTCTTTCATATGCAGAACCTAAATTTAAAATTATATATATATATAAAAACATGTCTGTGTGCATAGGTCATGAAATTGAAAGGGGATCATAAGAGAGGTGTCAGAGATATTACATGGAAATTGAAGAGGGTAAAGGGCTACATGCAAGAGGAAAGCAAAAGTAACCAGTGAAGAATGGAAACAATAAGCTGAAGGACTGAAGGGAGCACGAGGGGGCATTGGGGGAGGTGAGAAGGAAGGATAATGTCAAACATATATGTATGATAACCTAAAAATTAATAAAAATAAATCAAGTCTATTGATCTTTCTCTGGCGTGGATATACCGTAATATGTGTTTGTAGTCTCCTGATGATAAGCATTTAGATTGTACCAAATTTGTATGTATTTGGGGACATGCTACATAATTATATGATACATTTGTAGGATAAATTATTTTCTTCCAAAGGGCAAAAAAATAGTACTATAACAAATATTATATTGTATTGGTACAATGGTTACTATAGTTGTATGAAAAATAATTTTTGGTGGTTTAAATGTAGCATGTGTTCTGTGTGGTATGTGGGTCCCTGGGATCTTCCTGCCCCATGCTCTGCAGGATGGGTATATGAAGAGGAACCATGGCAACGTGTTAGCCATTTCATTCGCTTTAACACCCCTTTTATTCTCAGTTGCCAGGAGCTTCAGATGGAGATTTCCATCCTCCAGGAGCAGATCAGCCATTTGCAGTTTGTGATTCACTCCCAGCATCAGAACTTGCGCAGTGTCATCCAAGAGGTCAGACTAGCCAGTGCTTTTCTCTGTAGATGCTAGGCTTACTCATGAAAACCAAATATGGGCTGCTTGTATGGTTTAGAAGCCTGAGGCTCTCCTCCCCACTGATACATCATCTTGGTTTCTCATGAACCATGGGCCTTCTCTTCCTGTAATACCAACATGTCAAGTACTACATGAAGACAATTTGGGAAATTGTATTTAACTGTTTTTTTTTTTTTTTTAGTGACTTTTATTTTGGTGTTCAAAGTTGGATACTATCATTATTATTAGATTTTGTACATCAAGGGGTTCAGAGCTTTCCTAAGTAATCTCGTTTTGGGAGTGTGCACATATATATGTGTCTGTTTGTATGTGTATGTGTGTGAGGTGTTTTTTTTTTTTTTTTTTTTTTTTTTTGTTAGTACTATGGTTTGAACTCAGAGTTGCATATGCTAGGTAAGTCCTCCACCACTGAGCAATACCACCATCCCAATTTTATTTTTATTTTGAGACAGGGTCTTGCTAAATTGCTTCAACTAGTTTGGAACTTGCTATGTAGCCCAGGTTAGTCTTGAATTTTTAATTCTCCTGCCTCGGCCTTGAGAGTAACTTAGATCACAGGTATGTGACCTTAGGCCTGGCTGTTACTTCTTTATATCCTCATACAGTAAATTACACAGGAAGTGTTTTAGAACAGGAAATAGCCTGGCATTATCTAGGAACATTTTGGCAGGCAAAAACAGAAGAGGTAAAGAGGTAATCCTGGCAGGCAAAAAGGAAGAGGTAATGGTAGCAGCACGAGTCCAGGCAGTGGCCTACGATTAAAGTTTCTGCCTCGAGGTGTTTCAAAGGGCATCTAGTCAATAGTTTTGATACCTCATTCTTGTTTCCAAAGTTCTCCCAAGTTCTCCCAGTGTGTTTGTGCTTGCTGCCTGTGACTTCATCAAAGGAAGGGTCAGGAAGGAGAGTTAGGGCCAGAAGGAATCTTTGAGGCATCCCATAGTGCCTGTTACACATGATAAAACCATGGCTCAGAGAGGTTCAGTAACTGCCAACTGTAGAGCTGGCTTGGAATCAACCCACAGTGTCCTCTCTTCAGCATTGTTCTGTACCTCATTTTCCCACCTACCACAGATAGCTTGACTTGTTTTGACAAGATCCCTACTTCAGGGAGTCCCTGCATTCTGGTGGCCTCTTGCTGTTCCCCAGCAGGGACACATTTGGGACAATACACATGATGACCAGTGCTCCTGTTAGAGCTGGTGTAAATAGGTTCTCCAATGTTAAAAATGTATAATGGAACCATCTGAGTTCTTTCCTCCTCTGGTGCCTGTTAAACCTGAGATTTTCTGTATCCTGCTGAGTTGGCTAATGCTGTGGGATTTCATGTTTTTATTTGATGAACATTAATTGACCTCAGAAAGCTGTACAATTTATTTTTACTTACATAACTATTCCCTGTAGTCTGACAAGATTTTCCAATTATGTCTCTTTATTCTTAGATGGAAGGATTAAAAAATAATTTAAAGGAACAAGATAAAAAAATTGAAAATCTGAAAGAAAAAGTCAATATACTTGAAGCACAGGTAAGAAGGAACCTATGCTGTATTTAGTGTTTGTATATGTGTGTGTACAAATGATATGTTTATACAACAAAAGATAATATTTGTGCATGACCATATGCCTGTATGACACTGTATCTGAGTGTGTCTGTGTGTGACCGAATATGATTATGTGAGTGTCTGTATGTAAGGATATGGGCATGAGTATATATCCACGTGACTGTGTGAGTGGGCAAGCATCCTCTATGTGTAAGAAATTAATCATAACTTAGCTACACTTTATAAAGTATGTTACCAATTATTTAACATACTTTATTATATGGTTGTTTTATTATTAATTATTGTATTACATTGTATATTATTAGCTTTGCATAGTTAACACATGTTAAAATTTTATCCACATTTTTCCAGAATACTCACTATATTGTCAGGGCAGATGTTGATCTCTTTCCATACAGACTTGAATTGGAAGCTTGGTCAAGGTTACTGTTGTGTAAAATCCATTCTAGTCAGATGGCAAGGATCTCTTACCACACATTTATTTCCTGGCCCAAGATGTCCTCTTCTCTCTCTTCATTTACATCTATCCTGGTTTCCATACTTTGTTTTGGAGTTTGCCTGCTTCCAAAAGGCCTATTGCAATTATTTTGCTTTGGAGCACTTTAAAACTTAGCATAAAGTGAGAGGCTTTTCTGAGCAGTTGGTTGGAAAAGTGGTGCAAGTTAGGTTTCCTTAACGGAATAAGATTTTGTGTGGCTGTAATTTTAAGAGCTTCCCACCTGGTAGTTATTTAAGAAACTAGTTTTTAAAAATCTAAATATCTGTAATTTTACAATTAGGTTAAATTCTACTTTTCTTAATTTTGACATCTGTTTTTAAATTGAATGTTTATTGTTTTACTTTTAGAGATTTTTTTTTAAGTAAAGACTGGCCTGGAGAGATGGCTTATCAGTTAAGGAACTTGCCTGCAGAGCCAAAGAACTCAGATTCAATTCCCAGATGTACAAGGTGGTGCATATATCTGGAGTTCCTTTACAGTGGCCAAAGGCCCTGGTGTGCCTATTCTCTTTCTTTCTCTCTCTCTCTCTCACCCTTCCTCTCTGTCTCTCTCTCTCTCTCTCTCTCTGCCTCTTTCTCTCAGTCCTAAATAAACAAATAATAAAATTAAAAAATAATATAAAATTTATTCAAAATGAAAACAATAATTTATCAAAATACTTTTAATTTCCTGTCATAACACATGCTTTTGCTGCCAGTCTGCTAAAATACCATTCTATAACTCTGTTTCTTGCTTTCACAAGAAAGTCATCCAGTATTCTCTGAATGGCAGGAAATTCAAGAAGCACCCTTCAACATGGGCACCCTCTCAGTTTCCTATACTCTAGAAGTTACTGCTACAGAATGAACTTGAAATGCTCATACATTCTAAAGTGTTATACAGGAAAATGTTCCAGTGGTATATTAGCCTACTTTGGCTCCAGTCCCTTTCCTGTTTTCATTTCTGTGCAACTGTAATGCATTTTTTTATGGTGGTGGATAGGGTCTCACTCTAGCCCAGGCTGACCTGGAAATCACTGTATTCTCAGGGTGGCCTCAAACTCATGGCTATCCTCCTACCTCTGCCTCCTGAGTGCTGGGATTAAAGGTGTGCCCCACCACACCCGGATGGCTGTAATGCATTTTAATTGGAGACACATACCTGTATTCCAAGTTACTCCCAAGGCTGAGGCAGGAGAATTAAAACTTCAAGGCTAACCTGGACTACATAGAAAGTTTCAGGGCAGCTGGAGCAATTTACCAAGACCCTGTCTCATAACAGAGGAATCAATGGAGCTATGGCTTCCTGCCCAACTGTATGTTCTTTAGTTCTATTTGTTTATATATTTCAAAGATTTTATTTTCCAATGAGCTTATTCCATGCATTAAAATGACTGGCTTATTGGTCCATTAGTGACACCATTTAGTTGTATCCAATTCCTTGCCACACTCACCTATAATCACAAAACCAAGGAGGCATACACACACACACACACACACACACACACACACACACACACACGCACAAACATATGCAAAAATTTCATAATATTTTGAAATGATATATAAATAAACTGCTCTAGGATAAAGTCATAATAATTTCAGACATAATCTTGCCAATGATTTGTGGCTTTGTAAAGGGAATGATGTAATAAAACTTAGGCATGTGTCTGTCCTGCTTAAAGAAAAAAGCAGAAAAGCATGTGAATCAAGAATAAGTACCTTAATTTGATGGATGAAACAAATCAGCCTGGAAATTGAAATAAAGACACTCAAACACAATAATCCTGCTTGTGTTTGGGATCCAACTTGAGCAAGTGGGAGTTTATTTTAGAGAAAATTCAAATAGCTTCTGCATAATTGTCCATTCACAGTACATCTTTATTCTAATCATGGCTGTCATCACACTGTTGTATTTTAAACTGCTTCATAATTTATGAAATACTGAACACAAAGTGGTTTTTCTTATCCACATACAGGGACCATGTTATGTACCTGAACTAGCTTGGAGTAGATATTAACTTTGTCTTCGTTATAGGAGGAAAATGTTTTTATCAGTTCATCAAATCTGGAGTAAATTTTCCAGATGAAATGCACCTGCTTAACTCTTGATGGGTCTAATGATACTGGTTCCATCTTTAATTATGGAGTGTAGATGCTAGGGCCTGATAAGAGGCAAAATCCTCATCTTAATTATGATTTCTTCCTTCAGTTGTTCTTCATCTTAACTGCAGGAGAGAATGACCTATGGTGTTTAATGATGTCTGGCCTGCCAGTGCAGCTAACAGACACTTCAGCCTACTCATAATATTTTACTCTTTTGAGACTTACTTTAAAATATGTGAAATGATTAACCTTAAGCCTTCCTAGTTATTTGGTAACATTTGTGTTGCAGTAATTATATTAGAACACAGAAAAAAAGGCACGAAAAACACTCTGAAAAACACAAAAAATAACAGGATGGTTTTTGGACCTCAGGTTTTCATTATAAAAATGGTAGTTTGAATAGAATCCAAAAACTGGCTGCCTTTAAGTCTTAATATCTATGTTAAGCACTTCCTGAGTTAATAAATTTACAGACCTTTATATTATGTCAAAATGGTGAAGAATATGCTCTTGTATCTATTACATAAATAAGGAAATTGGGCACAAAGAGACAAAATAAGCCAAATTATGTCACTTACATGGTAAGTGGCTACATTGGAACTTATATGTGAGAACTTTCTTTTTTATTTATTGTCAGCTGTTCTATTACACCCTAGAATTATAAAATTCATCCAGATTTGAAATATTATGATCATGTGCTTGTTTTTTCCAACAATTTATACAAGAAAGGCAGGACTTATATTATTTGCTGCTAGTCTAGAGATGAAGAATATAAACTTTTAAGAAGAAACTTGAAGCTAAAGAAGTTATGAATGTAAGGAAGAGATTGTGCCTAATTTTCTAGAGTTTCAAAGAGATTGAAAAGAAAAGTGTGTATTCAATATTATGGGTATCACTAATAAAATTATTTAATAAAGTTCTTTTCATCTGAAAGGAAATCTCTGTAAAATAAAACATACTCCAACAATTTAATTTCAGAGGCTAAACCAGAATATTCTAAATTTTGGTACATTAAACATGTTTCAGGGTATATTCACTTGTCTTTTTTTTTTTTTTTTTTGAATCAGTGTTTAAATAGCATAACAGCAACAAACTCCCAAGGAACCAGGCAGATGATGGGTTAAGCATGATCATTAAGGATAAAGCTCATAAGTTATCTAATTGGTCTCTGAATTTCTAATTTTAGAATAAAGAACTGAAAACTAAGGTGGCACTTTGTACTGAAACTTCCAAGACAACAGTATCAAAAGCTGTCTCGACAAGGTAAAGCTTTTCTTCCCTCAGCCCCCACTTCACAACCTCTAATGAACATGGTTCAACCCACTTGAGAAAGACTCTGTTCTGGTAATTATATATATAATAATTTATTTACTATCATTATTAGTTCATTTTCTCATTGCTCTGACCAAATAACTAAAAAAGAAAAAGCAAGGTAAAAACGAGGGATTATTTTGGCTCATAGTTTGAAATTACACTCCATCATGGCATGAAAGGTATATTGGCAGGAACGTGAGGCAGCTGAACAATTGTACCCACTGTTATGAGGCAGAGAAAGGTGAATTCTTATGCTCCACTCACTTTCTCCTCTTTATTCAGTCTTTGGGATGGTGTCTCCCACATTTATTAAACCTCTCTGGAACATACTCACAGACATAGAGCTGTGTCTTCCAGGTGATTCTCAATCCTGTCAAGTTGACAACGGAGATTAACCATCACACTATGTCCCAGTTCATATTCAGAACTGTTCATTTCATACACCATCGAATCCTTGAAACTTGGTATATAAATACTTACTGAATAAATGAAAGAATTTACCTTGAAACAAGCCCAATGTTAACTTCAGCATTTTCTTCAAGAATTTAGATCAATTTCTGCATTGTACTTCTTTCTCTGCTGCCTTACTCTTTATGTCATTCATGGAAATTTTCATTATAAGTTGTTAGTACTTTCTAAACTTTCTCTGTCATTACTAAACTCTAGTAGATTGTACATATTACCAAAAGATGACTAGTTCCTTGTATTTCTTCTAGATTCTGCTTTGATAAGCTATGTTTCTTCAGCAATTGCTAACATCAGTGAATGATTTCAAGCACTGATAATGCCTAACGAAAGTAATCAAAATGTTGGTTAAAACCATCTAAGCTATTTTTTTTAGTATTTAATATTTGCTCTTGTTGGCTAAATCTGAATTTGAATCTAGGCTCAAATTACATTTCCATAAACTCTAGGAAATTATCACTTAAAAGAAAACATAGCCTGCAATTACATGTTTCATTTAAAAAGTGATTAAAAACTTCCAGTTCTAGCAGCTTTTTAAATTTCCCTGTCTGGCCCTTGTAGAGCAGAATCTCATTTTCTGAAACTCTTGGGAATAGTGCCTGAGGTGGAAAATCAGACTGGCTATGATTAGCAGCAGTCTAGGAATTCAGACAGATTCATCTCCCTCTTTAAAACTTCCTGCAACAATGATTCACTTTGCTAATGATGTACATAATTAGAGAGTGGAACTGAAACCATCATGAATCAAGTCTTCTCAATTCTTTGGGGCTCCAGGTGCCAAGTTCTCAACTTGTTGGCCACTAGCTTTGCAACTTGTCAAAAAGACAAGTAACTGAGCCCCAGAGCCGTCCAAGGAACTGGTGAGATCCCCAAATTCCAGAAGCAGAGAAATGGAGGGGCAAGCATGACTGTTCAGAGAGAAGGAAAGATGTCAGTGTTTTGCCCTTTTTCCTTTTACGTCTGTTTCCTGAATGTAGTGAGCAATTATGGCCAGAATGGGTGGCCAGGAAGGAATGAAACCAAAGTGAGGCAGAGGAAAAATTTTAGTTGCATCCATTTATAATGATTTCAGCATCAAATGCTATGACTCTGCCTGGTACAGAGATGTGTTGAAGAGAATGATGTGTTTGGTCACTGCTTTTAGCTACACATAATTACCAGTTATAGGTTACAGGTTATAGTAGTTTATTTCTCTCCAAGACTTGAAGAAAGTCAAGAGAAAGAAATTTCTTATTAAGACAGTGAAATTTGGACTTTTGGGATTTTTAAAAATTGAAATTCCAATGCTAAGGATGTAAAGATAGATCACTCATTTGCAAAGTGAAGTAGAGTCCATTGGCTGGTTTAATAATGTAATTGGTGATATACTTTGGACAGTTAAGCCTGGATTTTCAAGTATTCAGTGAAATCATGACTTGTGGAAGAGATTGGAGCATAAAAATAGCCATTAAGATTAAAAAAATGCACCCTCCAAAGTTAGCCCTGGTAAATCAATTAAATTTCCCCAAAAACATAGTTCCATGCTATATTTCATTAAGCACTAATAAGACTTTGTAAATCAATCATTAAAATATGTACTTATCATCTGTGGTAAGTATCTGAAGTGGACTTCTTGAGATTAGGTTTCTATATTGTTAAACATGTCTGCAGGTATATGTACATATCTAGGTCTATATATGAATACGCAGACAGTTTTAAGTACTAGAATCACACAGTGAGGAAAGAATTTCGGACTATAAGAAATGGACAGAACTAAAACATACCAAAAGAACAAGTGGTTTGGGTTTTATAGTCTCCAGCTTACTCTGGTGCATATAAAGGCAAGCACAGGCGCTGATTCCCTCTCCCTCTTCCTCACACTCATCCTATTAAACCTAGTTGAATTTGCCTATTATAAATGCTTTCACAATATGATTATATAATATCGTCCACAGAATGGATCCAAATAGATGCAGTAATGGCTGTCTCTTAGATCAAAGCAGTTAGTTCTACCTTGGCCATGTGGTGGCAGTGGAGGTGGGAATAATGGTGGAATAGCCGTTTCATCACTGGAGCTTAATGTGCTCCATTTTGATAATTGTGTTGTCTTTTCTGTAGTGAATTGAAGACTGAAGGTACTTCTCCCTATCTGATGTTGATTAGGCTACGCAAATGAAGAAAATTTAATTGAGAAAGACTGAAACACAATCTAAGCTTCCATATTAAAACAACAATATGCTAGTATTTAAAAAGAATTTACTATATGCCAGTAGCTTCATAACAAGGTGACATTCCAGAAAATCCAACAAATATTTATTTGAGGAAAGAAACACTTTCTTCAAAACTTACTAAAAAGTCAAAGAAACCAATACTTTTCCATGATGGAAGATGAATTCTGCTTTAAACTTAAACAAACAAACAAGCAAACAAATTTAAAAAATCCTGAATCTTGTTTTCAGATGTTTTGCTAGAAGGACTTGAGTTATTAGCTTTGATCTTTATTAGTGGTTTTTAGATGTATAAATAGAAGGGGAAATGTAAATACATATGTATGAATAAATAACATATTTTATTTTGTTGTCATCTGAAAAGAATAATTTATTTTTCAAAACATTATGAACTCTGGATGAATTACTCGTGAATTGATGTCATTGTTGTACAGTTAGTTCCTCCATTGAAAATTTCTTGGAGGGAAGCTCTTAAGACTGGGAAAGAAAATGAAACTTATAAGGCTCAGGAAGCTCGTGAAAATGATACGATTCACAAAGCCCCTCCGCACGGTCATGCAAGTGGTTAATAACTGCTTGGAAAGAAGATCTCCTCTGTGGTGGAGCCCTGATGTTGAGCAAGCAGCTCCAGAACCGCAGCTCCATTGACTGGTCTCCTCTGTGGTGGAGGCCCTGACGTTGAGCAAGGAGCTCCAGAACCGCAGCTCCATTGAGTGGTCTCCTCTGTGGTGGAGGCCCTGACGTTGAGCAAGGAGCTCCAGAACCGCAGCTCCATTGAGTGGTCTCCTCTGTGGTGGAGGCCCTGACGTTGAGCAAGGAGCTCCAGAACCGCAGCTCCATTGAGTGGTCTCCTCTGTGGTGGAGGCCCTGATGTTGAGCAAGGAGCTCCAGGACCGCAGCTCCATTGAGTGGTCTCCTCTGTGGTGGAGGCCCTGACGTTGAGCAAGGAGCTCCAGAACCGCAGCTCCATTGAGTGGTCTCCTCTGTGGTGGAGCCCTGATGTTGAGCAAGGAGCTCCAGGACCGCAGCTCCATTGAGTGGTCTCCTCTGTGGTGGAGGCCCTGACGTTGAGCAAGGAGCTCCAGGACCGCAGCTCCATTGAGTGGTCTCCTCTGTGGTGGAGGCCCTGACGTTGAGCAAGGAGCTCCAGGACCGCAGCTCCATTCAGTGGTCTCCTCTGTGGTGGAGGCCCTGACGTTGAGCAAGGAGCTCCAGAACCGCAGCTCCATTGAGTGGTCTCCTCTGTGGTGGAGGCCCTGATATTGAGCAAGGAGCTCCAGGACCGCAGCTCCATTCAGTGGTCTCCTCTGTGGTGGAGGCCCTGATATTGAGCAAGGAGCTCCAGAACCACAGCTCCATTGAGTGGTCTCCTCTGTGGTGGAGGCCCTGATGTTGAGCAAGGAGCTCCAGGACTGCAGCTCCATTGAGTGGTCACCCATGGTGGGTAGACCTTGCAGTAATGCAGCTGTATTTACCCACGATCCTGTGACTCCAATAAAAGTATTGCTTTAACAACATAGACTGAAGTGGAATTATTTGGTCTGCTGTGGTGCCCTATAGGGGACAAATAGACACTTGTTCATCTCTTCCCAGGGAAAGTCAATGTATCACTTACTTTCTCATTGTAAGGACCAGGTTAGGGAAAGAAGAAATTCATTTTAGCAGGAGCAGGACTCCAGCATCCACGGTCACATCAACATGGAGGAGGTAACAAGAGAGGAAAGTCTGCAGCCCCTTCAGGCCTGGCCCCAGGGACACATTTCCTCCAGCAAGAATCCACCTTCTAAAAGTTACATAACCTTCCCAAATAGCGCCAGTTTGCTGGAAATAAGCGTTCAAAGACATAAGACTATGGAAGGGGAAATGCATTCAAATCACCACCTTTACATAATATGAACATAAAACTGTATGACAATAGTGATAAATTTAAACTTTGACTTTTCAGATAATAAATATGCTTTAAAAATATTTTATTTGGGCTGGAGGGATGGCTTAGTGGTTAAGGCGCTTGCCTACAAAGCTAAAGGACCCAGGTTCAACTCTCCAGGATCCACGTAAACCAGCTACACAAGGTGGCGCATCTGGAGTTCATTTGCAGTGGCTAGATGCCCTGACATACCCATTCTGTCTCTCTTCCTCTCTCTCCCTCTCTCTGCCTCTTTTCCTCTCTCAAATAAATAAATGAAAATAAAAATATTTTATTTATTTGCAAGCAGAGAGAGAGAGAGACATGCACACAGAGAGAAAATGGGCGTAGCAGGGCCTCTGGCCACTGCTAACAAACTGCATATACATGCGCCAATATGTGCATCTGGTTTTATATGGGTACTGGGGAATCAAACCTAGGTTGTTAGAAAAAAAAGTAGAGTCTCCATGCTGCCCAAACTAAGCCAACTTTGAATTATAATTTTACTTTTATATAGTGCCTTTATGGGACAAAAGCAGCAGCAATAGAGCAGGAAAGCTCCTCCCACTTAGAGACTTTGAAGGAGAAAAGGACTTCTTTCACTCCTATTCTCTCTTCCATTCCCTTGGCAACTCATGTAGGCTATACACAGACACACCTCTTTTCCCCAGAAACCCTTTAAAAGGACACCTGCCTTTGTTATTTGGATTTCTGAAGTCTGTCCTCTCCCTCTCTCTTTCTCTTTCTCTCTCTCTCTTCCACCACCTCCCAATGCTATGCCATATTGACATGAATCCAACTCTCCTAATAAAAGCTTTAATTCTGAAAAGGTATTTCATCTCAGCAACTCTCTCTTATACCAGGCTGCTATCCCTCCCATCCTTCTTTCTTTTAAAATTTATTCTTATTTTAGAATGTTTTGTGAGTGTTTGTGTAAGAGAGAGAGAAATGAGAAGAGGAAGAGAGGGAGAGAGAGACAGAGCTGGCATGGGCATGCTATGTCATGCTTGTGGACATCAGAGGACAACTTTCAAGGCAGTCTGCTGCCTTTCCACCTCATTTGATGCTGCAGGATTTCTCAGCATGGCTTCTTGCTGTGCTGTTGCTCTTTGCTTCTCTTGCCACCAGCTTCAGGGAAATTCTCCTATCTCCACCATCACTACTAGCATCAGTGTAAATCTGCTGGGATTGCAGATGTCCACTGCAGCTTCCAGCTTTGTACATGAGCTCGTGGGATATAACTCAGGTACTTCAGTTTAAGAGGAGAGCACACTATCCACTGAGCCAACTCCCAAGTCCTTATCCTGCTTTTCATTAGTGACAAATCCATATCTGTCTGGGAATGACAATCCAGGAAGGGGCACAAGAAACACTGGGATGCCACAAAATATTCAATGTTTTCATAATGGTGAGTTTTCACAGATGCATTCCATAAGACAAAAATCATTAAATTGTAAAACTTAAATGTGCAATGTGCTCTAGATATTATCTGCTTTAATAAAGTAGTAAATAATGGGACAAATGAAAAAGAAAGACAGAGAAAGGAGGAAAAGGAGGGAGGAAAGGAGGGAGGGAGGGAGGGAGGGAGGGAGGGAGGGAGGGGAGGGAGGTGAGTTAGTTAACAGTAGATTATCTGTTTTTCACCTGACCATTTTCTCAGATTTATTTCTTTACAATAAATATTTGTTAAGTAACCCCTAGTGGCCCGCTTCCAAATACCAGGGTGCAGAAGTGTGTTGCAATGGGCAGAGAAGAGAAGGTATGGGGAGGGAAGAAAATAAAAGTATATTCCTTCATACAAAAGCATTCTAGTGGGGTGGGAGTATGGCACAGTGGTAGTGCTTGCTTTTCATGTACGAGGCCCTGGGTTTGATCCTGAGAAGAGTCAACTTTTCTCAGTAGGTGCATGGTGGTGTATATTCATGTCCAGTGCTCTGAGTTGGCTAGCATGGCTCACACTCTTCCTTCCCCAGAGCAAATGAGCTTCTAGTGTGATTCTCTTGGGAATTGTCAAAAACATTGAAGTCTTCTATTTTAACCTTACAGTTCAGCCATTTATCTTTCACAGATGACATAAAATGGCCCAAAGCTATGATAATTGCAAAAAAAAAAATCGCAGTTACTATCAAAATCATCCTAGGAACTAGAAAATTTTAATAAAATCATGTTTGATGTGCTAGTTTCCCATATCATAATGCATATATTACCTAAATACATTTCTAACGGAAGATCAATGTTCAAACCCTTATTATAGCTAAATCTTTCTTAGGACTTACTAATACATGTTAGAAGTAAAATTTTCTTTGGGACAGAGATCTGTGAATGATACAGCATATCATATACAGTATACAAAACACAAATTCTATAATTAGAGACAAGAAAAGTCAGAATCCCATATTTTTCCCAATATATGGCATTTTATACTTTTAAATAAAATTCTTTTTTAATTTTTTTTTATTTTTAAGGTTTATTTATTTGAGAGAGTCATACAGAGAGAGGGGGAGAGAGAGCGAGAAAGAGATAGTGAGGCAGATAGAGGGAATGGGTGTGCCAGGGCCTCCAGCCACTGCAAAGAACTCCAGATACATGCACCACCTTGTGCATCTGGCTTATGTGTGTCCTGGGGAATCAAACCAGGGTCCTTTGGCTTTGCAGGCAAATGCCTTAACTAAGCCATTCCTCCAGCCCTACTTTTAAAAATTCTATAAAATGAATAGAGAAAGCAAGGCTCTAGTGAATTATCTTGACTGATTTACAGTGAACTCTAAGCAAAAGATTCTGCCTATATAGAACAGCATTAAGGCTATGAGGGAGTAAAGTTGAAAGAGTGATTCAAGGATTTATTTGTTTGCATTTTAAATTAAAAACATAACATTATCTTGGCAAAGCCTATGTAAGCAGCACACTGAAAGTGCTCCTTTCCAGGAACAAGGCAGCTTTGGCAAACAACCATTTTAAGGGAAGCTGTATGGCCATGGTTTGGAATGGAGCCTGGCCTGCCAGGCTTTTGTGACCAAGGGAGCTCTTACAGCCCATACTGTACTTGGTATGGAGAAGGAAATGTCATCCAGCGTTAAATCTTTTAGAATGATTCAGTATGTCAACTGCAAATTTTAATGGATATATCATTCACAGTTATTAGAAATTTTCACTTGAAAGCCACAGTCCTTAAGTAAATTAATGAGAAAGATTAGACAGAGAAAAAAAAATCACTTGACTAAATCCAAATCATTTATTTCCTAGCTCTGAATGGATTCC
This sequence comes from Orientallactaga sibirica, assembly GCA_036365145.1. Classification (NCBI taxonomy): domain Eukaryota; kingdom Metazoa; phylum Chordata; class Mammalia; order Rodentia; family Dipodidae; genus Orientallactaga; species Orientallactaga sibirica. The sequence goes on along the minus strand of JAEOAD010001412.1, from coordinate 514,656 downwards.
ATTTTTTGCATTACCCAAACTCCATGTTCATATTGTTACAATGCACTAACCACACATCAGCCTTCAGAATAGATGTAAACTTTCTTTAAATACACAGAACAATCTGTAAAAATGTGTTTTTATTTGAAAAGTATACAGAAATGATCACTGAATACAGTTCTCAACAACAGTATTCAAATCTAGATACCACAAAAATCATTGATGTTATGATTTCTGAAGCCACTAGAACTTTGGTTCAACAAAATAATGATCTAATGGTATTTGTCACGAACCACAGCCTATTCAGGGGAATATTGAATAATCCAAGTTCAAAGTGTTTAACTACATACAAAGCATTAGACACAACGGAGATCCATGTAGGAAGCTGACAAACATGCTTAGATTAAAATGAGGATAATATTACTGAAAGGTAAATTATTGGGGCACTGTAAAGCACTTCAGTGTTACATTATTAGAATACTTTATTTTTAACACATTAACAAAAGAAAGATTTTACTTTTCTTAATTTCAAATACAACCAGATTCTTTAATAAGACTGAACACAAAAGCATATTTGTTGTGATATACTATATTGAATCTAATTGCTTTCCTTGAAAGATACCAGATGGCATAATGGTTGAAGCAGTATTTTTCAATGATAACATACATTAAACATATTCAGTGACCTCAATATGACTGACTGCCCTACTGGTGGTTCCAGCAGTCCTGCTGAAATTAGTGTGTAGTTCTTGTTATATTTCTTATCACAAGTGGTTCAAGTAATGTCTGTTTTTTTTTATTTGTTCTTAGTTCATTATAATAGCATCTGTTTATGAAATAATACAATTTTCAACCACATTTATTTTAATTATTGTCTTTGGATCTAATGTGAACTTTGAGTTACTCAAGGTTTAAAACCCCACAGGAGGAGAAGCCGCTGTGATATACGATAACACACCCATACTCCACAAATTATTCTTTCTGGCCACTTTCTACAATAGTAGACTTTCTGTCAAAGAGCATTTGGAGACAAGATCACCTGGAAAATGATAAGCATAACATAATTTCCTTATTATAAAGAAGTGCTTTGATGTGCTGGCTGATAGAAGGAAACTTAAAGGCTACTTCCTTAAATAAGGAATCCATTTGGTTAAGGTCAGATTGCTGGCTTCTACAGAATTTGCCAATAATCCTAAAAGGCTAAGCCAGCTAAGAGATATTAACCTTAACTTCCATGACCTCTTGGTTAAGGAAAGAAAAAAGAGGACTGAAATCACTAAAACTAAATATAATGCCCCAGTGTATTTTTCTTAAAGCATGGCATACTCTTCCATTGTCCCAGCATTTTAGTAGGAAAATTTTTATTTGTTTTTTTCTGTTAATCATCTTCCTATTCTATATGAAGTTAGAAATTATCTCAACCTTAAACTGTTAGTACATATATCTTTGCAATAAAACATCAGTTTTATGCTATTCCTTAGAAAATTAAAAGTTCATTTATAACAAATTCATATGTAGTAAATAAAATATTTCTAACTATCCTAAATTTTGATAACAATAGTGAAACATTTAGTTAGTTTAGTTTTTAAGGTATTAACTCTTAAGTATATAAAATGATGAATTAATATTCTCCATGGATCTAGTTCTAAAAGCTCTAAATTTTCTTTTCTTCCCTATAAATCCAATCTGTGGACTTCTCAATGTTATCTGATAATGAAGTCAACTTTTAACTCATTTCTCTTCATAGTTCCTGCTCAACAATGTCATTGTGTTTGAGTCCCACTCAAGAATTCCAACTAATTATAAAACAGTATGTTAGTATAAAACAATTAATGTTCAACTCATTGTTACATCTAAGGGCTCAGTATTCTCCTTAGAAATATGATGAAGTCAGTGGTGAAAAGAAAATATAACTTGGTGAATTCTTAGGCAGTATTTCAAAATATAAACAGTCTCTTAGTATCTTTAAACAGTATCTTTAAGTAGCTAATATTCATCACTAATATGTATGTCTAAGGGCTCTCCATTCTCCTCTGAAACATGCTGTAGCCAGTGATAAAGAAGAAAATGTAACATGGCTTCTACATAATTTGACTAAAATTGAATAAATGATTAAAACTGCATGCTAGTGTGCAATAAAAGGGAGATGGGATTCTCTAAACATTCATTCATATATTCATTGCACCAGATCAGTTTGGAACCATATAATGAATAGAGCTATATAACTATATAATATATAGAGCTATACATCCTGAAATAACAAGATAATTAATTTTTAGGCAGCCTTTTCAAATATAAATAGAATCTTGGTATCTTTAAAAAGGATAAAGCTTTCTTTAATGTATTCAAATTCACTAACCTCTTTCTCTTTTAATGGTGTAAAGCTTGTTAATAATAAAGATGAAAATGACTCTCCCGTCACTTTGGCTAACATCAACTATCAAATTTTAATCTCTTTCTTTCTCTCTTTCTGTCCACTTCCTGGGGATGGGGACCAAACCCAGGACCACACATGTTCTGGGCAAGTATGTTACCACTCAGCTATAGCTCTAGAGCATCAAATGTTCTTTTTAAGGAGTTGTTGTATATCTTAGTAAGCCAGAGACTTGGAATATTATTTCTTTATAGATTGAATTTTAAAATATAAGTGTAATTCTTTATGGATGGTAATTTGTACCCAAGTTTTTGGTGTGCTACATAGCAAGTAAAATAGATGTGTCCTTTCATAAGGGAATGGAGGTTTCCAGGTTTTACACTATGTCCCATGTCTAGTGCTGCTTCAAAAAGGTGTACTTACTCCCATCCCATTACTAAGAACATACATGGACTTCATCAAATGTGCCAGGTCCCATTAGATTCAATATATATCTTAAAGGACTTTGAAATGTGGTTGGTATTACTTTTTTAATGTAGTCATGCCTTTGTCTTTTGCTAAGTTTCTCTTATTACCAGAGACAAGAAAGGGCTGATTAAAACTAGCCCAGGCCTCCTGCCTTTATGCTAGTTGGCAAACCTCAACCTAATAGTAGAAGCATTACAAAGACCACCCCACACACTAAGACACAGAATGGCCAATCTGGTTAAAAATAACAGATAATGAAGAAAATGAAGAAAATGCTGGCTTTCTTTCTTTTTTTTTTTTTTTTTCAGTGAAGCTAGAGCAAATTGGCTAAGTTAGTAAATTACCAGGTTTTAAACTTATTCAGAGATCCAGAATCAACTCAACTCTCAGCATTTTCTCTATTTATTCATGACTCATTCCTATCTTTAATCCAAGACAAACATGATTTTCTTGTGTCTGTTTTTGAATTTTTCAAATGGCTATTCATTTTATTATATTAAAGATAGTCTTGAACTTAATTATAATTAAGTCTCAAGTTTGGTGGCCAGGAAAATGTTGTAATAATTTCTAAATCCCAATAAAATCCTTTGCTGAAGTTATCATAAGTCTTTTAGTTGCATATGTCTCTGTGCAGCCTTCTGAAGACCTAAGATTAGAGGACATGAGCTATGTGGCTAGAGACAAATTTGGTTATAAAGGTGTCTGAGGCACTGAGTTGGGCCAATGTAAACATCAAACTAGTGTAAACACTCTAGAAATATGTTCTATATCAGCAGTAAGTTCATATGTATTTTAAGTACTTGACCCAAATATAATATGACTTAGTAATGTATTTGGAAGATAAGGAAAAAAACCATTTTAACTAAAAATGCTGGTGCGCAACAAAAGGGACATGGAATTCACTAAAGCAGCCTGTCACTCATCTATTCATGGCACTAAATCAGTTGGAACTACATGATGAATTATATAGAGTTATATAGGTCCTGAAATAACAAGATCATGAGTTTCAAATAGTAGTTACATAGATGTAGAGTTCAGATGTCAAATTTTACAGAAAAATATTTTTACTTCAATCATTTGTTTATAAGTAAAATAATATTTTAATTTTTGGCAGTTTACATTTCATTCTTCTTGAGATTATTACCTAATGCCTGTTCTTCTTACAGATACGGTTCTTTTATTGAGAGCATCATCACCCTTTGCTTCATGCTACAGTTATCAAATAATGATCTTAAAATATACCCTAAAAATTTTCATTAAATAACTGACAATGACAGAATCTTGGTGTAAGTAAGTCATATAACTAGAACATGAAAAGTAAGTAAAAGACATATCAAAACAGGATATCTTTAGCATTACATGACAGCCTAGCATTTCCTATCATGGATATGCAGGTGATATCACAATTTGAATCTAAATTTTAAAAAATGTAATGACCACCAGATTATGCACAGAAGTTGTTAAATTATTTCTTTCCACTTTCCTTCTTGAAGAAATAGCTTGAATATTAACTAATAGCTTTCTGTATTCATGACAAAGGCATTGGCAACATGAAAAGCATTCCAGACAATGTAAATTGGAGGGAATGCCCAACTATGATCAATCTTAGAAGATGGCATAGTGCTGCAGAAATTGGAGATGCTGAGCAGTTAAACTAAGAACTATATGTTGCTCTACAAAGAGACTGGCTTGCATTCATATAATTGCCTCAAAGCATGGGTGGGTGTGCATTAGAGGGGGAAACATGATTTAGAATTTTTAGTGCATTTGCAAAATATAAGGAAAGCGACAATTAATAGTTCCATTTTTGTTTCATATCATCAGTAAATGTTATCTTCAGAAACATCAAGTCTAAGTAGGTTTCCTTGGTACCATATATATATTTTAGAAAAAATAGTTTATTTCTCCTTCTGATTGTTTATAAGAATTTGCTAATAAAAATTAAATGTGCATCTGAACACCACCCAAGCTAATGTCTTTTTGTTTAAAAAGGAAAACATGTGGAGACTCTTTTATTCTCAACTGATAATATCAGTTTCTGATTGACTTGGGTGGAATTTGGCTGACACATCCAGACATCGTAAGAAATGCATATAATTTCCAGCTGCCAAAATATCATGCTCCCATATTTTTCCTCCAGGGTAGTTCTCTTATATTTGATCATTCATAGTCCTGTTTTTATCTATCTGCTATTTATTAGAAATATAAAAATGGTATTATTACAGCATTTTCTACACTTTAGCAGACCTTCACCCACTGATGACCTTATCAGCAACTTAGTCATTCTAGTATAGCTTATTGATGATGCATAGTAAAGCCATTCTTAATGAACCTCACAGAATTCTTCATTCTGTGTTCCTTTTCAGCATGTTTTTCACAACACAAGTGTAGAGGTATGAATCATATTCTAGATAAATAGATCCAAAAAATTCATCTTTTTGTATTCTCATATTCCTCTCCAAGGTGACAAAGTAATGTTTGTTTTCATTTAAACCTGACTACTATTTCTTCCTGAATCTTCCTTTTACACTCAATTTCAGTATTTTTTTTTTTTTGAAAGAACAAGCATTCCTGCTGGTAAAATCATGTTGGGAAATCTTTGACTTTTGTTTGGACGGGGCACAGAATAGCTGGTTAATTCTTCTGAACACTGTTAACTATTGGGTTTACTTAAAATAGATTTTTCTGACATAAAAAGAAAGATGTGCCATTGTAATTGATCTCCTCAACAACTTTGTGGTTTGTCATTGTTTTGGGAATTAACGACAGCTGGGTTCTTGATCCCTAGTTGTATGTGGGGTCTAGCAGGCACATTTCTTCTCTGCTGGTTTTTCTCCATCTAGCTTTCCAGAATTTCCACCATTGACAGCATCGGGGACTTGCGTCTTCTCTACACATCGTTCCATTCGCTTCATTATTAAATCCAGAAGAGTTTGCACAGATTTCTCTACATTCTGTCCAGTTGCTGCACTTGTTTCAAAGTATGGTATGCTAGTATAAAAAGGATGGGAAACATTATATATAATATATTACAGTATATATAGATTTCAAATTATCAAATAAAATTGTATGTATGTATCATATATAATATGATGTTTTGACATCTATGTACATTGGGAAAAGGTAAAACTCTAGGTAATCATTAAATTACTTCACAAGGTATCTTTTTTGTTAATATCCATAGCCTTCCAAATTTCATCATTAATATAGTCACCATATAGTGACATTTTGAAGTTATTATATTTTGGCATAATGTCAAGAATGGACAATACACTTTTTTGGTTTTTCAAGGTAGGGTCTCACTCTAGCCCAGGCTGACCTGGAACTCAGTATGTAGTCTCAGTGTGGACTTGAACTCATGTCGATCCCCCTACCTCTTCCTCCCAAGTGCTGGGACTAAAGGTGTGCGCCACCACGCCCAGCTCTTTTTTTTTTTCTTTCAAAATATTTTTTAAATTAAGCAGAATTGGAATTTATTAGGAAGAGATTTAACATTGGTTCAAGTATGGGAGTTAATAGAAAGAGAGTTACTAGGGAAAGGAGAGAACACACCAAGAGTGGGCACAGGTTTTTCAAGATAGGATTGCTTCCACAAACTCATAACACACCAAGGCATAGGTTTTCAAGATAGGATTGCCTCCACAAACTCATAACAAGAAATGTTTTTAAAACTCAGATATCATAAAGGAACAGTAAGACATGCCAGTGAATGCCATATATAATGCATGGCAAGTGGAGAAATTGTAAAATCACCATTTTATGGATAAGTTGGAATATTGGTTTTGTTCTCCATGAGTTAAAATTGGTGGGCTATTCATTAGTATGGTTATAAGCCCTTTGGTATGGGAAAACACTACAGAAATACACTATACTACAGGGCATAGTCATAAAGCTGAAGCCACGGCATTGTCACTAATACTTTAAAGAAACAGAACAATGTCGAAATCAGTAGTCAGCATTAGCATTAAAATTCTACTTCCTTTTAGTCAGTCATCTAAAAATCTGATTGAAAAATGAGGCCAGGTCTATGGCCATATGACTCTGCACATGCCCAGTCTCCTCTAGAAATGAGGCCCATATTGAATATAATATCACACAAATGCAACTAAAAGTTCCAAGAAGATGTAAAGTTCTGAATACAAATTATTTTTTTTTTTTTTTAAAATTATTTATTTTTTTAGAGAGGGAGAGACAGAGAGAGTGAGGAAGAGGCAGAGAGAGCGTGAAAGAGAGAGAGAGAATGGGTTTACCAGGAACTCCAGCCACTGCAAATGAACTCCAGAGGCATATGCCACCTTGTGCATCTGGCTTATGTGAGTCCTGGGGAATCAAAATTGGGTCCTTAGGCTTCACAAGCAAGTGCCACTAAGCCATTTCTCTAGCCCTGAATATCAATTCTTTAGTTAATGATAAATATGATAAATAATGATAATGAGGGAAAAGATTATAGCAACACATGATGTATTCATACTAAGTATGTCCATAATTAATACATAAAAATTTAAAAAGGTAAATATGATTAAACAGTTTTAAGTTCAAAAATTACTGATAAATTCTACTGAGGAAGTCAATTTATAATCATACAATTGTGTTTGTTTTTGTTCTCAGCCACCAGTCAGGCCTACCTAGGAAGAGGGCTACATTTTCCAATCTATGTCAGGCATTGTTCTTTGCACACTTGTAGCTATTCATTGAGACGCAATGAAACATAGGATTCAAAAATGAGTCCTGATCTTGGACTCTCTGGATTGAATTTAAGCTCTTCCTCCTGACTAGTTATGTGACCTTCTACCAAGTACTCTATCATTCTCTAATGTGATCCATCATATAAAACGGGTTACTCTAGTGTCTTCTACCAATGGTTATGAGGAGTTGAATGAGCTGAAGTCTAATAAGGAATTATTAAAAGTTATTAGTAAGTAACTCATTAAACCATCACATATTCCTCTGAAAGGTCTTTGCAGTTCACTTGCTGTTCCTGATCCCTTGGGTTCCTTCTACTATCAAATTCACAGTTCTACTTAATCTAGAAGGCCTTAGTCCACAAGATGAGACGGTTCTCAGTGGAACTTTCTTACCCATATTTAATACCTTAGTCCACAAGATGAGACGGTTTTCAGTGGAACTTTCTTACCCATATTTAATACCTTAGTCCACAAGATGAGACGGTTCTCAGTGGAACTTTCTTACCCATATTTTTCAGCCAGTTCCCGGGCTTGCCGTTCATTGACTTCCCTCTGGTCGGGCAGGTCTGCCTTGTTGCCAATTAATACTATATCTGGATTTTCACAGTAAGCATTTGCTTGCAGTTGGCCTTAGAGTGAAAGCAGATGGAAGCAGTAATTTAGTTACAAACAAGTGATGTCAAATGACTGCTCACACTCCATACTCCTACTCAAATTGTTCATCTGCAGTTCGGTTGCTTACCAGTAACAATTAACCATGCTACTTACTCTCCCCCATCACACACAGTGCCCTCATCATAAAATGGAGGGGATGCCTCATGATGACAGATTGCCAAGCTAACAAGTCATACATGTGAAACACCTGAATCTATACCAATCCATGATCACCTCCATCCAAGAAAGTCCCTCTGACCCCACATATGGTTGGTATCATTTGTTCCTGAGACACAAGTAGACATGATAGAATATGATTTCAAAGTACACAGCTTTGCTTACTCCATTAGATGGCTCCCAGATTTCTTTCTCCTGATATCCAAAGCTATGACCTATGTAATGGAACATTTTCTTGAAAACACAAATTTATGTAGAAACAATTTTAAGCTAAGTCTTGTTTTTCTCTTTTCTTTAAGCTAACATTGTGTGTGAGAGAGAGAGACAGAGAGCCAGAGAAAGACAGATATAGAAACAGAGAGAGACACAGGGAAAGGAAGAGCCAAAGCAGCAAAGAAGAGATGAAGGAAAGAAGGATGGCAGAGAGAGGAGGGAAAAGAGAGAAAAGATGAGACATTTGTCAACTTGTGTTTCTAAGTCACAGAGGCAACTTAGTACCCACCATATTAAGGCATGCTCTGCTCTGCTCTGCACCACTTTGCAAAGAGAACACAAAAGCCCTGTCAAGTCAATGCTGGGAGTGTTAGGAATTCAAGGTTATTGGACATGGAAATTAATTGTTGTAAACCTCATTACTATTTTCCTAGAGACTTAGAGGAAAGGCTTATCTTCTTTAAAACAAAACAATAAACAAACCATTCTCTGAAAAATAATCACCTAATAGTATTATTTCCTTGTCTTTTCAGAATCTAATAATACTACTAAAATTTGGATAAGAACATACAGCATGGAAAGGAAATAAAGACAATTCCAAGACTTCATTAATAGTTTCCAGATTGCTTGTCACTGTGTTATTGAATTCACATCGAAACATACACATAAATTATTAGTTATATCTCTATATAATACATTATAAACTTTATATAATTATAGTAATAAGAAATTTAAATGGTATAAGCACATAGATATAGATGATATGTTGTAGATATAGATGGTACAGATATAGATATAGTCTGACATCTACTCAGTGTCAGGTAGAAGCCAAGGTCTATACTACTGCAATGGAACAGGATAGGAAAAACCTATACTTTCACAGTTTCTGTATTTTGGTGTTGGAAAAAAAACAAAAGTAAACATAAAAATATATGACATATCAGATTACAGCAATGACTGCATGAACTGTCTAATGTATTTAGGAGACACAGTGAAGAAATAAGTAACTTTTGCATACAAACTTATGAAAGAAGGAACAAGCATAGGGCTTGCAAATTGTAGAAGAAAGATCAAGACAGAAAGAAGAGAAGTGCTAAGGTGCTGAGGCAGGAATGGGTTTTGTGCCCTGATAGTATGTCTGGAGGCCAGTGATCTGGGGCCAAGAAACAGGGAACAGAGAAGCTGTCAGGTTTCACAATGGTCATGGAAGGATGTTTCATTTTATTCCACATGAACTAAGAAGCCAGAGATCTGAGCATGGAAATAAGAGGATTCTGTTAAACACAAAATCACGCTGGTGTTTGACCACAGGCAGCGTGAACACATCTGAAAACGACAAGAGATGCCATGGCCCTGTGTAATAACTGGTCTGTACAACCCACTAAGATCAAACTTCTTATTTGTCATGAGAAATAGAAACAAAATATGCTCTTTAGTGGTGCATCAATTAGCAATTGTTGATATATGTCACTTTGACTTCAACAATTGATTAGGCAGAATTTAAATCTTGTATTATATTTAAGTTGCCTTGGATAGTGGAGATTTTTCTGTTTGAGTCTTCACATTTGAACAACTTTATATTACAATTCATCTTGAATAGACTAGGCATTATCATCACATGACCAATCTGCTGTGGACTAGTTCCTGGTTTAGTTGACCCATTGAGCCTTGAACACACCTTAGGTGCCACAATCCTCTCCCAAGAAACACAATAATTTTCCTTATTCCCTGTCCAGGTTTGATGTTATAGATGTTACAGCTCACTGAATTGTAAGAAATCTCTCAAAACTTACTGAATAAGTGGAATTAATAGGCTTTTAACTACATAATAATGACTTTAAATACAGTTAGTGGGACAGCCTCCATCTAAGAAGAAAGACAAAGAAAAATACAATTCTAAGCCATGTTGGTTATCTGTGGGTGATTCAGGACAGACTGCACTCAGATCTTTTCAGGGCTAACCTGTGATACCCAATGTGTTGTATCTCAACAAGGCAAACAAACAAATAGAGCTGATGAGTCCCAATGTAGTTGGTACACATTATTCTGATCACTTACTCATCCAGTTTCTGACATTTAAGAAGCTCTGTTGACTGGTGAGGTCAAACATTAATAAGAAGCCCATAGCGTCTCTGAAAAATGCAGTGGTGAGGCTCCGGAACCTGCCAAAGAAGCATAGCAGGTGGTTCTAAAGGTTAGTCCACAAATGCACCATCACAGAACAGTCTCTCTTGCTGACTCATGATTACCTATATACCCCTAAGACTAGGGAAGCAGATAGCTGAAGGGTGAAGATATGCTCTAGAGGTTGTTTTTGTTTTTTTGGGTTTTTTAATATATTTTTTTTATTTATATTATTCTGATTTTACATTCATAGTAGTGGTTCCATTGTCCTCCTCCCTAGAGGTTGTTTTTGAAGACCACTTCCTGGCTTTATTGTCTCATAGCACTTAACACTGAGTTTGTAACATTCAATTGCATGATTGCTTATTTTGCCTCTTGGAATCTTTTTCTTTTTGACTCATGAGCATACCATGGTCCACAGTTAAATATAAGTTACTTAAGAGTGAGTGTGTTAGCTTGTGTTTTTCAATATTTCTTATCTATGCCCAGAAGAAAACTTGGCACAAAAGTAGGCTGAAAATGAGTGCCTGTGATCATGTTAAACAAACCACAGCTTGTTAGCAGCTGGAAAAAGAATTCTTCTGTAGGGAAAGTTGCTGGTGAATATACTCTTAAAAGTATTCTTGGAGGTAAAACTTCAGTTCAGGCTGGCATGTGATTCTCATGAGGGAGAAGAAGACTGGTGGGGTGGCAGGTGAAGGAGGTAGAGGTGAAGGTAATTCAGGACCAAGGGAGAAACACAGGAGTGGGGAAAATGAAAAGACTCATTTTTAGTGGGAGACATTAGAGAATATGCTCTGCTGCCTGCAATGTGAAATCTTTCTCTCAAGGATCCTTTCCTGCCCCTCCCATCATATCTTTAGTGAAGTTGTTTTCAATGTGAAGACCTGCTTTCATGGACGCCTCCCCTTCATATCCTCAGTGAAGCTGGACATGTGCTGATAACCACTTTGACATTGGCAATGGGAGGAACTGGAGAAAGTACAAAAAAAGGCCCAGAGGAGGTTTGAATTTAACAGTGGTTTTTTAGCAAAGAACATAGTTTTGAAATAGAGATGTCACTTCCTACCCTAAATATTTTTTCAATTTTTGGTCCCCTATTTTAGTCTATTTTATAGATATTTCAGCACAGATAGATTCACTCACTCCTTCCCATCCATTTACTATCATTGCACTACTTTGAGACCCATCAGCTTCCACTTTCAACTGCCTTGTTCAACTGCTTGTGTCCAGTTTTGAGGGTGCCCCTCATTTCTTCCTATTGCTTTTATCATTCATTTTCTTACAACATTTTATGGTTGCTGTGTTAGTTTGAATAGATGGCCCCCAATATATTCAGTGTTTTATTAGTTTACTGTTTGCATCTGCATCCCTGGCTGGAGGCAATGTCACTGGGCAGATCTTAAGATGTGGTGGTGGGTTTAGGATTTCAATCTAAAGATATGTAAAGTGTGCCTAGCTGGAGTTCCTGAAGTGTGCTGTGGCTTTTGGCTGTGGCTTTGCTCTCTGTGTTTGGTCCTGTGAAAGCAGGCCCTGGATCTGTAACCTTCAAGAAATAAAATCCCTTCCTCCATAACTGTGCCTGGTCTGGAAGTTCATCTCAGCGAACCTGAAGCTCTCTGCTACAGTAGCCATGTCTCAAAGTAACAGCCAAACTTCTGAATACGCTGCCAGGGGTCTGCGGGACTAGGTCCTTGCACATCTAACTATGCAGCGTCATCTCTTGCCTACCAACAGACATACTGATCTTCTCTCTGATCTGAGAAAGTTCATTCTCTTCCCTCACATGACGCTCCCTCTTCCTCCTGCATCTCCTTTGGCCTAGGTTACAGCTACTCATGTATTGCTCATCAGTAGAACCATAATGCCGCTTGGGGAAACACCATTTCATCAGGGAGCCTTCTGGAAAAAACCTTCACCTGGTAGACTCATGAACTGCCTTTTGCTTCCCCACAGCTGTTCTAAGGCCATACCGAAATTGATTATTTGTTCAACTTCCACCCTACTCTGAAAGCTGTAAGGAAAAAGGACATGCGTTTCTAATTTCTTATCTAGTTTATTTTTATGGCCAGAACATATTTACTTATAAGATGCATTTTGAAATTAAAGAGACTAAGAAAATATTAAAACATGCAAAATTATTTAATATTTTAAATAATTTCTATAGAGAATTAACTAAAGCAAGAGAAAAGAAATAATTCAGCTATTATTTATTTCCAAAGTGGGATTTCTGTTGTAGGACTGTTTTTGCCATTGACTGGGAGTTCTCAGAGATTACAGTGCTTTTATTGAACAGTTGTCTAGTGACTAGCTCATCCCACAAAATTGTTTCTTAATCATAACTGTAACGCAGCTAAGAAAACTGCCCTGTGTCTAAGTTTTGTGTATATATGTGGTTTGAGGTCAAAACTTTATTTTTCTCATTGCCAACAGCACATATTTAAGTCACCTGAAACATACTTGTTATGATCTGATTGAAGCAAACACATTTTCATTCATAGCATTAAGACACTTTTACTCATATCCTGTACTACCCTGCCCAAGATCCTTGTTACCTCCCATTCTTCCCAAGAATAAATGTAATTATTGCCAGTTTCACATAACCATCCCATATCTCATTCTATCCAGTGAGTCAGCAGGGTGAGGAACACTAGAATCACATAAAACAGATTCTAAAGTCAAGCACCTTACTGTTCTTTCTCCCTCACCAGGCACTAAGGCTGTGCATTGTATCCCTTAGTTTACATAAGGATTATATAGTTTTCTTGTTTCTTGTTCATCAAAAACTTACCTTACATGGGTTATATGCCAGCTGTCCTGGGGCATAGGGCTGAGGTCTGAGGTATTGTTTGTTTTGTTGCTAAGCTATACCTTATATTTACAGAATGCCAAATTCTCAAGGGATGAATAACCCAAGAGTTATCAAGACAGCTCCTCCTATTTCCCCTTTCTCTTATAATGTAGCTGTATTAAGGGGACAGATGAGAGAAGGCTTCCATCATGCTAGGCTGGCATATCATGTGTGAGGACATATGGGAACACATTTTCTGATATTGCTCCTTCAAAAATGAATTAAATTGGTCTACAAAACATACATCTTTGTGACAACAAAACTGACACATGAAAAGAGACTTTTATGAGGAATGACTTCAGAAGAGCCTACAGTGTTAAAGGGTGTGTGTAAATGGGATTCACAGTCAAAAAAGCTTACAGAGAGGACCAGCACCTCTCCTGGCATTTACACTCACTGAAAGTGAGAACACTTTGGATACATTTCAAAAATGTAAGTGTTTACAAGCATACACAAGCTAAGACATACGATGCAGAATGTGGAGATATGTGCCTTCTCAATATCTTTGCTGCCAATCTATTGTCACCTTCATTCAGTCTAATATTGAAGGCTTTATTAGGTTTGTATCTTTGACACTTTGAAACCGTGAGTCCCAGTGGCTATATTTTCATTGAATAATGTAATAATACTGCTAGTTCTAAGCAACCAACACTCCTATATACTGAGTGTGTATTATCTCAGGTACTACCTCAGCAATCATGCTGTAAGAATAGGAAGGGCTCCATCCTTAGATAGCTCACAAGTTTTGTTCAGATGAGACAGTTACAAGTGAATCAATAAAGAGAAGCTAGAGATGAAAGTAGATTCACCTAATTACAAGGTGATATGTAATTAATTTAGTGAGTTTAGGGTGATAGAATACAGGTGTTGCAAGTGTTCAAAAGAAAGTGGGGAAGTGTTTCAACAGGGCGATTCAGACAGACTTCACAGGATAGGTGGAGTTTAAGCCAGGATAAATGACTAGAAGCAACAGGGAAGGTAGGAAGGAAGTTGAAGATCATTGATGGTGGACAATTGTGTGATCAAAAGCTGAGTGAAGAAAAGCAATCACCAAGCTTGGCAGAAAGAGGCTATGTGAAAGAATAAAAAAAAGGGCTAAACACCCTTTCTTCCACTCTCTGATTAGCACTCATAACAGAGTTAATTTCCCATCTGCACTGACTTAAATCTGTAAACATTTCTTCCTATTGGGAACTACAGAGATAGACTTGAATCTGATTTCCATAACCTTCACCAAACATACGTTTCTATTTATGGTTAACTAACTAGAAATCATTTACTTTTATTTCTTGATACAAATGTTTTTGGTTTTGTAACATAGAGTCTCACTCTGAAGCCCAGACTGTCCTGGAACTCAGGCCAGTAGCCAAGGATGGCTTCAAATTTGTGGCAATTCTTTTGCCTCTACCTCCTGAGTGCTGGGATTATAAAAATGAGTCATCAATACCTGGACAAATATTTATTTTGAACTTGGTAGAAGAGCTGCATATCATTCACATTTAAAGTCCATATATACTTATCATTTGAAATGTTTCTTTAAGCTCTATAAAGCTAGAAATTAAGTAATTACCTCTCTTGTCCAGCAGTGTCCCAAAGCTGCAGATGTACCTTAAACGCTTTCCCTGAAGATCCATTTGGTCCTTGTGTGTTGTAAGCCTAGAAAACACAATTCTTCTCAATTAATTTTTCTATGGGTTTTGTCAGGATTCTACTTCTCTGGGCTCATTCAACATGTTTTTTTTTTTTCCTTGAGTACTATAATCAAAGTTCATAGTGCAGAATAAATATTTGTTTTATTTTTTTTCCCAGAAGTATCACATATATCTCACTTTTAAATGTCAAGTACAGTAAGATTTTCAACACAATTTAGGCATATTGCAAACTTAAATTAGACACCTTCTGTCATTTCCTCATGGAAGCAGTAAACATCAGACTTAAAGCACAAGACCTAGGTTCAAATACCAACCCATTTAATCTCTTTGAGTCTAATTTTCTTATCACCAAATTGAGAAGTATAATCTTTTATGACTTTACAGTTATTGTAAACTTGAATGAAATTGAAAATGGAAAAATGCTTTTAAATAAAAATTTGCTTTCAAATATCTGAATATCCTTTACTACAGATGGATTTTCTAAATGACTTAGCCATGATATGTACACAAAATTCCTCAGTAAGTTGACTCGGGAACCTCTCTTTACTAGCCACCTCTTCAAAGAGTCTTTTAAAAATATGTTAAATGGAATTCTTTTTATAAGGATTTACACCCAGATAGTGGGAACATTGGAATGGGGAAAAGCCAGAATGATCCTGGAGATATTGGAAGCAAAACTGATCCACAGTGTATTGGCTTTTAGATAAGGTACCAGACTCAATTTAACTTTTCAGGCAATGGCCTTCCACCAAACACTTCCTTTGGGTTTCCCCCCAAGTCTCAGGCAATGACTAGATTTGTAACATCAACTGGAAGCCGCAGTCATCTTGGCAGTCAAGAATACCATGGGTGGCAGGAAATATGGCTAAGCTTATGTGCCTATGCTACATGTCTCACATGTCATAATATCCTCCTTCCTGTCACTAGTGTCTAGCATAGAAGGAGGAAGTGGTGCTGTGATTCTCACTTAGACTCCCTTATCATGGAAAATAGCATGGATTCCTCTCACATTCTGTTCAAAAGAAGCCAGTGATTGATAGCTGAAGCTACACATAAATAAAAATACATCAAGAACTTACAAATCTCTGGTTTCAACAATTTGCCAGTCATACTTTTAACCTCTTTATTAAAAGTGAAGAAAGCAATATTTGGACTCATTAAGAGTAATTTCACTCAGGTCAAAAAGTTAATAATTCCCCATTAATAAATCAAAATTCAAAAGATTCCTAAAGAACTCATGGAAAAAACATTATCCACAAATCCAAAAATTATTTGCTTGGTTGCTTTGCACTTTTTTTAAGACAAGAGATAGTGTCATTCAATGTTTTTCTATAAAAATGTTATTTATAGTTGAAAGTAATAAAATTCTGAAATTAGATTATGAGTTTCATATGACAAATGGCAGATACATTGAATTGCAATAAATGAAGCTTTCTAATTTTTATCCCGTATAAATAACAAATAACAAGGATACCAGTAGAGTTAAAAACTTACCACACGTTTTTCCCGAAAATCTATTCCTACTGTAGTGATGAATTTGGGGTTGAATTTATTATCCGTGTATCTGTAAAGAAATGTTGTCTTCCCCACCCCTGAGTCTCCAAGGGCCAGGAGTTTAATCAGATAATCATAGTCCCCATCAGTCATAGTGATAGTCGTGGTTGGCCTGTGTAGGAGAGGAAAAACAAGAATGTCATGAATACTGTTGATTTCCTATGCTTCCTGTCAAAATCCAACATATATTTCACTTAGAAGGCGAAAATTCTGAATTAACTTGGTCAAGGCAACTTCAGAAATGAGGTATGCCTATCAATTCATTCAGTACAAAAATTTTTATATTGTGTCACATAAGATGAAAAATAAATAAAATAGTTATTGCCACATCAACAATATGTTTATTTTAAATCAGCGTTCTTGGGGATCAGGAGGGAGGAGTAGGCACTAGGAAGAGGACATAGGAACAAATCCCACTCCACAATGAAGCAAAAATGCTAAGGAGAGAATGAAGCTGCATGGGTAATGGAAGAAAATGAAATATTTACATTTAATTCAGGATACTCACAAAATACTCTCAAAATATTTCTTTTCTGGTCTTAAAAACTTGACAACTAGTATGACAACTTTTAAAAACATGTATTTGTAATCCTTCAAAAGTAATGTTTATTAGTCTTCTTTTTTTAAAATGTGGAAACTTCTATCGTCAACAAATCTGTGTTTGGCTGCAGAATAGAATATTTTCCAGATGTCCAGAGAAAGGAAGAGCTATTACATGGCACAGCTATGGTCATTCTGCTAATATGTCCTGTTGGGGAAATGGTGGTCCAGGTCCTTTTTCCCTGGCTCTGTTGATACAGTGACCGAGTGAGGGTGAGCTCACATCTAAGTCACATGAATCTAAGAAGCAGCACTCACACTTCACTGATACCATCCGTTACTCTTGGTGAGGTTTCCACTGCTAAGTTTAAGTCAAAGATTTGATATTTGTATCAACTTTATGATTCATAGGTTATAAAAAAATGATTTAATCAGGGGCTGGAGAGATGGCTTAGTGGTTAAGGTGCTTGCCCGCAAAGCCTAACAATATAGGTTTGATTCCCCAGAACCCACACAAAGACAGATGCACAAAGTGTGCATGCTTCATTTGCAGCATCTGTAGGCCCTTGAGCATATATTCTCTCTTTCTGTCTCTCTTCTCTCTATCTCTGTCTGGTTGCAAATAAATAGTTTTTTAAATTATTTTATCTTATCATAGTATAAGAAGGCATATGAAGATTTTTTTGTCTAGAATACAAAAAGTTGGTATGGGCTCTGTGTGCTCAGGGTGGGTGGGGAGCAGGCCTGTGCGCTAGGACCACAGAGACCTTTTATCCTTTCAGAGTCTCCAATGATTAAATTTAAATTTCAACAACAGTTTATTCCACAAATCTAGCCAAAAGCAATCTAATAATTTTCTACAAATGAAAAACTGATGAAGCCAATCTCGGTGACGCAAATCTATAATCTCAGCTATTTGGTAAGCTGGGTCAGGAGGGTCATGAGTTCAGTGTCAGCTGAACTGTCTCAAAATAAGAAAAATGCTGGGATCTAGCTCAGTGGTAGAGCATTTGACTAGAATGTACAAAACACGGGGTTCCATCCAAAGTAATATAAACAAACAAATAAATGATAAAAG
The DNA here is from genome assembly GCA_036365145.1 of Orientallactaga sibirica. NCBI lineage: Eukaryota > Metazoa > Chordata > Mammalia > Rodentia > Dipodidae > Orientallactaga > Orientallactaga sibirica. The sequence goes on along the minus strand of JAEOAD010001412.1, from coordinate 496,307 downwards.
ATACATATAATGTATATGAGCATAAATTTAAACTAAAATATTTTTATTTTGTCATTTGAAGTTAATAGCCAAACCTGAAAGGTTTTATGTCTTTGGGTAAAAAATTGCTGAAGATAATGAGCTACTTATTAAATAATAACTGAGTTTTTTTTGAAATTTGAAATTTTTTACATAAGTAATTCCTTAAATGTAAACTATACTCCTGCTGTTATTCTGACTAAATTTATAACAAATGTGAGTTTCTTTCATTAACAATTTTTCTGAAGTTTTGAAGATATATATATATATATATATATAATCTTTAAATTTTCCTCCTCAATAATTTGCATTCTTTGCTGAGTATAACTATCAAGATGGAGTTTCGGTAACTATAAATATATTCTTTTAAAATATCTACACAAAATATGTTCCTTGCTCAGAAAGAGATGGGTAGCAGCCATCAATAATTGGATCTGGGGTGGGGGGCTGGAGAGGTGACTTAGCGCTTAAGGTGCTTGCCAGCAAAGCCAAAGGAGCCAGGTTCAATTCTAAAATATCCACATAAAGCCAGATGCACAAGGTGGCACATGTACCTGGAGTTCATTTGCAATGGCTAGAGGCCTTGGTACACCCGTATTCACTTTCTCTTTCTTAAATAAATAAATAAATATTTTTCAAAACTAGAGCTGGGGAGATTACACAGTCAATAAAGTATTTGAGTCATAAGCCTGAAGATCTGAGTTCAATCCCCAGTATCCATGTTAAAACTACAGAGTGAATGCCTGGGAGTATACTGGACGGATAATCTAGTATAACTGCAAGCTCCATACTAAGCAGACACTGTTTCAAGAGAGATTTATGGCATTCCTCAGAATAACACCTGAGGCTTTCCTCTGGTCTCCACACAGATGCACAGACATGTGTATGCACATTTCCACCTACACAAATGAACACATATGCATACATTAAAATAAATAGGAATATAAATAATTAGCTTTCCTTAATCATGGGGCATGGGAAATTATGGAAACAGAATTCATCTTGGAAATGCATTAGGTGACTGCCTAGAAGTAACTAGTTCTAAGTTTGGTTAATTCTAAATATTTTACCAAGGCTTTATAGTTGTAGATGTTGTTTCCAGTGTTTGAGTCACATGACTAGCTTGAGGACATTACTGCCCAAGTAGTATTATGTTGTGCCCCCGCCCCCCGGAAGCCTGTATTACTATTACTCTACCATCTCTTCTCCCTAAACTTACTCAGTCGAAACTGTTCTCAAGAATGACAATGTCTCAGCAGCTCAGGAAATTAAACAATCACTCAACCATTGGGATCTCATGAAGCTGAAAAGCTTTTTCACTGACAAAAACATAATAACCAAAGCCAGCAGAATACCCACAGAATGGGAGAAAATTTTCACCAGCTATACAACTGACAAAGGCCTAATTTCTAGAATCTACAAAGAACTCCAAAACCTAAACAATAAATCACCAAACAACCCACTCACAAAGTGGGGCAGAGAACTGCACAGGGAGTTCTCAGAGGAAGAAATACAAATAGCAAACACACATTTAAGAAAATGTTCAACATCCCTAATCATCAGGGAAATGCAAATTAAAACAACTATGAGATTCCACCTTACCCCAGTAAGGATGGCTAACATTAAAAAGAACAATGAAAACAAATGCTGGCGAGGCTGTGGAGAAATAGGAACAAGTCTTCACTGTTGGTGGGAATGTAAAATGGTTCAACCACTATGGACAGCTATATGGAGACTATTGAAAAGGATGACCATAGACCTACCAATGGATCCAGTTATTCCCTTATTGGGCATTTACCCTAAAGGCCCCAAGCCTCAGATCAGAAACATTTGCTCAACCATGTTTATAGCTGCTCAATTCATAATAGCAAAGAGCTGGAATCAACCCAGGTGTCCATCACTAGATGAATGGATAACAAAGATGTGGTATATCTATACTATGGAATTCTACGTAGCAGTAAGGAAAGATGAAATAAGGAAATTTGAAAAAAATGGTCAAACATGGAACAGATCATCCTCAGTGAGCTCACCCAAGCACAAAAAGATAATCGTCACATGGTCTCATTTATCTGTCGCCCCTAACCAGATTCCACGTGACATGTGGCCAAACCTAATAAACACTCTGAGGACGAGACAAGAAGGAGGGTGGGATGGAGGGAGGGTAAAGGTGGGAGGGAATGAGAGGGTGGGAGGGAGGACAAGGGGGGGGGATACAAATTGGGACCCAAAAGGGAAAAATACTACAAAACCCTTTACTCTGAACAACAGGCTAAAACAGTGATCCTTCAGCAGGCCTACAGAGGGAATACTCGAACCACAGGAACCTGGAGAGAACATGATGAAGGCCAACTTTAATCTTGTCCTGCTTCTCTTTCTCTTCTCTCTCTCTCCCTCCCTCTCCCTCTCTCTCTCTCTCTCTCTCTCTCTCTCTTTCTCTCTCTCTCTCTCCCTCTCCTCTCTATACTCACTTTCTCTTTTACATTATATATCTTTTTCCTCCCTCACCTTCCTAGGTGCAGACTTATAACTCCCAGTGCCAGCAGGGGTTAACTTCCACAATGAGCTGTTGATCTGAAACACCTACAAGGTTCCCCAAAAAAGACAGACTTCGGTCAGAGTACTTGGTGACCCACCAAAGGTTAATGGTAAGACCCTACTGTCGAAGACAGCATACATGTGTGAGACCAAACACAGAGAGAGATCTGGCCAGAATATGGAAGAAGGTCAGTCCCCAGACAGTTAGCTAGTCTAGTACCAAAGGGTGCTACACGAGCAACAGGGGGAAAATGTCTGACATTGGTCCAAACAACTTGCAGTCTAAGATACCCAGCAGGAAACAATCTGACGTAATGCTCATACAAGAGCAGTAGTGGCAAACAGCCATGGTGGGTAACCAACTGCTCTTGATTTGGCTAACAAATCCATTCAGTGGAATGGAACTCATTGCTGGAACTGGGAAATAAGTCAAAGCCATGTACAAAAATGAGCTCAGTCTCCAGGATCTAGAGGCCACCAAATGTGGGCTAGAAGAGAGCCAATGCATATAAAGTTCCCTCCAAAACATATATGGTTATCCCTTCTATCTAGTACTAACTTCTCTCTCCGTTGGAGAATTTGCTTATCTCTTTTCAGGTGGACAACAAACCTGAAGGGAGGATCAGCTAACCACACCTCACCAGCTGAAACCATAGAACAACACAGGGGAAGGGCAAGAATACAGCGCTCAAGGCGATCACAACACCAGAAAAAGGCTGAAGGAGATAAACACAGAGAACATCCAACTCCAACTAAGCCAGATAACCAGAGACACAGAGGCTCCCAAAACCTCATCAAAGAAGCAGAACTAAAATGACCCCAATGTGGCTCAGGGAAACTCGCGGAAGAGGGGGCGGAAAGATTGTTAGAGTCACAAGTTGGGGCATTATGCACAGAGACTGGGGCCTATCCACCAGAACTCTTGAGCAAACTCACAATGTACGATCCACATTCCCCATTGATGAGGGCCCCTTTGAAAGTGGGAGGAAGAGGAGGACAATGGAACCAATACTATGAATGTAAAATCAGAATAATATAAATAAAAATATATATTGATTAAAAAATAAAAAAAAAAAAAAATGACAATGTCTCTTACTGTACTAGTAGAATTGGGTCAATCCTCTGAGCAACATAAAGAACTTAAATTTATCCCAAGATAAAAGTAAGCAACACTGAAGTCTTTCTTGGTGCAACCCTTAGGGTGCCAAAAGTGAAATTACTGGCCTCCTGAGTGGATTAAAGTCAGAGGGTACTATGGTTCCCTGGAGCACACAGACATGCCATCCTGGACGTGTCCAATCTTATCTGCGGCTTTTTGGAAAAATGAAAAGAAGGATCAAACGGGTGAATCACCATGCTTTAAGTTGTGTTTCAAGCTACCTGTATTGTTTGCTTATTTGTGTGTGTGAGAGAGAGACAGTCTCAAGACAGGCTAAATCTTCAGAAATCCAATGAAATGACTTAAATATAGTGTTGGGCCCAAAGATGAAAAATGAAATTATGTACTTCCCAATCTATATTCTGACAGGGAATTGACATACTTAAAAGGTGAGCAAGAATGTAAGAAAACACAACATAATATCATAAAGTAGAACAGGATTGATAAATAAGTCATATCATTACTGTGCTTATAATCCAAAGGATGCAGTGGCCTACAGTCATCAGAAGAGATCTAGTTGATGGCTGGAGAGATGGCTTAAATCCTTGTCTGTAAATCCTAAGGACCCAGGTTTGATTCCCCAGTACTCACATAAGCCAGATGCACAAAGTGGCACATGCATCTAAAATGTGTTTACAATGGCTAGAGGCCCTGGCATGCCCATTCCCGCCCCCCTCCATCTGCCTTATTCTCTGTCTTGCTCAAATAAATAAATGAAAGTTAAAAAAGAGATCTAATGGAGCAAGACAACCTAGCATATGTTTTTATTGCATAGGGAGGAATCAGAGAAAAGGTGACAGCTATAGGACCATTACATGGGAGTTTCGTTCTCAATTATAAAATGAAACTATTGGGCTGGAGAGATGGCTTAGTGGTTAAGGTGCCCACCTGCTAAGCCTAAGACCAGGTTCCAATCTCCAGGTCCCACGTTTAGCCAGATGCAAAGTGATGCAAGGGTCAATGCTGCACTTGCCCACAAGGGGGCGCACGCATCTGGATTTTGTTCACAGCAGCTGAGAGACTGCTGGCGCACCCATCTCTATCTGTCTCCCTCTCCCTCTCTGTCTGTCTCTCTCTGTGTCTCTCTCCAAAAATAAATAAAATAATAATTTTAAAAAAAATGAAACTATTAATCATTTTCCAACTACATGACCTACAATGTGTTCCTTAGAGCGAATTGGTCCTCTATTAATTGCACATAACTTGCTTGGGGCAATACAAGGACTGCCTCCTAAACCTAATCTAAAGTGAGCAATGCTGGTAACAGAGGCCAGTTTCACTGTGGCTTACCCTGCCTCTGATTTGTAAATAAAGGGTGGTAGACACTTTGTGGCATTGATACAAATACCACGTGAAATTAATACAAAGCTTGGCACTGAGGAAAACCTTTACTAAAGTGTCTCCAACATGCTATTTGACATATTGAGGTAGGTATTAGATGGTGTACCTTGTAATTTCTCTTGGAAGCATTCTAAGGCTCCTCTTTGTAGTGTGTGTGTGTGCGTGTGCGTGTGCGTGCGTGTGTGTGTGTGTGTGTGTGTATGTGTGTGGTTCAGCTTCTCTTTGTTATTATAACATTATGTGCTGAGTCCTAAAATGATTGACCTAGATATTCTATCCCTGTCATGGTAAACACACACCACACACACAAAAAAAAACTAAAAGCCTTGGCAAGGTTTCCTTTTCTAAGAACTGGACTAAAAATTGATCTGGGAAAGATCAAAAAAACAGACAAGTTGTAACAGCATTGTTTATTCCTGCACAAAGATTGATAATCTTGTTGGTTCTTGGTTCTATGTGCCTAGAAAGAAAGAAAAAGCCAGAAGACTGAAATGTTTCAGAGAACATGTATGACTCTGTCTTTATCAAGGTTACAGCTATGTCACAAAGTCCAGAGACACAGAGACTAAGGTGCCACCCTTAGAGCTCTTCATAGGATAGAAAGGAGCTGGGATGGGAAAGACATAAAATACCCACTGCCTATGCTGAGTGAAGAGAGCCTCAGGCACCCACAGGGTCTACTATCAGTGTTCAACAGGATTGATAACTAATTTCTAACAGTGAAATTTGTGACTCTTGTCTACCATAGTTAGTGACGAAAAACTAGGTAGAGGTAGAAATATGTTCATTCTATAATGGTAGAATATTTTCTCCTTAACATGAGCAGGAAGATAATTTTCACTGCTGATGTTGCCCATTTTCTGGTTTTCCAAAACCCTCGTTTCCACTATTTCTGTTCACTATAAGATTTATGAATGCAGAAGCTTTATCTCTTTTGTCCATTGCTGGATCCACAGAGTCCAGCACAGGATATATAAAATGAGCCTACTGCATATTTTTGAATATATAAATCTATTTAAGTTCCTTCAAGCCAATGCAAAATATCATGATTAATGAAATTAACCTTGTGAGCATTTACTGGAAATGTCTATCCAAATTGTGCATTTTAATGCTTTTTTCCAAGATGGGTGTCTAGATTAATGACCACTGTGGTACTTTCTGGGTTTGGCTTCCATAGCTCACGTTTCTATTTTAAGTTTCAAAACAGTACAAAAATCTTCCCCAAGAACTGCCAGAGAACCTTGGGAAAGAGAAAGCACTAATTAATCTTTATTTTGTTGGCTCTATGGGGCTCCAGGAGTATGCTTATGTTTTTACTTGTGAGGCTCTCACAGCAGGTGCTTCATTGTCTAAATGATAGCCCAGTGATGGTTCTCAGATGGTGACCTTGAAGTATTGCTTCTAATAACTGAATTTATACCTACCATGTTAGAACTAAGTTATGGATGAATGAACCGTTGGGATTTTAGTCTAAGCTTTAGGGAAACAAAAACACATGTTTCTGGAGGAAGTGAATACTTTTTTAAAATATAAATTTTATTTAGTGGATTTTATAGAATTGTTTTATAGTTAGACTTATTGTGTTCATTTTAATTTAATTTTTTTTCTAAAGTCTATTTAGAATGAATGAATGAGGGTGTAGGTGGCAGGTGCAGACTAAAATATAGGGGCTGGAGAGATGGCTTCGTGGTTAAGGTTCTTGCTTGCAAAGCCAAAGCACCATGGTTTGATTACCCAGGACCCATGTAAACCAGATTTACACACTGGTACATGGGTCTGGAGTTCATTTGCAGTGGCCAATGAACAGGGCTAATCTTATTTCCTCTGCCTTAAAACCCTCCTATATCAAATGATCCTAAAGCAAATATAAGACATCATAACACTTTCACAAGTAATTTAATAAGTATCTATAAAACAAGATCTTCATTGTCTTAGCACTATTGGTGTTGGGTTTAGCTCTAGATAATCAACATTTAGTCTTTTGAGAATTTGATAGATCAAAATTCATATATTAAGAGCTGAGCATGGTGGCGCATGCCTTTAATCCCAGCACTCGGGAGGCAGGGGTAGAAGGATCCCCATGAGTTTGAGGCCACCCTGAGACTACAGAGTGAATTCCAGGTCAGCCTGGACTAGAGTGAAACCCTACCTCAAAAAAAAAATCATATATTAATACTGTTTGAATCCACTTCTCTTACAATGATGACGACTGTTTCTGCTTAGAGATTATTGTTCCTTTTCTATAAGTAGAAAAATTTTTTGCTCATTTAAAAATAGTCCCAAGTGTTCTATTTTTAGAAGTTTTTTGCATATCAGAGACATGAAAACTCTGTTATTTAAGGAGCAAGTACCTTTTCTGACCAGGTTTTTTCTTGTGGTATTTATGTCACATAGAGGAGTTTTGTTATTTATTACTACTGATGTCATTTGGGGGATAAGAAATCAAATTATAAGTCATAGTTAATAAGGTTCTTCCCCCACAATTTAAAGCAGAATTCATTAGTATTCATTCGTATTTATTATTTACATAGCTTCAATTTTATATTTATATATCTAAGTAATCTAGAATTTATTATAATGATATCAACAATTGATCCCAATTATCTTTCTCTAGGTATTACAGTAAAACTTACTAGAAACCCACTATTAATTTGATGTGCCATCTCCACCACACAATTTTCACACTAAATTGTGTCTACTGCTGGTGGCTTTTGTGCTGATCAGCCTGTATTCATGACTCACCAGTGCTTTAAGTGTGGTAATTTATAAAGTGTGTACTATCAGAGACGTTCATCCCTTCTTCAGTATTCTTTTCTTGACATCTTTGGAATGTGAGTTCTTTCTACTCCAAAATGATATAACTTTTCATGTAGTTAAGTCTTTTATTGTTATTATTATTTTTTATTATTTGAGACACCATCATACTATGTAGCCTGGATGGCCTGAACTCATGATCCTCCTGCCTCAGCATTCTTAGTGAAGGGTTACAGGCTTGTACCACCACATACTGTTCAAGTTTTCAATTATGATTTTAGTTATGGGCCTTGCCCTACAGGTTGTGGACATTTTTATTAAGCATACACTTATATATTTTTAATTTTATTTTATAACTTAGAGTTCATGCTGCCATCTTTTGTTTTTTATCGTTTATATCAAGACTTGATTTTTGTGGATTGACTTTATTGCCCTGCTCTGTGCTCAAGTGTCTGTCATGATAACTGTTTTATTATTTATAATTTTATAGATTTTTAATGCTAGCTTTTCTTAATAGACAATTGTTTATTTCTTTTAAATTCCTATGCTTTTATTTTTCCTCTTGTTCATCTTACTGGTTAGTACCTCAATATGATTTAAAGAGAAACAGGAATAGCGAACATACTTGTTCTAAGTCTTGCACTGAGAATTTTCCAGTACTTTCCATTTAGAGGGCACTGGCAGCCTGGATGATTTACTGTGAGTGGATTTTTGAGTTTTTCAACTGCTATTTCTTCAATGAAATGATCTCCCAATTTTTATCCATAGGTTGGTTTTAATAGTTTACTTTGTATAAAATATGTCACTGGTCTATGCCACCTGTCATATAGGGAGGGACACAAGAATAAAAAGCTTTAAGCTGTGTTTCATTCAGCCAGCCTCCAATCTGAAAAGATAGTAAATTAACACCCCAAAGATATGGCATCCCAAACTTTTCTTGTTAGTATTTTTTGAGGCAAGCCCAACAGATTGACCTTTTTTAAATGCAAGTGTGAGAGAGAATTGGTGCACCAGGGCCATATAGTAAGTGTCTATTGGCATCTGTCTGAAGCTTGTTGTCAGGCTAGCAATGAGAGTAGCATTCATGTTGAAATCACCACTTCCTCTATAATGTCTCCCAGACCCTGGCAGTTGTGTTAGGCAGTCTGCTATCTTTTCTTGTCATATTGATGGATCTTGGTTCTGCCTAGTTTTCAGATTTCAATTGTTCATGATATATCATCTTTAAATGTACTTTTGGGTCTATTGTACCTAATTGTTTCATCAATATTCATAAGTAAGATTCATCTTAATTTTTGAAACATGTCATTTTAAGCTTTGTGTAATATTCACTTTATATTACATAAAAGCACTCCTATATGGACTTGTTTAAATATCAAAAACATCTGATTTTTAAACAATAGAAAGAATTGCTATATGACAATATCCTGTCATGTTGATTTTCTGTGGGATTCTGTTTTTAAATATTTTTATTTGTTTGTTTTTTTTTTAAAATTTACTTAGTAGAGACAGAGAAAGGGAGAGAGAGAGAAAGAGAATGGGCACACCAGGGCCTCTAGACACTGCAAACGAATTCCAGACACATGCTCTACCATGTGCATCTGGCTTATGTGGGTACTGGGGTATCGAGCCTTGAACCAGGGTCCTTAGGCTTCACAGGCAAGCGCTTAACCACTATGCCATCTCTCCAGCCCATGGGAGTCTGTTTTTAAGTTATTTATGTTCTCTATTTCTTACTTGGCAATTAATTGATACAATTAATCTTGTTTCTATTTAATTTTCAAAGTTATAATTTGGTATTGATCATTTATTTCTTCTAGAAATTCATATTTCCCATGATTTTTTAAATTCCCCCTATTTTGATATTTATTTCCTACTTAATGTTTCAGAAGTTTAATATTTGAATTTATTTATGGAATGCTTTAGAAAGTAAGAGAAAATAAAGGTCTTATCACTTTAAAAGTTTATTTTTATCTTCATATTATACAGTAGTCCATTATTGATCATCATTCATTTTCCCCTTAGAATGTCCTTTCTATTCTTACATCATTATCTTCTAAATTCAATCATATCTACAATTTCTTGACCCATGGGTTTCTACATATCTCCAGTTTTTACTGTAATTCCTATACAATACTAAGCAATACAGCACTATGAGGCAAATTTCTAGTGGACTTTCTTAACTCAAATATACTAAAATCTAAGTTGCTCCAAAAACATTCTTGATGATAACCCTGTGTCTTGGTAATCATGATTGGAAAAAAGTGGATCCCTGCTCTAAAACATTTTGGCTGACTCAAACTAGCTTTTAAAGCACTCTCCCTGAATGAATGAATTTATGCTCCACATAAAATCCATTTGGATCAATGCATTTTATGTATTCCCTTACTATGAGATCATTAAAACTCATCAGGAGTCGGTGAGGCAAACAACTGTTTTGTCCTCAGTCTCAATACAATATCAACATGTCTCTTAGAAATAACTTTCCTGAGAAAAATCAGAGATTAGAAGCATAGCATTATCTCTGAAGCTCACGTGTACCCATGCAGATCAAGCAAATCTCCAATAGATGTGTTTAAAAACACTGTTTAGCTAAATATAACCCAAATATCTGGGTTAGTTCATCAATTTTGTCTTGGGCTTCAGATGAATGGAGATCAGGAGGAATGACAAAACATACAAAAAATTCCTATTTCAGGTGGAGAGAATCCTCTTCCCTGGGTCTTGCTATGGGGTCAGTGGCCTCAGCTCTATATGGAGGAACTGCCTCCTTTCCATGAGGACTGAGGTGGTGAGAAAAACAGGCACATCTCAGTTGTCCTTCTGGATGCCAGCTTGTCCTCTTACATTCCTGACTGTTTTCTCCTCTTCTTGATGTCTCTATTCCTTTTCTGACCCAAAATCTGTGGAATTCAACTACAACATAAGATGTAAAAAAACACAGGTTTACATAGGCATTCTAGTTAACAACTATGATGCATCACACATAGCAATTGTGGCTTCTTGCTTCAGTGAAACAAGTTTTGTAGAATGTTGATAATCTAATTTTAGTACTAATACTTTAAAATGTTTAGATAGTTAAATAATATATATTGCTTTACTAAAATAGTACCACGGGCAGGAGACCTATTTAAAGAAAGGTGTTCTCAATATTTACTTTAAACTTAAAAACTGCAGTTGTGAAAGAGAATCATACCATCATATCCTGGTTAGATATCCTATTAAGCAGATGAGGGAATATATCTGTGAATTTGCTAAAGTGTCAATGCATCATTGTAAAATGATTATTAGGATTCAATATCTAATATTACTCAATTCTCAGGCATAGTTTTGCATTTTACTCAAAATCCTTCAAAAGTTCTCTTCTGGATGCTATTATATCTTGATAATCAATGATCAAATGAATCAAAGGACTTTTGCTCAGTATGTGCATAATGGTTTCCAGCTGCCACTGAAGACATAAAGGAAAAAAGTTTCCTTGTTCAATTCAAAGCATAGCAAGACAAAAAGAGGACAGATATGTTTTGATTTCGAATAACAGCATCTACAGATACAACATGTGTCACAAGTTAAGTTAAACACCTGTTGAAATCTAAAAGTAGTAACTAGAAATGATGTAGATTTTTATGGCTCCTTCTCCAGGCAGATACAAGACAGGACTGGAGAGATGGCTCAGTCAGTAAAATGCATACCTTGCATGCATAAGGACTTGAGTTTGAGCCCCCAAATCCAAGTTTTAAAAAGCCAGCTATGGTGACATATGTTTATAATGCCAGCACTGAGGAGGTGGAAGTAGGCAAATCCCCAGGTTTTCTGGCCAGCTAGTGTAACCTGATTAGTGAGTTAGAGATCAGTGAATGATTCTGTGTCATAAAGGTGGATGTCAGACTAAGGAACAACAACAACGGTTGGCCTCTGACCTCCATGAACACATGCACACACATGTGCACCTACACACGTATGTACACACACACACATACAAAAATGTTTTTGTTTAAAATATTTATACCTGGGCTGGAGAGATGGCTTATCAGTTAAGTGCTTGTCTGTGAAGCCTAAGGACCCCAGTTCGAGGCTCGATTCCCCAGTATCCATGTATGCCAGATGCACAGGGTAGCACATACATCTGGAGTTCGTTTGCAGTGGTTGGAGGCCCTGGTGCACCCTTTCTCTCTCTCTCTCTCTCTCTCTCTGACTCTTTCTTTCTCTATCTGTTGCTCTCAAATAAATAAATACAAATAAACAAAAAATACATGACAATTATTATAAAATATACTAAATAATTTTAATATAAATTAATGTTTTATTCAAAGAAAACAAAATATAATTATAAATGAAATGCAGCACACACATACAAAATGTCATTACAGTACAAATAACAAAAACAGCAGTCTATAGGAAAGGGATTTTTTTTATTATTATTATTTTGGTTTTTCGAGGTAGGGTCTCACTTTAGCTCAGGCTGACCTGTAATTCACTATGTAGTCTCAGGGTGGCCTCGAACTCACAGAGATCCTCCTACCTCTGCCTCCCGAGTGCTGGGATTAAAGGCATGCGCCACCACGCCCGGCAGGAAAGGGATATTTGAGACAATTCAAATTATAATAGATAATATCTAATGAGTTATATTTTCTTCTTTTATACTAAGCACTGTCTAAGCACTAATCACTAATAATTAACATATTTAATTTTAAAGTAACTCAGCAACAAAGCAAATTCAATTCAACTTAATTGGTCTTTTTGTATAATTGTCAAGCTAATTCTAAAGTTTACATACTAATTCAAGGAACACAGAATATTCAAAAGAACCTTAACGAAATATAACAAAGTTAGAGGGCTAATATGTCCCACTTTCAAAACTGACCACAGTTTATAGTAATCAAGACAGTGTGATGCAAGACTAAGAACCCATGCATAACTCAGTGAAGTAAAATCGTTTTAAACTCTTGTTTTGTTTTGTTTTTGCGAGGTAGGGTGTCACTCTGGTCCAGGCTGACCTGGAATTCACTATGTAGTCTCAGGGTGGCCTCGAACTCTCAGCGATCCTCCTACCTCTGCCTCCCGAGTGCTAGGATTAAAGGCGTGCGCCACCATGCCCGGCTCAGAGCTTAAACTCTTAATTCTAATATTTATGGTTAATTCTGATACAGGGATAAAGATGCTTCCATAAGACAAAACAAACTATTTCCACAAAGGTTCTGGGATATTATTCATAAAACTTTGCTCAAAAAGTAATAAAAGTAATACTGAAATGGTGACATTCTTAGAAAGCATGAAAAATATGTCTTCCTGGCTCTGGCTTAGGAATGGCTTCTGAGATACACCACCAAAAGTACAATGACAAAAAGAAATAGATTTTTAAAAAATTTTGTGCTGTAAAAGATATGATAAAAATTTAAATACACCTTCCAGTCTAAAATATTTTCAAATCATATATATATGGGATTGTATACACACGCACAAGCACATGCAGATATTCAATAATAAAAAGACAACTGAATTTTAAAAATGAGTGTGAATAGATATTTCTTCAAAGACAATATACAACAAATGGCCAATAAGCTGATGGAAAGACACTAAGAGCAACCCAAGCCATAATGACAGACTATTTTACATCCACTAGGATGATGACAATGCAAGCATCAACAATAACAGCTGATGCTTATATGTGTCAAAGTGGAGCCTCCTATATTGCTGGAGTGAATGCAAAATAGTGCATCTGACACACAGTTCAGCAATTCCTCAAAATTTAAGCATAGACTTAGGATATGACTTAGAAATAGAGCTTCTAGGAAAATATTCTAGAATAGGTTCTTCAAGAGCAATGAAAATACATGTCAACACAAAAACTGATGCATGAATCAGGCAGGGCAGTTCTCTGAGCCATGTCACCTAAACACTGGAATAGAACTGAACACAGACCTAATGTGATATGTCACAAGCCTGGATAATGGTTGATTTTCCTTGAGAAGAATACAAAGATAATCCTGAGAGCCTCTCTAGGTGGGCCGCTCAGAATCTCTGTAAGGAGGTCTCAGAGCTTAGAGCTAAAATACTGCACTAACTCAGGACAGAACAGCAGTCAGAGGGAACCGTTTTCTCCATCCCCATTGAGCCATATGTAGAGGAAAGGACCTCAGAAGTTTGAAACTCTCTCCAGCTACTTAGTCCCTATAGAAAACTCAACTGGCCAAGAAATTAATCAGTTTATTCAACTTAACCCTGCTATAGTTTCAAAGCAACTTCCTTTCCTGATTGTGATCAGCAAAGCGTGGCCCACAACCAGTGATCGATTCCCTCTCCTGCTGAAGACCATTGGTTCAACTTCTTAACATGGCCCCAACTGCATAAAATTCACTCCCTCCTCTAGTTTTTGGTTCACTGGAATTTAAGAGTAACTTCTGAAACATTTTAATTTTACTGATTTTTGCAGTCAGGTTTGCATTGCTGGCAGAAAACACCTGGCCAAGAGCAGCTGTTGGGAGAAAAGGGTTTATTTTGGCTTCAGACTCACGGGGACGCTCCACGACGTCACCTCCTGGCCAACATCAAGTGGACAACGGGAACAGGAGAGTGTGCCCGACACTGACAAGGGGACACTGGCTATCATATCTATAAGCCCACCCCAACAGTACACTGCCTCCAGGAGGTGTGAATTCAAGCCTCCATCAGCTGGGAGCCTAGCATTCAGACCATCTATGTTTATGGGGGACACCTGAATCAAACCCCTACACTGATGGTGTTATATAAATGTCTGAATTGAATAAGCTAGGCTTGGAGAATTTTTTGAAATCTTTAGTATTGGAGTTGGAAAGCTTTTCTGCTTGTCTTACAAGTGGGCTACCTGATTCATTTTTTTCAAGAGAAGTTATACTTTTTAAAAAATGCTTTTCCTAGATTCTTTGCACCAGGTTCTTTAGGTAGGAAGCAAGAGAAAAGAAACAAAAGAGAGAGAGAGAGATAAGAAAATTCCTAAAACTTCTGCATGGCTGTTTGTTGAACAAACCTTTCCCATATATTTCAACCAATACTGAATAAAATAAAATAAAATAAAATAAAATAAAATAAAATAAATATAATATAATATAATATACCTCTAGTGGTACAGAGAACTCTAAGCCCTCTGTAGAGATTAGAACAAAAGAACACAGAGAGGCTGTGCCTTCCCAAGACCATCATGGAGCCTAGAAAACAGATTTTGCCTACTCAGTGGTTCTCAAGTTTAGCTGCTTTTAGAACTTCCTGATGCCCAGGCCATACCTACTCCCAACCCAAATAAATACTAATCCCAATAAACAAATGCCAGACTCCGTTCACTGTACAATCCATCCTTCTTGTGGCAGAGTCACATGATAGAGGAAAACATATGAAAATTATATATGCAAGTTTAAACATACCTTTAGGCAATATCTTCATACAGAGAAATATGATTTTTATTGTTTCAAATATTTTTATTCATTTTCAAACAGAGAGATATAGAAGAGAGACAAACAGAGAGAATGAGTGTGCCAGGGCCTCAGCCACTGCAAATGGATTCCAGATGCATGTGCCACTTTGTGTATCTGGCTTTCTATGAGTACTGGGAAATCAAACGCAGGTCCTTAGGCTTTGCAGGCAAGTGTCTTAAGTATTAAGCTACTTTTCCAGCCCCAGAAATACGATGTTTAAATGAAAAACATACTTATGGCTTTAAAATATTTCATTAAGTAGTTATTTCTGTGGTGATGGAGGTTGGTCCCAGGACTTCATGAATGCTAAGTAAGCACTCCACATCCCTAGCCTTACATGTTTTATTTTTAACATTTTTTATTTTTAAAAATAATTTATTTATTAATTTATTTAAAAGAGAGATATACAGAGAGAAAGAGGCAGATAGAGAAAAGAATGGGTGCACCAGGGCCTCCAGCCACTGCAGATGAACTCCAGATGCATGTACCCCCTTGTACATCTGGCTTATGTGGGTACTGGGGAAGCGAGCCTCGAACTGAGGTCCTTAAGCTTCACAGGCAAGCACTTAACCGCTAAGCCATCTCTCCAGCCCATATTTTATTTTTAAATGACAAAATTGTATATAATTATTATATGCAATATGTTATTTTGAAATGTGTACACATTATGAAATTGAACTAATTAACATAGCATATTACCTTATATAATTAGCATTTCTTCTGATAATATTTAAAATTTACTCTTTTAGCAGTTGTTAAGAATATATTATTAGCCGGGCGTGGTGGCGCACGCCTTTCATCCCAGTACTCGGGAGGCAGAGGTAGGAGGATTGCCATGAGTTCGAGGCCACCCTGAGAATACAGAGTGAATTCCAGGTCAGCCTGAGCTAGAGTGAGACCCTACCTCGAAAAACAAAAACAAACAAAAAAAAAGAATATATTATTAACCACAACCACCATGTTATATAACAGTTCTCTTAAACTTATTCCTCTGAATATTTTATATGCTGGGATCAAATTCTCCCAACCTACTCCTTCCACATGTTTGTTTAATAAGGGGATTTTCTAAGTTTTCAAATATTAGACTATTAATGTTGAAATTTGGGTTCATTTGCTAGCAGCTGCTGCTTTGAGAAAGCCATGCCAAAGTTCTCATGCTTTGCATCATTATCTGAGAGAAAGCATTACTAATCAAAATATCTGCCCACAGCTCTGCCCTGAGAACTCAGGAAGCTGAATTAGATGGCATCTATGAATTCATAGGCAGATAGCCTTGAAAATAAGACAAGTAGCTTATTACTAAAATTTTCTTATTTAAGCATATTTTAGATAATTCATTTAGCCATATGATTCTAAAACTAAGAAACATAAAAATTTCCAGACTTTTCAGGAAGAGAATATTTAAGGTCACTGTTTAGTTGACATTTTATAATCACGTTATGAAAAACGCCACTATGGGGAGGAGATATTAAATCCACTGCAAATGGAGTTAGAACAAAAATGTTTATTTATCTTACAATGGCTTCTCTATATTATGCAGATTCTTATATTAATCAAAGTTCTTGAACTTAAAATTTATTTCTGCAATATGTATATTTGAAGTGGAACTAAAGAAGCCAATACATACATTTCTTAATCTTCACTTTGATGAACAGAATCCTTTCATTAGTTCTTGACTTGGAATGCCTTCTAATCCCAGAAAATTTAGAGCTCTAAGCCTGTTAGGAGCGCAGAGGAGACAGAAGAGCTCCTACAGGGATGCAGTAGAGTGAAGAAAGAGGGTTTTCTAGAGGAGGTACACGTGGTGCTGGAGCCTGAGGGTGCAAAGGGAGAAAAGAGAACTGGAATGAGAACACTAGTCCTGGCTGGGTATGGATCCAGTGCTACTGACTGTAGGAGATTTGGTTTAGGTGGAATAAATGTTCTGGTGGCGTTAGCTGATGCAGCTGCATATTCCAGGTTAAGTGTTGACTCGGTTACCCCAGTAAGAAAACAGGCTTTAAAGCCTGGATCCTTAGGTATAAAAGTATAATTGTGGACATTTTCCACACACATGGCAAAATACTTGATATGTGGTTCTAGGGCTTTTATTCGAAGTTGCAGGTATATAAAATACCTGCTTAAATGCATCCAGGCACCATACATTTCTCTCTACTCTTGACTTACCAAGATATTGGGAGCCATAAGAAAAATCTTTTGAACATAAGCCCAATACAATAAAACCTCAAAAACCACTAATTAGTCAACATATACTATGTCGTATCCTAAAATGAAATCACCAAAATTCTCAGAACAAAAGTGGCATACAAATCCCAGAGAAAAGACATGCCTACGTTTTTAAAGGTTGGTTTTAATTCTACTTAACAAAGAACAAGATTATCTTAGTCATGCCAGGCCCTGATTAAAAATACTAGAGTCAACAATGAATAATTACAGTACTAATGAGACCATTGTTTACTTCTTGGCAGTAACCTAATCAAATGACTATGTGTTAAACTCATCTAGCATATTCCAATATAGAATATTTATAATATGATCTTTGTCAGTTTTTACCCCCAGCTGTTCCTAGTGAGCAAAGCCATCATTAGCCCCAGGATACTCACAGCTCTGACCACCTTGCCTGCTGTTTGGTGCATTTTAAAGTTTAATCAGGGCCCAGCCAGCTTCTTGGTGCCCCATTCAGAGATTGCTTAGATTTCTAACTATGGAGAGGTCTAGCCGAACAGTGTGGTTCTCAGTCCTACTACATTCTTTAATTTCAAGTTAGTTAACATATATTTTTATTGGTTAATAGCAAACCTTGACTGGTAAACATTACGAAACATTCAAAAATCTGTGTATTATAACAGCAATAATGGCAATGCCATTGTGTCTTATATAAAACTATATTATATTATTATATTATATGTATTTTGCAAATTATCCATGATAATTTAGTCTTTGTTTTTCCAATTAATGTCAACTCTTATAGGAAAAGGAACTAGATAAACACTGGTCCCTCCTAATCAGTAAGCAATTTTTAGTTATCACAGCCTAGAACATCTGACAGTCTGCAGATAACATCCAAGAGTCACTGGAGGACTTATCACTTTTTTTTTTCATTGAAAGTGGCATAATGTTAACTTGCAAGGAAATCATCTGCTTATCCACAAAATTACAGGGGCTAGCAACAGGAGATAAAGTTCTATTTTTATTTCAAGGATAGTCCAGCATAAAATAAAGGAAGACACAGCCCTGGATGAAAAATATTCTATTCAACACATAGCCTTCCTATCTTTTATCCCCTGTAACACCTCCCTCCTCATTAATGCACTTTCCTGTGCCTGATTTTCCTAAACTTATCTTTGGGGGTAATAGTGTTACCTCATTTCTTTTAAGGTGCTGGACCCTGGAATAAGCTTGATTTGCCTCCCACTGTCATCCTTGGAGTATTAGCTTTCAAGTGCCAAACTCACGACTGTGGCTCTAGGACAACAGTCTATTGAAATTACTCTGTTCAAGAGGTTTCTACTTAGAATGTGGGTTACCCTGTTGCCCAACTTTTTTCTAAACTGAGAAAGAAATCTCCAATGGGATAATCTCCCTTGACAGTAGATAGATAGATAGATAGATAGATAGATAGATAGATAGATAGATAGATAGATAGATAGATAGATGATAGATACAGTGATTCTTCTTGATGAAAAAGAATTACAAGCTAGGCTTGATGACTCACACGTTTAATTTCAGCACTCAGGAAGCTGAGGTAAATCTTGAGTTTGAGTCCAGCCTGAGCAACTGAGTTCCTGCTCAGTGTGGGCTATAGTGAAAGCCTGTCTCATAAAAGGGGATGATGAGGAAATCAGAAAGAAAGAAAGGAAGAAAGAAAGAAAGAAAGAAAGAAAGAAAGAAAGAAAGAAAGAAAGAAAGAAAGAAAGAAAGAAAGGAAGGAAGGAAGAAAGAAAGAAGAGAGGGAGGGAAGGAAAGAAAGAAAGAAAGAAAGAAAGAAAGAAAGAAAGAAAGAAAGAAAGAAAGAGAGAGAGAGAGAGAGAGGGAGGGAGGGAGGGAGGGAGGGAGGGAGGGAAAGAAAGAAAGAAAGAAAGAAAGAAAGAAAGAAAGAAAGAAAGAAAGAAAGAAAGAAAGAAAAAGAAAGAAAGAAAGAAAGAAAGAAGCAGGGAAAAGGAAGAAGTTAGGGAGGGGGGAAGATCCCAAGAGTCTAAGTTCTTATAAGTGAAAATTTGGAGCTCCAGTGGTGCAATCAGTTAGCATGCAGTACTTATAAGTGAAAATTTGTTATAAAGCCTTTTTTTTTTTTTATTTTTTTTGATGTAGGGTCTCACTCTGGCTCAGGCTGACTGGGAATTAAATGTATAGTCTCAGGGTGGCCTCGAACTCTCAGCGATCCTCCTACCTCTGCCTCCCAAGTGCTGGGATTAAGGGCGTGCGCCACCACGCCCGGCTCTATAAAGCCATTTTTAAAGAAATATGATTTGATATTTTAGAGTTGATTTATCTTGTTTCCATTCAAGATTGACATGTTAATTTCTGATATATTTTAGGCAAAAGATACAAAACAACTTTCCACATTAAGCCAAATGCTAAAAGGTTAATGTAAAGATGATAATGGGAAGAAATCACAGCAAGCTGCCACCAAGAATGTATTTGTTGCACTGACATGTTCCAGTTTGCTGAAAATATGAGTCTAAAAGACATTTGGGGGGCTGCAGGGATGGCTTAGCAGTTAAAGACGTTTGCTTGCAAAGCTAAAGGACCCAGGTTAGATTCTCCAGAACCCATGTTAGCCAGATGCACAAGATGGCACATGTGTCTGAAGTTCATTTACAGTGGTTGGAGGCCCTGGCGTGCCGATTCTCTTCCTCCCTCTCTCTCTCTCCCCCCTCCCTCTTTCTCTCTGTCAAATAAATAAATAAAAATAAAATAAAAAAAAGAAATTCTTGGAAGCAAATTTACACCTCCAATGTCTAATAATATTCTGCTCATGCATTTTTAGTTTTCAAAAGAGAAATGCAAATCTTTCTTTCCCCATTCTATTTCATCAGTTTCTAATAATTTCATAAATGATAATTCCCTTCCAGCTAAACTCAAAGTCTTTCTGCTGGAATCTGTTTTAGTATTATCTATTTTATCTATTATCTGTTTTAGTAGCTTATATTGTTTCAAAGGAAACATTATTACAAAAGCTAGATGCTTGCACATTAAATCTCAGGAATATAAATTCCAAGCACATAAAATAAGAGAATATAAACATCATCCATGTGTTTGTGTCTAATAACATAATATGTCAGCAAATAAAATAATATTATAATGTAAATGGGTTTACATATTCATAAGCAATACATATAAATAATATAAACCATAAAGACTGATGAAGATATAGGTAATTTTTTTTTCAAGAAAGAAGCCTTGCTTAGGCTGTACCAGTATTAGCTGTCACAGATGAGCCTATGCTCATAACGAATGCAGATGCATGCAAGCCTGCAAAATTGTCTGCATATGTGGACTCATGAATGCACAAATATGAACATGTGGACATACAGACATGTATACATACAGACACGGAAAAAACTTGAATATCACCATGCTTCTGATGTACTTCCTAAAACCAGTCTTCTCCTGATCTCGTGTGATGTTCCTATTCTGAAAGTTTGTGAAACCAGAAATACATACGCACAACATAAATTTTATAAAATATACAAACTGAAGACATTTCTACATATATGATCCAAAGTAAAAGAGCAACATATGGTGCGTTTTGTTTTGTTTTGCTTTGTTTTGTTTTTGAGACAGATTCTCCCTATGTAGCTCAGATTGGCCTTAATCTTGTGGTCCTCCTGTTTTACTCTTCCAAATAGTAGAATTCTAGACATATGCAGACACACCAAGCTAAGAGATCTTTTATTTTGAATTAATTAATTTTACAAGGGTTATAGTTATATATCCCCTGCCTCCTGGGTGGGGTTATTAGTCTTCAGTATGGGGTAATTAAGGCTTCAGTCAATCTCTGTGGGGCAGGTTATGTTTCAGGAAATTTTTACCCACCCTGCAGCTCTTAACATCTTCCCACCTCCTAGGGTTAGGTTATTAAAAAGAGAGTCACACTGAAGGGAACCACTGGCTCAAATCCTCACTTCTATCCATATACAAGGCTGGTAGTAGTTAATATCATGTTGGGCATCAAGTTTTTATGCTATATAATGCAAATAATCTATACTTCAAATGAAAACAAGAAACATGCTTTAAATATGTAAAAAATGGCCCTTCAGGAAAACTCAAGGAAACGTTCTCATCACGAGATAGAATCAGCTCACATTATGTGAAAAGATGCAGCTTGTATTGGGCCATTGCTCTTCCCTTTGGTCTTGAACCTCTGACATCTGATGCTCAGAAAGGGACTGGGCTCAAGACGGGTCTATCTATGGCTAGACCTCAGCTATACTGAGCTGCTAGGGCCTCTATCAGAGACCAGAAAGTAGATTTGACATTTACTTCACATGATTGTTTTAATTGCTACATATTTTAAAAATAGAGGTTATATTGACTTCCTCATGTGAGGACTGATAAATATCTCTTGTATTTCCCTACATTCTCTTCCCATGGTGCTCTTTAAAATTAGCCTCAGTAGACTTTGTTCTGAGGTGTACTGAAAAACTTCCCTGGCCTTAGCTGAGTTTTGAGCTACTTGGCCAAAAATGCTCATGAAATAGATATACATGGGGCTGTAGGCCAAAAGCACTGTGAACTACATTAGCACAAAAAGTCACCATGGATGGAATATATTAACTACTTTCTCTCATTTGTGTGGATTTGACAAACTCACTAACTCACTGTCTCCCATAATCACCCAAGGGTCCCAAGGCAAATTTCAGTCTACACAGTTCCTTTTAACATGAAGGACAAACGATTTGTTGAATAGACAATGAAAAGACTAAAAATACTGTAGTAAGTCAAAACTAACATATGTGATATTCTTAGAAAACAAAACTGATTGAAATTTACTCAAATACTTTATTTTATTGTACTCTGGGTAAATGGACATAAGCAAAATTAATATTAGTAATCTTGTGGAGTTGCCAGAGCATAATACAAATTAATATCAACAGCTTCTCACTGAGTTGTTAGTATGCTAAGCACTTTGCATATATTAGTTAATTTAATTCTCACAACAATCCTTGGGGATTTTGCAAATTGAAAAATGCTGAAATTCATAAAGGGTAAATCAGTTGCTCAAGACCACATAGGTAAAGGCATGGTTTCAGTGTGAATCCAGGTCTGTCAGATCTGTAGCAGGTGTGTTTAAATATAACACAGTATCTTCCTTAAGACATATTTCTAAAAGGTCAGAAAATTAGGCATGAAGGGCAATATGAAAAGAAAAACAATGAATAACAACTTTTATATACCAACAGCAGTCACTTCACTGTGGAAAATAGCACACAAGTCAATCCCTCCCTCCCTCTTCCTTCCTTTCTTATTTTTAAGTAAACAACACAGTATATATTATACCATGTTTATATTCAGGAAAGTTGTTTCTACATACAATTTATGAAAATGTGACCATATTTAGAGAAAAATGGAATTTGCTTTTTAGGCAAGTTCTTTACCAAATGCTGTTCAAGACTGGTCTTAACTCATTAGACTTTGGATTGGGTGCAAAGTGAAATAATCTAGGAGTTTGTTAATCATCCTTCAGATTTGAAAGTCTTAATATAAAAAATGACTTATAGTTTTGTGTGACAACATTTTGCTAAATTACAAATTATTTGACTTGTGAGAGTAAGCTTTTAATTCAAGCCTACTTTTAGCTAATTATTACTTTAAAGGTATGAGTAAATATTTGTCAGAAAGAAGCAGGATCTCACTTGGCTTATCAAACCAGTACTACTTTTATTGCTTATCAGAGACAGGAACATGGTAAAGACTGTTTAGCTTTCTACTGTGGACGATTTTTTAAAGATTTCTCCAAATTCTATTTTGGTCTACATTTGTGCTACATTTGGTCTACAGATGTGCTCTACATTTCCAAGGCTCGTTCTCCTATAGAACAGTCCCTATCCATATCCATATCCATGTGGGACAGCGCTCACACATAGCATGGCTACTCCTCTAATTTTCTCATGTGCTTCTTAGCAAAGTGAACATTTATTTGAAAGAACATTAAAGAATAAAATATGTAACATGTTTGGCAAAAATTATGTCTAAAATGCAGCAACTAAGAAGGAGTTTTCATGACTCGTACTTCCTTCCACTCCCTCACCATATGATGGTACTTGTGGACAATTTCACGTATTTGATTTAGAAGATATTTTTCCAGAATGTATTACATTCTGTTTAGGTACAACTTGTACTAACTCTGATTCAAACTCATATTATCTCCAATAAATCAAATTGCATTTCCATTTAATTGTATTTGTTATATCTAATTGAATCAAGTTTTTGTTTACTCTTGGCAATTTTAGAAAATAGGGAAATAGATTCATAACTTTTGTAACATGATGGTTTAAATTTTTCTCCTCAGTGTTCTGAACTCCCATTTATTGGGTCAGCATCCTATTTTCCCAAAATTTCACCTATTCTATAGATTGGGGAAAAAATATATGTGTGTGTGAATAACTTCCACAAATTTTCTCCATTTAATATTTCATTTATTTAAGGTCCAAGAGTTAATATAAAAGTTACTAATAATGCAGAGTTATGAGGCAGCTGCAAGTATTTATGTTTAAACATGTTCATAGGAGTTTGATTGATAACCAAACTTGAAAAATCCAAACACATTAAGCTCGGTTATTTGGGCAATCAATTCATAGAATATGCACAAAAAGACATCAGTAAGTTTATAAACTATACTGCAACCTCTTTTTCCTACCACTTTTTAAATATTATTTGAACCAGTCTGGAGAGATTGCTTAGTGGTTAAGGAGCCTTCCAGCTAAGCCTAAGAATGCCTGTTCGATTCTCCAGGTCCCACGTTTAGCCAGACACAAGTGACAGAATGGTGCAATGCTGCACTTGCCCACAAGGTGGCGCACGTGTGTGGAGTTCATTCATGGCAACTAAAAGGCCACTGGCATGCCCATTCTCTATCTCTACCTCTCTCTGCCTCTTCCTTTTTCTATGTGTGTGTATGTCTGTATATATATGTGTGTGTGTGTGTGTGTGTGTGTGTGTGTGTGTGTGTGTGTAATTTGAACCTATATTTTGTACCTGCCTCCACATTTTATGAGAAATTGTTAGGTTCAATACTAGAATGAATTAATAAAGATAGATAAGGACATTTAAGAGTGAACAACTTGGAAGAGGAATTTTCAGTTATGTCTATCTTCAGAACGTACATGATATTTCAAATTAACATGTTTCTCATCAGATCTATCCATGATGATTGGAAACTATAGCCTTACTCATTGTTCAGGGCTGCACATGGAGACTCTAATCCATAGGATCATGCAGAATCCACTTTTGACAGTGCTTTGAGAAATAACCCTGCTCAAACATGTGTCCTCTCCAATTTACCAGACAACTGGGCATTTCCACTATGAGAATAATTTCATCTGAAGCTCTTTAGAATATAAATGCTAGCATACCATGCCTGATAGAACTGCATTTTTATGTCAGAGTTCCAGAAAGATATAGAACTTTATATCCATATAAAATGTCTTCACAGGGGCTGAAGATATTGCCTAATGGTTGAGGTATTTGCCTGCAAAGCCTAATGACCTGAGTTTGATTCCAAGTACCAGTAAAGCCAGATGCATAGAGTGGTACATGCATGTGAAGTTTGTTTGCAGTGCCTAGATGTCCTGGTGTGCCTACTCTCATCCATTCTCATTCTCCTTCTCTCTCTCTCTCCTTGCAAATAAATAAATTTTTAAAAGAGCATTTTAAATGTCTTCACAGAATAAAAAACAGTAGTAGTACCTGAGGCATATGTTTAAAATATGACATTTGATCCACCATGAGGCAACGGTTTTTGTAGGAGGAGATCTGTAACAAAAGCATATCACATCTACTTGTGTGAGTTAGCTGAGAATTGTAAGTTAGAAAACTCAGAATGTTCTCCTGTTTGTGAAAGTCTGCAAATGACTGAAGCAAGAACATGAATGTGGATTTAGGTGTTGCCAATAAATTTTGCTGAGTAGGCAAATTTTCAAATACACATTTAGCAATCATTCTCTGTATATTCTCTAAAATTGATATTATCATAGCCCATTAACTTTTAGAATATCAGATTTGTGAGTAGAAGAGAGTGCCTGTGTGGAGGGGAACTGGTGAGAGGTTCACTGTGGTGACCTTGTAGGGAAGAATATGGGGCAAGTCAGAACAAAGACAGGAAATGCCAATCCATCCAAGGGGAACAGCAAGGTACCTGCATATTTCCCACATTAGTGTAATTTAGTCTTGAGTTCTTTATAATATAACTTGAAAAAACAAGGCGAAGATAAAAAGAAATCAGTATCAGCTATTTCAAAATTTACTTATTCTTATTTAAGGAATACTTTTATTATAACTATTCTTGGGTATCTAGAATCCAGGAGGAAATTTATCATTCCAAACAGATTGAATCCTACCCTAAACTCAGACAAGGGTATCAGGCCATGTGACCAGGCATCGTGAAGCTAATGTGCTAAGGAAAGTAGGCGAATATGTGAGTTTTGTTCTAATTGTTAGTAAAAGTAGCATTAGTTCCTAAGGGACGATTCATCTCTCGAGCATCCGTGAAGAAAACAAAATCACTCTCAGTCTACCCTATCTTCCTTTCCACACCAAAACCGGCATAAAGATAATCATGACGCAACAGTTGGTAGAGTGGCAGAGGTAGAGACCAATGTAAGTCTGCAGGACTTAATGAGCAGATCAGCCTAGCTCATTAGAGGATGAAGCAACCTGGGTTCTCAGGGCACTGCTAGGTAAGCAGCATCTCTAAATTAAAACCAGCTTAAGAAGTAAGTATTCAACAGTTTTGTGTCTGTCCTTGACTTGCATCCAGCATTAGTGAAATCTCATAGCTCTTTCATTTGGTGAACTATTGGAATTATAGGCACTTCCAAGCTCTGGTTGGTACTGAATTCACAGTCCCTTGTCATGATTGATGGCTCATTCAGTAACTACTCCACAGTTAGGCCCTATAAAGGATATGCATACACAAACCACAATTGTACACCCTGCTTTATTCACAAATTTGATTCAGTTCTTAAAGATACATCTCTGTATCTTTATTATCTTAGACTCTACCCTGGTTAATGGGGAACTCTTCTGTTTCAAACAGCCATACATCATTTTAGAATGACTTTTCTTCTTGTTCTTGGGATCTTATTCTTTCTGTCCTTAGGCATACTGTTTACTCAAACATTCATATTTTTTAAAACTAACTACCATAAACTTTATTATCTGAAAAAATGAAAAATGTGTAACTCCAGCTCAGCCAAGCTTGAAGAAATTAAAAAGACTTTACATTGATATTTTACATTTTAGAAGAGTAGATACAGTCCTCCTTTACTTCATGGTATTTTAAGTGTCAAAACCAAGTATATTGAGCTGAAGGTTAGAATGTATCTGTTTTCCCAATCAGCCAATTTTCTGTACTTTCTTTTATAATAGTTTGAGATTGATGTTCTGACCCTGCTGATATGCAGCAGGCCCACACCAGTGTGGCTTACATGTCCCCATTCTTTTGATAGCTAATCAGGTGCTCAGCGTGATTAATAAAACCACAGTCCCTTGAGAACTAGGAAGGGGAAGATGAAAATCCAAATTCATCCCTGTCAAAATTATAGAAACAACTTCAGTATAAGTTCGTTTTATAATGACTTAGAAGCACCTTCTTAATAGAGGTTAATTTACCCTGACTAAAAACCAAATGAGTTTACTGAAAATCTAGAGTTACAGGTTTGTTATGACCACCTAAATCCTTAATAAATATAAGTTCCACCAGGCACAAATTGATTTTTATGATTTCCTGAACTTCAATTGCCAGAGAGGTTTTTACTATCAACATTAGTCAAGTTAAGTCTCTTCCTGACACATTACCCGGTGACAATTGTAAAAATGAATCAGAAAGACAAATTATATCTTTTTGGAAGTTTCACATGTTTGCTCATTAAATAAAAAGAATATTTTAATTCAAGAAATATGAAAAAAAGGAATGGAGAGATGGTTTAGCAGTTAAGTGCTTGCCTGTGAAGCCTAAGGACCCCAGTTACAGGCTTGATTCCCCAGTACCCAAGTAAGCCAGATGCACAAGGTGGCGCATGCATCTGGAGTTTGTTTGCAATGGCTGGAGGCCCTAGTGTGCCCATTCTATCTCTGTCTCTCTGCTCTTTCTCTCTGTCTGTTGCTCTCAAATAAATAAATAAAAATAAATGAATTTTGTTTTTTTTAAAAAAGAAGAAATATGAAAAAATAGTTTAAATCTAGAAAACGTAAGGCAAAATTATAGTTTTGGTATCCTCCCCAGCTAAGAATAATTAATTTAAATAAGCATTTGGCTCTTGAGAGTAAAAATAGATAAAATCTAGCAGAAGTGGGAATCTTATATTTTAGTCATTTTGATTTCTGTCAAGACACCCAGGAAAAAGATTTTTACCTACCCTACTGATGTGTATAGTTATTGTTTTGTCTGTCTCCATATAATCTTCTTCTAAGTTCTAAAGAATGTGATCATGTCCTGAGAAACAGAGTTGTGCTCAAAGATTAGCTGAAAATATCTATTCAAATTTTCTTTCAGGTATATAGCTTCTCAGAAATCTTTTTGAAAAATAAGTTTAAAATTCCATTCCCTCAAAATGAAACTGGAAACTTTGTCAATGCATTTGATTAAGCACCTCAATAGTTCTGTAAAGAAAACTCCACAAACTATCTCTAAGAATTTCAATAGTTGTCTGGCTTGGACTTCCATTATGGTGGCATAAACAAGAAACTGCTTAGATATCCCTTCTTATAAGTGAGATTATTTCATTTTCTAATTTTCACCATCATGATTGTTATTTGGCTATAAAGAAGGTATATGTAGAAAACCAGTACCAAATACATTATTAAAAAGAAAGAACAAGAATAAAATTTTCCATAGTGAATAAATGAGATTTGATTTGGGGCTATTGGTTAGATAGAAGTAAGTCCTTTGTCATGAGGCATCTAAGCTTACTTTATACTTCATAGCACTTCCAACCCTGTCAGCATGGGAAATGCCACATATCATTTTTCTCATCATAACCAAGAGGATAGGTTTTTGTCATTAAGGAAAGATAAACTGATAACTGTTTGCAATTTCTCAATTTTTTTTTGAGAGACAGAGAGAGACAGAGAGAGAGGGAGAGGAAGACAGATAGAGATGGGCATGCCAGCAGCCTCTCAGCTGCTGAGAACAAAATCCAGATGTGTGCCCCCTTGTGGTCAAGTGCGGCATTGCACCCTTGCGTCACTTTGCATCTGGCTAAACGTAGGACCTGGAGATTGGAACCACTGGAGATTGGAACCAGCATTCTTAGGCTTAGGAGGCAGGTGCCTTAACTGCTAAGCCATCTCTCCAGCCCTGCAATTTCTCAATTTTTATCTAGGCTGGGAGCATAGAAATTAGACTGAATAGGGTATTGGTATCTATTTCTAAAGATAACAAACAGAGGTCAAAAACTAGACTCAGATTACTCTAAAATTCCCAGGGTACAACCAACTGCAACACTTTTTGTTATCATGTGTCTGTGAGGTTGGCCGCTTAGTTTGCAACTGTGAACATGTTTTAAGAGCCTGAAATTATTTATATCTAAATGTTGTTGGCTGAGGTTGGATCAGAAAATCATGTTCCATTTCTTGATGGAAAGAAAATATGCTGTTTGACCTGTTACTACTATGTCAGTCTGCAGAAAAACAACAGCACCTACCAGCTCACTGACTGACAATGCTAGCATATTTTCAATAGTTGGTAAATTGAGAACTTACCATCAAACACTCAATCACATGTTGTGGACAGCAGTTGTAAAAGAAGTCTCAGACTACCTTACTAAGAAGACACAAGAGAGTCTACTGAAAAGAGAGCAGGACACTTTATATAAGTGACCACATTCTCAGAACATAAATATGACTTATTAGTATTAGATCTGTGAGGTAATGGAGATTTGAATGAATGTTATGATGAGAAATCCCACATCATCCTGGTATCATCCATGTAAGCCACAAAAACTTTGACTAATGAAGTTCTTTTGCCTCAAATTGTTCCCTTATTTTTTTTTTGTTTTGTTTTTTTTTTTTTTTTGGCATGTGTATTGGGTATATATGTGTGAACATGTGTTTGCTGTTTGCATGTGCATGTGTGTGAGTGTGGAAGCCAGAGGCTGATATTGGATGTCTTCCTAAATCACTCTCTACCTTTCTTTTTGTGATAGGGTCTCTCCCTGGACCTGGAGTTCACTGATTAGACAAGACAGCCAGCAACTCTGAGGATAATCCTTCTGTTTCTGCACCAGTAGGCTTGGATTGCAGGAATTTTGTGCCATGCCCAGCATTTTATGTAGGTGTTTGGGTTCCAAACTCAGGTCCACATGCTTCATGGCAAGCACTTTCCCACTGAGCCATCTCCCCTATGACACTGTTTTTAACCCTAGAAATTCTAATATAATGCATGACTAATAAGCAAATATGCTTACTGGAAAAAGTTATTTGTAAACTACATTTAGAAATAACTACCTTAGCATAAATGAATTCATCAGAAAGATTGGTCAAGAAGTCATTGATTTCCCAGCTTGGGAATAGCCCAGTGACATAAAGCAAACCAGAAAAATTTCAAAACAGAGAACGATGGGTCATGAGAAGAACTTCCAGAAAGATCAATGTTATCCACAGTTTGTACTATTAAAATTCTTTGCTCCTATGAATGTCAAAGAGAAAATATTCAAGAAGACAACCTTATTCCCATGATAAATTAGACAAGTAATAATATTATATGTCCATATAGGAAGTTATGACATATAAGGAATACCTCCACTTATAAAATATTATTTCCAATTAAGTAAGAGAAGCAAAGGATATCATTTCTTTAAAAAGTTTGCAAGAAGCATCTTTTGTTTCTTAAGAAAAGCTGAAAGCATCTATTCTTAAGGGTGCTGTGGGTTTACTTGTTGCCACAATTGGTACTAATGTAGCTTCGGAAACACTACTGGAAAAAAATAAAAATATTTGCTTCCTTCTTTAATTCTAGTATCATCATGTTTCAGACCCCAAAACATAGAGTAATAGGAATTAAGTAACATTTTCTATTAAAAACAAAATTAAATTATTCAACATCCAGTGAATTCCTTATACTTTCTTTCATTGATCAATGCTTGATTGAAGTATATTCTCATTTGTGGGGGTGGGAGCTAATTAATTCATCAGATCAAGCTAATGGCCCATACTCTGTCTTCTTGGGACACTATGCTTTGGAAAAACATAACTGCCACCTATCTCATCTACTTAAGTTTTACCTATAAATTATGTCCTGGCTCAGTTTTGGTAATTGTATTGTATAAAACTGGATTCAAAGATAATATGTCTACAAGGTGAGGATGGTTTGCTTACCTTAACCTCCTTTAAAATTTTTCATACTATGCTCATATATTATATAAAGTCTTCAAATCGTAATAATTATATGTAAAAAGAATCTAAAAAGATACCAGTAGTAAAAAATGAATTTTAAAAACTATGTCCATTAATATTGTCAAAATTTTCACATCATAGTTGTGTATATTTGAAAACTGATGCACGTAAGAATGCATGTTTTGGGACAATATTTCAAAGCCAAAAATAATGGTGGTTATTGCCAATCTATAGTCAAGGGATTAACATCACTGTGGCTTTCACCCTTAACAACCAGGTCATACAATTATTTAAAGTAATTTGTAAATATTTTTCACAAGTTGTAGTTCTACCCTTGCAATGATATTTTTGCCCTTTCTTCATATTTATTATACATTTTCAAACAAAGTCAGACACTCTTGATAAAGCAAGAGATTTGCCCATAATGCTAGCTTACCTATAAACAAACTCAAACAAGAAAAAAAGCAAGCTGATATTTTCCAAGAGAATATGAAATATTGATGAATGTACAGAGTAAAATTTAGAATAGTCACAATTAGATAGTAGCTTAGTGAATAAACTAAGTAACAAAATGCCCCAGGGACAGAGGATTAAAACCAACATGGTTTTGACTTGGAACTTACATCATATGAGTAATACCTAAATGTCATTTAAATGTCTTTTAAATGTTTTTTCTGTTTATAGTAATCAGAATATAAATTACAAAGAGCCTTTATAAAAAAAAATTAAGAAAGCCACTTGCTCAGAGTAAGAACTTTCACAACCATAATGAAGAAATTTTTGCACCCTGACACAGGACATGAAAAGGTGCATAGATACATGATAGATAGATTAGGTTGCCCCTATGTCCCTCCAGAGTTTAAATGCCATTATTCATCAGAGCAGAGTGCTGTTTACAAAAATAAAATCGTTTGTTCTAGCTTATGGGAACTCCTTTTTCTCCATGGTCACCCTGAGAAATGACATTTGGTGTCATGGGTGCTGGTAATGACTTCCATCACCAATACATAGTTGCTATTACCCGCCTGGTCTCTCCTGGGAGGTCTAGATTTCATTTGCCATTTTCCTGAGTATATCAAATTAGATGAACATGGGCACCTCCAATGCAGTCTGTCTTTTTCTCCTCAACTTGCTTCACTTTCTCTCTGCCTGATTTCAGTTTTGAAGAGCACTCTTCACCCATCAATTTCCTTATAAAATAAAAATAGCAAATAAAACTTTATGCAACTTGCTCCTTTCTTCCAGTATCTAGTCAAGGCTCATTCTTAGTAATATTTCTCCAATCTGTCTTCTCTTCTCCAACTTTATCGTTACTAAGCAAATTTGAGATCTTTTTCATTTTCCACTCCTTACTGATTGCTCTGAACTTTATCATCCTCTTTATTGTTACAAACAATATATTCAAAAGATAAATTGATAGCTTATTAGGGTACGGGCCATTACCCATTCAGGTAACCTTTCCCAGTTCTATGTTCTTCAAAAGCATGAACTTGGTACCTGGGAGTAGGCTCAGTAGTAAAGGTGGTTGCTTGCAAAGCCTATTGGCCCTGATTTCAATTCCTCAGCACCCATATAAAGAAGAATGCAAAGTGGCATATGCATCTGTGACCCCAGCTTGCCTGCAACAATGGGAGGAGGAACAAGGAGGATTCAGAGATACCAGGCCAACTACTTTCATGTTAATTTACAGTCTGGCAGTTCATTGACAGCAGCAAGGGACACTGTCTCAAAAAAGGTGGAACACAGACACTTTGAACTTGTCCACTGACCTCCACACACATGCACTATGGCACATACACCCATCCCATTACACAAATAAAAATCAGAAAGCAGGAACTATGTCCTGTACCTCATGACAACCAAAATACTGAACATGGTGCTGACCCATAGCAGGCACTCAATGAATTACCAAGTAAAGACATGCAGGCAGACAAAAATTATATTGGGAAGCCGGGCGTGGTGGCGCACACCTTTAATCCCAGCACTCGGGAGGCAGAGGTAGGAGGATTGCTGTGAGTTCAAGGCCACCCTGAGACTACATAATGAATTCCAGGTGAGCCTGAGCTAGAATGAGACCCTACCTTGGAAAAGAAAAAAATATATATTGGGGATTAAGTTTCTATGATTAGGTTTAGCATGGTGAACAAATCCTGGCCATTAGCATTTGAGGATACAAGTATTGGTAATCTTAAGAAGATTAAGATCAAATTTTGAAGAGAGAGGTCAGGTGTTGGCATGGAGGATAGGGATTTCCAGACAATGAATTGTAGTTAACTACTTTTAGTGCACTAAAGGAAATAAGAAATTACTAAATTGGTTATATTGCTTCAGTATTTTGTAGCATTAGGAAAAAATGAGAGAATATCTGAGGCTTAATTCAGTTTTAGGAAGCACCTGAGTCAATACGTAGTGAGGTATTTTTCTTTTTATTATAATAAAAGAAATTTAAATTAAATTTAACTAAGTTGACATTTTCCTTAAAATTTAAACTGTTCCATAACAACCAGAACTTGTGCTTCTCAAAGAATGTCAATAATTCTTTGATTTCTCATTTTATTGTTTGGATCTACTGACCAAGAACAATCCATGTTTACTATGAAAAACAAATCTATTAGATAGCAGGTT
The DNA here is from genome assembly GCA_036365145.1 of Orientallactaga sibirica. NCBI lineage: Eukaryota > Metazoa > Chordata > Mammalia > Rodentia > Dipodidae > Orientallactaga > Orientallactaga sibirica. The sequence continues at coordinate 462,869 of JAEOAD010001412.1, read as the reverse complement.
TGTGATGTTTTTAAATCCTTCAAATTCTATATACTTTACAATATAATTCTTGAAAAATAAGACAAATACAAATATTTAAAAATAAGACAAATACAAATATTTATAAAATACTGTGGCACAAACAGTACATTTTTAAAGGGTATATTCAACGTGTATAGTTTTTTATTTATATCTCACTCATTTTTAAAAGCTAGAATATAGATGGTGAAGAGATAGTTCAACAGCTAAAGGTACTTACTTGCAAGCCTGATTGCCCAGGTTCAGTTCCCCAGGACCTACATAAAGTCACATGCACAAAGTGGTGCATACATCTAGAGTTTGTATGCAGTGACTGTGGCCCTGGTTGTCCATTCTTTCTCTCCCTCTTCATCTCCCTCTTCCCCTCCTTCTATTGCTCTCTCTTTCTCTCAAATAAATAAAATGTTTTTTAAAAGTTGTTTAAAGTTAGGATACAAAGTAATGGGTTTCATTATGGCACTTTCATACATAATGCCTTATAATTTGTCCCTCTCCCCCTGCTCCTCTATACCTCCTGCCTACCTCTAGTCGGTTCATTTCCTTCACAAGATTTTAGATATAAAAATGAACTTCAGAGTTTCTTCAAGTACCAATGAAGGGAGCAGATACAACACACATTTAATAAAAATACTGATTAACATTCTTGATCCATCAGAATATCTATTTGAGGCAGTAGCATAGTAAAGAATGTATTTCCTGTAGGAAAAAATAATCTTCATCTATCAGACACAAATTGTATACATATAAACATTTAAAAATTAATCTCATCTCCTATTTAGCCTGGTTAGTAAACTAGGAAATATCAATTCTAGACAAACGGATATTCAGTTTTTAAAATATTATTTATTTATTTATTTATTTATTTATTTATTTATTTAAGAGAGAGAATGTGCCAAGGCCTCCAGCCACTGCAAACAAAATCAAGACTCATGCTCCCCCTTGTGCATCTGGCTTACATGGGTCTTGGGGAATCGAACCAGGGCCCTTAGGCTTCGCAGGCAAACACCTTAACCACCAAGCCATTTCCCCAGCCCACAAATGGATATTCAATAGAAATCTGTCAAGCTGTTATTAGAAAGTATTTTTATCTGTTATCATATTCCAATTAGTCTATTAAGGATGTTATCTAGCTATATCATTATAAAATTTACATGAAGTATTCACAATTAACCCAGTTTTCACAAATCTTAAAGTTTAAAATAAATGATATGTCCAAAATCACACATGCATAACATATTGAGAGTAAAACTAGTTAATTGGTTTAAATTCAGACATGACTGAAGTCAACATATATGAATTTTAATACTCCTTTTTCCACTTTAAATTAGTTCCTGTTCTCAAGGTTCCAGCCTTTAACTTTATGTGTCTATTTCCTGAATTTATTTTCAAAATCAACTTCATTGTTGAAGACTACTGAGTTTATACCGCAAGACTTCATTTCACTAAGTTTACTGTAATTCTACACTTTCTGGGAAGTAAAGAACATTGGAATGGTGTCTGGTTCCCTGGGGACAGACACAGACATCACACACACACACCCCTACATTACAGACCTAAGTGGACTTTGAAAGGGTAAATGTTGTAAGGAAGCAGAACCATGGTACATCCTTGATTTAAAAAAAAAAAAAAAAAAACTTTTGGGGAAAAGAAAGAACATAAGAAGAGTGAATTTTTTTTTCAAAGAAACTCGGGTATCATGCTATAGCTATTTCACATAGAAAACCATAACACAGATGCACCTGGGTCTTCTCAAATCTACTAAAGAGACCACAGCTATAGACTAGTGAGACTGTACTCATTGGAAGTCAAAACATACTGGACAACAACGGGGAGGGTCCCTTCGAAGGGGGAAGGCCAGGGAGGAGGCTACTGAAGGCACCAACATGAATGTAAAATTAAAATAAATAAATAATTAATTAATTAAAATATATATACTGGGCAAGAATCTTCATCCTCCATCTTTTATTTAGAAATACTTTGTATCTACATAGTGAATTCCAGGTCATTCTGGGCTAGGGTGAGACCCTACCTCAAAAAAACAAAAAGAAAGAAAGAAAGAAAGACAGAAAGAAAGAAAGAAAGAAAGAAAGGAAGAAAGAAAGAAAGAAAGAAAGAAGAGGGGAGGGGAGGAGAGGAGGGAGGAGGAGAGGAGAGGAGAGGAGAGGAGGAGAGGAGAGGAGAGGAGAGGAGAGGAGAGGGAGGGGAAGAAAGAAAGAAAGAAAGAAAGAAAGAAAGAAAGAAAGAAAGAAAGAAAGAAAGAAAGAAAGAAAGAAAGAAAGAAAGAGAGAAGGGAGAGAGAGAGGGAGGAAGGAAGGGAGGGAGGGAGGGAGGAAGGGAGGAAGGGAGGGAGGGAGGGAGGGAGGAAGGAAGGCAGGCAAACTTTATATAATTGAAGGTGGAAGAAATTTTCATCCTAAATTCCTGAGGCAGGGGAGAGAACACCCAAATTAAGAGCATCAGACAGTGTTACTAATGAGATATTTGTTCTCCATTTGTTTACTTTGTATTCCCAGTGGCTAAGTGAAAGATTAAAATCAAACAAAGTAGATTTGGGGAAAGTGAAGTGACAGAATAAGAATCACCTCACGTTGGTCTAATAAAGCCCTGGGACTGGGACAAAAGGAAACGCTTTACTGTGGCCTTCACCAGCTAGCATGCATTTCCACCTGGAGATTAAACAGTTAGTCCTTCTAAGCTTGTTTCATTATCTTCTATCCAGATATGTTTTTTCATTATAGTATTCTTTTTCTCCAAGTATGCTTTTCAGTGTTACTTTCTGAATGCTTATAGCAGAAGCTCTAACCTCCTAACACTGGCTGTCAGAATTTCAGAATACAGTAGGTCTTACTAAACTTAGGAAGATTAAGATGAAATACTGACAAGAGAGGACCAGGCCTTTGGACTGGGGATAATAATTTCCATACAGTGAGTTGTAGTGGTTATCTTTGGTGTTTTCAGAGAATTGCACATTTTCAAATTGAGGCTGTTGCTGCTATATTTGTCACCTTTAGGTGAAAATTTCAGAGGCCCAAGTCAGTTCAAGGATGCAAGGCACATGAGTCAACATATAGCTTGTCTTGCTATTAGAAAACATTTCTGCTTATTTGTAAGTGGTACTCAATTTTAACCACAATCCCAGCACTTAAAGCCCAAGGCAGAAGGATAAAGACTTCAAGTACAGCCTGAGCTATAGTTCCAAACTGAGAGGAGAGAGCGCACACTCCAGTTTTTCATTCTATCTTTGAAAAATTGAATTTCATACTAGATTTTTGTATATTTTGACATGCTCAGAAATATTTGTTAACATTACACTTATGAAAACAACATTCTATATAATAAATATAAATACTGGATAATTCTTCCAAAAGGCCTTTTAGCCTCTGACTGCCTTAAGTTAAAGAGGAGAAATATAGCATTATTTTTCTGGTATATCTTTCAGTTCAGATTTGATAGGCAATTTCATTTCTCTGGGAAAGCTAAGGAAACAACAAGAAAACAGACTGAGTTGACCCTGAGTTCACCATAACTGGAAATAAATTTATACAGTACAGTAAGAAAGCTAAAGAAAAAGCCTTGCAGTTTAACCTGTAAAAATGAATTTCCCCCTTTTATAGAGTTTCTCTCCTTCTCTCCATCTCTACTTTACTACCTTCTCTATATCTTTCTCTCTTTCTCTCTCCCTCTGTTTTATATTAACAGAAGGAGAGAAAAAAGAGAGAAGGAAACAGAAAAATGAAAGGAAAGAAAGAATGAACTAAACATGATGCAATATGTGTAGTGCATATATCACCCAAGTCCAGAACTATGCAGTAAGACACTAAAATGATAAATAACACCTATCATTTTAACAGAGGAACATCAAGACCTTCAGCAAAACATGGGCTGGGGAGATGGCTTGGCGGATGAAAGCACTTGCTTGAAAAACCTACCAGCTGGTTCAACTCCCCAGTACCCACATAAAGCCTGATGCACAAAGTGGTGAATATGCCTGGAGTTATTTGCAGTGGCGAGAGGCCCTGGTACACCCATACACTCACTCTGTCTATATTCCCCCCTCCCCTCAAATAAATATTTTAACAACAAAAACAAACTTTAGGAAATACTATGTCCCTTAGCTACATACTGTCCAGTAATGGAAATATTTGATTACTAATAGATTAAAATAATTATCTGCCTTCAATGAATAGCTTTACCTACTTAGAAATATTCTTACATTTCTGGATACTAAACAATTGTGTAACAGGGTGCTTGAGGTCCAGAGAAGTCCTTGAACTCCAAACCCTAGGTTCATTTCTAATTTTAATCAAAGAATTCAATAAGAAAGACTGAGAAGGATAATTATTATATTGTTATATTTATTGAGTGAAGTACAGATCCAAGGAAATGCAACCACATGGCTAGAGATCCCACGTGGAGGGTCTGGAAAAACCATGGAAAGAAAAGAGAGAAAAGAAAGTTCAAGGAGTTCCAGCCATTTAGGGAGCTAGAGGGAATAAAGGAGCCCATGTGGAGAGTAAGGGTTAAGGGGGGGCTGTACCACCTGGGCCCAGCAGAGGGGAAATCTCACCCACAGCTGGAAGTCCCCAAGTGGTCAGAGAGCCTGCCCTCCCCTTGCAAAGGTATTTATAACCTTATAGTGATGGGCTGTCTTCCAGATCAGGTGAACCAGAGGGACAGCTGGTTGGTTAGGGCTAGGGGCTGTCTCAGGAAGAGGCTAGCCCTGACACCAAGTTCCAGAGCCTGAACTTGACCACATGCTTAAATCCTGCGAAAGACCCCCTCCCAGGAGGGGTCTTAGTTGTTTATGGAAAAACAGGTCTAGGGAAATAAGCAAAAGATAAGAAATCAGATCATCTTTGATTTCGGGGATCCAGTCACCCTAACTGTGCCTCCTCCCGTTTGGTATATACACTAGCTACAGATTAATTCACATTGACTTGCGTTAAGTCTTATAACTAAACTTTTACTGTCAGTTCTCAATTTTTCATCTAAATTCTTTAACAATATCAAATAAATTATGTTCTCATAGTTGTAGGATAACAACTTTGGAAGAGCTAGAGGGACATTTAGTGAATTTTCCCAGCAGCAGCCATCTCCACAACACCTGTAAATCTCTACAACACCTGTAAATCTTTCTGTGTGATGCTCTTGCTGGTTTTCCCTGAAACCTGTTATGACTTTCCAAGGAGTACTGTCAAGGTTATTTGTGCCATTCTCTGCCTCCATCTTTCCACTCTCCACTTCCCTCTCTCAGTTCTTTCAATGCACCAAGCTCTTTTCTGGGTTAGAAATACCATAGGTGCTTTTGCTCTGTCTGATTTGCTTTTTTCCAGGTCTTTACCTGACTCTCACCCAGCTATCCTTCAGGTCTCAACTGGCCTTCTCTGTCCTCACAGAAGACCCCTTGGCCATACCTACCATCATTCTTTCCATTGAAAGAAGCTCCTTATAATCACAAAACTACTCAAAATTCTTTAATTTTTTTTTTAGTGCTGTCTAATGTTTTAATTGTCAGTACTATCTTTTTTAAAATATGGAAGTAGGGAAACAAAACATAGGTTGGAAAGCCTGGGCTACATAGTGATTCAGAGGGTAGCCTGGGCAACTTAGTGAGAGATCCTATCTCATAATGAAATTTTGAAAAAGGGTTAAAGATGTAATTCAGAGGGAGAGAGAGATAAAGAGAGGGAAAAGTTTCATTTTCTTAATATCTTACATTCATGTGCAACACTTTCTTACTGTTTTGTTCTAAACAATAATTAAATTAAAGAATTTTTGTTGCTCTTTAGCATATTTTAATATTATTTTTATTTTTATTTATTTATTTGACAGAGAAAGAGGGAAAGAGAGAGACAAAGAGAATGGGTGCGCCAGGGCCTCCAGCCACTGCAAACGAACTCCAGACAAGTGTGCCCCCTTGTGCATCTGGCTAACATAGATCCTGGGGAATCAAACCTGAGTCCTTTGGCTTTGCAGGCAAATACCTTGACCACTAAGCCATCCCTCCAGCCCTCTTTAGCATTTTCAACAAGTTTCAGCCCACTCTTGGTTTCAGCCTTCCTCAAACTATGCTGAAAGTGCAGCTTTTGATGGTCTCTCTCATTTCCATCCATTTCTCTTGGACTAGGTGAAATGAATTTTAGAGTTAGATTTTCTGACTTTTTTTTTTTTTCTTTTTTTGAAAGCCACCACATATCAAAGTTGCCAATGGTTCCACATGGCCACATGCTATCTTCAAGATCATGGCTCTAAATAGCATCCACAGATTTTTATATTCAGCTATGACTTCTGTTCCAGATTCATAGATGCAAAAGCCCAGTTATATATTTCCACTTAGATACCTAAAAATACTTCACAAGATTGGTAATGGAATCTTCACTTTTCTCTCAAATATTTTTCTTAGCTAGCTTTACCAGTCTTGGGAAATGGCTTCATCATTTACTTAGTATTTTCAGAAAGCATCCTGGGGACCATTTTTTCTCTTTCATTGCTACCCTTTATCCAATTTATTAGCAATCCCTGCCAACTCTGCTTTCACATATTTTCTGAATCAAAGTGAATCTCTCTAGGACCACTATTCCAGTTCTCATCATTGCTATGGCCATGTTACGACTTTTGGAACAGCCTCCTATCAGTCTTTCATTTACATTGGTCACCCAAAATTCATTGTTCTTCAGGAAGCCAGGAAATTTGTTTAAAAAACATCATTTATATAAATATAAAACACTTTGATCACAAAGAAGTGAGTGTTTGAAATGATAATCATGCAAATATTATGATTTGATCATTACACAAAACACTGTTTCTCTGTTTTTGCAGTGAATTGATTCCTGAACCCTTAGAAATAGCAAAATGAGCTGGCCATGATGGCACATACCTTTAATCCCAGCACTTGGGAGGCAGAGGTAGGAGGATTGCTGTGAGTTCAAGGCCACCTGGAGACTACATAGTGAAGTCCAGGTCAGCCTTGGCTAGAGTGAGACCCTACCTCAAAAAACAAAAAAAAAAAAAGAAGAAGAAGAAGAATGAATGAAAGAAGAAAGACCAAAAATGCATATAAATTTAAAGCCTTATATGAAATTACATAGAATTTAAATATAACATTCACATAAGTTATATATTGTAAGTCTATGCTTTAAATCATATCTAGATTATTGACAATACCTAATTGTATTACTTTTGTTGCTCTGACAAAATTCCTAGCAAAAGCAAGTTAAGAAAGGTTTATTTCTCTTTACAGCTGGAGGTAACAGTCCATCATAGTGGGGAAGACATAGCTGTGGGAGCATATTGAATCCATCCTCATGCAGCCGAGATGAGTGAACTGCTCAGCTAGCTTTCGGCTTGTTAGGCAGTCCAGTATCTCAGGCTCTGGACTGGTACCACCCACAGTTAGGAAGGGTCTTCCCCCTCAATTAACCTAATCTAGAAAATCCCTCACAGGCATCTCCAGAGATTTGTTTCTATGGTGATTCTAAATCCTATCAAGCAAAGATTACCATATTAATTCAGTGCAAACCATATGTAAATAGTAGTCTTATTGGGTTGTTTAGGGAATCATAATGAGAAAGAGTCCTATGTATTCAATACAGATGCAATTTTACTTATACATGCAGACATAACTCATTGATAAAGAGGGACAACTACATATGTAATTGAAACATCACAGTGTACCTCAGAAATAAGTAAATTACTATATTTCAATAAAAATATAATAAACTCAGGCTGGAGAGATGGCTTAGTGGTTAAGGCACCTGCCTCCTAAACCTAAGAACATTGGTTCCAATCTCCAGGTCCCACGTTTAGCCAGATGCAGTGACGCAAGGGCGCAATGCTGCACTTGACCACAAGGGGGCACATGCATCTGAATTTCGTACGCAGCAGCTGAGAGGCTGCTGGCACGCCCATTCTCTATCTGTCTCCTTCTCCCTCTCTCTCTGTCTCTCTCTGTCTCTCAAAATATATATATATGCATATATAATAAACTTACAATAAACTCTCTCCCTAATTATACAGCCCCCTTTAGGACACTTTCATTATGTTACATTTTATCACATTTTTCTTAATAATCTTGTAGAATCACTGATTTGTTTATTTATTTTGGAGTCGATTTGCCCACACTAGAATGTAATTTGCATGTTGCAGAGTTCTTGCACGTTTATTAACTTAGTTATCCACAGTGCTTAGTAGAATATGAAAGTTCATAAGATACTCAGTAAGGATTTGTTGAAAGTAAGGCTGTATATCTAACTCACAGCTTTTTCTCATTTCACCTAGAATAGAAAGCAGAAGGTAACATATATATTAGGAGCTTCAAAGCCCTCTACGACCTGGCCCTGTTATTGTCTCTCTCCTAGTAGATGTCTGGAGTATTTCCCCTCCTTGTACCCACAGATGTACTTCCTCATCAACTCCAGACCAGCACAGAACCACCTTCTCAATGAGGGACTTGATTTGCCATTTCAGCACTTCTTGCCTCTACAACTGACCCCAGTGCTCCTTAGCACTTTCTCAGAACATACCACAGATTTAACTTGTTCAACTACTTTACTCTCTGTCTCCCATTTAACTGGTAAGATACACAGGGTTAGGGACTTTTGCCTGTTTTGTCCACTTCTGTTCACTAGAGCCCAGAATGGCATGTAACCAATAAGAAATATTTGTTGAACAAATGTGCAAACAAGTGAACAAATTGCTTTTCTAAATATATCAAACAGTGGCTTAGTTAAAAAGACAGAAATTATAAAAGAGGTTTTCCACCATTTGCTAAACAAAATGCTTTATTAGTAATGTACACAAGTGCCCCTGTTTAAAGAAGGCTGAGGAGAGGAGTTTTGCATTTGAAAAACATGGATGGTGATTGTAAAGGGCTTCAGATCAATGAGGTAATATTCTCAACTCTACATGTAGGGTTTAGGTTCATCATTATTCTTCATAGGCCCTATAGAACATGTTCTTCATGTTCCTATAGGACAAGTTTACACTCCATACATACCTAGCAATGAGTAAAACAATCATCCCCCTTTGACAGCTAGGTTTGGTAATAATTCGTGGGAAGCATCTGGTTCACCCTGTCTGTTTTTATTGTAATTATTTCCCTGCATCTCAACATTATGATTAATTGCTTCAGAGCTGAACTATTGGTTAATCTGCCTTGATGAGTCAACATGAGAAACTGGACTCATTGTGAGGCAAACTTTATGTGAATGGTTGGTCCAGAGTTCATGCTGTACTGATCAGAGAGACTGCAAACCAGGCCAAAATTGTCAAGAGTGAGGGTGGGAAAAGAGTATATGTCAGTTTTGAACAACCTAGGACTTTGGATGGTGCCACATTTCCAGAATTGTTGAGTAAACTAGCAGCAAATATGAAACCAGAAAACACTTCTGTATAGGACGGCGTAGTGCAGAGCTGAGAGAAGGACTCTGCATGGTTACCTCCCTATCAGGTCAAACATGCCTGTTCCATTTCCGACCTGTGCAGAGAGAGCTGTGCTTTGCTTGCACTTGACAGATTCTCTTTATTGCTTCTTGGCAACAATGAGAACAGGCTTATCCAGTTCCATCTGAAATGGTTTGTTTTCCTTTCAAAAGCAATGATGGCAACATGGTACAATAGTCCACACTCCACTTGTGAGCAGTTCTCTCTCATATTAAGGCATCTGTCAAGAGTAACCTTTGATGAACCACAGGAATCCCTGCCTGGCTGCAAGAATGGCTGATCTGGACCTCACGTGGCTAAGGGATTCTGGTTGGAAACTATAGGATAGGCTGGCATAAGAAAAGCACGAGTCTCACCTTATAACTACAACGTAGACATTATAGTAGCTTGGAAAGTAAGCTTATCCACCTGGGTCTGTGATAAATGCCGAAGTCCTTCTTTTCTATCTACTTTGCAAAATGTACAGCTATTAACCATGTATAACCCTCATACACACTACCCAGAAGTGAGACTCTAAATGAGAACCATAGACATTTGTCTTTTAAGCAGAGCTAAAATCAAGATTATTACTTTTACTAGAGATACTAATTTTCTAATGACCCTGAAACCGCATGTTATCCATTCAGACTTAATTTACACAACTGGAGTCCAATAGCTGTAGTTTTTTAGATCTTGCACAGGAAGCCAACAAAATGCTACAGGTGTGCCAGCTTTAACCAAACACAGCCTTTCCTAGGAAGGGCATCTCTGCTTACATTTCACTCAGTTCAGTAGATTTAGGAGGCATAATAAGATCATGTTACAGTGGGGAACGTCTTGGAAGCTAGTTTATTGGGACCATTAACAGGAACACGCACCCCACCCCTCAGATGCAGCACTCAGATGAGAATCCGAAAGTAGCAGATTCAAACACTGGAAAACAGAAATGCCTCTTGACAGTGGCCCATTCACCTGAGGAAGTGCAGAGCGATGTCCTGTCACTTGCCTGGCCAGCCTCCCTAAGTCACTTCTCCCCAAATGCAACCCCAAACACGCCATCGCCGTTCTTGCTCTTAGGAATCATTATTTTGCTGTTAGAGATGGAAGGCACTGGGCATGCCTGGGTCCAGTGGTGCGGTTTGGGGTGGGTTTCTGTCCTAACCAGCTGTTGGACAGGCAAATACCAAAACAAAGGGAGGCGGCTGGAGCCGCGCTCGGCCCGGGTCTTCTCCGCAGGGCTTCGGAGCGGACTGGAGGAAGGCTGCGGCGCCAGGCCTGCGCGCTCCGCCCGCTTCCCCGCCGCCCGCCCGCCCCCGGCGCGGGAGAGGTGGCGGCGCGTCCAGCCTCAGCCCGACCTCCCCAGCTCACCAGCAGCCCAGCCGCCCGGAGCGCGGGTGTCGGGTTTCAGGTCCCTTCGGTGCCTCGCCTTCCCCGACCCGCGGGCTTCTGCTTCACTGCGCTACGGTCATCCTGTTCCTCCAACCTGTGGCTCCCCTGGGTCCCCAGCCCCGGCCTGCAGGACTGCAAGTGGTGGGGCTGGAAGCGCCACCCCAAGGCATCCAGGCAGCTCGGATCAGGAAGGTTTGCGTGAGAAGAAGGCGTGTCTCAGTCCTCCTAACGCGGATGTGCCCAGCTCACCTCGGGCCAATCTTGCTGGGTGACTCAACATGGGCATTAAGAAACACACTTGGCTCCTGCTGGAGCCAGTTCTCCATGCTGTGGGGTTCGGTGCCCTAGCGGCGAGCTCATTTTTGTTCACTTATTTTTCTGTGTTTTCTTTGACATCTCGTTCTAAGAGACCAGCTTCCACACACAGCTTGTCTTCAGGGAGGATGTGTGGACGGGGTCCCAGATGGAGGACAGAGAAACACCTCGGGTAATAGAAAAAGAAGTGGAAAAAATGCATTTTTAAAAGTAGGATGCGTTCCTAAAAATATATTAATTAGCATGTGCCATTAGAATCTTCACTTCCTAAAGCCAGTTCAGGGAGCAAGAAGTTAGCATCAAAATAACCACACGCCCAGCCATTGAACAAATGTTTATCAAGTACCTACTATGTGGCAGTCCTGTTCTGAACACTGCGTAAGGAGAAGATCATGGTTAGCCTCTGGGAATTCTATTTTGGTCATATCCTGACAGTCCTAATTTAGACTCATGTTCAAGGTAAGAACAAGGCTCAATACATATACCTGCAACTGACTTATTCCAACACAGAGAAAATGGTTCCAAACCCATGGCTTGTGTATTTAGGTTAGGGCTGGTGTTTTAATTGTTGAACTCAACCCCCACCTGAAGCGTCAGTAACTTAGTATGGAGGTAGTCTGCCTCTGTTGAGTACAGAGCATTTCTTGTGGAAGGGGAAAAGAACCACTCAAACACAAAGATATTCTATTTTATATGCCTTGGTATTTTTATGTTGAAAATAGGACTAATAAGACTAGAGAGACGGCTTAGCAGTTAAGGAGTTTGCCTGCAATGCCTAACAACCTGGGTTTGATTCTCTAGAACCCATGTAAAGCCAGATGCACAAAGTGGCGCATGCATCTGGATTTGATTTGCAGTGACTGGAGGCCCTGGCATGCTCTGTCTCGCTCTCTCTCTCTCTCTCTCTCTCTCCCTCTTCTATCACTCTGCTTTCAAATAAATAAATAAAAATAAAATAGGAATAGTAAAATCTCTTACATGGTTGGCCTAGGCTGCATGGTTCAAGGACAGCCTGGGATATAGCTGAGATCCTGTGGAGTTATTGGCAGTCATTGAATACATATCAATGAAGTTCCTAGAACAGTGTGTGGCATAGCATGGTCTATAAATCTGTTGGCTATTTATCATGTTGATAACAATCTTTGGACTAATTTATAAAAATTGTTTTGAACTGCACTCACTTTTGCTTGGGGAATCCATTCAATCTTATAGGTGGTGGTAAATACTGAGGTTAACCAGAATACATCAACACATCAAGATTAGAGAGCTGACTGCCATGAGATGGGTCACCTCCACCACTTCTGCTCAGCCCCAGAAGTCATTACAAAGGAAGCAGTGGCTCAAATACTGCTTTTAAAGCGAGCCTGAAAACCAGTTCCACGAAGATGGCAAGAGACACTGTGGCCATCTAAACCTCATCAAAACACAGATCCAGAGGCTATGGAGAATGCAACACCAAATCAGATCTCTACCTCACCCAACAAGGCTCAGGGAATGTAGTGAAGGAAGGGGCAGAAGGTTTATATAAGCCTCAGAGAGGGTGGGAATAGCCTGAGGCACTGTGCCCCTCCCTACAGAGCCTGACTAAGGTTCTTGGTCCCCACTATGAAGGCCCTCAGCAGAATTGGGGTGAGGGTGAGGGATATAAGAGTACAACCTTGTTTATAAATAAATAAATAATTTTTGAAAATGAAATAAAACAAAACAAAAAAATAATTTCACCAAAATTCACATATTTAGAATTCTAGCTTAAAATTTTATTATTTTTATTTTTGGAGAGAGACATAAAGACAGAGAGAGAGAGAGGAAGAGGAAGACAGAGATGGGCGCGCCAGCAGTGTCTCAGCTGCTGAGAACGAAACCCAGATGTGTGCACCCCCTTGTGGTCAAGTGGGGCATTGCGCCCTTGCGACACTGCATCTGGCTAAACGTGGGACCTGGAGATTGGAACTGCTGGAGATTGGAACCAGTGTTCTTAGGCTTAGGAGGCAGGCGCCTTAACCCCTAAGCCATCTCTCCAGACCCTAGCTTAAAATTTTAATTCAGAGTTTATAACATTTTTCTGTTGCTTTTAACAAAAATACTATTTTCTCCAAAAAATGTTCTGGATGACTAAGAGAGAATGTATAAAGGTATTTGTAAATTTTCAAAATTTGATGGTAGGACTCTATAAATCTATCATGTATCCATCAATAATAAGTATGCTTGGACTGGAGAGATTGCTTAGTGGTAAAATGCTTGCCTGTGAAGCCTACAGACCCTGGTTTGAGGCTCAATTCCCCAATACCCACGTAAGCCAGATGCAAAAAGTGGTGCATGTATCTGGAGTTCATTTCCAGTGGCTGGAGGTCCTGGTGCACTCATTCTCTCTCTCTTTCTCTGCCTGTTGCTCTCAAATTAATTAATTAATTTTAAAAACAATAAGTATGCTTAAACCAACTACAAATAGAGATAAGAGAAAGAATGTACAAGCCTGATTTTATTCCACTATGAACACACCGATTTAAAATAATTAGCTCAGGGATAGAGCATTTGACTGCATTTAAAAAATAATTTCCTGGGCTGGAGAGATGGCTTAGCGGTTAAGGCACCTGCCTCCTAAGCCTAAGAATCCTGGTTCCAATCTCCAGCAGTTCCAAACTCCAGGTCCCACGTTTAGCCAGATGCAAAGTCAAGCAAGGGCACAATGCCACACTTGACCACAAGGGGGCGCACACATCTGGATTTCATTCGCAGCAGCTGAGAGGCTGCTGGTGCGCCCATCTCCATCTGTCTTCCTCTCTTTCTCTCTCTCTCTGTCTTTCTCTGTCTCTCTCCAAAATAATAATAATAATAATAATAATAATAATAATAATAATTTCCTGTGCTACACAGTGGTGGTTTATAATTCTTACCCAGTTAATGTGTTCACTGTTCACAATAGCTATTATTGTGCTGTGTTATGGAGTCTATAAAGCTTTTCCCTTCAGATCATCTTGTCTGACTTCTACAACATTGGTTTGGAATAGGCAAGACATATATTATATTTATTGTCCCTAGTTGAGGATGAGGAAACAGTTTTAGAAAGTCCCAATATTTTGCCCGTAAACACGAAGGCCAGTCAAGGTAGAATTCAGACACACTGACCCTGAATGCAGAGCTCATGGGAGTCATCATATTTGGCTGCCTGCCCAAGATTTCTGGAAAGAGTTCTTTTCATGAGAAAATTTGACACACACATTTATTACGTGATCTCCTTTTCACCTTTCCTGAGATAAGTGTGTCACCTGTCTGGTAGGGCCAACCCTTATAGGGACAGCTCTTCTGGACTGACTTGCCACATGCAGTCCTGTCTCTCTGGTTCTGAGACACAGAGCCATTAGTGTGTATGGTGACATTACTGTAGGGTCCTGGGACACTTCCTTCGCTATGGAAAGAGGGGCTCCCAGGAGAAGGTGAAGGATATTGCCATTTCACAAAAGCTACTTTGACCAGAGGCAGAGCAGAAACAAAGACCCTGAAAAAATAAAAGCAAGGGAACAGTATCATGTGTCGTGATAATTATCTTTTGGGGGGGGTTCATTTTTCAGTTTTTTCAAGGTAGGGTCTCACTCTAGCCCAGGCTGACCTGGAATTCACTATGTAATCTCAGGGTGGCCTCGAACTCATGGCGACCCTCCTACCTTTGCCTCCTGATTGCTGGGATTAAAGGCGTGCGCCACCACGCCCAGCATGATGATTATCTTAAACAGCTTTCCTGTATCTGGAGTTTGTGTGGCACAAATTAAACAGATATAATTTCTGTCTCATTCAACAGAGCAGCCCTGGGGTTAATACATAGATAAATGTACTTGGAAAACGTCTAGTTAAAAGAGCAAATTGATTATCTGTACTTCATCTTTCTTTCCTTAAATTCCCTGAACACAAAAATGAATTGAATTTAAGATAGTTTAAACCATAAAGAAAAGTAAAAGAGAGGAAAGACATCAACAGATAAAATAAATTGCAACTTTTTTTTTAAGAACTTAAGTCAGCTGGAGGATAGGTACCTGATGCAAAAGATGAGTTTACGTAGTACATATCTATAGGCAAGGTTTATGGATAAGAGATTGTAAACCATTCTGCAAAACCCAGCAGGCTCAGGTCCTGAGTCAGAAATACCAGCACAGAGCGGGGTCAGGTGGTACAGTAAACACAAAGGTGTAGCTAAACATGTATATGCGAAATGGTTGGACCCCAAGTTCCCTTCCCCATTGTCATGCAACCAACCAAGCATAAATGCCTCCATCTGCTCATTCCAGCTTCTAGGAGACTGGAGGTTTATTTCCTGAAGAAAGTAAACTAGGGTAATTTGTGTTTCAACAACACAAACTGAACACATGCCTTTTTACTCTGCTCAGAGAAAGTGAGTAAAAAGTAAATGTACATTTTTATTTATTAGAGACAGAGAGAGGAGAGAGAGAGAGAGAGAGAGAGAGAAAGAGGGAGAGTGAATATGAACACACCAGGGCCTCTAGCCACTGAAAACGAACCCCAGACGCATGTGCCACCATGTGCATCTGGCTAATGTGGGACCTGGAGAATCAAACCTGGGTCCTTAGGCTTCGCAGGCATGTGCCTTAACCACTACGCCATCTCTGCAGCCGTGTTCTCTCTCATGTGGATTGTAGCTACAAATGATTGGACTTCTACGTGAGTAGGAATAAAAGTCAGTAGTAAAAGCCAGTAAGCTAGAAAGGGATATAAAGGGAATAGAAAGGGAGGGAGGGGGACTTAATAGGATGGTATTGTATATATGGTATTGTATATATGAAGAACAGATTAATGGGGGTGAAAAGGCCTAAGTGAGGTAAGAAGAGATTGAGTAAAGGAAAGGTGGAGGGAAGGCTAATCAAAATCTAAGAGGATGTAAATAAATCAAATGGAAGCCTTTTTTTCTGGACAATGGAACACTCAGAAGCAAAAGGTTATTACTAGAAAATTTTGAGTGCCAGGGAGAGGATACCTTCCAGTGAGTTGTTGGCCAGGGAGGTCACAGATACCCTCAAAACGTTATAGGCCATTGCCGAGGCCCTTGGTTTCCCACCAGGAATAGATGGTAAGACCCTGTTGCTGAAGACTCCACATACTTGGGCTGCAAGGTCACTGAGAATCCTGCTAGAGCTGAGCTGAAAGCCTCTTCCATGTGGACCAGCTGACAGAAAGCTGGAAAAAACTACATTGCATGCAGTTCATTGGGAGAGAGAGCTGAAAGAAACATTCTCTAGGGATGTCAGCTAAAAAAGTAGGATGTTGGTTTTCTGGAGAAACTTCTCCAAGAAGGAAAATGATAGATTTGGCACACTAATCACTGGAAATTATCAATAAAAGTTCTTAAGGTGGAGACTAGCAGTGTTTACCAGATTCTATTTTCTCTTTCTCTTGAGCACCAGGCTTCTTTCTGAGCTCACTGTAGGTGGGGATACATGAAACTGATTTCTAGTCAATTAAAGGTGAGCAGAAGTGATGGATACCATTCCCAGGCCACGCCCATAAATAGCTCGTGAAATCACCCTAACACACACTTTCTTTTTTCTTCCTCGTATCTGAAGAAACAAGGAAGCACTCTGATACCATCAAAGACATGAAAACCGCTAGGTGAAATAAAGTTGTGAGCATGAATGATGGTATCCATAGATATCCAAGCTCTAGCTGTTGGACTTTGACATGAGGAAGAAATAAACTTGTATAAAGACACTGAGATGTTGGGATTATTACAGTAATTAGACTGCTTCGATTGTCTCAATTTGAAAGATTGGGGGCACTTTTGAATACTTTAAAATCTGTACAAAGTATGCTGAATAACATTTTAAAAGACATTACA
Organism: Orientallactaga sibirica; assembly: GCA_036365145.1. Classification (NCBI taxonomy): domain Eukaryota; kingdom Metazoa; phylum Chordata; class Mammalia; order Rodentia; family Dipodidae; genus Orientallactaga; species Orientallactaga sibirica. The sequence goes on along the minus strand of JAEOAD010001412.1, from coordinate 445,885 downwards.
CACCAAGAAAAACAAAATGTTATGTAAGAAAACAAATATATAATAGAATGCCACTTCATTCAAACCTAGAAATTATCTGTATGCTGAGAAGATTCACAAAAGAACTAAATTGCAAAAAACTTACATGTGAAGGGTGGAAAGAGGAAAAGACTGGCAAAAGCTGTGCAAGACAGCTAAATATTCAGCTAAAATCAAATAAGTCAACAAGTATTATATAAAATTGCTGAGTAAAAATACTACAGAACAAGCAAACTATTTAGGAGTGTGTACGAATTGAAAGTACCCCACTAAATGAGTCAAATGTTTTCCTGTAGAATTGAACCCAGGGCTTAGGAGTAGCTCTGTATCTACTTTATTATACATTTAACGACATTTTACACCATGATATTTCATTTTGAACTATGAAATGTATTATTGTAATAACAACAAAAATTGAAAATGCCTATATAATAACATAAAAACAGGGGAGAATGTGATTTTGAGGTATAGGATAAAGACAGATCTGAGTTCTGCACAATGATATATTTATCTAATCAACCTTTGGTAGGCAGTGAGGATACAGTGCAGAACACTAATGAAGAATAAATATGCTTTAAGAGAGAACAAATTATTTGCAGCTTTCTTTTTTTTTTTTTTTTTTTTTTTTGGTTTTGCAAGGTAGGGTCTCACTCTGGTCCAGGCTGACCTGGAATTAACTATGTAGTCTCAGGGTGGCCTCGAACTCTCAGCGATTCTCCTACCTCTGCCTCCCGAGTGCTGGGATTAAAGGTTTGCGCCACCATGCCCAGCCCTTTGTAGCTTTCTTGAAACATGGTCTTTTGTAGCCCAGGCTGGCTTATAACTTACTATGTAGCAAAAGAAGGGTCAGTCTTGAGCTCCTAACCTGCTTCTGCCTCTTAAGTGATGGGCTTGTAGGCATGCAACACCATGACCAGCTCAAGGATCATTCATTTAACCTTTAAACAACAAGTACGTTTGATTTCTTTCTCCTTGAAGACATGAATAGAGACATTTTTATCATGAACTGACTTGCATCCTTCAGAACCTCCTAACAAAAAAAAAAAATCATAGGTTTCCAGCTCAGCCCAATCCTGCCATGGCAGAGAAGGCAGATTGATGGGCAGGCAAACGGGTGTGCCTCCTCTGTCTGTGGATTGCTAGTTCATGTGGAGTCTATCTAATCACAAATAAAAATCAGCCACTCCCCAGTTGGAGGAAACCTCACAGAATGACTAACAAGTCATAAGACCAGACTCCCAGGTCGTGCTAGTTCCCCTACTCCCAAGGATGTTACTTCAAGAAACATCTATGCCTAGGAACTTTCTATGAGCGTATATATGGACTTAAATGTGAAACACAGAGGTCTGTATTAGAGAAGTGCTAACTGGGTATATATTTACAACTATGTAGCGCATCTATTAACTCAAGAAGAGGTTGTGATCTTACCACTTCTAGTCTCATTCTGCCTTAGTTTCTTAGAATGTGAATTGATCTCATATGGAGTTTATGGTAATTTAAATTTTTCCCATGTTAAAGGAATATACACTGAAGAAGACTCATTTTCACCAGTCATGTTCATATATACTTTTTATGCAAACGGACTTTTGAAGTCACAGTAGTATGGGGATAATATGATATGTCCATAGGTTTGCCACCAAGTACTTGGTTTTCACTAATGCATTAGCGAAGCCTTTTCTGAAATAACGTACTATAATGAATCACTCCTACACTAATGTCTACTCTCTTGCTCACCAGTCTGTAGTTTGGTGCTACTTAGCTGGCTTAGGCTACGGTCTAAGCTCTGAGATAGAGGTTCAGGTTGAGTTCCAGTATGTTTCACATGTCTTTCGCTCTACTGAAAACAGTTGCTCTCTGAAGCATGTGCTCAACTCCATAGTTATGTGGGGTACAGTCTAAAGAAATATCAGTTCATTAGTGCATTCTCTAATGATGGACTTCTGAAGCAAGCAGATCAGCAAGCTACAGACAGGTGGGTTTCAAGACTAGTGCTCAACACTGCTGGGTTGCTTGTAGCCATGTGCCATTGGTCAAGGCAAGTTATGTGACCAATCAAAACAACAATAGCACGAGAAGAATGACTCTCCTCTGACAGCAAGGTGGGAGGGAGTTAAATCTTTCCTAAGTAGTCAAATAAGATAGTACAACGTCCTACTAGAAACTGGGAGACAGTGCACATGTAAGGAGTTTAATAATGTTAGGTCTAGAGAACTTCTTTATAATTGGGAAAAATTAGCCCAAAGAAGTTTTCATGTACTAATTGCACTATTAACTTTCATATATATATATATATATATATATATATATATATATATATATATATCTCCCCATTTTTGAGCAGTTAGATATTTAGTGATTTTTATTATTGTCTATTTTTCTGTTGTTTTAATTAATCTTTCATATTAACTTTACTATTTTTGGTATTTTTGTTTAGTTTTATTTATTCATTTGAGAGCAACAGACAGGGAAAGAAAGAGGTAGGGAGAGAGAGAGAATGGGTGCACCAGGGCCTCCAGCCATTGAAAATGAACTCCAGATGCGTGAGCCACCTTGCACATCTGGCTTACGTGTGTATTGGGGAATGGAGCCTTGAACTGGGATCCTTGGGCTTCACAAGCAAGCATCTAACTGCTAAGCCATCTCTCCAGCCCCCTAATTTTACTGTTTTAATGAGTAATTTAACTATGCATATCATCTTGAAAACTGGAAATATTGTAAGGTTTATTATATTTGTTATAGACATGGTAATCATTTTAGATTTTGACTGTATATTAGAAAGAATAAATTAGTTTGATCAATAAAAAGCTGCATAATAAAGCATAAACCATTTTTAAACATATTCACTAATACATTGGCATTATTTGGGTGGGCTAGTGCATGGAATTTTATATGTGGATGATGGACAGAGATTGTTGTGTTCTCCAACATCTAGTTCTCCACTCACATGTAAATGAAAGTTTATTCCTTCTTGCCCTCCGAGTCGTGTTTGGCTCTGGGATTAATTTTGGCCAATGAACTGTGACGGAGGTAATATGTGTGCCACTCTCAAGAGGAAACATGTGTAAGCTGGTGCACACACTGCCTTGGGGGTTGTTATGATTTGGAATGTCCCACATAAGCTCACATATTTTAATAGTTGTTCTCCACAAGTGATACTGTTTGGGGAGAAAATGGCACCTTGATGACAGGGCCTAGTTGGCAGACACAGGAGCCAAGGGTGGAGCTTAGAGTTAAAGGATGGCTTCCTTCCAGCTGCGCTGTCTCTGCTTCCCAATCTGAAGAGATGTGAGGTGGCCCCGTTGGCCATACTGTGAACTCCTGATGCTACCAAAAGCCCAGGCTCTTCAGCTGCTATGCTGTGATGGCTTGTATACCCTGAACTGTGAGCCAAAATAAATTCTTTCTCCCTTAAATTGGTTCTGACAGCTATTCTGACACAGTGATAGAAAAATTAAGTAACAGCAGTGCTCATGGGGCTGTGGCCTGAACTGGAGGTGCCATAAACCACAAGTCATGATTGTTGGAAGAATGTCAACCTGCAAATGCTTTGCTGTAACAGAGGAGTCATGTATGTGCATCAGACACGAAGCCACAAACTCTTAAAATAAATATCCTTTCTAATATCATTGCTTCAGTAGAAAGTTTATTTCTTAAAATGAGATTCTTCAATGGCTCTTTATTGTATTTACTTAAGTCTATAGATTTAAAAATATTTAAGGATAGACTTTACCTTCAAAAACAAATAGAACAGGCAGATTACCCTTGTTTGTGTTAAAATTTAACCTCATAAGCCACTGTTGAGTCCCTTAGGATTCTTTATTTCTTTGACAAGAGTCTCTGAAATGTGTTATTTTTTTCAAATATATGCAGGTGAATGCAACCTTACTCCTAACACATTATGCATGCCCAAGTCACACTGGATGTGAGAAACAATTCAAATGACTCATTAAAGTAAAAATTTATATATATACTGAAATAAAGAATAAATGTGATGATTTTAATACTAATAATTCCTTTAACAATAATTTCTGAATCATAAATTTATGATTTAAAAAATATGAATCAGGGGCTGGAGAAATGGCTTAGCGGTTAAGGCATTTGCCTGCAAAGCCAAAGGACCATGGTTTGATTCTCCAGGACTCACATAAGCCAGATGCACAAATGGGCTCATGCATCTGGAGTTCCTTTGCAGTGGCTGGATGCCCTGGTGCACCCATTTTCTCCCTCTCTCTCTCTCTCTCTCTCTCTCTCTCTCTCTCTCTCTCCCTCTCTCTCCCTCCCCCCTCCCTCTTCCTCTGTCAAGAATAAATAAATAAAATATATTTAAAATATGAATGAGAAAGAAATCATGGTGTACTTTTGCATTTGGGCACATAATGTTTGTATACACTTTAAGTCAAAGTAAAGAGCAAAACAAGGAGATAAAAAGAGAAAGACTGGTACTATAACCAGTCTTTTGTGTCCTTCTACAAGTCAATACACAACAGAATTTCATGACCCACCAGGCTTCATCTTCTTAAGATAGTGGTTCTATCATGTGTCAGCTACAGTTTGTAGTCTTTGACCTAAGCCTAAGTTTATTGCTTATCTTTGCTGGCAGTCAACATATTTCAAAACTTATGACTCCACAGACCACAGGATGTGGCCATCAGAACAAAAAATAGAACAGCTGCAAAGTGCCTCATATCTTCAAAGGAAACCCTACAGTTTACAAGCAAATACAGTGGATTGAATACAGCATTCACTTTTATCACAGTGGGTCATGAAAATGTCCATCTAAGGATGCAACTATAGCCACTGTGTTTTTGACAAAGAAGTCAAAATTACATATTGGAGAAAAGAGACTATTCAACAAATGGTGCTTGGAAAACTGGATATCTATTTATGTAGAAGAATGAAACTCGATCCATATCTCTCACCCTGAAACAAACAAAAAAAAAAACCTCCAAATGAATCAAATACCTCAAAGTAAGACTTGGAACTCTTAAATAGCTAGAGAAAAATGAAGAGAATACACTTTAATATATAGGAGTAGGGAAGGACTTTCTGTATAGGACCCTGGGTTATCCAGGAAAGAATCAGCCAATGAGACCTCATGAAGCTTAAAATCTTCTTTGTACCTGAATTTTTAACTTTGAGAATACAAATTTTTAGGATATTAATCCACTGTTTTCTTAGACTGATGAGTTCTGAAGTTTTGAAAATTCAATTGCTGTCTCTAATCATTAGCATCTGAAGTGACAAGAAACTCTGGTGTTTCATTTAGTTGGGCCTTCGGAGCTCTGCTCTGAGTCAACAAGCTCAGAAGCACAATCGTGAGGTTGTTTATGATATGTTAGGGCATGAATGGATACAGTGCAAACCAGGATACCTTGATTACAAGTTTCTCAAGTTTTTAATATTTTATTTATTTATTTATTTGAGAGAGAAAGAGAGGAAGATGCAGATAGAGAGAAAGAGAGAATGGGCATGCCAGGGCCTCTAGATACTACAAACTCCAGACGCATGTGCCCCCTTGTGCATCTGGCTTATGTGGGTCCTGGGGGAATCAAACCAGGGTCCTTTGACTTCACAGGCAAACACCTTAACTGCTAAGCCATTTCTCCAGCCCAGGTTTCTCAATTTTTGAAGAAAGGAAAGGACTGTGAATTTTTAGTGGTAATTTTATTGCTGTAAATGAGCTTTATAATGGTTTTCATAAGTATTGAAAATTCAATTTAACATTGTTGAAAACAAAGCCAATTTACAAAACAAATTATAAAATAAAGTTACTCAATAAGACAATTTTCTGTTTATGCCAGTGGTCTGGATGTGGCCCAAGAATTGCTAGTCTGTCACTGAAGATTCAGTACTTTATTTATAATACATGAGCTGACAATAACACAATAAAGTCTGAGCACCTGTGAGAATAGGCAACAGTTTTTAAATGGCCATTAAAATAGGTAATAACCAGACAAAAATGATCTCTACCAGAAAATATGCTGAATTAAATGATTTTGCTGCTTGGGCCCTTATTAGAAGAGATTCTGGGTGGTCACCAGATGGAGTACAGAGAAAGAAAGCCTGGGTTAATGGTGGCCTTGTTCTCACCAGTGCTTTGCCATCACTGGTCACTGGTTCTGGTTACCTATATCTTCATTATTACATATCATTATTGGAAAAATGGAAGAGATGTACCACACCACAGCTGAGATCTGCAGCCCTCTGTAATTCCAGGAACAAGCACACTTTCATCCTGAATTCCTGTTAGTCTTCCCTTAACATCTCTCAGACTCTGAGGAAAATGGCTCATTTTCAGCTCCAACTGAAATGGAAGATTGTTTCCTAGGTTGAAGTTCTCAGGAAATAGAAAATGAATTACTAAACCATAGGAGGGAAAACGAACTCAGTAAAAATGAGAAACATAGAGCAGAAAGAAAGGAAGTAGAATCAATTGTTAACTACAGAATAAGCCAATAACACCTGGATAGTAATTATCAGTGCTACCAGTCAACTGAATTGGAATCTTCCAGAGTATGTGGGACAGGAATTGAACAGGAACAAAAGTAACAAATTTCCTAGTTATTTTAGTTGCTCATCCAGTATTAAGATCCACGAGACAAGATGACAGTGAAAGTATCATTTAAGAAAGGGAAACAATTTCACAAGTAAATTAGAAATGTTACCTATTCTTGGCTCACAGAGGAACCCAAACCTATCCCTTACTTGAATCTATTGGAAAGCCAGGGTTGCAAATTGCTAGGCTGGAAAGCACTGTGCAGTCCTTTAACATTTGCTCATTATTAGATTCCAGACTTAGGTCATTGGAAAATACAGACAGATAGTTATTTGTTTAGTCTGTTGCCATGAATGAAAATAGGCTGTGACTTTGACTCAACTAATTCTCAATAATGAAGCAGAATGTCTTTACATTTTTTAGGAAGCTATAGATCCCTATAAACAACTTCACATGTTAAAAATCAGTACACACTCTTGCACAGTCAAATGCTTCCTTATATGTCTGTGTATACAATTCAATTTCAGATACTTTGATAAGTCTGAAAATAGAATAGTCTTTGGGCTGGAGAGATGGCTTAGCGGTTAAGGCATTTGCCTGCGAAGCCTAAGGATCCCAATTCTATTCTCCAGATCCCACATAAGCCATATGTACAAGGGGCACATGCATCTGGAGTTTGTTGCAGTGGCTAGAAGCCCTGGTGTGCCCACTCTCACTCTCACTCTCTCTGTCTCTAATAAAGAAATAAATAAAAATGAAAATAGAATAGTCTCAATCCTGAAAGAACTGGAAGCATTAGTCATCTCACAAATCAGGAATGTAGATGAAACCTCTACATCCCAAATTCGAAAGTTGAGCAGGCTATAGGAATTTCTCTTGCATGCTGACCTCTTGGGGAATTATCTCCTTCTACTCTGTTCAAGACCATGGCACAGCTATAATTACCATCACATGATATTTTATCTTATTTTCAGACCCACTAGGAGTACAGTAGGGAGGTTTCTGACTCTGGTTGTTCAAAGTAGCAGATATGAGTTGGGAGCATGTGTGAAAAGAACATGTTCAGCAGAACACCATTCTCTTCTTGGTTAAAATATCTGTTCAATGAGCTGGGGACACGACCCAGCTGTTCAAAGCACTTGCTTGCAAAGCCTCCAAGTGTAGGTTCAATTGCCCAGTACCCACATAAAACCAGATGCACAAAGTGGCAAATTTGCACTAGCAAGAGGCCCTGGCTTTCCCATTCTCTCCAAATAAATAATAAATAAATAAGTAAATAAATGTAAATAAGTATTTTTTAAATATCTGGGAAAAGAAAATAGACCTTGAGATGGTTTGAATGATATTCATATGTGTTTTGAATACTTGGTCTCCAGCTGGTAGCAATCTGGGAAAGTTGTGTGGGTTTTGGGAGGTGGAGCCTTGCTGGAAGAAGTGTGTCCCTGGAGGCAGGCTTCACAGCACTATAGCACAGCTCCAAGCCCAGTACTTAGTGAGTACTTCCTACTGCTGTGAAGATGTGATGCCATCTGTTCCTGCTCTGTTTCCCTGCCATGGGAAAGCTTCTCCTCAAAACTGTAAGCTGGAAATAAACCCTTTGATCCCATAATCTGCTTTTGGTGTGGGTGCTTTGTCCTGGCAACGAGAAAGTAATTGCTACACATGACAAACTTATTACTCCACTTAATTTATCCACTTTTTGGCATGTACATATGTACCTGTAGAGGACAGAGGTCAACCCTGGGTTCCTCTTCAGTCACTCTCCACCTTTTTTTTTTGAGACCATGTCTTTCATGTCACCCGGACTCACCAAATTTGGCTAGACCAGCTAGCCGATGAACCTTAAGGATCTACTTCTTTCCACCTTTCCAGCCCTGGGATTGTGCTTCAATGCCTGGGATTTTATATGGGTGCTGGAAATATGAATTATATTTCAATAAAGCTATTTAGATAAAATTGGTAATAATAATGAATACAGTTTTGCCGCAACTTTCACACTTAATTCCAATACAAAGATTGAAATTTTACCTTATGCCTTCATGCACAATGCAATGTTATATGTATGTGTATATGTGTGTGTGTGTGTGTGTGTGTGTGTGTGTGTGTGTGTGTGTGTTCAATGTTGCCCTTGAAGCTATGAGGCTTATTTAAAAGTGAAAAGTGCAACATTCTTAATAGTTCTAGAGGTGTACACAATCTACACAATCTACTTCCCAGCAAAAAGGGCTTCAGACTATACTTCAATTACCGCCTCAGTCTTCTGACAGAGTGGTTTCATAGGTCTATGACATTAACTGGAAGTTGAAGAGTTAAAATCATATTAAAGCTTAAGTTCCACTCTGATAGAAGGATGGGAAATTTGGGGAGCCGGTGACAGGAATCAACACAAGGCCTAATTTTTGAAAATTTTTATCCTCTCTTTGACAAATAGAAAAGGTCCAAATAGCAACAGGTGTGGGTAGCAGCCAGTCAGCCACTCAAAAGAAGTCAGCATCACGTGAGTACTGTGTGACTGGCTCACAAGTTTTCATAATTTCACACCAAGAAAGAAACACATTTGGGAACTGGAGCATTCTTAACACTGGTTCCTGTACATGGAAGGGGACACTGTTATCCCTGCCATTTCAGATTTCCCTTTCAAGAGAGGCTGAGAATTAAAATTTTTATGTAAATTTTCATTAAAGAAAGTAATGATTCCAGTATTTTTTCCAATATCAGGTGAATCAATGCATACATCAAGACATGACTCCTGTCAAATTGATTCTGCTATCTGCAAATTCACAGCCTTCCTACATGTAAGGCCAGTATCTCATTTCTTGGAAGTCTAAAGATCATTTTACTCTACAATAGCTCATACCAAAGTGGGCTGGCATTTCACTATTCCTACTTAATTATGTGTAAAAGTCATGCCTTTTAACACAGTTACAAGAGCCCATTTTAACTATTCTAAACTTTTTATTTAATAAAATTACAGTTTTGCTGAAATGTCATTGATAATGGAACTCAGAAATATGCAAATATGTTCATTTAGCACTGAAAGTTTATGAAAAGTTCTAAGGAAGCCATGCATACAACAATGGCTAACATATGTTAATGTTTTCTGGACTTCAAGTATGGTTAAAAACTACTTTGTATACATTAATTTAATTCTCCTTTAACACCTGAAGTCGTTGTTTTTTTTATTATTATTATTACCTCTGTACAGACAGAAAAACTGAGGAAAAGAAGTTGAAGTCTAGTGATCTAATTTCTCGCATAACTAGTAGGCAACAGAGCCTGGATCCCTACCCAGGCAGGTTGATGCCAGAGTCCCATCTCAATTCTTCTGCTAGCCCAACATTCCTTTCAATTAAAAAAGTAATATAGGGGCTGGAGAGATGGCTTAGTGGTTAAGGCACTTGCCTGCAAAGTCAAAGGATCCCAGTTCGACTCTCCAGGTCCCACGTAAGCCAGATGCATAAGGGGGCCCATGCATCTGGTGTTCATCTGCAGTGACTGAAGGTCCTGGCACGTGCCTATTCTCTCTCTTTGTCTCTCTCTGCCTCTTTCTCTCAAATAAATAAATAAAACATACTTTTTAGAAAGTAACATATTTCCAAGTAGTTACACAATTTTTGTGTACACCAGGCAATTACAGTGGACTTTGGGTGTCGTGGTACACAACTATAACCCTAGCACTTGGTGGTTGAGCCAGAAGAATCAGAGTTCAAGATCATCCTTGGCTACACAGAGAGGTTGAGTCCAGCCTGAACAGCATGAAACCCTGTCTCTGGAAAGACAAAAAAAAGTTCGGACGGTGTGCATTCCTGTTATACAACAAAGAAGGTGAGTCCACAACAGCTGTTCACCTTGGGCTATGACAATGCAATGTCCTCTACATCCATCACAAACCTCTGGTGGTGCTTGCTTTTAGTCTAAAATGCAACACAAGGAAGACCGTTTTTTCATGCCGGTACTTGATGTTCCCACTGGCTGGCGTCATGTAAAATATTTCATAAACCCTACAATGTGAAAATATGAAGATGTAGACTGAAAGAACCACGCGTGGCGCAAACCTCTTTGGTAAGAACTAAGGAAACAACCAAGTAAGAAATAAAACTCTGACTTCTCTGTTGGCCACCTACATCAAGCCTACATATGTGGGGGTCTATCACCTGCTGGTGTTTCCCTCTCATTAATCCACAACATCTGACTGAGATCAAATGCGAAATTACAATTCTTGCTAGAAGACAGGAAAAAGCATTAGAAGAAAGACATCTGAAACGTGTCTGGCTGGCAATGCTGTGGCCCCATGAACATCTACTTATTTATATGACAGACAGAAGGATTTTTAAAAAAAAATTTTATCATTTATAAGATATTGGCACAATAATATCTGAACAGCTTTCCAATGACTTGTTTATTTACAATTTGAAATGAAGTAATTGTTATTTAAATAGTAGTTATTACACCAATTTAAAAAATATTGACCACTTTGATTAACAACATTCTATGGTTTGCCTACTTGTATGGCTTTGATAAATAAAAAGATAAACTAAAGCAGCTCATAAGAACAAAAAACATAAAACACTTCAATATTGACAAAAGCCTTCCTAGTTCATAATACCATGCAAGGATTCTATGGGTATAATAATAAATAAACACTGAAAAACATTGTATAGCCCTGACCCAGTTATTCCACATCTCTTCAATCACAATGTTGAAATGAAAGTTAACTTTTTGTCTGCCAAATGGCTAAGATCTCCCTTACTGGCCAGATCCTCGGGCTGACTGTTGCTACGGGTAGAAGTCAGACTTTTAAGACGAAGAATTAGATTGAATTTTTGGACTTCGCACTTTGCACTGTAAGTACTGAATCTTATGCAGTATTGAATCAGTGCAAACTTTCTATCAGTACACCTATTCTGTGGCCTATTCAAGCTTGCAACAAAGAATTTCTCCTTTTTAGCTGGGTGTGATGGCCTACACCTGTAATCTTGACACTTGAAAAGCCAACACAGGCCTATCACAGTAAATTAAATTATAGGCCATCCTGGGCTGTAGAGTAAGACCTTGTCTCAAAAAAAAAAAAAAAAAAAAAAAAAACAATAAAACAACAACATGAAAGCTCTCCTAACAAGCCCATCTCTTTTTTATTTTTTTCTTTTGCTTCCTTCTTACCTACTGTTTATTTTAAGGAGATAAAAAAAATTAGTTAGTATAGGATTTTGGATTTACGAAAGAGGATTAAAGGCCAGAACTCTGAGAAGAAATTATAGACAGCATGGGTGTGGCAAGGAATGCTTGAGTCTTACTAGGAGGTCAGAGTAGTAATAAATTGTTCTTTTCTTTTACTTTTTCCCCCCTTGACACTCTAGTTTTGTCTTAAAGTTGAGGAAGCGCATCAAAGGTAAATTAAGAGGCTTTCAAGTGTTCTCTCAGTGCCCTTAAAATATCAGCTGAATCACTACATCTCAGTACCATGTATAATCAGCAATTGCTCATACAAATACAAAAATCTTGTGAGAGTCAGACATCCTCTAAACCTGTATTTCCTCCAAAGAAGTTTCTCTACTTCAAGCTCATTAAATGTGACTTTTAAATTCAGTGTGAGGTGATTCATGTCATTGGATTATTTTCCTGGCTTCACTGGGAAGATAAAACAAAGAAAGACACAGGAAACTACACCGCCAAATGCAGATGGACATATATTCTAGTAGTACTAGCGACACACTCAAACGTTGGTCTCTTCCTAGACCCAGAACAGTACCTTCTGAGTGACAGTGAGGGGTCATGGAGACTCAGATATGGCTGCGCCAACATTCCTTAATGAAGCATTTTACTGGGACTTTAACTACTTTGATGTGGGAAGAATCAGTGTGACTAGATTATGTGAAGTGTTTATGAACACTTACTTAGGCATCACATACAGAGTTCAAGATATTTAGATACAAACTTCATGTGTCTGTCTCGTCATGGGATTGGCAGTTGTGGGATATTTTAGCCAATTCGTGTTTTCTTCTAAAATATTACACCAGTATTTATAGGCTTTCTCTACATTATATTATGTTCACTGAAGTTCAAAGCTTTAATAATCCTTATTGCTTAAATTCCCTCTCTTGCTCCCCCCCCCCCCCCGTGAGTGTGAGTGTGTGTGTGTGTGTGTGTGTGTGCGCACAGACAATGAAACACCATTCGGGAATAGTTTGTCCAGTCACAGGAGACAAACCTGTTAGAACTAGATGCTAGCTTGAACCTACAGGCAGGAAACCACCTATCATGCTAGCAATTTAACATGATAGCTAACTGAGGAGAACTAAACTCAGATACAGAGAAATACTGAGACATTGTGACTAGTGCAACTCTCTGTGCAGCAAGCTCTGCTCCTTTCCAGCTTCCTGCATTTGTGAGACACACTTCAACTTATAAACAAACTTTGGTTTTTTTTTGTTTGTTTGTTTTTCAAGGCAAGGTTTCACTCTAGCCCAAGCTAACCTGGAATTCACTCTGTTGTCTCAGGGCGGCCTCAAACTCATGGTGATCCTCCTACGTCTGCCTCCCAAGTGCTGGAATTAAAGACATGTGCCACCACACCCTGCCTTAAACCAACATTTTGATGCCATATAAATAAGACTATCCTTGTTTTCACCTTTCACCTGTAAAATTAAAAGGAAGATTTTTCTTGAGATAGTCTAACAGAAAAAAATAATTTAGCTCATTTTTGCTTCATTGAAACAATTATTTATTTTGCCTCTTTTTCATTCCATCTTCACTACTGAACCAGGTTCTTAAGTTACACAATTCAGTATTTCTACTCTTTCTTGAAGTATGAAATTGCTTTGGGTATGATGAGTTAAGCCAACTTCTTACTAATGGATGCATGTGAGCCCCACAGAATGCTGTCAGTCTGTGTTGATATAGAGATGTACTTAAATATTGTCATTGGGGATACAGATACGTTGCGATAAGTTACGAGTGTCTTTATTATAGTCCAATAGTTTATTTAATTTACTTATGAACATACTTCCTCCATTGTGGTTAATATACTTCAAATACTTCATTTCTAGATGACTATTAAAGAGATTATTAAAAGTAATTAACAAAAATTAGGTCTCACTGTGAGTTTTAAATTTCAAACTTTTGTTAGAGTAACATTTCATGCAATAATTAAAGTAAATTCAGGCAAAAATTTAAAGTCCACTCTCACATACTAGCACTGCACTTGGTATTGATTCAAAATAATGCATGTACAGCTAAATATTATGTTACTAAGCATTGAATGGCCTTATCTAGTCCAATTTGAATGTTCAATGCTGTTGCCATTCATAGCAATTATCTTCTAAACTGTGATCAAATTAGCATACTGTGGTGGACTTCTTAAAGATAACACTTCTAGTATCTCTGTCTCTGAAATCTGCATTTCCCTTTTCTTTTTCATATTTTCTTTTTTTTAAATATTTTATTTTATTTATTTATTTGAGAGAGATACAGAAATAGGCAGGTAGAGAGAGAAAATGGGCGCGCCAGGGCCTCCAGCCACTGCAAACGAACTCCAGATGCATGCACCCCCTTGTGCATCTGGCTTACGTGGGTCCTGGAGAATCGAGCCTCGAACCGGGGTCCTTAGGCTTCATAGGCAAGCGTTTAACCACTAAGCCATCTCTCCAGCCTCTTTTTCATATTTTCATTCAGACACAAACACAATGAATAATATTTACTCTGCCACTGGTCACAAACAATTGGTTCAAGACCAGGTGTAACCCAAGCGTTCCAGTGGATCCTGCTTAAAGGTGTTTGTAACTGTGGGTCTAGAGTCTAGTTGGTCTCTTGAGGCATCAAGGTGTCAACTTAGCATATTTTTTGGGATCCATTTCCCTCCATGGACAATAAGGTGGAAAAATGAAGCCTATGCCAAGAGGGAAGCAGGATACGACAGGAGACAGCTGACAGACTTGTTTCCAGGCCTTTCTCTGGCCCAGCTTCACTGACTTCCACTAGACACTCTTGTTTTCTCCTACTGTTACTTTGAGTTAGTTATAGTTCTGTGCGATCAAAAAACTTTAATGTGAGCACTTGGCATGACAATTAGAGATCTAAAAGTAGAACAATCACTACACATGATACTACATATAGATTTACAAAATCCACAGGCTGCATGATTAACATTTTTAAAACTGAAAAGAAAATATTTACTAATTCACTCACCACACTCAAAATGCTTTTCAAAAATGGTTACTGGAGCTGCAAAAATCACAGTAAGGGAAGTGATAAAACACATTCTTCCAACTCTACAAGAATGTGGATAATGATAATCATAAGCTGAGCTCGGTGCGTTCCCAATGCATTTAAAAAGATATTGTAATGCCCAGTTCACGGCGCCCCCAGTGACCACCAAGGATGACCAAACACGTATGCAAATGCAAAGAGCTTTATTCGGGCTTAAGCTTGGTCTCCTGCCTTCACCAACGCAGTGGATCCGCAGTGGATCCATGCAAGAGCCCCGAGAAGCAGAAAAGCGAGCTTTATATTGAGGTTTGAGCAAGGGGAAGAGGGCTATCACCCCGCAACTACATGATTGGCTAATTTGAACAGTAACTGTACTTGGGAGTTCCTGATTGGTCTTAGGGTTTTGGCGGGCTAGGTCTAGGGAAATTTCCAATTTAATTGGCTCAGCAAGCGGGGGTTACATTTGAACAGATTGGCGTTCACGGTTACATTCATTTGACTGGTTGACATTTACAAAACTCTGAGATGGTGGATCTTATTGGGCCATCCGGCCCATGACCACAAGAATGTTGAGTCATGCTCACACAGCAAGTTTATGGTTTTTCCTGGTACTGTTTGGAACTCGCCCCTGTGGCCTACAGAGTGACTGAGGCCTGTCATGGTGCTACTCTGGCCTGGGTCTTTCACTATCATGCAGCTCTATCAGCGTTACCCTCAGAACTCCATAACGTCCATTGTTGTGTAGGATGTACATCCTGTTCCCATACAAAGCTATGATACTTTGTGTTTGTTTCACTGGTGGGACCACATTGAATATGCCATAATATTTTTCCAGTTTAAAATGTTGCCTTAGCTAGTATTTGCTGTTTTGTTACTGGGGTTTTCTGTAGCAAGGCAAATCATCTTTATTTATTCTCATAAAATTGGATATGTACACATAGCCAATGTTATCCAATCACATTTAAAGAATAATTTTAATTTTAAAAACAATTTTGAAAATTATTAGAGGGGCATTTTATAAATTTTTATCATGTTATGATAATCAATAACAAATATCTATATCTGAATCCCAAAGGTTTTAAGGATGTATTATAGCATCAGAGAAATAAGAGGCAAAGGAAGAAATAGTTCTGAGAAGTTAAAACATACTACACTGCTGCAAAAGAGTATCTTTTGATAGTGACCAATTCAACATGTTGTCTCCAAATTTAAGCTTTTGTTAGAGGCTATTTAACTCCCCTATCCAGTATGTTTTATGGCTACACTAAAAACCTGCCTAGCATGTATTAGAACGTGTTCAAGATCTACTCAAAGTCAGGGTTCAAGTACTTTGTCAAACAAAAGATGCAACGGTATGCCTCATTGGCTACCTGATTGTTACATTGTTATAAACTGTGTGAATATAAAAAATATTAACTATACTTTGTGGGTGACATCTTTGGTATTCCAAAGATTCCAGCAATAATCTCTTACCTTGAACCTCATGAAATGTTAATTAATGCTGTATGAGATAGTGAAGAGAAAACAATTTTTAATCATTTTCTTTTAAATCTTCAGTATTTGAGAACAAAATATATGATCAATAAGTTCAAAGCCTCTTACATTTAAACACATTTTAAAAATATTAGTGGATATGTAATTCTAAAGGATCAGCAACTTTTTTTGGTCTTCATGGTGTAACAAGTTATGGAACATTTAATTCTGAAGCTAATAGACATTTCTCTATAAAAATATAACTTCTTTGTGTTCCTAGAGAAATAAATGTAGATTCCAGTGATCTGATTATGATGTTTGTACATTGGTTATAGAGGGACTGCTTTACCAATAAGGAAACTTACCAGCTGCTCTGTGCTACATGCAATGCTATAGTTGCTTGCTGCCTGTGAATAGCCGACTGGAAACTTCGGCTGGAAGAGGTAAGTGGGAGAAGCCAGAACCCAAATGGATTTTAACTGTAAAAAGAAAAGTTCCAAATCCAGTATCAGACTCCAAGGTTTTAAAAGCTAAGTCTAATCTGTGCAAACATCAGAAAACCAGGGGTGAAAATGGTGGGACAGGACTGAGTGCAGCATAAATACTCTGTGAAGGAAGCATTTGCAGTATCAGACAAGATAAAAAAGGACCTTGAATCATGATTCACAAAGAATATTAGAGGTTGATCAAATTCACAGTCTTGCTGGATGAGCTGAGTCAAGTATTAAGGTCAAGAATAGGCTTTACAGATATCCAGAGACACAGCAGCTCCCAAGACCTCATCACTGAAGTAGACCTAAAACGAACCCAAGGTGGCTCAGGAAAATTCACAGAAGAGGGGCGGAAAGATTGTTAGAGCCACAAATTGGATCATTATGCACAGAGACATTGCCTTTCCCACATAACTGATGGTCACCCCCACAATGTACGACCCACATTCCCCAACGAGGAGGGTCCCTTCAGAGGGGCGAGGACAGGGAGGAGGCTATCTATGGCACCAACATGAATGTATTCACATTATGTGCATAACTAATAAAAAGAAAAAGAAAAAAAAAGTCACAGAACCAAAAAGAATAAGCTTCATTCCTCTTCTAGTTGTCAGGGAAATCTAACACTCAGAATCCAAGTCAACGTCTAGTGGGCAGGTAGCTTGACCTTAGATGCTGATGCCAGACACAAAGGCTACATGGGGATTCTTGCAACCCGGTAGAAAGCTGGGGGTGTTTGCTGCAGTGTTTCGGTTTCTGTTTGATGGTGAGTAGGCAAGAACCACAGACACCTAACCATTTGCGCTCTTGTGGACCTTAGAGGTCAAAGACACTGACAGGCAGTGAAGGGGTAGCCAATCAAGCTTAACCCTTTATGTGGCAGAAATCCCCCACCTGGATGCCCAGCATGACTCCAATGACTTGGAATGTTCTCTCAGTCCTGCAGACTATGATAAAATGTAACTATGAATGGGAACGTAAGTCTATGTAAAACTCTGTTAAGAAGTCACTGGCCAGGCACAGGTAGTGCAGATGCCTTTAATCCCAGAACTTGGGAGACAGAAGTAAGAGGATCGTTGTGAGTTCAAGGCCACCCTGAGACTACATAGTGAATGCTAGGTCTGCCTGGGCTTGAGTGAGACCCTACCTCAGAAAAAAAAAAAATGTCATTAACATAAGTTAGTCCCAGTAAGTACAGACCTGAGCATTACCAAACTTCCCAAATGGTTTATCTGAACATTTTCAAACTATTCATACCGGAGGGCTGACTTATAATATCTTAGAAAATAACTGTATAAATGAGTATCTTTATAACACAGGCCTATAAGGACATCTGAAAGAGAAGAGAGGCCTCAGGAGACTCCAGATCTGCTAGCATCTTGATCTTGGAAGTCTTCCCTTAAGAACTAAGGATAACATTTTGTTGTCTGTTTCTCATCTGTGGCTCTTTGTTATGTGTCCCCCATCCTGCCACGCAGTAGCAAACTACAGTAATCGATCTTAGCTGAGACACAGCAACATGAACTTTAAACATTCCCTGTGACAGTGATGTTGGTGACTTGAGGAATCACACCCGGTCCTGGGAAAAATGGTTCTGGAATTGAAAGTGCTTGCTTGAAGAACTTGGGGCCAAGGATCATTTCCATTTGGTGGAATGACCCCAATCCTGGAAATGGAGAGTTTCACCTTTGGAGCCTGCCTGTCCTTCTGAGCAGTCCTGCTGGACTTGACCTACTGTCCTGAAGGAATACTGCTCTGCCATGAATGTGACTTTGCATTGTTTCAAACTCTGTGCTTTTGATTTCGATACTTATGCAGCCTGGAGTGTGACCTGGCATGTGTAGAGAAGATCTGGAATCTGACATCATCGAGATCTCTATGTGGTATTGTCTTGCTCCACAGTGAGGAACACGCCCACGAAATTTCAGAGAAAGAAGAAATAATGTCTGTCAAAAATTATATAGAATGACCTTAAGGGAGCCAGCAAGTACTTTGCAAGTAAAAAGGATTTCACTGTACAGGATAGTAGCTTCAATATATTCAGCATTTAGTAAATGGAATATTGAAAACTCCAGGAGATCAATCTTTTATTACAGAACTATGCATGTTGCCTGACACAATTCAAGTTCTCCAAAAAAAAAAAAAAAAAGAGAGAGAGAGTGAAGGAACACAAGGTCCTGTGTCACTCATATGTTTTCTAACAATGCTACCTTAAGTTAGTGTGAATGCCTTCCTAGGTTCATAGAGTGAATTAACTCATCTGAGTGTCAGAAGCAGATTTTAACTGAGAACTCAGTGACTCTATGTCATGGTCTCCCTCAGAACAGTGATTTTCCAATGCTGCTGGAAGTGGGAAAACATGGGGGTCAGGAAAGATGGTTCACTTTGGAGAAAAATGATGAATGTGCTCTTAAGAGTGTTCAGCAGGAGCTAATGGCAGGATTCCCAAGTGCTAATCTTGGAACCAAGTGGAGAAAGGAATGCAGCCATGCACTTAGGAGTAAATGTGCAAAGGACACTGGGATTACTGGCTCCATGGAACTTGCCAGGCTCAATGTGGTAGTTTAAAGGACGTCTCCCAATAGATTCACTTTTGTTAAAACTTCTTGGATTTCCAACTGCCTGGTTGGGTCACTGTAGGCAGATCCTAGCATCCAGCCCTGAGGTGTGTTTGGGATGAATCTGAAGTCCAACCTAAAGATATGCAGAGTGCTTGAGCTCTGCCTAGGGTTCGTGGAGTGAGCTTGCTTTTGGTGATGGTTGCTTTTCTTTTTGCATGGATCTTTGAAAGGGGTCCAGCTTCTTCTACCATTTTGGAATTTTCCCTAGATCTATAAGCTTCAAATAAATTTCCTTCCTCTTGTAACTGAGACTGGTCTGGAGGTTCATCCCAGCAGCATAAAGCTGACTGCAATACACATCAACATTAGGCTAATTTCTGCTACAAAACAACACATAAGTAAACATTTCTGAAAATTTACAAACTGTTATATAGTATATTGGAGTCTTCACATGTAATGTTAACCTCTATAGGAAATTGACTTTGTTAATATGTTCCTTCTCTGACAGTGTTACCTTATTTTATATTTTTAAGTTTTTACTAAAGTAAATAAACAATAGTAAGAGCTAAACAAACAGCAAAAAATGAAAAGCAAATAATCAGAAAGGAGAGAGAGAGAAAAAAAGGCACATTTATTTTGTCCAAAGAAATACCCCAAACCAAATAGTTCTTAATGATATTTGTAAAGAAGCTTGGTTTTGATTATATCATGGAGAAATTAAGGTTTGCAATTTAAATCTATGTTTAAGAAGGTTAAATAGGAAATTAAAATAAACAGAAAACAAACAAAAGTTAATATCTAGTATTAAATGTAGCCAAGAGCAGAGGCGATGATTTCTTGAGCACATGAACTAGATTTGCACTTACTTTCTCCAGTTACTTTGAACACAGGTAACTTATCTCCATACTGCTTCATATATCTCTCCCAAATCTTTCCAGATTTTATTTGAAGACTTTCCCTGGTAGAACATGCAGACATGCTGGACTACCCTTGTTTCTTAGCTTTCAAGAGGCAATTTTTCTGTCAGTAATTTCTAGTAACATGTTCTGTCACTGCCTTCTCTATCCAGGTGCTCCACTGGTCTGCATGATATTCATTATATGTTTTGAATGACTGATCTCTTTTTTATTCTTTTTACCATTCAAAATTTACTGCTATCACTCCCCCATCCCTCATTGAACAGGACAAAGGACAAATTATTCAATGTTGTAATAATTTTTTTAATATTTATTTATTTATTTATTTGAGAGGGAGAGAAAGAGATAGAGAGAGAATGGGCAAACCAGGGCTTATAGCCACTGCAAATGAACTCTAGATACATGCGCCACCATGTGCATCTGGCTTATGTGGGTTCTGGGGAATCAAACCTGAGTCCTTAGGCTTCTCAGGCAAGTGCCTTAACTGCTAAGCCATCTCTCCAGCCCCATGTTGTAATAATTTAATTCACTTTATAAAGTCATTATGTATTGGAAGATTTCCCTCGCTTTTCCTGCAAATGCATACAAATAAAGGGCATGCCTAAGCACTCTATTTTTATAAATGACATGTTATTATGATCACATTCATTTATTCTGTAAAGTGCCATTGTGTACTGAGTTGGAGCTGGAGAGAGTCTAGGCTTTATGAACACAAAGATAAATAACACTGTCCACAGTCCAAGAAGCAGGTGTAATCTGTCAACTGCAGAACAGACTTGAGTGGCCCACAGAGAATTTTTGTACAAAGTATTATGGCAACACTTATTAGACTATGTCCTCCACCATAAGGAAGTTTTGCTCACTATCAGTATCTAACACCTCTCCTCCAGATTGTTCCCACTATAAATTATTCAGTCAGAATGGATGGAGGTTTTAGGAAATAAGATACCAGTGAGGTGGAATTTACTGACCCCTTTTGCCTCCAGAACCAGTGCACAGTAATAGTCACATGAGGTTCAGACCACACCTATTCAATCTGATGGACACAAGTTTGGTTCATGAACGATTAAGGCTCACAAGTAGATGTAACTCACTTGTTCTTTGGAATGGGATACGAAAGCATCCACCCCAAAGGAGGGACTACCCTACCTGTCTGTTGTTCTCCAGGCCTTGCCTATCTGAGCATCCTGAGTGCAGGGGATTCTCTGTGTCCTTTCATAGTAGCTGAAATTATAGGCAAAGTTCTTTTGTTTATGAGAAATACTGAAGGGCTAGTTCTTTCTGTTTCTCTGTTTGCTAAAAAGACTGCACTCAAGTAAATTAAATTCACAAACAAATAAGATTTATACCCAGGAATTTACAAATATTACATGTTCTTTTGTGCCACATATGGCCTGTTTTCTAATTAAGCATCTCATAAATCTTTCAGTAATTTGCTTAAGAAATGTAAACACAGAATATTAACTTTAGTACCTTTTCTATGAGACATAATTTATGTCAAATGCCAAAAGATTCCTTATTACACAACTGTTCTTCCCAGTGTCTGCCACTTCAAGGAAACTTGAAGCTCAACAGGCTCAGGGTGCCCTGTGAATGGACCATACACTCATATGGGACATGGGGACATCAAGGAAGAGGATGGCAAAGCCTAAAACCTGGTTAGGTTACCAATAGAATAGTGTTAGGGTCATTTCAGGAAGAGGGAACACCATGAGTAAAAAATGAACAGAGGCAGTGTCTATGGTATGCACTGGGCAGATGGAGATAAACATTTTTTAAAAATAGACAAAGGTTGCATTTCTGGAGGCATTGCATAGCTTAAATTTACTACAACAAATATTTATTCTCATGTCTGAATCCCTGTGGCACATAGAGCTTAGTGACATCCCAATGGCCAAGATACAAAATTTGGCAATTGATAGAAATAGGAATAGTTGCCAGGAGATTAAAGAATAGGACTATTGCCCAAGGAATTAGGCTTTTGGATACAAGTTCCTGGACACCTTTTCCATGGTAATATGAAGCCAGGAGGAAAAAGTTAGGCCAAGAAATTCAAACTGTATTCTGGAAAATAAATGAAGAGACTATTATTAAATTGGCATCAATTTCTATATCCAAGAAAAGGATCACAAGGGCAAGTGCTACATTCAGTCACTTAGCAATAAGAGCTGGAAGACTTTTCAGACATAACTACAAAGATATCTTATTTTCACACTTTGATCATTGCCTCTTCAAGGGAGTAGGGGTCATGCAAATAAAATAGGATGGCAGAAATTCTCCCAAGTTATGTATAGGTGCAAAGTAAAAAGGCCAGTTCCAAGTTTGGGTCTTCCAAACAAGCAGCAGAAAGGACAAAAGTCACTTCCTTACAAGCTGCAAAAGCAGTGACTGATCACTCATGAAAGCCAAAGGTCCCTTTTGTAGTCATTCAACCTCTGAGCAGGTATTTATTGCATGCCTGACATGTAACATGAAGGTCTCACTACCATTCCATTTTAAAGAAAGAAAATAGAGCAAGAGACATTAAGTAACTCTTTAAAATTATAGGGCCCAGAATCCTAACCAAAGAAGGCCCAGTTCTAGACTCTGAGTAGAATAGAATAGAATAGAATAGAATAGAATAGAATAGAATAGAATAGAATAGAATAGAATAGAATAGAATAGAATAGAATAGAATAGAATAGAATAGAATAATGGAATGGAATGGAATGGAATGGAATGGAATGGAATGGAATGGAATAGAATAGAATAGAATAGAATAGAATAGAATAGAATAGAATAGAATAGAATAGAATAGAATAGAATAGAATAGAATAGAATAGAATAGAATGGAATGAGGCTCTAATCAAATAATCAGGAAACTGACAACATTCATATCAGTATCAGCTACTTGAGAGAGATCACAGTTCTATGAAGGGAAATAAAAGACAAAGAAGATATAGAATGACAGGGAAAACTGATTCCATTTTAGTGCATTATGCAACCGAACAATGCACCTTCATTGTAGGACAGAAGAGTAAGGTAGAAATGAATATTGCCTCCATGTATCAGTGCTTTCAGGGGGTGTAGAAGGTTGGTTGGGTTTGCAAATTGGCAATGGCTTCATGTATGTTTTAGGTATTCATTCTCATTCATTTTCTTCAAAATATTTCTGGTTATTATGTGAAGACAATAATATAATGGGAAAAAATAGAAGTCAAATTAATGAACAACTTCAGCCTTGGGAAGTAGAATGTATCTTGCTTTATCAATCTGTCTCCTGTTGCAGGGAGAATTCACAGGGCAAGGAGTCTTTCTTGCTAATGTGTTACAAATGTAACACCCAAGATAACATCTGTGAGAGTCTAGGGTTTGGAAGATAAGGTTACATGGACATCAGAAGACTATATGAAAAGCCAGAACACGACAATAGAGACCAACACACTCCATCACAGATGAACTGGGGCTTGCCATGATGGCAATATCCCTTTCTATTCCATTGTTAACAATCTGTTAGCTAGGTCATTTTGAGAAAATTAGACCAAAGTCATCTCTACCCTTGATCCAGCTTACCTCCTCTGCCTCTACAACCAATCAGCAGTTAATACAAACACATAATTGAAGACAATAGACAATAGTAACAGGAGAAAATTGATCCTACGCTTTACTTGACTCATTAAAATGTTTATTTTCTTTAGTGTTTTAAAAAATGAAATTACAGGGCTGGGGAAATGGCTTAATGGTTAAGGCGCTTGCCTGCAAAGCCAAAGGATCCCAGTTCAATTCCCCAGGACCCACATAAGCCAGATGCACAAGGGGAGCATGAGTCTGGAGTTCATTTGCAGTGGCTGAAGGCCCTGACATGCCCATTCTCTCTCAATATCTTCCTCTCTCTCTCTCTCTCAAATAAATAAATTTAAAAAAAAAATTTTAAGTGTAATTACAAAGCCAATGTCTGCTCAATTCAATTAAATTCAGGAAAAAATATGATATGGGTTTTGCCAAATTGGTAAAGATCAAAAAATAGTTCTACAGCTTTCCAAACAACACATTAAGTTTGAAATTGTTGATAAATAAAGTGATTGACTACAAACACATGAAAATAACAATTAACTTCTAAAGAATATCGACATTATTCTTTCATACAGCAAAGAAAAGCTGTTTGAAGGAAGAAAGGAACTAATGAAATATTAAGGAAGCAGACCTGGTGAGTTATATTTACCCTGTTAATGTAAAAAGTACAACCTTAATAATGCCTTTTAAGTGAATGGATATAAGAAGCATAAATATAGAATTAAATATGCAATTACTTGTGTGTAAAATAAAACACCACAAGTATTATTTTATAGTAATGAATGAGATGGGTTTGGAGTAAAGATTTCTGATTTTCTTAATTCTATGTAATTAGTTCAAAGCAAAGAGAATATCTCTTATTCTCAAACTGGATGTTTATTTGAAATTTGGATGCATATAACTATTAGAATGAAAGACCTCACATTTTGATTCAAATAGCTGTATGTAAATGCAGGAGCAATCGCTATGGATAAGCCTAGAGGCCAAGGCAGAGCTCAGGATGAGTCTCCAAAGCTTTTGCTTTTTCCAGCAGAGGAGGAGCACTGCAATTCCCAGGCTTCATTTGCACATGCTGTTATTCACAGATGAATAAAGTGTGCCACTTTGTTAGTCACCCCCTGGGTCCATCACCCGTAAGCAGAAAGGAAATGGTCCAAGAACCATTGGCATCTAACCCATGATACATTATGTTACTAAATATCTGGCAAGCCAGTTGGCTAAACCTCATCAGCCAGTTGCCAAATGTCATTTAACAGAACAGTCCCCATCCAGGACCTCTATGTGACTGCACTGATAATATTATCACTGGAGGTGAAGAGACACATTCCCTAAAGAAGCTCATCATTAGAAATAAACATGGCAGCCCACCAGAAAACACACACAACATGAAGAAATCAAAGGGGAGCCTTGCAAAAAGTCAGTGTGTTTGTGTCAGTGTGTATGCAAGTAAATGAATGTGCATAAATGTGAGTATTTTACTCTGTCAAGTTATAGAGATGATATATGGTTTTCTCTTAATGTCCAAATTTAGAGGTGAGCCTTCCCAAACCCAATAAACAAAAACTATTCTTACCATCAGTATTCCATTGGAGTACCCAAGTCTGCTTTGTTTAGCCCTTTATATTTTGAAAAACTGAGTGAAAATTTATCCTCCATCAGGCTTCATTTAAAGTAGAAATATCCTTGGTCACTTTGCCAAGCATCAAGTCAAATGTGATGTTTAAAAAAAATTAAAGACAAATTGAACAGGTAGCTTTGATGAATTTCTATGGTTCACTTCATAAGGTGGCTTTCTCAGGTCTCTCTGTCTCTCCCCCCATGTATGTGTGTACATGAGAGAGAGAGAGAGAGAGACTTAGCTTCAGCTCTGTCATCATATCTGCTTTGGGCTGAGTGCTTTATGCTCCTAACTCGGATCTCTTACCTCAGCTCCCACTTTTTTTAAAAAAATATTTTATTTTTTATTTATTAGAAAGAGAGAGATACAGAAATAGGCAGGTAGAGAGAGAGAGAGAGAATGGGCGTGCCAGGGCCTACAGCCACTGCAAACGAACTCCAGATGCGTGTGCCCCCTTGTGCATCTGGCTTACGTGGGTCCTGGGGAATCGAGCCTCGAGCCAGGGTCCTTAGGCTTCACAGGCAAGTGCTTAACCACTAAGCCATCTCTCCAGCCCCACTTTTTATTTATTATTAGGCTTTAATAAAAATGTGTGAGGGGGCTGGAGGGATGGCTTAGTGGTTAAAGCATTTGCCTCAAAGCCAAAAGGACCCTCATTCAATTCCCCAGGACCCACATAAGCTTGATGCACAAGATGGTGTGTGCATCTGGAGTTCATTTGCAGTGGCTGGAGGCCCTGGTGTGCCCATTCTCTCTCTCTCTCTTTCTGTCTCTCTCTGTCTCTCTCTCTGACTCTCTCAAATAAATAAAATTTAAATTTTTTTTAAATGTGTGAAATGTGGATCATTTTCTCTCTGCTTTTGGAAATGCTTACCATTTTCTCTTTCTCTATGAATGGCACAGACATGAACTGAGGCTCTATCTAGCCAACACTATGAGTCATTAGCATCTTCTCTGTCTCCCACAACTTCCAAATACATTCTCTTTAAACACTTGGTACTTCAAGTACATCAATTCTATACATTAAACTTGTAGTTTTTTTAGTGGCAACTATACTTCAATACAGCTGTTAAAAATTATGGTGATTTTTATCTGCAAATAACTCTCCTTGGTCCCTTTGTAGGACATTGGCCTGCCTCAGCCTGGAAGGTTTCTTTCTGGAAGGTTGTTCGTTAGTCTTTCTCATCAAGTTGTATGACATTCTAATTCATCCTCCAGCCTACTGCTGCACTGTACCTCCAAAACCAATATCTGATCTTATCTAACCACTACTGAAGATCCTTTGGGTTAAAAAGAACAGGAACTTTAGAGGAAAACTACAGTGTCACTGTTCCCAAAGTTAATATGTAAAGCAACATAATTCCATTATTAACTTATTTATAAGAGGGGAGAGAAAGAAAGAGAGATTGGACATGCCAGGGCCTCTGGCCCCAGCAAATGAGCTCCAGACACATGTACCACCCTGTGCATCTGGCTCCATGTGTGTACTGGGGCATCAAACCCAGGCTGTCAGGCTTTGCAAGCAAGTGCTTTCAACCACTGAGCCATCTTTCCAGCCCCTAAAGCAATATAATTCTAATTAGAATTCCATGAAAATTTTTTGAATTCACTAAAATGATGCTGCCATTCATATGAAAGAAAAATTTGAAAAATAATGTTAAAAGAGGGGTACAACATACCTTATAATAGAAACTGCAAAGCTGCACTAACATAACATGGTATAGGAAAAGACAAAGATATCAAAGAAACTTAATTGAGAATCCACAAATTGATCTTAGACTAGAGAACTTAGCATATAATAAAGGTTGTATATAATCAACAGTGTTGGCCCAAGGGATATTTAACTAGAAGGAAATTAAATTAGCTCTCTAACTTATACACAGAAATAAATAACATATGGATTAGAAACTTAATTATAACATGTTAAACCACAAAATCTTATAAGAATATCTAAGCAATCACATGTGTACAGAAGAGAGGAAAGTGTTGTTAGCCAGAACCAGAATCCCTGATAATTCAAAATAAAAGATATCATTTAAAAATTCAATATTTTATACTGCAAAATATATTATTCAAAAGGCAATGAACATACAGTTGATTTTTAATAAATAATACTACTCTAAAAATGGAAAATAATTCTCAAAAAATTAACAAAAAAAAATTTTTGAAAACAATCAAAAAAGGATACTCCAAGACCAAATCTACAAAGTGAAGAAACATAAAAATAGTTGTCCCAACATAATGATTAGATGTTGTCTGAGCAACAATGGAGTGTCCAGAACAATGAAGAACCCTAATCCCAAGTGATGCACTGGGTGAAGAGTGCTTGCCTGCACTGCCCTCAAAATGTCATTCATTATTTTGGGAATGTCATCTGGTGGCTATTAGAATTGAGTCTTTACCAGAGAAATCTAAACACTAGTTTGTAAAAACAGATGTGTAAGTGCATGTGTACATATGAACTACAAACAAGGAAAAACCACAGCAATAAATAGGCTAAGTATTAAATGAAATATGAGGAATATGATACATTAGTATTTTGTGATACACAAAAATACTAGTTGATTAGAGGAACTTCAAAGAATCATTCACTGAAGAAAACAAGATGGAGAATCTTGAATATAATAGAAAAAAGTTTATACGTATATATGTGCTTGTACAAATTCTGAGAAAAACATGAATATTAGATTACATTGCTAACCAAAAGAAGTAGCTCAATGAGGATAATGAGTGAGAAGCAACAGTGGATTAATAAAATGTATGCCTATTATAACATTTAGTATAGAGGAAACACATTTACATGTGGAGAGTAGGGAAGAAAAACTGGTTAGTTCTCAGTAACAAGTCTGTACCTTAAGACAAAGGTGGGTGTTTTCTTTGTTTGCTTGTTTGTTTTCATTTTTACCTACAGAGTTCTAAATTAACATACACACATTGAGTTTCATTATAGTGTTTGCATGCATATATGTTCTTACACTTTATTACACAAAATGTTAAATTTCATTGTGTGATTGTGTACATATTTGTTATTACACTTTGTTCTTATTTATCCCTGTCTTCATTATTTGTCCCATCCCTCTTACCCACCTCTTGTTGATCTCCTTGCTCCCCCCCCCAGTAGTCTTTCCTTCTTATTTCATGTCACATGAATTCTAATACCCTCTTGGGTACCCCTCCCTTAAATGTTCTTACATGTCTCTTATTGCCCACTTTCTACTTTCATGGTACATACATGCATACACACATAGGCGCACACACTTAAATATAGATTCTGTATATGAAAGAAACATGCAGCATTTATCTGAACAATACACTCTTGAATGGCAAGTGGGTCATTGAAGAAATAAGGAAAAATGTTAAGTAATTCCTAGAATGAAATGAACATGAAAGCATGACATACCAGAACTTTTGGGACAAAGCAAAGGCACCTGTCGGTGGGTAGCTTTTAACTATGAGTGATTGAATTGAATTGAGGGAGTAGCACAACCAACATGTAACAATTAGTAGCCTTTCTATATATAAACAATAAGCTTGCCAAGAAAAAAATAGGAAAAATATCTTTACAAAACTAGGAAAAGCCAGATATGGTTGTGCATACCTTTAATCCCAGCGCTTGGGAGGCAGAGGTAGATGGATTACTACAAGTTCGAGGCCATCCTGAGACTACATAGTGAATTCCAAGTCAACCTGGGCTAGAGCAAGACCCTATCTTGAAAAAAAAAAAAAGAAAATTAGGAACATGGGTGTAGAGGCTAATGCCTGTATAGGACTTAGGAGGTAGATGCAGGAGTATCAAAAGTTCAAGCTCATTCTTGACTATGTAGGATACAAGAGACCCTGTCCCAAAAAACCAAAACCAAAAACAAACATGCAACAATAATCTCAATGAAGGAGATGAAAGACCTCTACAATAAATACTTTATGACACTGAAAAAAGAAACTGAAGAATAGAAGATGGGAAGACCTCCCATCTCATGGATTGGTAGAATTAATACGATTAAAATGGCTATATTACCAGATGTAATCTACAGATTCAATGCAATCCTCATTGAAATTCCAGTGGCATCCTTCATAGAACCAGAAAACACAACCCTAAAATTCATATGGAAACCCAAAACCCTCCAAATAGCAAAAGCATTCATCAGCAGAAAGATCAATGTTAAGTGTGTCACAGTACCTGATTTCAGGTTATACTATGGAGACATAAAACACAATTGTATGTTAATGACAAAGAAACAGATATGTAGGCCAATGAAATAGAATAGACTAGAACACTTGGAAATAAACCCCTATAGCTACAGCCACCTCAATTTTGCCAAGGGTATCAAAACTTTCTTTGGAAAAAAAAAAAAAAAAAAAAAATTCCTTCAACAAATGGTGTAAGGAAAACCAAGTGCCCACATGTACAAGGATAAAACTAGATTCCCATCTCTCACCCTGTACAAAAGTCAATTCAAAATGGATCAAAGATTTAATGTAAGACCTGAAGTTTGAAACTGCCAAAGGAGAACATAGATAAAATACTTTAAAATAAATTAAAGGCAAAGTCTTTCTAAAACAGACTCCAATAGCGCAGGAAATATTCTCAAGAATCAGATAAGTGGGATTTAATGAAATGTAAAAACTTCCACATAGCAAATAGCCTGCAGAGTGAGGAAAAATTTGTGAACTATATATAAGAGTGGGGATTAATATTTACAATGTGTAGAAAACCCACAAATTTAAACCTACAAAAAGTCAAATCATCTAATCAATAAATGGGCTAATGAACTGAATAGACAATTCTCCAAAGTAAACAAATGTTCAATATCCATAGCCAGCAGAGAAATTCACATTTGAAAAGGGAAAAAAATAATTAAAATTTGTTGACCATTCAAAGCTCTTTACTTTGGGGCCACTGCCTATTATTATGCAGACTCAAATATTTACAGTTTTACAAACATCTTCATGATTTAACTGTAGGAAATATGTTTCTATTTTTCACATTCCACACTCCATCCTCTGTTGTCTTTTCTTTGGCTTTGTTCTTATATTTCATGGACTTCTATTTTAAAAACCTGATCAATTTCTACTCATCCCTTAAGTGTGAGCTCAGATTTGACCTTCTCTAGAGATCCATCCAGTCCCCTAGATGCTTCTTATATGTATGGTGCAATGGCCCCTCCTAGACACTACTGCCAATATTGCTTTGTCTTTCTTTTCCAAGTCTCCACTAGCTTGAAAGTCTTGAAGAAGAGATGATCTCCTTTTTGTCATTGAATCGCTGATCATCATTTCCTCTTTTGACTACCTCCCCCAACACATACACTTCCTGAAATGATTTTAGGTAACTTTCATAGAGAGAACATTTTGTACAATTTAGTTACTAATTGGAAATAAAGCTGGTTCAATTACACACAAAAGGCAAAGCTTAGCCATACACTAAAACCCACATTCCATGAGCAGAGGTTGGTACTTTGTATGAATGGTGGGAAAAAAGCAAAAGAACCAAGATCTACCTTTACCTGGTTTCAGAGTGACCAGATGACATAAAATGAGTATATATTAAATAAGGTTTAAAATAATCAGAATATGAGCTGGAGGGATAGACAGCCTTCCTAGTGTTATGATTAAAATCCTACATCACCATGCCTAACATGCCCAACATGGGTTCTGTAAACTCAGGTCTTCGTGTTTGGATGATATGAAGTTTATTGACTGAGCTGTCTCCTCCGTCCTCTACATGTATGTTCATTATGCCCAACATACACACACACACATACTCATATACAAAATGAGAATCAACAACCTTCATTGGCGTTGTCATGACCTAAACTATAACATTATTAGTGAACTGTGTCTATGAGCACCATGATACAAAGAAGTTCTTCCTATAATATTTGAGTTATATTTTATTTTTAAAAGAGCCAGTTATCATCTATTGGTGTTCATTCAAAAATGCAGGATGATGAAAGACTACAGCAATTAAAATGTCCTTACAGGGCTGGAGAGATGGCTTAGTGGTTAAGGCATTTGTCTGCAAAGCCACAGGACCCAGGTTTGATTCCCCAGTACCCATTTATGCCAGATGCACAAGGTGGCACATGTGTCTAGAGTTTGTTTACAGTAGCTGAAGGCCCTGGTGTGCCCATTCTCTCTGTCTTTCTCTCTCTTTCTTCCTTTGTCTCTCTCACTCTTCCTTTCTCTCTCTCTCTCTCTCTCTCTCTCTCTCTCATAAATAAGATAGAAAATAAATATTTTTTAAAAGCCTTTATAGCCATTCTTTTACCACTTTAGTTAGAACAACTGGGTAACTCCTGAAAAACAATCAATACTCTCCACTGCGTATATATGGGCACAAACCTGGTTAAACCTTGGAGGTGTGGAGCTATTTGCCCTTCCAGGTTATTTACCCAAGCAAAAACCTGCTTGGGGAGTATTAAAGCAAACATTCCAGAGAGGCCATGGAGAGAGTGGTTCAGTGTTTCATTTCCTTTAAGCAATATGTTAAATGTGTAAGCTGGAAGAAAAGAAAATCTTTCTTGCCTGCCTAAGAAAAGACTTTTATAATAAAGTAATGTTTTTCTACTTTCTTTTAGATAGTTCAAATTTGTGTTAATTCACAAATTAATTGAATTAGATTGTATTCAAAATTTTCCTGTCAGCTATGGTCAAGTACCTTTTTTTTTTTCTTTTAACACAATTAAAGAAAGTTTCAGAAATGAATCAGTATCAACCTTCTAAAGAAGCCATTAGGAAAGTCCCATTATGATGCATTAGTGATGATTTTGCTTCGTGCTTCAAATTAAAAGTTCCTTAAGTATCATTGCGTCTTCATTTCAACATTAGCAACTGAAATGACATCTGAAAACTAACAAGCTGAATTTATTATTCTAGGGAATAACAAATAGCATTCAAACCACCAGAGGTTACATGAAACATAAACCAGTCTACTACACATATCTTTTCATAGATGTGGAACATTTAGGCACATTTCTTGGATTGATACACAGAGCTAAGATGTAATGAGTTTATATTTCAGCCATTTGGACATCAGAGTTGAGAGGTATTTGGGCACATATTTCATCTAACCCCGCCATTTTATAGATGAATAGGGAGTATCCCAGAGATTTGGAGACGCTAATTCATCTGTTCAGATACTAGTGCAGCTGAGGACAATGTGAGGAATGGGAACAAGTCCCTAGTTTCACTTCTGTTGACCAGCTCCACTTGCTAACATACCTGATAGGCAACTCAAGGCTCAGACAATAGGGATTGAAGGGTTTGGGGAGAGGGGAAGAGGATAGTGGGGGGAAATAAGTACAAAACTAAATCCAAAATGGACTGTTACCATAGAAACCTTTACCTTGAAGATAGAATAAAAGATATAACCCTCAACAGAAATAAGGAGGGAGCACCAAAAGAAGGGTCCCAGAGAGGGGTGGCATGAAGCCTAACCTTATTATTTATTTATTTATTTATTTATTTATTATTTATTTATTTATTTATTTATTTATTTATTTATTTATTGTCTCTGGCCTGTAACTCCCAGTGCCAGAAATCAGTTGGTACCCACAATGAGTTGTTGATCAGACACCTATGAAGTCCCCCAAATAAGACAGACTTCTGTCAAAGCACTTGATTACCCACCTGAGGCAAAAGTTAAGACCCTATTGCTGAAGACACCATATGCTGCCAACTAAGAACACAGAGACCTGGCTAGAATCTGATAAGAGAGACAGTTCCCAGACAGCCTGTCCAGTGCTGGAAAGTACTATGTGAGCTACTGAGGGAAGTGGCCAACAAAGGTCTGAGCAATCAAAGATCTAAGCTACTCAGAAACAAATTCCCTGACAGGATGAACATGCCAATGCAATAGTGGCACACAGCCTTGGTGAGTAACCAGTAGCTTTCTGATTGGCTAAGAGATCTGCTCAGTGTAAAGGAAACCATATCTGGAATTGGGAACCAGATCAGAATCCTATGGAAACAAAGATTATGCTCTCCAGTGTTAAGCTGTCACTAGTCTTTGGCTAAAAGAGGAGCTACATACATCAAATTTTCCCTAAATTAATAATGCTTGTCCCATTTAAACTATGCTGTCTTCATTCTCTGTTGGAGAATCTATTCTTCTTCAGAAGGTAGTGAGACCCAAGGAGATAAACCACCCCTCACACTTCAGCCAAACCACAGCTGAAACCACAGAGGAATCGGGGAGACAAGCAAGAGTGCTGCTTCCATGCTGAGCCTGACAATCAGTGTCAGGGTGAACGAAATAGATGCTGAGGATACTGAACACCTACCAAAGCAGAGATCCAGAGGCTCCTGAGAGCTCATCACTGAAGAAGACTTAAAACTCACCCACCACTGCTCAGGGAATTTTGTGGAAGAGGGGGCAGAAAGATTGTAAGAGCCACAGGTTGAGATGTCATGCCTAGAGGCATTGTCCCCCCAACCCCCCCAAAAAAATGACTGCTGCTACAACAATACAAAACCCAGAACCCCATGGGGTACCTGCACCCCACTGAGGAGGCCCCAGTGGAATGGGGGCAGGGACCAGGGAAAACAAGGTACCAACACATGATGTATCCATACATGTTGTTAATAATAAGAAATAAGAAATAAAAAAACCTTGAATGGTCTCCCATGAAAATAATAAAGTGAAATGGAACAAAGCCATGCATTACAAATCAATGACAAATCTGAAACCAGCAACTCTTGAGCTTATAGAGATCCAAAACTGGCAGTTCTAGAGTTAAATAACTATGGGAGTCTATAGTTCACTTTTGATGAAATCAATGATTATTAGCACATTAATTTTTCCAAAATATATTTGAAATATAGAATATAGAAATATGGAATATGCATGGACCTAACCAAGTTTACAACAGAACTAATCTTCCACAGAACAAATATAACATTATGTATGATGAGCAAAAGGATGTGGGCCAGTATCTCATCCTTCAGTGCCTTACTTTAATAAAAAGACTCCACAAAATGTTTCCTGGAGTTAGTTCATTGTGTGGTGGGAGAGAAGGAAGATGGAGATAAAAGTAGGCAATGACACTTCACTTTTTGAGTTTACAATCATACTATGTATAGGCAAGAGACACAACAAGTAGAACACAACGGAGTGAATAAGTCAGTACCTAGTGTTCCCCATATGGTACAAATGAAGGCCTTATAGTTTTAGATCTGAGCTCAGCTGGGACAAAGAATGTTTGAAATTAGATCATGAAAGAATCAAGAAAAATGCCCTATACAAGGGATCAATTTGTTTGCATAACAAATGAAGGACACTCTGGGCTGGAACCAGCATGAGCAACAGCTTGAAGTCAAAGTGAGTGTAATGTGCTCGTTATTGAAGAGAGAAGAACCCTAGGTGTCTGAAGCAGGACTGAGAGAGGGCCTTGTGCTGCATGGGGCTGGAGAGATGAACCTTGAAAGAGAGAAACATGCACAATTTTTAATTTGTTGTGAAAATCCCAGAGCCTTCATAGTACTGTAGATTTTCCTTTGTTCACCACTTGAATCTTGCCCATAACCTGAGCATGAAATGGATATTTTAAAAATGGTTAATTACAAAAACAAGTAAATGATCATGCATACAAGAAGTGGCGAACAGCTAGAGGATTTCTAATCAGAAAGTAAAGTGACACCCACAGGATTTTTGAAAAGCAATATCTGTTTGGTGATACCTGGGAGCTGCAAAATGCTCTGGCAAGCTGAGCACAGCATGGATAAGTCTCCACTCTGGAACAAACAAATACGCTTTTTGAAGGATCAGTCAATAAACCTGAACACAACCAAGTAAGAAAGAAAAGTAATGAAAACAACTAAGTAATGAAAAGGAGACAGCAAAAAATAATGACTGAGTTTAAACTTCAGAAAGTACCATTAATAAGGAACAGGTTAGATAAAGGGATTCCTTGCTCGCATGTGATGGCAGAGCCCCTGTGGGGAATGTCCTATCCCAAGAGTGTTGGCACAGGGAAGGCAGAAATGTTTACCAAGAAAACTTAGCCATCTCAGCTCATGTAAGGTACATATAATACCTCCACTTTGCAGATGAGTAAAGTAAGTAGCAGAAAAGTCAGCTATTTGCTTTAAATGCACAACAAAGCACAGAACATAGAGAAGACTGTTATCTTAATCTCTTGACTTCACATTTAACATTCTTTTATAGTGCTACATGTTAGAAGATATAAAACTGAGTAAAATGTATTGCCCCAGATTGAGATAAGAGGTTTACCTTCAAAGTTGTGAGAGCTGGAATAGCAAAATACTATTTATTCAGGAAAATTCAGTGAGTTCAGTGTGATGAGTTGGCTAGATACCTGGCCCATGTTCAGCTCTGTGGCCTGTGAGCAGTAGGAAGAGGATAAACAGTAGTTCAAGAACTGAGATCTAGGGGAAGCTCAGAGGAAGA
Organism: Orientallactaga sibirica; assembly: GCA_036365145.1. Classification (NCBI taxonomy): domain Eukaryota; kingdom Metazoa; phylum Chordata; class Mammalia; order Rodentia; family Dipodidae; genus Orientallactaga; species Orientallactaga sibirica. The sequence continues at coordinate 410,149 of JAEOAD010001412.1, read as the reverse complement.
AAAAGGATTGAGTACAAAAGCTGTCTCCAGTGAAAATCAAGAACTGCTGTCCCATGAGTACCTACTGTGTGTAAGACAAGAAAATGTTGATGAGAAGAGAGTGTGCACATGAGAAAGTGCTACACTCGCAAAGTTGGCAACAGGGATGGCTTCATTAGAGGTGACAAATGCCATAGACAACCAGGGAAAGAGAATTTAGACAGTCTTGAGTATATAGTCTCAGGCTCAGAATCATTCCATGCACATGCACCCACCTACATACACACATGCATCACCCCAAAAAATACAAATTAAAATACAAAACAAGTATCACAAATACTGGAACCTTGGGACTCTCACTTTTGTTTCCTTGCCATTTTTCTCACTTATAACCTTCTGCCTTTTAAGTTCCCTGAAGGCCAGGCAGGAACCAAGTTTTCTACAACATAATATTCATCAAAATACTGAGCTTAAATGCTCAGTAAATATCTCATGAGCAGGTGAAGACATTAGTTAGGAACCATAATAATGGAGGATTCATTAAGGAGTGATAAGTCCTGAGAAGAACACTAAACCAAGGAGGCAGAACGAGGACAATGCTAGGAGAAGGAGAAGGAAGGTGTGAAATTTAAAAGAAAATGATGAGGGGAGAACAAGACAATGGCGTACTCTTTGAGGAAAACATTAAGGAACTGGTAGAGCAAGCCTGGTGCGGCTGATGGAAGCGTATTCCAAAGGGAAGAATCACAGTATTAAAGCTGAGAGATAAGAGAGACCAACGTGGATAAAGCGCGGTGAGCAAAGAGGAGAGAAAATGAATCACGCTGCACTGCAAGGCTGGTTGCTTTTCTAGGGCTGCCCTAGTCTATTATCACAACTTCCAACTACAGAAATTCATGAGAAGTATGAAATTGAGTTTTAGACAGAGAAACCATCTCAAGGTGGAAATAACTGGCCTTCCTCTACATCCTGCTTTCTGTCTCTCCTTCTCCCTCTCGGTCTCTTATCAGGTTCTCTTGTTGCATTTAGGATTTATCTTGATCCAGCAGGATCTCATCTCCTTTACTACTCTGATGACAACTGTAAATTAGGTCACATTCTGAGCTTCTAGTGGGCATGAATCTTAGAGGGTCACTATTTGAACCACATCAAGAAATGAGGCAGAGGTTGGAGAGATAGCTTGGCAGTTAAGGCACCTGCCTGCCAAACCTAAGTGTCTAGAGACCCTGGTGCACCCATTTTCTCTCTCTCTCTCTCTCTCTCTCTCTCTCTCTCTCTCTGTCTCTAATAAATAAATGAATAAAAATAAAATATTTTTAAAAAAGAATGTTTGTAAGTTAATAATCTTTTCTGTAATAAAAATAGAACAGAATTTTAAAGATAAATAAGTGTGCTGAAGATAAGATACGCACTTGTATGACAAGGATGGATAAAAGTATTGAATTTCTCATGCAAAACCTAGGAACAAAACAGTCATGTTCTGATTCATGGCATTAATTTGAATGAAAATATTTCTCTTTAAGGAAGGAAATTGATCTTACCTATCTAAGCGGAAAGCAAAGAGCCTTGGGTGTCAAGCACAGCTCAAAATGAACTACCAAGTGCTTTGGTAACAGTTTAAGCTGAAATCTTTATCTATTTCCCAAGTTAGAACTTTCAAGAGATATACTCTGCAGGGAAAATGAAGGAAGTAAAACACTATAAATTGTCCCTGTTATAATGTCAGAATCACAAACAAATTTCTTGGTCTTCAGTATATAATAAAGAATAAAAAAGATTTTCATTGGAAAAACTGCCTCTCCCTGTACCTTTCCCACCCATTCAATCATGTTTCTTGTTATATCTAATCTAAAGCATATGCTCCTATTTTTAAAGATTGATGTACAAATTGCTTTCTTTAAACTCTCATACTCTCCCTTCATTCAAGGATGAATTCAGATTTCATTTAAAGCCTCCTGGTGTCCCTTCACACATGGTACCCCAGTGACACTCCTCAGGTTCTGCTTGTCCTGCTGAAGAGAGATCCACCCTCTCACCCACTCAGATTGCACTTTCATGTTCTAGCTTAAATCTCACCTCCTGTCTGCAATGTGACTCAGTGACATGAACTCTCACATCACATTCCTCTCATGAAATGAAAGTGTTTCTGTCTCTGCTATGTCAGTTGAAGTCACTGTCGCCTGGTCAAGCATGGTAGCCTCCTAATTGATTCCCTGCTTCTGTCCTTCAACTGTGTGGTCTATTCTCTATCTAGCAACCAAAATGCTATTTTCAAAATATATGATAAGTTTTCTGATTCCTTGAACAAATTCCTCCAGTGGCTTTCCTTCTCATTCACTCTGAAAGTCCAGTTTCTCTCTATAATCAAAGACCCATCTTCTGCCATGCAAACTTCACCTTCAACACAAGCCGTTCACTTCTGGCCTGATCTCTAGTGCCGATGCTGCCACCTACCTCCTTGATCTAAGATAGCAATTCTCTTTCCTAGCTTCACAGTGCTCTTCCTTTAGGTCTCAGCCAAAACTCCACGTTCTCAGAAATGCTGCTTCAGCCAACTAGATTGAGTTCTCTTCTTTTTGTCTTTATAGCACCATATTATAGTTTTTCATAACACATCACTTATGTGCTATTGTGTTTGGCCAATTCAGTTCTGGGTAAATAAATGGTCATAACTGAGTCAGCCAGAATTATCGTCAATGGCTTAGGCCACTCTTTACAGAGTAGTGGCTAATTAAATGTTTAATTAATACCATCCATTTTATCTCCCACTACCTTGATATGTACTATACTTTACCCATCATATCCAGGTATCTTTCTATTTGCATCCCTCTAAATTGATGTGGTGCAAACCACTATGCTACACTTCTGATACCAGCTAGAGGCTTGTACTTTGTAGGTGAATTGTCACTAGTGTGATTCAACGTGGGCTTATGGAACAATGGCTGTGTGCAAATGATTCTTGCTGGTAGAACACAAAAAATATTTTAAACATAGAAAGAAACGCTTCTTTACCTCTTATAAAAATAATATCATGGAATGGCCCCTGAGTCCCCAACTCCTGGATCCCCTGGTCTGGAGGGTGGGTATGCAGAATGAGTTGGCCGAGGTGCTGATTCCTTCCTCACCTCCCAGTTCACTGGTCCCAGTTCTCCAGCTGCTGGATTGGGGCTGCCTGGACCCTGCAAGCTTGCTGCAGAAGCAGGCCGCTTTATTCCACCTTCCTGGTTGAATGGCCCCTGGGTCCTCAACTCCTCAACTCATGGATCCCCTGCTCTGAAGGGTACTAACACATAGTGAGTTGGCCAGACTTCTCAGTTCCTTCTCCACCTCCCAGTTCCGCTGCTACTGGTTTGGGGTTGCCTGATCCCTACTAGCTTGCTGCAGAAGTGGCCCCCTTGCTCCACCTTCCTGACTGAGTGGCCTCTGGGTCCCCAACTCCTGGATCTCCTTCTCCAGTGGGTGCACATGAGTAGTAAGAAGGCCAGAGCTGCTAGTTCATTCCCCACCTCCCAGTTCCTAACACCTGTAACCTTGCTGCTGGCTTGGAGTGCTCTGGTCCCTGCGTGTGGGCTGTGGAAGCAGGCCTTTTTCTCGGGTTTCTTGATTGACTGGCCCCTGCATACCCAAATCCCTATGTCCCCAAGCCAGAGGAGGTACGGGCCACTGTAGGAACTGGCCTCATACCCCTGCCTCTCCAACTTCCTGGCTTCTGGTTCCCCACCCCAATCCTCATGTGCTGAAGCGTGCATGCAGGTGGAGAGAGTAGGCCAGAGCTCCCAGTTCCCCACCTCCCAATTTTCTCCAGGTACCTTGGATGTATTTGCTATCACCACAGTCTGTACATCTGCAGTTATAACCCCATTGTACACTAATCCAGTTCACTTTAAAACAGACCACTCACTGAAGATCCTACAAGGACAAATACTTGTTTCCCCCTCAACAAAATAAAATGTTTCCCCAAGATTGGTAGACCACACACACACACACACACACACACACACAAGTCAGAAACCTGAGAGCTCTCCACAAAGGATGAAAAGTCCCCCAATGGAAGTCTCCAATGAAATCACACAGAGAACAACAGAAATTGAGTCCCCAAATGAAAGCACAACAAGCAATGTGACCCTGATCAAAACAATTGCTGAACTGGAAGCAAGCCATCAAAAAAAACTAACAATCACATAAATGATGCAGAAGCATCTCTTAGAGCACTCAGCTTTTGTCACTAGGCTTAACTTAATTGCAGAAAACCATAGAAGCCCCAAAAGAGATATAAATGAATTGAAGGTGAGTCAACAAATGGAAGACTTCAATAACAGCCGATTAAGCTTAATTAAGACTTAATCTAATGCATGAATGAATTCCAGGAAGCATCAAGAAAATCAGACCCCAAACTGAAATCATACCTCAAAAAAAGAGATGGACACAATGCAAAAATCACACCACAGAAAAGAGAAGTCAAATAGAGCTGTTATAAAGCTCTCTAGAACCCTCCCTAACAGAGTCACTCATGTGGAAGACGGAACCTCTGAGCTGGAAGACAAGACAGAAGAAATTGATTGGGATTCCACAAACATTGCTAAGTTCAAAGAATCATGTGAACAGAATACAAGGGAACTCTGGGATATCCTAAAACAACCAAACATCTGGACCATGGGCACACCAGAAAGAGAAAAAAAATCCAGTCCAGAGGCATAGAGAACATATTCAACAAAAATACTGAAGAAAATGTTCCCAATCTTGCAAAGGAGAGGCCCATCCAGATATAAGAGGCTCACAGAACACCAAAGAGACAGAAGAAACTCTGCAAGGCACATCATAGTTAAAACTCTTAAAAATGAAAACAAAGAGAGAGTGCTAAAAGCAGCAATAGAGAAACAACTCACTACATACAAAGGCAATCCCATCATAATTACCTCAGCATTCTCAATGGAGACCCTGAAAGCCAGAAGGGCCTGGAATGGAACACTTCAAAATCTAAAAAGCTATGACTTCCAACCCAAGCTACTGTACCCAGCGAACGTAGCCCTCATAATAGATGATGAAAGGAAAACTTGCCATGCAAAAAGTCAAGTCTATGACTATATGAACACAACGCCAAACCTACAGAGAACACTTCACTGAATACTCCACACAGAAGAATCAAACAACCAAACTCAAGAGCCTACAAGAAGATGATCACAATAAACAAAACTAGACCAGGCTCAAAAAAGTACAAAACAACAAATGGAAGCACCCCATCATGGCAAGGATTAAATCAAACCTCAAAGTTATAACTTCCTTCATATAAGATCACAATGCTTTAAAGCTAGAAATTAACAACAAGAGACACATCAGGAAGCCCACCAGCTCCTGGAGACTGAACAACACACTTTTAAACAATGAATGGGTTGTGGAAGAAATAAAAAATGAAATTGTAAAATTCTTAGAATTGTGTAATAATAAAAACACAACTTCCCAAAACTTATGGGACACAATGAACGCAGTTATAAGGGGAAAATTTGTAGTGCTAAATGCCTTCATAACAAAGACAAAAAGATCCCAAATTAATAACCTAACTGTATACCTAAAGGTGATTGATGGAAAAACAAGAAGTGCAAGCCTAAGAGCTCCAGTCAGAAAGAAATAATCAAGATCAGGACAGAAATTAATGAACTGGAAACTACAAAAACAATTTTTAAAATGCAATGAAATGAAGAGCTGGTTCTTTGAAAAAATAAACAAGATTTTTTGACTACCCCCACAGTACAAGACCCACATTCCCCATTGATGAGGGTCCCTTTGGAGGGGGGAGGACAGGGATGAGGATAATGGAGTCACCAATATGAATGTAAAATTAGAATAATATAAACAAAATAATAAATTATTTTTTTAAAAAAACAAGATTGATAAACCCCTGGCCAATTTGGTCAAGCGAAACAAAGAGAAATCTCAAATTTAAAAAAAAAGTCTGAAATGAAAAAAGAAAGGTCACAACACACATCAATGAAATTGGAAGAATCATCAGGTCATACTTCAAGAACATATACTTCACAAAATTGGATAATCTAGAAGAAATGGACGAATTCCTAGTCACATACCACCTACCAAAACTAAGCTCAGAGCAGATTAATCTCCTAAACAAACCTATCATATCCATTGAGATTGCACAGGTAATCAAAATATTTTCTGGGCTGGAAAGATGGCTTAGCGGTAAGGCGCCTGCCTGCTAAGCCTAAGAACCCGGTTCCAATCTCCAGGTCCCACGTTTAGCCAGATGCAAAGTGACGCAAGGGCGCAATGCCGCACTTGACCACAAGGGGGCGTGCCCATCTTTATCTGTCTTCCTCTCCCTCTCTGTCTCTCTCTGTGTCTCTCTCCAAAAATAAATTAAAATAATTTTAAAAAATTTTAAAAAGTATTTTCCACCTTGATCAAGCAGAGATGCAAGGATAGGTCAACATGTAGAAATCGGTCAACATAATGCATCACATAAATAAACTTAATCACAAGAACCACATGATCATCTCAATTGATGTAGAGAAGGCCTTTGACAATACACAACACCACTTCATGATCAAAACTCTGGAGAGAATAGACATGGAGCGTATATCTCAACACAATTAAGGCTATATATAAAACACCTAAAGCCCAAATAATAATGGGGAAAGATTCAAGGAGTTCCCACTGAGATTGGGAACAAGGCAGGGTGCCCATTGTGACCAATGCCCTTCAACATAGTACTAGAAGTGCTAGCCCAAGAAATAAGACAAAAGAAAGAGATAACAGAGATACAATTGGAAAAGAAGACGTCAAGTTAACCCTGTTTGCAGATGACATGATCTTATACATAAGTGACCCAAAACGTCTCCATCTCATAACTTCTAAAGGTGATTAATACCTTCAGTAAAGTGACAGGATACAAACACACAATAATCAATAGCTTTTCTATATACAAAGGACAAATATACAGAGACAGTCCAATTTTCAATAACAAAAAAAATTAAATACTTTGGAAAAACACTAACCAAGGATGTGAAAGACCTATATAATGAAAACACAAAACAACTCAAGAAAGAAATTGAGAAAGACTTGAGAAGATGGAAAAACCTCCCATGTTCCTGGATAGGTAGAAGTAATGCTTTGAAAAAGGCAATTCTACCAAAAGCAATGTACATATTTAATGTGATACCAATAAAAATTCCAGTCTCATTCTTCACAGAGATAGAAAAAAAATGATCTCAAAATCCATATGGGTTGGCAGCAGGCCTCAGATATTCAAACATATTCTCAGTAAAAGAAACACCTCTGAAGCCGGGCATGGGGGCTCACGCCTTTAATCCCAGCACTCAGAGGCAGAGGTAGGTGGATCACAGTGAGTTCAAGGCCATCCTGAGACTACAGAGGGAATGCCAGGTCAGCCTGGACTAGAGTGAAACCCTGCCTCAAAAAAAGAAAGAAAGAAAGAAAGAAAGAAAGAAAGAAAGAAAGAAAGAAAGAAAGAAAGAGGGAAAGAAGGAAGGAAAGAAGGAAAGAAGGAAAGAAGGAAAGAAGGAAAGAAAGAAAGAAAGAAAAAAGAAAAAGAAAGAAAGACCTCTGGAGATATCACCATACACTATCTAAAGATATATTACAGACCCATAGTAACAAAAACAGCATGGTACTGGCATGAACACAGAAATATAGACCAATGGATCTACAGCTACTTGATCTTTGACAAAGGTGCCAATAAAAAATGCAGACTGGAGAAAAGACAGCATCTTCAACAAATAGTGTTGGACAAATTGATGATCATATATAGAAAATGAAACTAGACCCACTCACCATACACAAAAATCAAGTCCAAATGGATTAAAGACCTCAATATATGACCTGAAGACTCCTACTGGAAGAAAAAATAGGAGGAACTCTTCATGATATAGGGGGAAAGACTTCCTGAACAAAACCCCAGTTCCCCAGGAAATTAAACAATCATTCAATCAATGGGATTTCATGAAGCCTCAAAACTTTTACATGGACACACATACCATAAACAGAGCCAATAGATTGCCCACTGAATGGGAGAAATTTTTCACCAGCTAAACCACTAACAGAGGCCCAATATCTAGAATCTACAAATACCTCAAAAAAGTAAACAACAACAACAAAAAAATCAAACAACCCACTCCAAAAATAGGGCAGAGAACTGAATAGAGAGTTCTCAGAGAAAGAAATCCAAATGGCTAACACACACTTAAGAAAATGTGCAACATCCCTAACAAGTAGGGAAATACAAATTAAAACAACTATGAGATTCCACCTTACTCCAGAAAGAATGGCAATCATCAAAAAAAATCAAACAACAAATGTTGGTGAGGATGTGGGGAAGAGGAGCCCTCATCCACTGTTGGTGGAAATACAAACTTGTACAACCACAATGGAAGTCGATATGGAGATTCCTGAAAAGGACGAACACAGAGCTGCCAACAGACCCAGTTATTCCCTTACTGGGCATTTATCCTAAATGCTCCATGCTTCACTACAGAGATATTTGCTCAACATGTTTATCGGTGCTGAATTCATTATAGCTAAGAAGTGGAATCAACCCAGGTGTCCATCACTGGAGGAATGGAGACTAGAGTAATTTTAATAACATGTCCAAAGTGAAACAGTTATTAAGGAGTCAAACCAAATTTGCAGGTTAGAATACTAATCTTGGGACAGTCCATCTGTACATATGAACAAAAAAGAGAAAACTAACTAGATACTGAAAAAAACAGGAAAAAAGGCTGAAACCCCATGGCAGGGAAGGCAAAAATAAACACAGAGCTGGCTCAGGCACAGTTCCTCTGCAGGGGGCCAGGAAGCTGTGGACTGCCTGCTCAGCCTGCCTTTGCTCTGCTCCCAGGACTTCCACACTCCTGCTTACCCCCCCCCCCCCCCGCACACACACACAGATACCATTTTGTTCGAAACCAGAAACAAAACCCTTTTTGCCTTGATGCATTCTTAGGGCTACTATTTATTTCTCAATGCCTACTCATTATGTGATCAGATGTTTACACATGTTCTCCTTTCTTTGCAGTGACTTGGATCTGGCAAAGAAGGAATTTCTTTACTTGATAGCAGGAATCTCAATCTTGTCTTCAAATTAATATCACCTGGGAGACTTAAAATATAGACAAGCCTGGGCTTCAAACCATGGCAATTATTCAATAGTAATCGTTTGTGGGTGGGTCACTGCCATGGCCTTTCATAAAAGCTCCCAGATGAAATGATTTCAGTAAGTAGCTACAGCTCAGAATTGAACCCTAAACCCTGAATGAACTGTGGTTCATGGCTTAAAGCAATAGATCTGTGTTCAAAGGGAGCCAGCCACACACTGTGTGCTCTACTGCCTTAATTTATATGGAAGTTAATAGAGAAATTTATGCTAGAAATTAATAGAGAAAAGTACATACTTGTGCATTGTTAAATGACAAATGCAATAGCTGAAGCAATACTATTTTATATATATATTTTCAGTATAATTTCTTATAACCATGTTCCTGTCCTAACCTCACAAATGAGATTTGAGGACATGAGCCACTAGGGGCCACTGAGGACTCCCTGCTAATGCAAACTGTTACTTTGTAGCACCCCGCCCCCCAAAGTGACAACTGGAAAAGTTTCCATTTCCGGGACCATTTTCCCAGCTCAGTATATCGTGGGTATCATTTCCTCAACTGCTTTCTAAGCCTGAGATATGCTGACAGCTTCTTATTATAATTTCTCTTGTGCTTATGAAATCCCTTTGATCTTTTACTTACTCCTCCAGGACCTAGAAACATGCATGCATGTTGTCAATCATAGCTCATGAAATGTGAGAGAGGTCTAGTCCACATACAGGCTGCTGGTCTCACAGTGTCTCATTCAACCTCATATTCCTAATGGCTTTTTGAGTTCATCTGGTTCTAAACTGATCTCAGATAGTTTACAATGATCTCGGTAGTCTTGTGACTCTTATAGCTCTAAACACTTTGCCAGATTCCTTGTCATGCAAAATATCTAATTGATTGTGAGGGCTCTCCCAAGGGTAACATGGGTACCTAAAACTCTGACACCCAATTCTTCATCTTGCCAGCTCCTCATAACAGATCTTCAGAAGCTGACATCACCACCTTCCAATGTAGTTACCCAAGCCAGTACTCTGGATTTCTCCCTTCGTTTTCCTTTGCTTCATCACCTCCCATTTCAATAGGTCACTTAGCATTGCTGAGTTTTCTCTCCCTTATATTCCTCTGTTGACATCCTTGCTTATACTCCTTTCCCTCGTAAGCATTACTATAGAAAAGCTTCTGGAATGGTCTTTCCCAAACGAATAGACTATACGTCAGCCAGAATATAAAAGGAAACTGACTGCATTGTCATCCATGCCTCCCTAGGAAAGGTACCGTCCTGTCTCACAAGCTGGCCTCTCATATCTCCATGGATGATGACTGACTTCCTTCCTCTCCACTCACAACTCTTCCCTGCTTCCTCTGTCTGACTCGGTTCCCTAGAAATAATGTGTTGTTTGCGGTCCCTCTCCAGCCTGCTTTTAGCTCTCTACCTTTGGGTGGCTGTCTCCTGCACATCACCTAAGACTCATTTCTGTTCTTTCTTCTTCCAGGAAACTGAATCTTGTCTCCACTGTCATCTCAGAGTCTTCTTTGTTTTCAGATTGTCCCGTGCAATTCTCTGTCTTTATGGATACCACACTGTATTATAATTCATCATGTATTATAATTCCTTAAGTTCAATGAACACACTTGTATTCTCAGTAGACAGAGCCTGGTACTCAATGAGACATTATTGAATTACAAATGAATTCCTCCATGATACTCATTATGCCCTGTTTCCACTATACTTATTACTTTCTATTGGATTTACTGTGTCCTTTCTCTGTCTCTTCCACTAGATAATTAACTGTAGAAAGCTACCAAAACTAGGCATTATATATTTTTGATCTGTATTGTTATCTATGTGCCCTGACCATCAATAGGTGCTCTATTAAGACAACTAAAGCAAAGGAGGAGAAGAAAACACAAAGAATATCAAATTCCTATGAAATCATCTAGTGTATTTTGAAAATGTTAATATTACTCAAGAAAAGTTTGCAGTGCTATCCTTCATTTCTCTACTTAAATAAATGAAAAATGAAAGATTCCTGAATTGGAAGAGAAGTTACCATGTGAAGACATGGTTGGATGGATATTTGTCTTACAATAGCCAGAGCTGGATCATTTCAAGCTTCTGACAAAGATTGACATTTCACTCACTGAAAACCAAAGGAAATAATTCCTTCAATTTCTTGAATGGCTGGTGAAGAGACTGAATTTTGTTGTATCTGAATACAAGTGAGTTGTCTACCTTCTTAGTTCATCCACAATTATATTGAAAGAACATTAGCTTATGTAAAATCTCAAGTATCAATGATTTGAGATTCAAGAGTAGTATTTTTTAAATATTGTAGATGTATATCTTAAGATAGGCAGAATATAGTATTAATTAGTAATAAAAATAAAGCTAACATTGTTATGACTTGAAGTCAAAAAGGAAAATTGATATTTTCATAGTATGGCTATGGGATACTATGAATATTTAGAAAGTTTTGTTTATTCCATCTGTATAACCTCTTCTCACATCCAGATAACTTGCTAATAAGTGTAGCTATCTTGGGATTCTTACCCCACCAATTTAAAAGGTTCTTATTTGTCATATAACATGCTCCTTTCAGAACTAAAAAGAAAACATTTCTTAGTTTTCTCTGCTGTTCCTTGTGGGTGGAGAACTACAATCTGGAGGAGGATCTGTGAGCTCTGATGGTGCAGCTGTCAAGGAGAGTGACTCACATTCGAACTGACAACTGTTGACACCTGTCATAAGGCAAAAGGGTCTGTGAGCCAAAGCTTCTTTGGCTGAGAACATACTCCAGCCAGTCTTAGACACTGTGAGTAAGAACAAGAACTCAGGCTGAAAGGAAGTCATGAGCTCTGTTTGGGACTGAATGCTTTTGGTGAAGTCAAGCTGTTATGTGTGAAAACAATTTCTCTACTCAGCTGTATCAGAATCACCTGGACGTCTTGACAAAAATGCACATTTGTGTCTCAATCTAAAGCTATGATTTCGGAACCTTTGGAGGCTGAGCCCACAAATGTGCATTTTCCCAATCTCCCCAAGGAAGGCTAGCAGTAATACTGTATGTTGAGGCTATTTTAAGCCATATACATATTAACTATAACTACCGCATACTCAAAAGGATCACATTATTTTATAGAGACACTTAAAATCAACTGCTATTTAGATAATTCATTGGCAAGCTTTTGCAGTTTGTTAATAAAGAAATTACTTTGACTAGTGCTACCATGAATCCCAGAGTGTTAAGGTACCATGAGGGTTAATCTTGTCAACTTGATAGGATTTAGAATCACCATGGAAACAAATCTCTGGGCTTGTCTATAAAGGAATTGCTAGGTTAGGTTAGTTGAGGTGGAAAGACTCACCATAACTGTGCTAAGAGTTTATTGCTAGGGGACATGGATGGTATACAAAAAAGAAAGTGGGCTGAGCACCAACATGTATCACTTCTGTTTCCTCATTGAAGTAGCAATATGACCTGCTGCCAAAATGCTCCAGCCATCATGACTTCCATGCCATGACTGACCATACGATCACTAAAATAAACCCTTGCTTCCTGAAATCCCTTTTGTCACAGCAATGAGAAAAGTAACAAATACAGGTAGAAAGGTGAGAAGGGTTGTGAGGGTCTAGAAAACTCAGCTCATTGAGTTCAGTCCATATCATCCTGACTTTCCTACATAGCAATCCAAAAGCAAACCCTTCAGTTTGTATTTTTATGGTGTATCCTTATAGAGACTATGTTAATCCTTATGACAACTCAGATTATTTTGTGAATACAATATTATAATTGTAAATAGGATTGGATCAATCACAGAAAAATCTAATTTCACAATCTAATAACCAGCATTGGGCTTGGCAATCCATGCATATTTTGGAATGTCATAATTATTTTCAAGGCAACATTTGGGATATTAGAAAAGAATACAACTGAGTAAAGGAAAGGTAGAGGGAGGTCTAATCAAAATCTAAGAGGATATAAATAAGTCATATGGAGACTTACTTTTCTGGACAATGGAACACTCAGAAACCATAGAATGTTACTAGAAAATTTTCAGTGCCAGGGAGGGAATACCTTCCAGTGAGTTGTTGGCTGGGGAGGTCCCTGATACCCCAAAACATTACAGGCCATTGCCGAGGCTCTTGGTTTCCCACCAGGAATAGATGGTAAGACCCTATTGCTGAAGACTCCACACATCTTGGTGGCAAGGTCACTGAGAAATCCTGCTGGAGCTGAGCTGAAAGCCTCCTCCAGGTGGACCAGCTGACAGAAAGTTGGAAAAAGCTACGCTGCATGGAGTTCAATGGCAGAGAGAAAACACCAGTGAAGATACTCAACAGTGAACACTGCAAGCTTTAAATTTGGCCAGCCAGGCCAAATGAGCCAACAAGAACAATAGTGGCATGTCTGTTATGGGGGAAACCAACCACTCTCTAATTGGACTTGGAGGCCCACTCCATGGGAGGGAATACATCCCCGATACTGAAAACCTATGACAGGGATAGTCATGAGCCCTAGGGGTGTAACATCTGCTGGTATCATGCTAAATGTATATACTATGCACACCAAACTGCCCAGTCAGCTCTTCTCTTAATGTCCACACCCATATATTAATGCTACTCTCACCTATACTTAGAGAAGCTTCGCTTTTCAGATGGTGGCGACCTTGGGATGACTCAGAAGGCACTATGGTGCTGAGAAGAAGGCACAGAGGAGTGCTCAGCACTGAAATGTCTCAAACCCACCTTCCAAGGCTCAGGGTCCATTGCGGAAGAGGGGCCGAAAGAATCTAAGAGCCAAAGGAAGAGTAGGACTCCTTACAACATGTTCCTCCAGACACAAAATGGCCTGGATATCCATGCCTTCACAGTGCCTGACACTACCTACACAAAACCATCATAATAGGAGGAAAAGATGATGACATCAAACTGAAAAGAGAGACTGATCGAGAAGGGGAGGGGATATGATGGAGAGTGAAGTTTCAAAGGAGAAAGTGGGGGGAGGGAGGGAAGTACCACAGGATATTGTCTACAATTAAAGAAGTTGTCAATACAAATAAATAATTTTTTATTATTATTTTATTTATTATTTTTGGAGAGAGACACAGAGAGAAACAGATAGAGAGGGAAAGGAAGACAGATAGAGATGGGCGCACCAGCAGTCTCTCAGCTGCTGTGAACGAAATCCAGATGTGTGCGCCCCCTTGTGGGCAAGTGCGGCCTTGCACCCTTGTGCCACTTTGCATCTGGCTAAACGTGGGACCTGGAGATTGAAACCGCTGGAGATTGGAACCAGTGTTCTTAGGCTTAGCAGGCAGGCGCCTTAACTGCTAAACCATCTCTCCAGCCCCAAATAAATAAAATTTTTAAAAATTTTTTTGAATAATACCACACCTGAATATTCAACATGTCTTCATGTTGGCATGAAATTAAAGACCAGACAAGCAATCATGGGTACAGACAAAAGGTATTATATCTCTGCCTGTTGAGATTATTTTGTGCAGGACCGGAAAGGAGAGCCATTGCCTCTGTTTCTGTCTAGGCTTGCTGAGTTTCCCAACTCTAGTTGTAAGACTTATTTTTAAGGACAGACAACTTCTGATGTCTTCCAAAAGTAGTGAGTGATCTGATCATCCTGTCTAAAGCTGTTCCTACTGTACATGTTGACATGGATACTAAATCTACAAGGCTGGGGTGCATATTTTTCAGGAGACAGACTTATCATTGGTGTCCTGGGACATGGCCAACATCTATAGAGGAATCCAAACGTTACACAACTGAAAGCCTTTGGTCCTGATATCCAAGCTGGCAGCCTTCTTCCTGTGGTTTGATTCCAGGGATTTGCTGTGTTCTCTGTCACCCTCTAGCAATACAGAAAATGTGAAAGCCAGACTGCCTACACCCACTACTCAGCTGTCTTTAGGACACCTGTTCTTAGGATTACTTGTTTTGTACCCAGAAAATTAAAGTAAATTTAGTAGCAAAAGCGAAAACACATAATGAAGTAAATCTACTGTGCAGACAGGAACTGAATTCTTATTTAAAACATGAATTATTTAAGTAACCTTATACTTAATATTTATATCCCTGATCTTAGCTTCCTCTTGCCTTTTTTCCTTACAAACTTAAGTAATTGTATATACAGATAATTTTGAGATTTTTTTAAAAAAGAAAGCCACAATGGTTATAAAGTCAGAAAGATGAAATCATGTCCAGACATTCAGACACTTTAGCAAGAGGTAGACTGCAACTTCAACACTGTGTTCCAACACCACCATGACTCATAGAAAGGTCTCTCATGCAAATTTTCTAGGAGACAGTGTTCCAAGAGCCATGGAGCTACCTCTGGGGATACATTAATCCACCTTTACGAGCGATCCTTTGAAAGTATTTTTCCCAGTTGTGTGTCCAAATCATAAAACTAAACTGCTCTCTCGAGTCTTTTTCCTTTTGAACTTTGCATATGAAAACTTTCACCCTCTGATGACAAACTGTACTCACTCCCTTTTATACTTTAAGTTTTAGTGCAAATCTTTAGGCTCACACCAACTCCTTAAGATTGATTTTACCAGAAAGACCAATTTCAGAGTTTCTAGAACTTGTTTTCACAAGTAGTTAAACTCTAGAATAAGTCTTCCAGATCTGTGTGAAGTAGAGAGGAATGGAGATTTATGTTCTTATCCAATGCCTCCTTCTGACACGAGGCCCCAGAACCAAACCGTCAACCAGGGAAGGCAGTCACTTTCTATCTACAGTGTAACATGCAAAGCTCATTCAGCAGCACATTACATAAGGTTGGAAAGATTCTTAGAGTCTTATTGTGAGCAATCTGTAGTATTGATGTGCTAAATGTATATATATATATTTTTTTTTTTTTGAGGCAAGCCCAAGAGACTACCTTTTTACGTGAGAGTGAGAGAAAGAGAGAGAATTGGCATGCCAGGGCCTCCAGCTACTTCAATCAAACTCCAGATACATGTGCCCCCTTGTGCACATGTGTGACCTTTGTGTTTGCATCACTGTGCATCTGGTTTACGTGGGACCTGGAGAGCAGAGCATGAATCCTTAGGCTTCACAGGCAAGTGCCTTAACAGCTAAACTATCTCTTCAGCTCTGTATATGTATATTTTTAAAGCTAGATAGATATGTAACACTGTTCATCACATATTAACTTTTGTGTCACAGAAAGAGGAAAAAGAGTATATATGAAATCTTTGCCTACATTGATATAAAAGAAGCACTGAGTAAATAAGAAATCTATTAGGCATTGTGGAGCAAGAGTGGGTATCGGGGGAGGGAAGGGGTTGGTCGGAATCAGAATGGAGGAAAGTTTTCTTGTTGTAGCTTTTATGTACTGTTGGAATTTTGAGTCTTTTAAAAATTCAAATGGTCCCATAGAAACATATGATCTCCCTTAGTAAGTGTGTATCTTACTTTTGAAAGTAATGATGGTAACACTTGGCACTTGGGTCTGTATTCCAGGACATTTTCCTATATCCACAACTTTGAAAATGACATGTTTCTTGTGAAAAAATAGACCATGATTAAATTACTATTTTTTAATGTTCATTATATATATTATTATATCATATATATTATTAACAAGGTGTTTCATACGGACACATCATGTGTTGGTATCCTCTTTTCCCTCGTCCCTGTTCATATTCCATTGAGGACTCTCCTCAGTAGAGTTGTAGGAATTTCCCATGGGGTTGTAGTTTATGTGTTGTGGGAGCAGTAATCAGTTATTTGGTGGGGGGGGGAGTGCCTCTGGGCATGACGTCCCAACCCGTGGCTCTTACAATCTTTCTGCCCCCTCTTCCACAAAATTCCCTGAGCTGTAGTGGGTGAGTTTTACGTCTACTTCAGTGGTGAACTCTTAGGAGCCTCTGGATCTCTACTTTGGTTGGTGTTCAGTATCCTCAGGGTCTGTCTCTTACGCCCTGGTGCTGATTATGAGGAACAGAAAGGAAGCAGCACTCTTGCTCATCTCCCCTATTCCTCTGTGGATTCAGCTATGGCTTGACTAAAGTGCGAGGTGTCATTTATCTCCAGCAGTCTCTCTACCTTCTGGACCAGGAAACTGGGAAAAGCCCCTGGGATCAGGGATCTGGCCTACTCACTCTGCACCCACTGCACACACCCTCAAAATTATTATTATTATGACTAAAAAGCCTAGTACAATTGAGTAAAAATGAATATTAAGTTTTTAATCATCATTTTCCATCAATAAATTGGCATTCTTTCTTCTGTTAGTAAAACTACAATAGGGAATAAAAATCCTCTACCTCCATTTCATCCTTTATAGCACCAACCTATAAGGGAAATTGATTATCACTTAGTGAGAGATGAATACATTAGGTACATATCCCAGGCTTTACTGATTTAGGATACTTAAATGACTTGCCCAAATTGCTAATCTGGCATGCATGCCTAATTCTTCCTGATTAGAAAGCTCTCATTCTGCTCACAGGGCCACTTTAGACACTCAGGAGGCCTGACTCCACTTGAGAGAAGTGATACGCTGACTGGAGATGTTGAACTGGCAAGCTGGGGGACTCAGGCAGGCATCCTAAAAATTAAAAAAAAAATGGTGAGAAGTTCTTCATTTCCTTTCCTGCTCAGACATCCACATGTCATCCCACTGCCTATAATGAAAACAGGTTTTGGAAGTGTGTGTTAGAAAAATGATTTGCCTATAAACTATCCAATGTAAGAAAGGAAAGAGTGTCTTGTTATTGATTTCCTAACCTGAGGCTTTATAATTCTTTCTATTTAAGTGTTTCGCTGGGGCCTGGAGAGATGGCTTAGCAGTTAAGCATTTGCCTGTGAGGCCTAAGGACCCTGGTTCGAGGCTCAATTCCCCAGTACCCACGTAAGCCAGATGCACAAGGTGGTGCATGCATCTGGAGTTCGTTTGCAGTGGCTGGAGGCCCTGGTGTGCCCATTCTCTCTCACTCTCTCTCTCTCTCTCTGTCACTCTCAAATAAATAAATAAAAATAAACAAAAATTTAAAAAATGTTTCACTATTTAGGGGCCTAGCTAATAAAACACATAGAATATATAGTCACCCGTTGGAGGGAATGTCACTATCATGGTGTTATGCAGGGTCATTCAAGTCATTGAAACTTAATAGCAGTAGCCATGATGAGTTACCCCGCTAGTCTTTCTCACATGTCACCAGTCTATGTATAAGCTATAAAAGACAAAAATATGCAAATGGAACTATATCAAATTAAAACATTTGACTATGAGAAAGAATTTGTTATAAAAATGAAAAGGCAAACACCAGAAGAAGAGAATGCACTCACTTTACAAAAAAAATCATGCCCAGAATATATAGATAACTCATACATCTGTGTGGTCAAATTATTTGATCACATACTTCTCAAAAGAAGTGTGTGTGGGGGGTATGCCTCTGTACAGATCAGCAGCCTTAGTCTATCACAGAGATACAAATTAAAGACACAACGAAGTCACTAGGAGATCTGACTTCAAAGCATCAGTAGTGTCAAGAACACAGAGGATAGGGAGACAATGGCTCTCGTGCCTTTCATCTCTACTCAAGAAAGTAAAAGGCAATGGGAACTTTGGAAAACTGGTGGATAGCCCTGTACAGAGCTAAATGTGCACTTACTGGTCTTAAGCATGCACCAAGCAAAATATCTACACAAAGACATGAAAGTCAATATACTAGCCAAAACAAAACAACAGACTGCAATAAAAATTTCAAGAATGGACAGATAATGCTGGTTTATTTATGTGGAGGAATAATATTAAGAAGTTAAAATAAAGCCAAGCAAAATTGAGCTACTGACACATATAGGCTTCAGGTGGATCTAAAAACATTGCACTGAGTGAAAACAGGCAATACAACAAAAATAAATACTGCATTATGCATGCTTCTTGTATGTAATTCCAGGAAAGGCAAGAGACAGCCTAAGGCCAGGGTTGACTGCAAGAGAGCATTAAAAAAGTTTGAGAAACCGGGTGTGGTGGCACACGCCTTTAATCCCAGCACTCAGGAGGCAGAAGTAGGAGGATGGCCATAAGTTCAAGGCCACCCTGAGACTACGGAGTGAATTCCAGGTCAGCCTGAGCTAGAGTGAGACCCTGCCTCGAAAAAAAAAAAAAAAAAAAAAAAAAAATTGGGAAGTGATATCCTTCTATCTTGATGGTGCTTGTGAGATACACAAAGGTATATATTTTTCCTTTTTTGTATGTGTATGTAAGGTGTTTATACATGTGTGTATACATTTTACATGTATATGGGTGCACATATGCATGCAGGTGCACGTGCATATATGTGCATGTATATGGAGGCGAGAGATTGCCATCTGGTGTCTTGTTCAATTCCTCTCAAGTTATTTACTGAGGCAGGATCTCTCACTTGAATTCAGAGCCCACCCAGTCAGCTAGAAACAGGCTCTGCCTCTCAAGTGCTGGGGTCACAAGCACCACCACACTCATTAAGCAGTTACATGGCTGCTGAGGATCTAAACTCAGGTCCCCATAATTGTGTGGCTCTTTATCCACTGAGTCATTGCCTGAGTCCTGTGGTATACATTTTTCAATATTCATTACACTGTATACTTAAAGTAGGTGAATTTTATTTTATATGATGTATACCACAACAAAATTGCCTTGCAAAAATGTTTTCATCCAAATCAAGTTCTTCTTTAGAGCTACTATAAGATACAGAGTGAATTAGAAAACATTATGAATGTGTTTCTACATTCTGGAAAGGAGATTTAAGTGGAGATGAATGATGTAAAGGGTTTGCAATGCCAAGGGTATTGTAAGCAATCAACAAATATTAATTGTTATTGAATCTTATCTTTTACAGTTCTTATGTGGAAAATAGGAGAAGTTTCTTCAGAGACAGACAACTATAAAATAAATACTGAGAAACGTATGCAGGAAAAGATTGAGTCTGTGGTTAGGCATCTAAGCATTTTGGTACTACATGTTATGTATGCTCTTTCTTCTTTTGTGACTTATAAGATGTTACTTGTATTTATCTACCAAACTGTGATGTATTTGTTAATATTAGAGTCATTTGGTATACATGTCTTTTATTGACCATTATATTTTAAGCACACATTTTCAGATTTGTAATAGATTTTTAAAAAATATTTTATTTATTTGAGAGAAAGAGGGAGGGAGGGAGAGAGAGAATGTATTCACCAGATCCTCTAATCACTGCAAACAAACTCTAGAGACGTGCAAAACGTTGTGCATCTGGCTCATGTGAGGACTGGGAAATCAATCCTGGCTCCTTAGGCTTCACAGGCAAGCACCTTAACTGCTAGGCCATCTCTCCAACCCCTGTAATAGATTTTGAAAAAATAGGCACTATATCAAATGACTGTTGTGTGGCAATGATTTATATAAAGTTGTGATCAAAGCTGGGCATATTGTTGATAATTATACTGACAGTTTCATCTTCAAAGGTCTTTCTTCTTCAATATTAGTTAGTTAACTGACAATTTAAAATGACAGTTTCATTTATTTAATAAAATTAATTAATATCAAGCAATGCTAAGTATTTTTGCCTTTTGCTTAATTTGCACATTAACCTAGAATCATTTATTATTTCACTTGTTTATTCTCTAAGACAAGAGGGATAGAGCCAGGAGTGGTGGCACATGCATTTAATTCCTGTTCTGGGTGGCAGAGGTAGGAGGATCACCATGAGTTCAAGGCCACCCTGAGACTACATAGTGAATTCCAGGTCAGCCTGGATTAGAGCAAGACATTTCCTCAAAAAAAAAAAAAAAAGAGAGAGAGAGAGAGCGGGATACAACTCTCCCAAAGGGTATTTGTCTAGGGCAGAATCTTAAAACTATGAAGAACAGTAGAAATATTGAAAGTAGATGGTAGAAGAGCTGAGCTCTAGAAAATGAGAGACTTTGAAGAGTTAAAGTGAAGAGATGAGGATACAAGCTCCAGTTACTAAGTGCAAGAAAAAACATGACGGGTACAGGCGTCAAGGATTCCAACACTCAATGCTTTGGAAGTGCAACTACAGGAACTGCAGGAGTCTTCTACCTTGAGCACTTATAACAATTAGCCTTGGCTTTGAAAATTCACAAGCCAGAGGCATCTAGTTCTCAAGGCTTAGCTCTAAAAGCCTCTGGGTTTGATCCAGCACATGAGCCTTTGGAACTTGAAAGGTCAGCACTCAGGGAGCTGCTACTTGTCTATATGTGAGCTCATAGAGAAAAAAAGAGCGCCAGCCATCCATTTGTGACATCTGAATAGATAAATATTGCCAGAAACCATATGCTAAGTTCTGTAAATAAAGATTATTATGTGCTCAAATACAGAAACAAATATACAATGTATATTTTATGGGATACATCATAAAAGATTTATAGAAAGATAATGCCAGTAAAACTGTGATCACTTTGTTCATTAACTATATAACCATCTCAATCAAATTTAAGATCATTTGGACACGTAAATTTAGGTGGTCTTTAATTGATAATGTAAATAAAAGTTTAGTTTTGTGGTCAATAAATTTATGGTGATTTTCCTAGGCGAAGTTTGCAATGCTTTCTCTGCCTGTATACTTAGGCACTCATACGTATGGTAAAAATCAATAAACTGAACCTAGGCATGACCTTAATTTACAGGAAGACAGTCTAGGGGGTCATTAGTGAACTAGGAAATTATCACATAGTTAGAAAGTGACCTTAGAGGAAAGTCAAAGAGGTTAGTTAAGAACTTTCCTCAAACAGATGAAACATTTTGGGCAGGTCCTACTTGAAATGTCATTTTCTTGGAAATGATTTTCTGGAATTCATTCCTTCAAGTACATATCCAGCTCTTATCCAATAGACGAGAACCATAGGCTTTCGTCCGACTTCTTCATAAAATTCATGTTTGTAATAATTAGTGATGGGAATATTTTCTGTCTCCTTTACCATGATCCACACAGAAAGGATATGTTTCTATCTTTCTCATATAATAGGCACCTAATAGCTATGAATGTGTTTATTAATGTGTTCATCATGTGTTTATTAAATAATGATAATTACAACAAAAATGCAATTTAAGGAAATAGTGCTTTCAATTAGCTGATGAGGTACCTATGGTAAAAACACTTCTATGTTACAACATTAATTCTGTCCATTTTAATAAAAACTAATTAGATAATATATTTCCTACTATACTATTGAGTGTTATTATAAAACCCAGGCTCTATTAAATACATAAGATGCTTTTTAGGAATATGTCGAATTCCATTTTATCATAATTAAACATCAAAAGAGAAAATTCCACATAAAGCAAAAGTAGGACAAATTTCTTCAGATATTATATAGCCTTGCTTATATCCTTCTGTCTTCTGCTTTATCAGATCATTCATGATATACCAATTTCCATGGTTTTGTGAAGACTGAATCACCTTCAGTTAAAGAAATCATACCTAGTATACTTTGTAATATTAACCTCCTGGAAAGGCTGTATTGGTCAAAAAAAACACACATTGTTTCAAGGAAAACACTGTCAGAATATATCATATACTATTTGACCCACTCCTAAAATTTTCTAGCTTGGCATGATCATGATATGAGTAGAATTTTTCCATATAGCAAGTAATTACTATCTAGTTTACTTTTAAGTGATCATAAATTCTATCACAATTAAAAGCATTAAAATTTATCTGAAACTTGGAAATGAGGCGTAAAGGCTAGAAGTTCATCTCATAGCATATAAGGATCACAACCTCCCCAGGAATGTGTGGATACAGACTGCATCATTGTTAGGAACTCTCTGTGATGATGCAGATGCTATTCGCTATGACAGCCTGAGACTCAGCAAGTGCAGCTATCCAGAACATGAAAAGGGGACGGCATGCCATTTGCGATGATGCATGCCAGCAATCGTAGAATTTGGGAGGCTAAAGCTGGAGGGTCATGAGCTCTAGATCATTCTGAGCTACACAGAAAGACTCTAGTTTACAAAAACAAAAACAAACAACAAAAAAATCAGATAAATGACTAGGGAGAAATTTTTCATAAAATTTAATTTTAATTAGTTTAATTTTATAACATTATAGTCAAGTAGGAACACATAAATAGCTAGTACTACCTTATATACACTGGGAATCTATGTCTAATGTACAAGTTTACCTCAATTAGTATTAATTAAAGATCTAGAAATTTTACTTATTAATATGCACAATTTTGTAGATGTGATGCAAATAATCCTAGGCCTAGTGAAACAACCTCAAACATTTATGACCTGTTGGATATTTGCCAGTTTTCCATTTGTAAACCCAGCAATTTTATTCTAATCTACCTTTGTTACACTGTCTTTGTTCACGTATTTTCTCACATTTTTCTGAACCATTCATACCATCCAGTTCCATTATTCCTGAATAAGTTATATAAAATTATTTACATAGCATACATTTTATATTTTCCAGAATCATATTTGAAAATATTTAAACATCTCTAGATGCTAACCTGTAAGACACTGAAAAATTACGCATTGCTTTCAAGACTTTTCAAATAGTCCCTACTAAATCACAAAGATTGATTCTTTGCTTTATAA
Organism: Orientallactaga sibirica; assembly: GCA_036365145.1. Lineage (NCBI taxonomy): Eukaryota > Metazoa > Chordata > Mammalia > Rodentia > Dipodidae > Orientallactaga > Orientallactaga sibirica. The sequence goes on along the minus strand of JAEOAD010001412.1, from coordinate 386,490 downwards.
AAACAAAAATCCTAGAAATAACTAGGTTTGTTTTGGTGGCTTCACATTAACAAATTTGTCCAGTAGCATTACAAGAGCATTGGAAGTCTTGTGAGATCAGAAGAAATGCTCATTATCCCTTAGGAAAAGTGTATAAATTAAAATGTTAGTAAACATTTCAGAATCATGTGCTTTTTGAGAAGGCCTTGAGGGATATCTCTGCCTTTCATAACGTTCTTATCTTCAAAGCAAAAACATTGATTCAATCACTATGAGAACTTACTAAAAGAATTTTACTCCCCTCTATCTAATATTCTTAGTTATTGTAATACACTAACTGTGACCAATCAGGCTTGTAGTATTTGCCTCTTGGTTCTTACACAAAGACTGTGCTACAAGCAAAATCAATACCTTCAGGAAAGGACACACCCAAAGCCACAGACAGACCATGCAAGTGCTCCTCCAAAAATAGCTCCTGGGAACAGGCTTGGAAACACATGGCTTTGCATCTTTCAGTCTACTAAGGGAAAGTCATGATCTCCTTGGCTACTTCTAGTTGATTATCGAATACCCTTCATGGAAGCAGACTGCTGTTCCTAGATCCAAGGCAAAGAAAATTAATCAGCAACACTTAAATGAACTCATGAGGGAAATGTCAGTGTTGGTATAATTTTAGCTTTGGGGTTTTTAATAAATGACAAAAACTGTTTACATTCCTTCTTAAACTATGTTTAACTATTTTCTTATTAGACAGTACTTCTGTAAACTGAAGTTTAATGTTCTAGCTAGCTTTTTAAGTCTCAGTAACTTGCTTAGAATTTGAAAGCAAATATTTCCAGAGTCTTCCTGCTTTGCACCAGAGCCATTACAAATTTGTGCCCCTTTTTAGCACAACGTAACTACACAAACTAATATAGCAACCAAGGCTATCCTTAGAATGTCATATTTGAGAATACTTATTTTATCAAGTATGGTTGCTCATGATTTAGGGGCACATGTGGACTGTTTTCAAATCCTTTCTCGATCTTTCCAGATAAATAAAGAGGTGAGTTCTGAAGGTTGGGCCCCTTACCAAATCTGAGCCACTTCTAGAATGAATATTTCACCTTGATTTAAGCATACTATTAGTGAAATCTCATGGAAAGAATGTTTGAGGGTTGGCTTTCTATCTTAGGATAGAGGTAGACATAAAAAGTCCAACCAAAGATAGCTTTTGGAGATTTCCAGACAAAAGTGAAGGTTGTGAACTTAGCGATTGCTATATTCCATGCTAGAATGGGAAGTTCAAGGATAACTATATAATTTATCAGTGCTCTTAGTGCTTCTACAAGAATGACATCCCTAACCATCAGGGAAAGGCAAATTGAAACAACCATGAGATTTCACCTTACCCCAGTAAGGATAGCAAACATTTAAAAATCAAATAAAAACAAATGCTGGTGAGGACGTGGAGAAATAGGAACCCTCATTCACTGTTGATGGGAATGCAAGATGGTACAACCACTGTGGAAAGCAATATGGAGACTCCTAAAAGGGTTGAGTTACCAACAGACCCAGTTATTCCCTTACTGGGCATTTATCCTAAAAGCTCCATGCCTCTGTTCAGAGAGATTTACTCAACCATGTTTATAGCTGCTCGATTCATAATAGCTAAGAACTGGAATCAACTCAGATGTCCATCATTAGACAAATGGATAACCATGATGTAGTATATCTACAGAATGGAATTCTACACAGCAGTAAGGAAATATGATGCAATGAAATTTGAAGAAAAATGTTCAGACTTGGAACAGATCATTCTCCGTGAACTCACCCAATCACAGAAAGACAATCATCACATGGTCTCACTCATCTGTGGCTCCTAACGTGGATCTGCCCGAGATGCTGACACACCTAATAGGCATGTCAAGGACGGGACAATAGGGAGGGTGGGGTGAAGGGAGGGTAAGGGAGGGGGCGACACAAAACTGGACCCAAATGGAACTGGTACCATAAAATTCTATATCCTAAAGACAGACTAAAAGGTTGAACCTTCATCAGGTCCTTACAGGGAACACCTGAATCTAAGGGCCCTGGAGAGGGTATGATAAAGACTAACCTTATTCTTCTCCTGTTTCTTTCTCTCTCTTTTTTCTCTTTTTCTCTTTTATATTACGTAACTTTTCCTTTTACATATGTACCTTTCACATTTACCTGAGAGTTATGATTTTTTTCTTTATGAAGTTGTATTTCAACAAGTATGTTGAAGCAAGAGCAGGTTGAGACTCAGTAGGCATGGCTCCCCTTTCAGATCTGGTATGGAGTAACAAAGGAATCTTGCAGCTTCAAGATCATCATCATAGGATGTTAGCCAAGATTTCGGATACTTCTATCAGTTTAAATATTTTAAAACTGAAATGTTAGATTACAATAATGTAAGTGGAATGTTATTGTAAGAAAGAAACTTGTGCATTCTGTAAAAAATCTAGAAGAGCCTGGGAATACACTAAGTATTTTCATCATAGTATTGTGATGCATTCTAAGTGATAAAGCACCATTTAAATAATGACTCTGCCAAAAGCAATGGCTCTCTAATTGAGTCAGTTATACCTCAGAAAGGCAACTTCTGACATCCACAGAGAAAGACATATGATCTATGTCTTTTTCTTTTGTTTTACTTTTGCCAAACATAATATAAAGTCACTCTTTATCATACAGCATATGTAATGCTCAGATAAAAAGCATTCTTGCCCTTGATAGTCTGCCAGAACAATTGCTATAGATCTACAAAGCAGTTTTGATTAAGTTTAAATTTAGACAAATAGAAAGTGTAAAAACTAAAAATTTGTAAAAGAACATTGGAGTGGTCAAGATCATGAAAAAGTCCTGTATCCTAAGCTTATTTTTCTACAGTTTATATAAGTGAAAAACATGATAATAATTAATTAAACATAGACAGAAATATAATACTTAAAACAGTCATGTGGGGCTGGTGAGATGGCACAGCACTTAAGGAACTTGCCTGCAAAGTTCAATGTCCTGAGTTTATTGCCCCAGAACCCACAAAAAGCCAGAAACACAAAGAGGCACACACATCTGGAGTTTGCTTGCAGCAGCTGGAGGCCTTTGCGTGCTTATTCTCTCTGTCTGTCTCTCTTCTCTCTATCTCTCTGTGCTGGAAAAATAAATAATTTTTTAGGCCAGTTAAATTACTCTGAGATTCTACCAATAATAGATTTGATTGGCATGAATTTTAGATGGTTGGAAGATATTTCTGTATTAAAAAATAAGGATAATTGGACCAATTTCCAGTGTTCTATAGTACAGTATGGTAAAGCAATTTATTATGCACACTTTAGCAGTACTGAGATGAAAACCAGGGTTTGATTTATGTTAGGCAAGCGCTTTGTTGTATATTTTCTAAAGAACTAAAACAGCGAACTTTGAAGGTTCCTAATACAAAGCAATGATATATGTTTAAGGAGACAGAAATGCTAATTACACATTGCTTACATGAATCAAATTGTCACCCTGCACTCCCTATATTTTTAAGGCAAGCCCAACAGACTGGCCTTTTTTTTTTTTTTTTTAAGCAAGAGAGAGAGAGAATGTGCTTGAGAGTGAGAGAGAGGATTGGTGCACACAGGCCCTCCAGCCACCACAAACAAATTCCAGATGTGTGTGCCCCCTTGTGCTCATGTGTGACCTTGTGTGCTTGCATCACTGTGCATCTGGGTTACATGGGACCTGGAGAGTCAAACATGAGCCCTTAGATGTAACAGGAAAGTGCCTTAACTGCTAAGCAATCTCTCCAGCCCATATATCTTTATGACTATTTGTCAATTAAAGATTAAAATAAAATGAAAGCATGAATATTCCAATATAAACCAGTTTTTAAAAATCAAATTATGCATTAATTAAAATTCTGAAAATGAGGAGTTACCTGTAGAATATGATAGTTATCAAAGTTTGCCCAGGTGACATTGGGAATTTGAGTCAGAATCATGAGTTCCTCATAAACCAGGACGCTTGTGCCACAACTACCCTGAGTCATTTATAGATTTAATTATAATGCAAATGCAGTTGAGTAGAGAAATTTTTAATTTTCCCCTGCAGAAATCTAGTTGTTTTATCAAATTTCTAAACAGTATACTGTGGTAAGAGGGGGGAAATTTTGGTCTGTTTAGAAACACCCCAACAAGATACATAAATAAAACTGTTTTTTTTAATGTGATCAAATGAGAGTTAATAACCATTTTCAGACAGTTTTTAAGATTGTTAAGTCTGAGCTATATTGTTTTGTGGCATTCTGTTTGCTAATTTGAATTGTCTGCTTAAGACACAAAGAAACTTTTCAATACTGTGATTATATGATATTAATTACATGATATTGATCTTTCATATGTGCTGAGAATTGCTTTGTATTGTGACTTATTAACTTTTTTAAATATTTGTAAATTAAAATAATGGTTACGCATGTTAAAAAGAATAACTTTTGTTGGTTGTAGGTTTCATATTGACTTGAAACTATAAATTCAAAATTTCAATGCCATTAATTTTATGGAACAAAGTCTGAAAGGATTTTGGTCAAATCTTTCATTAATCTGTGTATTTGTCTTTTTCTTCTTTGTTCTTTTCATGGTATGCTATTACATGATTACAGATTCAAGGTGGACATACTGTACTGGTGAATGGTACAGTAATCATTATTTCACAACTCAGGTCCCAATTATGCTGTCTTTGAAATTTGCCTACTATGATTACTACTGCTCCAGTTTTTATTTTAGAAGTGCCTATTGAGTATTTATGCATTATAATTATGCCTTGTTAAATGACAATAACTTGTTCCTAAAATCCTGTTGCCAAATAAAAACTTGAAATACAAAATAAATGTTGTCATTATTTTAATAGCAAGGATTGTGTTTTATCACAACCCAAGATTTTTAAACAATTCTCACAGAAAAGCACATCAACATAACTATGAAATCAAAGCAATATAGGCAATTAAAGAAGTAAATACAGTGTAAACATAAAATATAACATAATAGAGACTTACTGCACTTGCTAATAAGGAAAACTTATTACAAAACTTGTCACAAGGCTGGTGGTAAAGGAAAGTACAATCTTACTTCTGTACGTATTTTTTTCCATTTTGGAGGAACTCTTTGGGCAACTATCTTTCATTCAAAAAGCCTTTGAGAAATGAAGCTATAAAGCCACATTCCACCTTTAAAGCAAAATAAAGACTCAGCACATGACTCCTAAATCCATGGAAACAGTAATGCCAGTAATAGGCCAAAAAGTCAATAAAGATACATTTACATTTTTCCATTTTGTGTCTATCAAATAGGCTCTGCCATCTGAATTATTGTGTTTAGGAAATTGTCTTCTTAAGATATTCTCGGAACAAAAATGTCATTCCTTATAAACTTGGGAGCATATTTTTGCCTAAATAAAAATACAAAATTGTCACTTCTCAATTATTTAGTGTATAATTCCAAAGAAAATTACAGAACCCTCTGTAAATTAGGAAAGAGCATTAACTGAATTGTTGTCGTGTCAGGTAGTTTTCAATTTTACTTACAGAAGCCGGGCATGGTGGCACACGCCTCTAATCCCAGCACTCAGGAGGCAGAGGTAGGAGGATCGCATAAGTTCAAGGCCACTGTGAGACTAATAGGGAATTCCAGGTCAGCCTGGGCTAGAATGAGACCCTACCTCGAAAAAAAAAAAAGCAATTTTACTTACAGCTGTTTTTACTTTCATTATCTTAACAGTAGTTCTTCATAAGGAACAGAGCACTGGACTTTTAAAATACAAAGTGAGTTAACCATTTATAGCATCATACTCACTGTTATGGTATTTATTGTATACTTCCATTTACTAAATTTTTCTTGTTTTGCTTGTTTTTTGCTAATTGCCTGCTATATGGGGGTTTATAAGTCACTTAAAATTCCCTTTTGGTTTTGTAGATATGAAATTTATAACATTTGTGGGAATGGAGATGTGGCTCAGCGGCTAAGGCACTTGCCTACAAAATTTAAAACATTGGTACTTGAAAAAGTGAAGTTAACAATTACAATTACCCATTTTACAAACAATGCTATAAATCATATACTTCTCTTTTTTCCCCATGGTATCATTTTGTAGTTTTTTTTTAAACCCACCTTGCTCTTATACTTAAAAAATTCCATTGTCACTGTTCCGCCACAATAGGACTCTAACATGTTTGGAATGTGGTCTCTTCCCTCTACCTTCTTGGGACTCCATATCCTCAGTACCTTTTTGAAGACCTTTCCCTAAAAACTCTCCGTCTTTAACCCTTAATATTTCACTTCTCTTCCTTTCTGAATTCCTATTAGATAAATTTATACTTTTCCTTCTAGGCCTCATATATCTAACCCTCTCATGGAATTTCCTCAAATTTCTTTACAATTTGTTTTACAAATATATATGTCTCTGTCTACTGCCCCATGATGATGTAGTTGTCACGGATTGTACATGAGTATGCATCAGGGTCTATCATGTAATGCTACAAGTCCTGTTTTCAATGGTTGCATATGTTATAGCCAAAATAACATAGGTTATTTACTCAGAAATTTAATATTTCAGTTGAATTTTTCTTAATTGCTAACTTTCTAGGATTCATTTTTTCCCCTTAAGTTCCTCCTCTATTACTTTCAAATGCAGTCTACTGATGATCAGTTCATTTTGTTTTCATTCAAAAGTTGCCCTAAGGCTGGAGAAATGGTTTAGTGGTTAAGGTGCCTGCGTGCAAAGCCAAAGGACCCAGGTTTGGTTCTCCAGGCCCCACTTAAGCCAGATGCACAAGGTGGTACATGTGTCTGGAGTTCATTTTCACGGACTGGAATGCAATGGGGCTAGTGCACCCATTCTGTCTCTCTCTCTCTCTCTCTCTCTCTCTCTCTCTCTCTCTCTCTCCTCCCTCCCCCCTCTATCTCTTTATCATCTATCTGCCTCTCTGTGTGTGTATCATAAATAAATAAATAAATAAATAAATAAATAAATAAATAAATAGATAGATAAATAAATAAATAAATAAACAAACAAACAAACAAACATGTGCTAGTTTTCCTCCAATTCTAAGCGGTGTTTTACTTTCTTTTGGTAGAATGGAATTCTGGGTTAGTAATTACCTTGGCCACTCTCAGGTGGAGAGTAGCAGGGGTAGAAAGGAACAAGAACAACCCACAGGGGCTGCCACCGCCACCACTGCTCTTCTGAGACCAAGAGAAAGGCTGATGCTTCTTTGCTGGGGCTTAGCTGAAGAAAATAACTTTTCTGGAGACTCCTGCCACCAGCAGTCTCCTTGCTGCTTCCTCTGGCCAGAGGAAGCAAACTTTCTGAAGCTTTGGGGATTTTTGACTTCATTCAGACCATTCTCAAGCCCAGGTTCTCAGGGATGACCTTCAGGGATCTCACTCACTCCTTTGGCTTTCATACTTAGTTCCCTTCTCTTACCTACAACCTGGAACTCTTCAGAGTCCTTGAAAGCTGCCATGTGCATTTTGTACAGAATCTTAAGTCCCACAGTGTGAAGTGTGATTCATTCATCTAACAAGCTATTAAGATGATTTTATAGATTTGATTTTTAAAAATACTTTTATTTATTTAATTGAGAGGGACAGACAGAGAGCATGGCCTCCGGCCACTATGAGAAAACTCCAGATGCATGTGCCACTTTGTGCATCTGGATTTATATGGCTACTGAGGAATCAAACCCTGGGATATATATCCAATATAACCACAAAGCTCCTTATAAAAGAGAGATGGGAGATCAGAATTAGAAAAGAGAGCTAATATGAATAAGAATGGACACACAGGTCAGAGAAGGGGGAAAGTGATGAAGGAGGGGACTCTGCTATGAACAAACTACGTTCAAGCTCCTGCCACCATACCTTCCCTACCATGAAGGACTGGATCTTTTAACTGTAAATTAAAATAAACCCTTTCTTAAAAAAAAAAAAAAAAACTTGGAGACAGGCTTTGCTATCTCCTTAGCCCCTGTTAAGATTATTTTAATATCCCACATGAGACAGTAAAACTGGACATAAAACAAAGGCGCATTAATTTTCTCATTGTTGTGCCAAAAAGGAATTTAATAAAGGAAGAGTTTATTTTAGCTCACAGTTTGAGGGCAGAGTACATCATGACAGGGAAATCAAGGAGACAGGAACATGAGGCAGATAGTCACATTGCATCCATGGTCAGGGAGCACAGAGAGATGTATGCTGGTGCTCAGCTTTCTTCTTTTTATTCAGTCTGAGGCCCCAGCCCACGTGATGCTACTCACATTTAGGATGGGTCTTCCATACTCAACAAACATTTCTGGAAACACTCTCATAGACACACTCAGAGGTATGATTCAGTGGCGATTCTAAATCTAGTTAGATTGACAATGAAGATTATCAAAGAGTGCTTTTCTTTTCTCTCTCAATTATGTGATAGTATCACCAAAAACAATTTAAGCAAGAGACACAGCAGTGATACTTTAATACCTGTTTGTTTGACCAGATAGTATACAACCATTCTTAGTCATAGCACTACTATCTTTTAATTTTCAAGTTAGTACATATTCAATTTTTATAAGCCTGTTTAATTTTAAATAGATTACAGTAATAAAGCAGTTTAATCCAGTTATTCATTGCCTATATCCCTCAACAACATAGTAGCGACCTAGACAGATGGACAGACCTTGTTTACTGTTCCCACTCCCATATCAGGGAATCAATGAATTATGTTTAAAAAAAGATAATCCAAAGATATTGAATGATGTACCCGTTAAATTTTATGCTGATTTCAATGTGCAAAATATAGTGATCATGTTATACTTCAGGGAATAGCAAAACATATTTGTCACTTAGACATCTGTGGAATCATGATTAATAGTTATTTACAAAATTTTTTAGAGTTTTCAGTTTTCCTCTTTGTTAGAGATCTAAAAGTGAATAAAATGACAACATGCAAGTAGTATACCATGTCTATATCAGATACATTTATGTGAGCATAAATAAAAATTAAAACCATATTTTTAGTAAACCTACTTATCAACAAATACATGGCATATATTTTCATGCTTTTAACTTGTGTTTTATACTCAAAGGATGATTCCTATTATTTAAAGATTTCTGTCACATCTATATTTTTTTCATATTTTCTTCCTCCTCATTCTCTCTATTTCATTTTTGAAGCAGAATTTTGCTGTATAGCTCATATAGGCCTGGAACTCTCTATGTTACCCAGGATATCCTTCAAGCTGTGAATTTCTTACTTTAGCCACACGAGTGTTACAATGAGATGTGTGTGTCACTAACCCTCATCCAGATTTTCTTCCTCATAAGTAATACCCGATTCTGGAAATGATGAGAGCTCAACTATCAGAAAAATAACTTTTTTCCCAAAGCACATAAATAATAACTTTCCCCTTTTACTCAAATGCCACAATATATATCACGTTGTCCCTCCTGGTTCCTGCAACTAAACCAGTATGAATACAGTATGCATGAGACTTTTAATGTAGAATGCCCCCCATAGACTCATGTGTTTGAATACTTAATCAAGCCAGGTACGGTGGCGCACGCCTTTAATCCCAGCACTCGGGAGGCAGAGGTAGGAGGATCGTTGTGATTTCAAGGCCACCCTGAGACTACATAGTGAATTCCAGGTCAGCCTGAACTGGAGTGAGACCCTACCTCTAAAAACCAAAAATAAAAATAAAAAGGAATACTTAATCACTTAATCTCCAGCTGGTAGAGCTGTTTGGAAAAGCTGTGGAAACTTTAGGAAGTGGAGTCTTTCTGGAGGTTCTATACCTGGGGATGGACCTTGAGTGTCAGAGCCTAGTCCCCCTTGCTATCTTAAGTTCCCTCTCTACTTTTCCCTGTGAATGTGACAACATGATGCCAGCTCTCTGCTTCTGCTATGGTTTACCCACCATAACAGAATTCCCCTCTAAATTGTAAGCTGACCATAAGTCTAAAGCTGCTTCCAGTTGGTTATTTTGTCCCAGCAACAAGAAAATGGCTGACCTATTGTGTCACTAAGACCCTTACCCCATGTCTTTCCTTCAATTCTTTTACTTAATAGGAAAAGTTATTAGTTTTCAAAAGAAAAGAAATCTCAAGTTACATGAATTCCTATTTTGTGACTTATGTATGTGGCCAACCACTTCTTAAAAATTGATGTTAGAATTGTAATTATCGTTCAGGTTGCATCCAGAAGAATGACTATTTGTCACTTCTTAGCATTTCATACTTTAGCCACTCAACAATGCTTTCTGTTCCCACTCGGCTTCCCATTGGAAGTTGGCTCTGGTTGACTTGCTTATGCTTCTGTGACTGACACTAGGAGGCATGGTTTCTTATGCAAATGTTCTTGGAAGATAGATATAAAAGCAAACAGTAATAGTAGAATAATTCAGCTCCAGTTCCTCTTTTCCCTTTACTACAAATGGCTTAATAATGCAAAAACTCTCTTATAAAAATGTCTTCTCAGCGGGCATGGTGGGGCACGCCTTTAATCCCAGCACTCAGAGGCAGAGGTAGGAGGATCGCCGAGAGTTCAAGACCACCCTGAGACTACATAGTGAATTCCAGGTCAGCCTGAACTACAGTGAAACCCTACCATTGGGGAAAAAAAAAATTCTTCTCCTATTTGTGTGAGAATGCCTATTTGGAAAAATGTTATAATATCAGTGGAACCCGATTTGCTACTTGCTGAAGCTCTTTTAAATAAAAGCGGGTTAGAAATGTCTACCCTACCATTAGCCAATAAATCAAGAACATATTGATCAACTTTCGTCTCAGAAAGCAGGCTTTTCAGACTCTCAGGGAATTATCCTCAAGCATCCAGTCACCAGATAATCACTACTTTCACACCTTAACAAATTCGTTTTATCCATGTGCTTTTCTCTTGAGCTTAAGCCCCGCTTGCCTGCTGGCAGTTCCAGATGTAGTTGGAGCATGGTCATCAGTCAGTCAGGTCTGTCCAAAGGACTTCATTTTAGAAGTTAAATTCAGGAAAAAAAGTGTCAAATTCTGAATGTAATCTATGTTCTTGAGATTATTTCCCACATCATCAATGAATCCAGTGAAACTTTAGGTTCAACTTATGCTGAGGCTACTTTAAAATCTCTTGTGATGAGACATGGATAATGGTTAAGTATGGCATAAAACTCAAGTATGGTGATAGTCAAGATTTATATGTTGGGCAAGAATGCTCACAACTAGGCTGGAGAGATTGAACAGTGGCTAAGGCACCTGCCTGCAAAGCCTAATGACCCAGGTTCTATTGCCCAGTACCCACATAAAGCCAGATGCACAAAGTAGCACATGTGTCTGGAGTTCATTTGCAGCAGCTGGAGGCCCTGACACATTCTCTCATTCTCTCAGTCTCTCTCTTTCTCTCCTTAAAAGTAAATAAAAATAGGGCTAGAGAGATAGCTTAGTAGTTAAAGTGCTTGCCTACAAAGCCTAAGAACTCATGTTTGAATCTCCAGTTCCCATATAAGCCAGATGCACAAGGTGGCATAAGTGTTTCAAGTTTGATTTCCCTCTCCTTCTGTCTCTCTTTCTCTACCTCTCTCTCTCTCATAAAAATAAATTAAAATATAGTTTTTTTAAAAAAAAAGAATGTTCAGAACTAAATTTTAATCTGAAAAATTAAGTCATCTTTGCAGACTTAAATTATAGAAAAGGTTTCTTAAAAGGCAGTGGGAGACTTCACACAAAGTTTACAGAATAATGGAGTATGTTGTCATACCAACTCAAAAATAAAATTAAAAATTAGTCTTGGTTCCAAAACTAAGGAAGCCTTTTTGCTTGCCCCAATCTCATTTCATTTTCTCCAGTAGCTAGGTATTATCAGCAAAAAAGGATTGTTTTTCAACTTAATACTTACTATATAAAAATATTGGGCTGGAGAGATGGCTTAGTGGTTAAGGCGCCTGCCTCCTAAGCCTAAGAATGCCGGTTCCAATCTCCAGGTCCCACGTTTAGCCAGATGCAAAGTGATGCAAGGGCGCAATGCCGCACTTGACCACAAGGGGGCACAAGCATCTGGATTTCGTTTGCAGCAGCTGAGAGACGGCTGGTGCACCCATCTCTATCTGTCTTCCTCTCCCTCTCTCTCTGTCTCTCTCTCTCCAAAAAACAAAATAAAAAAATATATATTTAAAATATATATATATTAATGTATATTTTACATATATTCATTATATCTGAAGGATACTGCACATTAATAGTCATAACTATTTGTAATGTCAACTACACTTAAAATATAGCATATTTATATAGTAGGTGTTAGAGCTCAATATTTAAAACATAAAAGATATGGAGCATTGTAGTTATCCCTGCCTATCCATGCATACCTTTGCCTCTCTCTCGTATCAAATAGAGTTAGAAGAACGCTATAGGCATGGGTTTGATTCCTAAACGTTTTGAAATCTCAACTAAGGAGTTTCAATATATCAAATATAGAATACGTAAATATATAAAAATTTTAAACATTAAATGTATTTAAAAATTCTAAGCTGGGTGTGGTGGCACACACCTTTAATCCCAGCACTCGGGAAGCAGAGGTAGGAGGATCATTGTGAGTTCGAGGCCACTCTGAGACTACATAGTGAATTCCAGGTCAGCCTGAGCTCGAGTGAGACTCTACCTCAAAAAAAAAAAAAAAAAGTTCTTCAATAAATGCTTCCTGTTAATGTCTTGCATTGCCTCTTGGTTATTTTCTTTCCTCAGATAAATCTCAATAGCAATATTATCCTATATGAATTGACTATTACTAATCTCAGTATTTTATACATCTATGAATGTGTTTACTTATTACATTTCGTATAAAATATATAAATCTAATGGATTACTGAGGTACTAATAAAATCTAACAGTCTGACAAGGTCTTAAAGTTTTCAGAATTCTTGATGCCTGAAATTGGCACCAAGGCCCTGAAAAAGCCTGTTCAAAGGATTCATAAAGTACTTAAAGAAAATTTCCACTTTCTTCATAAAACCGTATTCATCTGGGTTTCTAACAGCAAACCACTCCTTTGTCATACATAGCCAGTGTACTGTTGACTCAGAGAAGAGAGTCTTAGCTTGCTAATTTGTCTGCAATTGACTGGCTGTGGTATGGAATACAGTGTCACCAAGAGAAAGTGAACGAAGCAGATTCTCTTCCATGGCTTTCTCTGGGAAGTACGGAATGTCTTAGGAGCATTTTTGCAGTTCACATTTATGACAAGAGTACTTGGACTGCAGTTATAAAGAAAGCATGAACAGCCTCCTACACCACAGCACAGCACTGTCTTTCAGCTTAGAAAAAGGAAAGCAGAAACCAGGCAAGCTGTCTACATCCCTGAGCAAAATCCCTTTCCTCTCCAAACTGTGCAAAACCAGCTTCTCTTGCAAACCCGCAGGCTGCAAGACAGAGCACAGCCACTCCACAGTGGAGTTCCAGGCCCCTCATTAGCGGTTTCCCTCACCCTCTGTTGCTCTTCCTGCATGAATGAAATATGCAGATGGAATCTCACAAGACTCTCACTGAGGAAGGTCAAGGCACACAGTACAACCAGCACATCAGAGATCCCAGACGCAGGTACTTACGCCTCCAAATGCCTCCAGCCAGCCGCCTCTGGAAATATCTAGCCCATTTCTTTATGACACTGTTGCTTCCATCAGCTGTGGAAATTAACATAAAATAATAGTCGCCTGGTACGTGCTGGACAGACCCGCAGAGGGTCAGGTTGAAGTGAGCTAGCTTGCCATGCACAGATCTGAGTGATTGAGCGTCAGTACCTTCTTGCCAGGCAGAAGGGGGACGTGGGAGCAAGCCCAGCGCTTGCTCTTGTGTAATAGCAAAGGCAGCTCAGAGGGACTAAGCGCCTGCCTGTGGGCGTCTGGGCGGTCCTAGTGCCTGCTCCAGGTTAGCAGGCTGGGTAACTCCAGAGGTTTTTAGCATGCCTCGTGGTTAAAAATCAGAGGAGTCGAGTTTCTTCATGGGAAAATGTTGAATGATTTGCTTCTGCTGTTAAAAACAAAACAAAAAAATTATTGGTGAAGTCTGTTGAATAAAGTGTGCTTGTGACAATATTTAAAAGCAAAGGGTGATCAGAAAAAAAACTCATTTGTATACTATATATACTGAAATCTATTTTATGGTAATTTTTACCCATATTTAAATTGTAAAGGTAAAAAAGAATAAGAAAGTAGAGAACTTTTTTAGTCTGTTATTCTTAAAAAAATAATAAACTTTGCAAGGTCCTAAAATTTCATGTGTCTCCTATTCTGCTATTCTGTGAAATGTATAAATTGAAATTGAAATGAACATAAAACAATTGGAGACCTTCAGACACAAGCACAGGACCAGAGTTCTGTCCCCAATACCCACTTAAAAAGATTGTCCTCTGGCATCCATATACACATGCATGCGTATAAATATGCACACACATGTAGAGTCACACATCAACACACACATGCATAAAAAGAAGAATCTATCCTATTTACTTTTTAAAGTAACCCTTGAAAAATTAACCCACACATACTAGGTCTTCAGCAAATGTCTATGAAAAAAATGAAGTAGACTGTAAACTGAGAAGTTACAGTACAGAATACAGGTGGCCATGATAAAATTTAATTTAGTGTACCTCTCTTTAAGTGACTAATTTCACTAAGGTACTATGCCCAGGACACATTTGTCCCTAAGGAGCTCACAATTTAAATTAAAACATTAATATGTGTATATAATCACAAAACTATGCACATGTGCAATATTTGGCTTGGTGAGTTGCATTTGCTAAGGGCATCTACATTTTGGTACTATGGCAATGTGATTAGCCTGAGGATCCGTTTTTTATATAGAATATATAGTATAGTATAGAGTTTGGGTGCAGCAAGCAGTTAGTATACTTGGAACTAGAATCTGTAAAGTCAGCTTAAGCAAGATTTGTTAGCAGATGGGCAGAGTTAGTGATGAGCAGAGCAAACATTTAGGTAGGTAGACATTTAGGTATGTCTAGCATTGGCAAATTGTCAGTAGGAAGGTGCTTATAACCACCAAAATCTTGTTGTCTCTAGAGAAGGAAGGGACAGCACCCGTTTTGTGTTCCAGGCTGCAGACTATGCTGGTGATATATGACCCGAGATGGCGTATCAGCCCATAACAAGGTATGACACGGGGGACAAGGCTCAGGGAAGCAACAAGAAAAACATGCACACAGAAAGCTCAAGGCAGAAGTTGCTAACATGAAGAAGCCCATGGCCAGACAGAGAAAGCAGCAAGCACACGCACTAATGTTATTTTAAAGATTTATTTATTTATTTATTTATTTATTTATTTGAGAGGGAGAGAGAGAGAGGTGAGCATGGGCGTGCCAGGGCCTCTAGCCACTGCATACAAACTCCAGATGCATGCGCCACCATGTGCATCTGCCTTACGTGGGACCTGAAGAATCAAACCGGAGTCCTTAGGCTTCACAGGCATGAGCCTTAACTGCTAAGCCATCTCTCCAGCCAAACACTGAAGTTTTTAATGATTTTAAAAAACCCAAAAATCAATCATCTACATTGATCTTGAGACCAAGACAGGTCAAGCACAGTGAACTGCTTGGGGAAGAACTGCAAGTCCAAGGAGACCTGCTGGTCACTAGAGTTGGGCTAGCCCAGCATAACTCTGCTGGTCACTAGTGTTGGGCTAGCCCAGCATAACTCTGCTGGTCACTAGAGTTGGGCTAGCCCAGCATAACTCTGCTGGTCACTAGCGTTGGGCTAGCCCAGCATAACTCTGCTGGTCATTAGCGTTGGGCTAGCCCAGCATAACTCTGCTGGTCATTAGCGTTGGGCTAGCCCAGCATAACTCTGCTGGTCACTAGCGTTGGGCTAGCCCAGCATAACTCTGCTGGTCACTAGCGTTGGGCTAGCCCAGCATAACTCTGCTGGTCACTAGAGTTGGGCTAGCCCAGCATAACTCTGCTGGTCACTAGAGTTGGGCTAGCCCAGCATAACTCTGCTGGTCATTAGTGTTGGGCTAGCCCAGCATAACTCTGCTGGTCACTAGAGTTGGGCTAGCCCAGCATAACTCTGCTGGTCACTAGAGTTGGGCTAGCCCAGCATAACTCTACTGGTCATTAGTGTTGGGCTAGCTCAGCATAACTCTGCTGGTCACTAGAGTTGGGCTAGCCCAGCATAACTCTGCTGGTCACTAGAGTTGGGCTAGCCCAGCATAACTCTGCTGGTCATTAGCGTTGGGCTAGCCCAGCATAACTCTGCTGGTCACTAGCGTTGGGCTAGCCCAGCATAACTCTGCTGGTCACTAGCGTTGGGCTAGCCCAGCATAACTCTGCTGGTCACTAGAGTTGGGCTAGCCCAGCATAACTCTGCTGGTCACTAGCATTGGGCTAGCCCAGCATAACTCTGCTGGTCACTAGAGTTGGGCTAGCCCAGCATAACTCTGCTGGTCATTAGCGTTGGGCTAGCCCAGCATAACTCTGCTGGTCACTAGAGTTGGGCTAGCCCAGCATAACTCTGCTGGTCATTAGCGTTGGGCTAGCCCAGCATAACTCTGCTGGTCACTAGCGTTGGGCTAGCCTAGCATAACTCTGCTGGTCATTAGCGTTGGGCTAGCCCAGCATAACTCTGCTGGTCATTAGCATTGGGCTAGCCCAGCATAACTCTGCTGGTCACTAGAGTTGGGCTAGCCCAGCATAACTCTGCTGGTCACTAGAGTTGGGCTAGCCTAGCATAACTCTGCTGGTCATTAGCGTTGGGCTAGCCCAGCATAACTCTGCTGGTCACTAGAGTTGGGCTAGCCCAGCATAACTCTGCTGGTCATTAGCGTTGGGCTAGCCCAGCATAACTCTGCTGGTCACTAGAGTTGGGCTAGCCCAGCATAACTCTGCTGGTCACTAGAGTTGGGCTAGCCCAGCATAACTCTGCTGGTCATTAGCGTTGGGCTAGCCCAGCATAACTCTGCTGGTCACTAGAGTTGGGCTAGCCCAGCATAACTCTGCTGGTCATTGGCATTGGGCTAGCCCAGCATAACTCTGCTGGTCATTAGCATTGGGCTAGCCCAGCATAACTCTGCTGGTCACTAGAGTTGGGCTAGCCCAGCATAACTCTGCTGGTCATTAGCGTTGGGCTAGCCCAGCATAACTCTGCTGGTCACTAGAGTTGGGCTAGCCCAGCATAACTCTGCTGGTCATTGGCATTGGGCTAGCCCAGCATAACTCTGCTGGTCACTAGCATTGGGCTAGCCCAGCATAACTCTGCTGGTCACTAGAGTTGGGCTAGCCCAGCGTAACTCTGCTGGTCATTAGCGTTGGGCTAGCCCAGCGTAACTCTGCTGGTCATTGGCATTGGGCTAGCCCAGCGTAACTCTGCTGGTCATTAGCGTTGGACTAGCCCAGCATAACTCTGGCTCAATGAACAATTGATTGCTTGAGTGGAGATGACTAGGGTTTTCACCACTATTGTATTTATTTACAGCTCTTCTAGGATTGAGCATGTTTTACAAAATATTGACTGCAGGAGAAGGTCCTAATGCTCCCACAAGACATGCTTGTCAGTAGGAAATTGTACATGAACTGGCTGGAAGCAGGACAGTGGCTGTGCACCACCTGAAAGTCAATGCCCTTCTGCCAAGCACTCTGCATAAGCGCTGACTTTGTGAATGTTGCCGAGCCTCACTAAGAACACTACACGATGTCTAGTCGAAGCTCCAGAGAAACACTGTGCAATGTGGCCTGGCAGAGAGAGGAAAAGCAGGGCTGCTGAAAGAACCTTTGAGGGAGAACCCCCTTCTGGGGTACCACCTGGAATCAAGAGGATCTCAAAGATTAGTTCTTATAAAAAGAAGGCTCAGAGAGGTGTCTCAAACATTTTTGTCTTGTGAGGACACAGAAGCAGTCAACAGTTTACAATTCAGAAGGGGGTTCTCAGCAGACCCAGCTCATCCTGATCTTGAGATTCCCAGCCTCCCAGAACTGTGAAAGTTAACACCCAGCCTGTGGTACTTTATTGTAGCAGCCAAAACTAAAGGACATAAACTCTAAAATACTTTGGAGCCCAGAAAACAAAATATACAGGTACTGCCCCCCACCTCCCTTGGGCTGACAAAGCTATGTGAAACTCATTGTCTGAAGGAATGTCTGCGACCCCCACTAACCCCTGGATTATAGGAGCAACCACGAAGCAGTGACCGACCGCTTGGTCAAAGAGGGATATTGGCATTAATCAGACTTGTTGGCTCAACTAGCCAATGGTTGCTAGTGTTTTGAGAACTGGATCCATGCATGGCTATTAAAGTTAACTGTGAGGTAAGGACGTGGAAAGGGAGGGCTCCGATCCTATGGAAGTGGTAGTAGATAAGATGGGGCCTTATGTGTTCACACACATCAGTTAATTGTGGACATTCAGGTGCTTCACATAAATAAAAATGGAGTGTGCACATCACTGGCTTCTGGATTACAGGCCTACATTTATTTACTTTTTCTTTTTTATGTTATTCTGGTTGTGTGTGTGTTTTAATTTTTATAAAAGGTTAAATTCTATATACCGTCACCCTTGCTCCTCTTTCCCTGAGGGTCCTCCTCAGTGGGGTCATGAAGGACAGTCTTTTCCTGTGCCTCTGGGTATTCCTACTCACTCTCTTTCCTCCCTGCTCCTCCACAAGGTTCTCTGAACCAAGACAGGACTGTTAGCAGTCTGGCTTCGTGTTACATTCCCTTGGGCCTCTGAGTTTCTGCTTTATGAGTTTTGATTAACAAATTGTCCCCATCTCCATGGATCTGGTTGCTGGGCTAGCAGTGAGAGTAGCATGTAGAGGAAGTGTCTCCTGGGTCCCCACTGCTGTGGCTCTCATGGGAGGCAGTGGGCTATCTTTTATTGTCATATTGGTGGATCTCGGATCTCCTCAGTATTCTTGCCATCTGTAAATTAAAACAGATGCCTCAACTAAGAGTGAAAGTGGCTTGGATTAAAGGAGATGCATGTAGTTATTTGAGAGACTATTTGATGTGTATGGCCACTCTTGTTTTCCAGAGAGCAGTGGGGGTTTCTGTCCAGAGTCTGAGTTTCCTGTCCATGAGATTTTGACTTGGTTGCCACGACCAGATATGCGTTCTCTCCCACCAGTCAGTTGACTGCCCACAAGGGTTGTGTGCCACTGTTGCACAAGTATGGACTTCTTGCCCAGCTGGATGGTTTCATATCTTCCCGGGTCCACAGCTATTCATGCTGTTGGTGACTGTTGTCTTCCAGACGCTCCCATAGTTCTTTCCAGCACCATGAGATCAAGCCAGGAGGGAACTGGCTACCCTCTCAGTTACAATGTGGTGATTCAATGTCTTGTGAGCACAGAAGCAGTAGGGTCTTACCTTTTTAGCTCTGGCAGGTAACCAAGTGCTTTGCAGTGGCCTACATTATTTTGGGGACCTCCTGGGCCTCCCTGACCAACAGCCTCACTGTAGGGAGTAGACTTACATTTACAATTCATGAAATTGAACAAATAGTAATTACCTTATAGGCGTAATGTGGTGATCAAATGTGAGCTACACTTAAATGACTGGTAAAAATGTTGTTCATAAAGCAAATGGAAGTCTACTATACACATTAAAACACCTTTATTTATATAAAAGGAAGCTGCCAAATTTGGTAGCAAAAATGCTAAGCATCATTTTCTGAATATGTGTCATATAGATAGCAGTGACTTTGAACTACTTCCACTTTGAAACTCTTGCCACTTGGATCTCAGTTTTTTGTTCTTTTTTAAATTTTTGTTTATATTTATTTACTTATTGACTTGAGAGCAACAGACAGACAGACAGAGAAAGAAAGAGGCAGAGAGAGAAAGAAAGAATGGGCACACCAGGGCCTCCACCCACTGGAAACAAACTCCAGATGCCTGTGCCACCTTGAGCTTCTGGCCTACATGGGTGCTGGGGAATCAAGTCTTGAACCAGGGTCCTTAGGCTTCACAGGCAAGCACTTAACCACTAAGCTATCTCTAAAGCCCGAATCTCGGTTTCTTCATGAAAACAATCCAGCAATAAAATCTCTGTCAAGTTGGTTAAGGATCTGACGGGATCATGCATGATGAGTGCATAGCATAAATAGTCAAGGCATGGTTGAATAAATTGTGATTGCTATTTAAATAAAGCAGAACTTGTACTCCATGAAAGTATATAAAATATAAACAAAATTGTCAAAAATAAAACATAAAGGGCTGGAGATGTGGTTAAATGCTTGCCTGTGAAGCCTAAGGACCCTGGTTCGAGGCTTGATTCTCCAGGACCCACGTAAGCCAGATACACAAGGGGGTGCATACATCTGGAGTTCATTTGCAGTGGCTGGAAGCCCTGGAGCACCCATTCTCTCCCTCTCTCTCTCTACCTGCCTATTTTGGTATCTCTCTCTCTCTCACTCACTCAAATAAGTAAATAATAAAATATTTTTTAAATAAATAAAATGTTTAAAAGTACAAATCAGCCGGGCATGGTGGCGCACACCTTTAATCCCAGCACTTGGGAGGCAGAGGTAGGAGGATCGCCGAGAGTTCGAGGCCACCCTGAGACTACATAGTTAATTCCAGGTCAGCCTGGACCAGAGTGAGACCCTACCTCGCAAAACCAAAAAAAAATAAAATAAAAATAAAAATAAAAATAAATAAAAGTACAAATCAAATACTTTCTGAATTCATGTTCTCAGATCAATTTCTATCTTAAAATAAATAAACAAGTGTTCTTCATGGTTTAAGGAGCATGAAAAAATACTTAGAACAATAAAATCAACTAACATGACTCATCAAAGAATAAGGTATGAGATACATTTATATTATATTGAAATGCTTTTTTTTTTTTTGGCTTTTGTTTTTTTGAGGTAGGGTTTCACTCTAGTCCAGTGACCTGGAATTCACTATGTAGTCTCAGGGTGGCCTTGAACTTACAGTGATCCTCCTACCTCTGCCTCCCTAGTGCTGGGATTAAAGGCATGTGCCACCACACCCTACAAAAGTGCATTTATTTTTATTTTTTTTTTTTTGAGAGAGAGAGACACAGAGAGAGAGGGAGAGGAAGACAGAGATAGAGATGGGCACGCCAGCAGCCTCTCAGCTGTTGTGAATGAAATCCAGATGTGTGCACCCCCTTGTGGGTAAGTGCGGCATTGCGTCCTTGCGTCACTTTGCATCTGGCTAAACGTGAGACCTGGAGATTGGAACTGACATTCTTGGGCTTAGCGGGCAGGCGCCTTAACCGCTAAGCCATCTCTCCAGCCCAAAAGTGCATTTTTTTAACAGCCCCACTAAGCCTTTGTAGATATTCAAATTCTGTAATATATTTAACACGTGTTAAGCAATTAGTTGCTAAGATTGTAGGATTGTGTTATTTGAATCAACACTGTGATTATACAATTTAAGTCAGTGGTGTGTGTTTATACTGATAAAATATGAATACAAAAGAGATTTACTATTACTAAAAATATATAATGCCTTGAAAAAAAACTAGATAAAGGGAAAAACTGGGGTGCCATACTCCTCTCTCTCTGTATCACAACAGTACATGTAACATGTGCAAGGTAGGTGGGGTGTGATCAAGATGTTTAGTAACTTAAAAAGTATGAGTTAGCATAGATACACTTTTTATATTTCTTTCTCTCTTTGTCTCTCTCTCAAATAAAGAAAAAAGTAAATAAATGAAATATTTAAAGATTTATTTACTTATTTATTTGAAACAGAGAGAGGGGTGGGGGAGAGAGTGAGAATGGGTGTGCCAGGGCCTTCAGCCACTGCAAACAAACTCCAGATGCATGCACCACCATGTGCATCTGGCTTACATGGAACCTGGAAAATCAAACCTGGGTCCTTAGGCTTTGCAGGCATGTGCCTTAACTGCTAAGCCATCTCGCCAGCCCCAAATGAAATATTTTTTTAAAAAAAAAAAGATTGTCAAATAAGTTAATGCCTTGCAGAAAGATCTATAGGAAATATTTTAGTATTGCAGACAGAGAGAGAGAGTGGAGTGTGGGAATCCCAGTGCTTCCTGCCACTGCAAATGAACTCCAGACACATGTGCACTTTGTGAATCTGGCCTAAGGTATATACTGCAGAACCAAATCCACACAATTAGAAAGCAAAATTGCATGTAATTAATAAAATGGAATCTCATACTTATTGTGGGCTGCTTCAAGTTTCACTAGGTGAAAGACTGAATAAATCATTGTCCTAATAATAAGTATTTTTAAATTAAATATTTTTATTGATTTATTTGCAAGAAGAGAGAGAGAATGAGAATGGGCATGCCAGGGCCTCCAGCCACTGCAAACGTACTACAGATGCATGTACCTCTTTGTGTATCTGGCCTTACATGGGTATTGGGGAATCAAACCCTGGTCTTTAGACTTTGCAGGCAAACACCTTAACCACTGAGCCATCTCTTCAGTCCAAGTATATTTTTCTTTAATTTGATAAGTTACTTCATGAAATAGCTGGACATCCGGTGAGACAAAATGCCCTCAGCTGACACATGATACCAGTCAGGGAGTTCTAGTATTTCTTGTATGACTAAAGTCTGATCACAAGAGAAGAGTTCATGGGGACACAAGTCCATTTATTAAACACATACTTGTAATGTACATACTAGGCTTCAAGTATTACATCAGTCACTAGTGTGCAATCATGAACAAAGACGGATACCATCATTTCCTCAAGCTCAGTCTGATGGGACAGGCAAGTATTATTCAAACATCACTATAGAATTTCAATTACAAACTGAGATAAGGTTTTTATAAGGATGGAAAATGAATCTTGAAATCAACTGATAATAGGATCAAAATCTGTACTAGTATGCCTAAGAAGATATTCCTTAGGAAGTGACATTTGAACTGACATTTAAAGGATGAGGAGTTGGGCAAAAAAGAGGAAATGTGTTTATAGCTATTTTGTGGCTCTATGTATTTAAAGTATATTACTAATATAAACAAACATATATAGACATAAAGACAAATTTCATACAACTTACAGTAAATATTTTACATCTGCACTATTACTCTGCATTTTAATATTAAAATGCTATTGAGCTTCCACTTCTAGTGCTAGAAACAAACAAAAAAGCAACCTTAAAACTCATACAAATCACATACATGCACACATGTATTCTGTCCTGACAGTGGTCTTATTATCTCATTATCTAATGCACGCTGTGGTCAGTTCCCGTGTTGTTGGGATGAGCTTCTAAACCAGGCACAGTCTAGAGGAGGGAGGGATTGATTTCAAGCTTACAGATCAAGGAGGAAGCTCCATCAGTGGTAGAAGAAATTGTTTCCATACATCAAAGCAGAAAGAAACTACCAGTAAAAATCAAAAGCAGTAAGCACAAAAGGGCAGCAAACATCTGGGACCTACCCAGCGCTCAGACTGATCTGGTACACCTTTGGCTAGAAATCAGATCCACCCCCAAACACACCCCAGGACTGGACCCCAGGATCTATCCCCAGTAGCATCTCCTCCAGACAGGTGGTTAGAGGTACAACTTAAAAGCTTTAATAAAGCACTGAATCTATGGAGGACGCACATACAAACTACTACAATGCATTTTCTGACTATGAAATGAACTATAAAAGCAAAACAAATCATTTAAGCTGTACCCATTCTTCAAGGACCAGGATGAAAGTAACTGTACTTAACCTGATTTATCTAGCATTGGAATAAAATCCAGGAAATTTCAGATTCATACCTCCTCTTAGCATACTGCATATACTTACAAAAAAGAAGTGCTTGTTAGCCACAGTATCAAAACCACATAATATATCAAAGGACAATACTAATACATGAATCATACCAACTATGTATATGTTCTCTTTAATTATAGGCAGTACCTATAGATCTATGTCACTGCATGGGTATTGTGCAGTGTGGTCCTTGTCAACTTGAGGCCACTTATTAGCTGGCAGTAGCACTGAATTCCTATTCCATCATGGTTCACTGAATTAAACACAACTGGATGGTGGGTTTTGACTTGTCATCTTTAGAATTAAAAATTCCCCTACTCACAATGTTCCACATAACAGAAGGACAAGAAAAGTATAAAACTCCAAATTAAAATTATCTACAGAATAGAAGTGAGTCAGTTAATAACAAAGCAATTATCGTGGAAGTAAAATATAGTGTCTTAGTAAAATGCCATGTTTGCATATTTTTTCCTTTTTGTTGACAATCTGCTTAGTTTAGAAGTTTTTGTAAAATGGAAAGAAAGAACAGTATGCACAGCATTTTTCCCTAGGGCTCTTCATTACCCAAGAGTATAAACTGGGTTATTTCACTATCTGGGATTCTATTTCTCCACTACTTAAGTGAAGGGCCTTGTTATTTTGGATATAGTTTAAATGTAGCCCCAGGGATTCGTATGCTGGAAGCTTAGTCTCCAATATACTCGTGTTGAGGTTGTAGTATCTTTAAAAGATGGGGCCCCTTCTTATCCCAAACTAAACCCACATGGCTCAGTGGATTAAATAATGTTTATGCTGAGAAAGACCCAAATAAGTATCCCCAAGAAAAAAAAGTCACACAAGTCACTAAACTGGAAAGGAATTATTTCATATGAAAAAAAAGTGTAAATTTTGGGGCTGGAGAGATGGCTTAGCAGTTAAGTGTTTGCCTGCAAAGCCAAAGGACCCAGGTTTGATTATCCAGTAAGCACATAAGCCTGATGCACAAGGTGGCACATGTGTCTAGAATTAGTTTGCAGTGGCTGTAGGCCCTGGCACACCCGTTTTCTCTCTCTCTCTCTCTCTCTCTCTCTCTCACTTCTCTCAAATTAATAAATAAGATATTTTTAAAGTGTAATTTTTGATTTAGAAGTACCCAAGAGATCAAGTCTTCAGGTAGTGCTGGTCAGAGAATAAAAAAGAGTGAATTTACTAAGTCTGTCTTATCTCAGCAATGATGACAGCAACAGTCTGACACTTTGCATGAGCTTGTCATCTTTATTTTTGCACTTCTGTTTAAAATACAATGTCAGCAACACTTATAAGATCTGAAAAGGTATTATCTGTTCTGTAGTTATTATCTGACTAGGGTGCAAATTCTGAGCGTGTCTGCCTCCACAGATTACTTTGGTTTATCTTTGTTTTGTTGTTGTTGTTGTTGTTGTTTGTTTGTTTGTTTTTTGTTTGTTTTTTGTTTTTTTGGTTTTTTTTTTTTTTTTTTTTTTTTTTTTTTTTTTGAGGTAGGGTCTCACTCTGGTCCAGGCTGACCTGGAATTAACTATGTATTCTCAGGGTGGCCTCGAACTCTCGGCGATCCTCCTACCTCTGCCTCCCGAGTGCTAGGATTAAAGGCGTGCGCCACCACGCCCGGCTTGTCTTTGTTATTTTTTTCAACCATCTTTTCTAGGCATGTCAGCTATCATACTTTTTGCCTTGCTCAATAATTTTGGTGGTTAAATTATATTATTTTCATAGCAGAGTTTACATGGATCATGGAAATAATTTAGATTGATCTCTTCATTTTACAGTCAAGAAAACTGGAAAGCGTGAGTATCACTGTATTAATCTGAATTTCCTAGAAAATAGAGCCTTACTACTCATGCTATATTGGGATTTAAAACCTAAGTTGGTGAATGAGCAACAGTGATGACTTTGTTGTCCCTAAAAACCAACCAGTAAATAAGCATGCACAAATGTACAATTAATTCACATGAATAAGTAAATTCATTCCTGGGCTCTTAAATAAGGTCAGAAAATACCCTCACCAATTAAACAAAATCAATCATCTGTTTTAAACTTTCAAAACTCTATAACAAAGGCAAATTAAAACAAAATATATACAATTAGGATTAGCTATCATGCAAGGTCATTGCAATAGTCTTTCATTTTACTATAACAAATTGACATGTTTTGCAAAAAAAAAAATTCCTCTCCCTGAAACACTGTGAACTTTCCCCTCAAAAGTAGACTAAAGTGGATGCCCTCCAATTCAATGCAAACTTCAGGTTCTGAATGGTCGGCTCAGCTGGGTAGTTTGCAGCAGACACCCCACTATGGGTTGTTGATCACAAAGCTATTTAAAGCATCTTCTCTACTGATCTTTGACCATACAGCCTGAACAAAAGTACAATGTAGGAACACCTTTTCTACAGAAATACTCAGAAAGTCACATGGTTTCTAGAAAATTAAAGCAGACCTAGAAAATGTAGTTTTTAAACCACTAAGATGGATTTAATGGTAGATAAGCATGGAGGAAGAAATCTCCTAGCAGACAGTCCACTTTTTTAGCTTGAACTCTTTTACATGTCCTATTCCTTATTAAAGAAAGGTCAGATCATGTTTGTACCCACTGCAATAAGAAAATTTTTAAAACTATTTCTTCCTTATTTATATTTGTATAACCTTGCAACTTAGTAATATTTTAAACAGATAAAAAGCTTCTGATTAAATGTAGTGTTGACTCTACATGGGAATGAACTGTGAGCTGAAGTGATCTCAGAAGGTGTGGGGAACAGGTGGAACCTGGGTTGAGTAATGGCTAGTTAGATAAGCATGGAATGACCCTGAAATCAGTCATATGAAAAGCTAAGTAGAACCAGAAGTGCGGGCTTTATCCTTTTCAGTTCAGGAGCTAAATAATGGATCTAGAGGTTAATTGCACAAGCATGAGGGCCTGAGGGGGTCTGAGACAGATTGAGTTTGATTCCTCAGCACCCATGTAAATAGCTGAACATGACCACATACATCTGAAACCCCAAAGCTGTGTGGAGTAGAGACGGGAAAAATCACTGGGTTCACAAAATAAGGCAAGCTCTAGAAACAGCGAGAGACTCCTGCCCAATGAAGAGGGACATTTGATGTTCTCTTATGGCCTCTGTAGGCTTATGCTCCAGGCACCCCATGGGCACAAACATGTGCACATACCACACCACACTATACATACTGCATGCTTGCACATGCAAAAAAAAAAACCTTTCAGGAACCAGTGAGATTGAAACACCTTCCTGCATTGCGAGGGGAAATCACAATTTGGAATGTTCATTCTCTATGTCATCACAACCACATTTTCTTTATTGTCATGGATTAGAAACAGAAATAGGATGATATGATCTTTACTAAAAATAGGTATTTTCCCCTAGTCCTTTGCTTCCCAATGCTTGGTGATAGCTTTGTTTAGAGGAACAGATATTTATAAGCTCCAGGAGATTTTTTTTTATCTTATCCTTCCCTCAAAAACACCCACATTATGAAAGTCACTCCTGCCTGTGTGGAAATTGGCCGAGCCATCAGCTATAGGGATCAGAATCATCATGTTATGTTTTTATTTTGACCAAGTAAAATATGAAAAATATGAACATTGCTTTAAGATCATCAGAGTAATAAAGGGAAATTGTTTCATTTTATGTCAGTTTTATGTTCATAATTATTTTTATTACTTCAACTTATTAATGATTGCAAAGTGTTATAAAATTAAGTATGTTTGATGTTTTATGGGAAAGATGGGTTCCTTTATTCTCCTGAGTATTTGGAAGGGCATAATGCTAATCTGTCTGATTTCCCATGTTTAATATTTCTTGCATTTATTCTTCTATAAAAATTACCTGTAATGTTTATTTGTCACTAAGATAAATCCTCTCTCATCTCCTTAATCTCTTGTACTGAAAAACTACCCAATAATATGTTCAATTACTTCTCAATATATCTATTTTTGCACTCTATTCATTGACTATTATTAATGGATTCCCGCTATTGAGAGGTAACATTTTAAATGTTTCAATCTAGGGCTGGAGAGATGGCTTAGTAGTTAAGGCACCTGCCTCCTAAGCCTAAGAACGTCAGTTCCAATCTCCGGGTCCCACGTTTAGCCAGATGCAGTGACGCAAGGGGGCAATGCTGCACTTGCCCACAAGGGGGCGCACGTGTCTGGACTTCATTCACAGTGGCTGAGAGGCTGCTGGCGCACCCATTCTCTGTCTTCCTCTCCCTATCTCTCTGTCTCGCTCTGTGTCTCTCTCCAAAATAAAAATAAATATTAAAAAAACTTTAAAAAAATGTTTCAATCTAGTATAAGAGGTCTGTTGGTGCCTAATCTAAGCCTACCTTCTTAACACTTGTGATAGTCCCTTACACATTCCTTACTGTATTTAACAAATGAAATGTGCATATACTTTCTCCTTGAACCCATATTCAATTTTTTCTCCTTCCCAGATGCTCTGTTTCCTTGTCCTTAATTATCTACATTTTTCAATGTAGATAGCCTCCTCTGTCTGTTATACCATTTGTTATCTATTCTTCTCTTATGAAATGCATTGTTTGTGTGTGTGTGCATGCATGTGTGTGTGTACACCTAAAGCCTACCAAATACTGTCATATTCCCACCCACACATTTATTTAATGAAGAGCATTAAGAATCTAAGGCTCGGATCTGGGGAGATGGTCCAGTCGTTAAAGACACTTAATTGCAGGCCTGTGACCTGGGTTGGACTCCCTAGCACTCCCATAAAACCATATGCAAATAGTAGCATAAGCATCTGGTATTTGCTTGCAGCAGCTGGTAAGAGACCCTGTGCATGCACACACACACACACACACACACACACACACACACACACACACATACAATAAATAAATAATAAATACCTATAGCATGGGAAGCATTTCAATTGTAGAGCAATTGTCTTGCATGTGCAAGTGAGGCCCTGGGTTCCACCCACTACATCAGAAAAGAGCCTATTATGCTGAGCCCAGTGCCACAGGCTGGGAGTACCAGCTACTCTGGGAGTACCAGAGACTAGTAGGCAGACAAATTGGAAGAACTTAAAGAAGGCAGAAGAATTAGAAGATTAAGGCCTGTCTGTGCTACAGAGTGTGCTAAAGACCAGCCTGGGAAACTTAGCCAGGGCTCTGCTTCAAATAAAAAATAATTTAAAATTGATGGGGCTATCCTCAGTGATAAAGCACTTGCCTTGCATGTACCAGGCCCTAAGTTCAATCTCTAGTACTGAAAATAAATAAATAAATAATAATAAATGGAAAAGAAAAAAAATACTGTATTATTAACATTAATCTGAATATAAATATAATAATAAATAATAAGGACTTTACATTCTGCTCTTTAATGACAGAAAATAAATTAATATATACCTTCAGATAACAAGCAGTATGAAAAGTAAATCAAAGAAGGAATGGCAGCAAAGGAATGTATATTATTTTAGTAAATGATGATCAGAGAAGACTTTGTCACTGAGGCAATATTTGAAATCTAAATATGTTATTTAAAGTAGCTTTGAACTGCATTGAAAGCTATTTACATAATATCTCCACAAAATAGGAAAAACTCATATATAAATCCCCTCAGCAATAGGCTCTTACCATCTAGTAAACCACGTTTCTGTTGCAATGCATTGAGAAATCAAGCTGGAACTGAGCTGGAAGCTCCTCCCTGCTGCATAGCGAGCTTCGTGTTGGAAAGCGCTGTGCGGCATGGTGAGAGAGAAAAGTCATCAACCGGCTTAACCAGCAGAGGGACCCTGTGAGCAACTAAACTGACCAGTCAAGCAAGAGGAGCCGGACGGTTTAATAGCGCCATGTCTGTTCTGGGAGTAACTTAATTGTCTCTGATTGGATTTGAGGCCTGCTCCATGGGAGGGAAATCATACATGATACCAAAAACCTAGTCTAAAGCTTATCGCTGGGAAGATCATAGGTCTCAGAGGGAAGCTAGTACTGTGGTTTTGATGTGCCCATCAAACTGCCTCTCTACGTTTATGCTTGTGCTCATGGATTAGTCCCTTTGGATAGAGAGGCTGGGAAGACTCAAAATGCTTGAACGTTCTGAGAAGTGACAGGTGAGCACTAAATGAGACATTTTTACATTTCCAAAGCTCAGGGATCATTATAGATGAGGGGGTAGAAAGAACGTAAGGGAGCCAGGCATGGTGGTGCACGCCTTTAATCCCAGCACTCGGGAGGCAGAAGTAGCAGGATTGCTGTGAGTTCGAGGCCACCCTGAGACTACATAGTGAATTCCAGGTCAGCCTGGGCTAGAGTGGGACCCTACCTCAAAAACCAAAAAAAAAAAAAAAGAAAGAAAGTAAGGGTCAAAGGATGACAAAGGGTGTCTTAAAACACTGTCTTCTGGATATGAAGTGGCTGTTGCATTTATGACCTCACAAAGGATGTTTTACCTGCACAAGACATGTACAATAATTGGGCCCATCATTATTTCATCATAGAGGATAGAGGAAGGTTTAAAACAAAACGGGCTGGAAAGATGGCTTAGCAGTTAAGGCACATGCCTGCGAAGCCTAAGGACCCCAGTTCAATTCTCCAGGTCCCACGTAAGCCAGATGCACAAAGGGGTGCATGCATCTGGAGTTCGTTTGCAGTGATTAGAGGCCCTGGCACACCTATTCTCACTCTCCCTCTCTCTCTCTCTTTACCTCTTTCTGTCTCTAATAAATAAATAAATTCAATTCAATAATGTTACTCTCACTTTAAGAAAAACTCATCAAAGCAGAAAATCAGAGGTTGCAGAGACTTCAACACTAAAGAAGATTTGTAATATGCCCCTCCAAGGCTCAGGAAACATAGTGGGAAAGGAAACAGAATGAGCGTAAGAGCCGCAGGGTGCGATGAGGCATTCCCACCACCATCCCCCCACACAGAAACTACTTGGTGCATGCATGACCCCACAGTGACTAGCAATAATTCCACTGAGGAGGGCCTTCAGTGGAATGGGAGTAAGGAAGAGGGGACATAAGAGTATAACTCAATAGGAATATGACCAATTTGTAATATGTTAATATATCAAAGTTCTCGATTTAAAAAATAAAAAAGAAGAGTGACCAGTTGGAAAACAAGAAGGGTTTCGGTGGAAGGGAAGCAAAGGAAAGAAGATAAAATAAGTTATGGGAAGATATGATCAAAATATATTATATACATGTAAAAATAAAAACATTTTAAAAGTTATATGCGGGGCTGGAGAGATGGCTTAGTAGTTAAGTGCTTGCCTGTGAAGGACCCCGGTTTGAGGCTCAATTCCCCAGGACCCACGTAAGCCAGATGCATGAAGGGCACATGCATCTGGAGTTCGTTTGCAATGGCTGGAGGCCCTGGCATGCCCATTCTCTATTTACCTGCCTCTTTGTCTGTCTGTTGCTCTCAAATAAATAAATAAATAAATAAATAAATAAAATAAACAAAAAAGTTATCTGCAAACATCTTATAAAGTATTCAGTTTTCTAGACATCTCAAGTTTATTTCATTAAAATTTGTATCTATGTACTAGAGTTCTGTAAGGGAGTCTGCTCTCTACAAGTCTAAATAAAGTAATAGAGCTAGTGGAATTTCATGTGATGGCCTTCATAGTGCTGGAATGAACGTTAGCGATGGACCAGAGGGCCTCTTGGGATTGCTGTAAAGATTGGCAACATCTGCAGACGAATGCCCGACCACTGACATTCATTCCTAGCTACAGGTTCTACGGTTGTGGGTAATGGACACGTTCTTGGTCTTCCTCTGCACTCCTCTTGTGAGACACTCATCCTGGTTTTTAGGTTTTTGTTTTGTTTTGTTTTGTTTTTTTGGTTTTTCGAGGTAGGGTCTCACTCTGGCTCAGGCTGACCTGGAATTCACTATGTAGTCTCAGGGTGGCCTCGAACTCTCAGCGATCCTCCTACCTCTGCCTCCCGAGTGCTGGTATTAAAGGCGTGCGCCACCACACCCGGCTTCATCCTGGTTTTGAAGTCCAATATAATCTAAATACATGTAGCCTTCCATTTTCAATGGAAGGTCTATGGACAGTGAGGAAAATATCCAACTATTCTTTGACAAATAAAAATCTTGAAAGAGAATAACTAGAAACTGATCAACTTTGAAGATTGTCTTCTGTTGCTGAATTTTCTTAATTTCCTTCTCATTGTGATGAAAAGAACCCCAAGACATTTTTCTAGCTGGAGAATAGAAGAATCTCAAATTTTAGCAGAAACTAAATCTTAATACTGGAATGGAAAGAAAATATGCAAAGATGCTCATCTCGACTTTTAATTAAAGAACTAAGCAAGAAAACTAAGATATGAAGCTAATTAATACCAGTTTTGACCCAGTTTCTTAAATTGCTTGCCCTAAATTCAATACTTTTTATTTGACTTTAGTACAAATGTGCTAAAATGAAACATACTTATTTTTTATTTAAAATCAGTCTTTTATTTTTCTGATAATGTTTCTCTGTTGACAACCTATCTCTCAAGTAAGCCTAAAATGACTTAACTTAACCCTCAAAAGGAATTCTCTTAATGGTTCTTCATGAAACTTGAGACTACTTTCTACTGGACTACGAGTTTTTAAAGCTACCCATTTTTGAAATTGCATCATTAGAAGTTGTTGAAATCAGATTCTGAAGCAATTTGAGAGAATTTTTAGAAATCAGAGAATTAGAAACATTTTTTAGTATCTCCTACATTTTTTCTTATTTCTTTCATTTTGATATTGAGTCATCAGGCTTGCTCACATCCTGAATTAATTTCTTTTCATCTCTTTTCCATGCTGAAGCTATTTGTATAATTGTTTACACGTCATGACTTCATTTTCATTTTTCAGCTGACTGAAGAGAGGGTGAATGACTCAGATTCAGATCAAGCTGCATACATTTCAAGTGCCCAGCTAGAAAGGCACTAACGGATGTGTGATTGATTATAAGTTAGAGCCCCTGATTCTGCAGCATGTGGTTTAGCATCTAAGTCATCCTTTGGGTACTAAGTCACCTAAACTTCTCATTTTAGACTATTTCTTTCCTCACAAAAGCTATTACCTTAATTCTTATTTTCTCTTATCTATGTAGAAAAACTGAATAATTTTGATTACAACTTTATTTGTTAAGATGAAACTAATCCATGGAGAAAATATCTTATCATTTTTATTTAAACACTTTATTTTGAAATTATATGACTATATAATATTGAGCAGTGCTATCAACTGTTCCTCATAAAATGATGCATATACAGGTTTGAGCGCTTTCTTGAGTGTAAAGCTTTAAATTAGTCAATTATAATCTCTTTCATACTATACCATAATGTCTACAAGGCTACATTTTTCAGTAACTGACTCATAAACATAAATTCTTTTCAAATTCAGTAATATGTGCAACATTATTTTATTTCTAAAAAAGTTAAATACTGAAATGCTTATAATCTTCCTGTTTTCTCTTGTATGCTCATAAATATAACAGAATTTTATGTAACATATTTTGTGTTGAATGAGAATAAAATGTCCATCATTCAGAAGCCTAATGGAAAATAACTCCAAGTGGAAAATAAGATTTAAATAAATTATATAAAGATGCATGTCACTATATTTGTAAATGAATGTGCAATTTAGAACCTCAACAGGGGGAGGAGATAGGGATAGAAACTAGGCTACACAGGACAGGTGTAGCTGGAAGACATCAAAGAGTAGGAAAATGTAAACTCTTATTTGAATGAAATGTAAGATACATGGTAGAAAGCATATTTTTACACAGGAAAACAATAGAAAAATAAGTAATGAACTGAGATGGTTTAAACAAATGAACTATTAAGCCAGCCATGGTGGTTCATGCCTTTAATCCCAGCACTGAGAAGACTGAGGTAGGAGGATCACCATGAGTTCCAGGTCAGCCTGAGTTAGAGTGAGACCCTGCTTCAAAAGAAAAAGAAAAAGAAAAAAAAAGAAAAAACAATGAAGTTTCAAAGGGGAAAGTGGGGGGAAGAAGAGAAATAAGATGGGATATTGTCTACAATTAAAGAAGTTGTCGATAAAAAATAATAATAATAAAAACAATGACCTCATTGAGTCACCTGAATCACATCTGCCAAAGCCCAGGAGACACTACAAAGGAAGTGGTGATTTAAACATGAGTGCTGCTCCAACTGCTAGCCTGACAACCCACTTCAGGAAGATGATGATAGACACTGAGGACAC
Source organism: Orientallactaga sibirica (assembly GCA_036365145.1). Taxonomy (NCBI): domain Eukaryota; kingdom Metazoa; phylum Chordata; class Mammalia; order Rodentia; family Dipodidae; genus Orientallactaga; species Orientallactaga sibirica. Next base: position 352,580 of record JAEOAD010001412.1, on the reverse strand, counting down.
TCAAAACTCATCAAAGCTGAAATTCAAAGGGTGCAGAGAACAATAAAAGAGACTTATACCAACCAAGATTGAGGAAACATTGCAGAAAAGGGAGCAGAAAACTTGTAAAAGCCACAGCTTGGAAAGGAGTACTCTGAGGCACAGTATCCCCACCCTGCAGAGAATGACTAATGCATTCAGAATCCCCTTGTGAATACCAATGACCACACTGAGAAGGATCCTCAGTGAAACTGGAGCAGGGTGGGGGGGGGATATAAGAGTATAACCTGATGGGAATATGACCAACATATGATAGGTTCATACAGTAAAGTGCATAATTAATAAAATAAATATAAAATGACCATTGTATGTGATTTGAAGTTTGTACACTGGGATGATATGTGAGACAACCTAGACTGATGAACTTTCATTACCAGACTGATTAAAGTTTTTGGTTTTAGTCAGATAAGAAAATATAATTCAAAATAAACTAGTGAAAAATGGATCAGTTATATAAGGAAAGTGCACATTATGTGGCCTGGGGATTTGGGGTGGCACAGAGTACTACATAATGGAAGATCTTCTCTATTCACCATAATGAGCTGCAAATACAGGTAATTTCTATGGCAGGAGTAAAAATACAGACTTGGATTTAATAAAGCAGTGATAAAAATAAACCCCAATCAGGGTTGGAGAGATGGCGCAGAGTTTAAACACACTTGTTTGCAAAGCCTGACTGCCCAGGTTCAGTTGCTCAATACACACATAAAGCTAAGTGCATAAAGTGGTGCATGTGTTTGGAGTTTGTTTGCAGTGGCTAGAGATTGTGGTGTGCCCAACACTAATTCTCTCTCTGCCTGCCTCTGCCTCTCTCTCTCTCTCTCTCTCTCTCTCTCTCTCTCTTTCTCTCCCTCTTTCCCTCTCTCCCTCTCTCTCTCTCTCTCAAAAACAAAAATAAAATAAAATAAAACTACTTTAAAATAAATAAATAAAATAAACCCCAATTAGGCTACCAAATATATCTGTTATCTTTAGTTTGTACAGTAATATTACTTTTGGGAATATTTTCTGATATATGTGTATACAACTGTACAATGCAAAGTAAAAAAAGTTAAAATGCAAAAAATGAAATGCATGATGGATAGCCATAAAGATAAATTAGTGTTCACTATTTCAGTTAATCTCATGATATTGTTTTTTACCACACATCTGATCTACTCTGAACATTCTTCACTTCCCATGTAATTAGATCAGGATCATGTAACCATCCCCAGCCAATGGACTAGGAACAGTAATATATGACGTACGGCCAAAGCTATTAAGAGCATGGGTTCTCTTTCTGTTCTTCCTTTCTCCCTTGCCATGGTGAGTGAGGCACATGCTATCATGAGGCAATTAAAAGATGAAAACAACATAGATCTCCAGGTCTCTGTATGGAAGAAAGCACCTCACCAACTTCATAAAAAGGCAAACTCTGTTCAAGCAAAACCAAGAGTTGGCATACTAATCTGGCCTGCAGCTTATTTATATCTTTAAAATATAAATAATTAATGAGTAAGTGAATAATTTGTTGTGATATAGGAAATTTCATGAAGTTCAGCTTCAATGTTCGCAAATAAAATTTTATTGGGACCCAGAAGCTCTCATTTGTTTAATGTCCAGTTTTTGTTCATTTGTTTGTTTTTTGCTATAAGAATCATGAATTATGACAGATTATACAGTGCACACGCAATAAAATATTTTCATTCCAGCTCTTTATAAAATCCTTTTTGGAGACAGTGCTCCTATGGGCCCCTCAGGAGATGACTCCTTCCTCACATCTTGTTTTTATAGTTGATTTCCTACCCTCCCCCAACATAGTTGATTAAGAGTTGAACTTTGATTCAGATTGGATAAGCAAAATGCACTCTGCGATGAAATTAGAGTTAAAACTAGAATTAAAGAGACTGAAAATAATATGAGAAGGTGCCTCTAATTGCTGGAAGTGAGAACAATCTGGGAGCTAAGTTTGCCCATTGTTCAACATATGCTAAAAGAAGTAAAATTGAAAATCACAGAGTTCTGAGAAGTAGGAGAATATTAAGGAAGTCCAATAGTCCCTTTGATAATTCTCCTTTTAAGTCCAGAGGGTTGCATTTACTTTCTCCTTGCTAAGACAAACACTCGACCAGAAGCAGCTTGAGGGAGGAAAGAGTTTATTTGAGCCTTACAGAATCTAGGAGAAACCCCATCAATGGTGGAAGAAGCTGGCTCACTTCCATAGATTTATAGCAGAGACACACCACCAAGCAGCTAGCAAACATGAACAACCAGAGCTCAAAACTGGTTTTTAACCTTAGGGGTAGATCCACCCCAATGACACCTCCTCCAGCAGGCTTAAGTAGGAAACCCAACCTTAATCAAAAATCCCTAAGGCTATGGGGGGTATACATTCACATTCAAACCAACACACAAAGGTACCCTATTTCTTTTCACATTCCACAAAATTCCCTTCTATCATTACTGTGGAACCTTTTCCATTAATTGATTGGACTACTTACTTGAACTAATATGAATGAATTTTCTTTACTTATAATGAAAAAAAGCATCTTACCGTCTCTGACCTCAAAAAACTTTTAATTAAAATTTCCAGAAAGCTTTCATCAATATTTAATAGGGAAAAGCTTTATTGGTAAGAGGCAATCTATCATGGAGATAGAATATGCTAGTGATATTCTGTGCTCTTTTGCAATGTTTCTAATGCCTTCTATAATGCTCAAGAGAGGTGTGTTTTTTTTTTGGAGAGAGACACAGAGAGAGACAGAGAGAAAGGGAGAGGAAGACAGATAGAGATGGGTGCGATAGCAGCCTCTCAGCTGCGGTGAACGAAATTCAGATGCGTGCACCCCCTTGTAGTCAAGTGCGGCATTGCGCCCTTGTGTCACTGCATCTGGCTAAATGTGGGACCTGGAGATTGGAACCTGTGTTCTTAGGCTTAGGAGGCAGGTGCCTTAACCACTAAGCCATCTCTCCAGCCCTCAAGAGAGGTTTTATAAGTGCTGTACCTAAAGAGACTTTACGTATATGATGAAGAGAAAGGTTGAGCCTCAAATTCATTATTTATTTGACTGTGATTTATGGATTATATGGAGCAGATAAACTTCTAATGCTCAGTTTTATCCTTAATTAAGTGAGTGCAATGCTTCATGAGCCCACCAATAGTAAGACAACTGAAGACTCATGAATGAAATTCAGGAGGTCCTCAAATCTCCCATGATAAGCACAATTGCATAGATGTACCTATTTTCATTTTTCCTGTATAGAGAAGAGCAGATTCTTAGGTTAATGATCCCAAACAGGGTTAAAAACATTAGCATAAATAATTGTCATTGAAACCACTGGAAAAAGAAAATTTAAAAAGCTAGTAGTACAGGACACCGAACCAGAGATAGATGTTTGCTCACTACCCTTTGTCATTTATTCAAGTGGCCCACCTATGTAAGCTCTATTTTCCCAAGGGCTCCCCATCCGCAGGCTCCCGCTCCACTCCACGCCAAGGGCTGCCCCAGCGAACTCCCCATCCGCGGGCTCCCCAGGCTCGCTCCCCAGACTCCCCAGCCGCGGACTCCCCATCCGCCCAGGCTCCCACGGCTCCGCTCCACGCCGAGGATCCCCAGCCGCGGACTCCCCATCCACGGGCTCCCCATCCGCAGGCTCCCAGCGGCTTCCCTCCACCCCGAGGGCACCCCAGCAGCTCAACCCTCGGTTGAAGCTGCCACCCAGATCAGCTAAGCCCTGCTGAGCTTCCACTGCAAACGCCGCCCGAACAAACAAAAAAAAAAAAAAAAGGGGACTTTTCAACCTCATCAGTCTCCCCACAGAGCCCAGAAATCAAAGAAAAATCTGCGGAGCTACTGAAAGAGACATACACGGTGAGCTGCTGCAGGCTTCCTGAACTCGCCCATCCCCAATCATCAGTTCCCCAGGGTGTCGGTAGAATCGAGCACCTAGTGGCAGATCTGATCCACATCGCCAACACCGACCCAGCATACCTGACCCAAACTCCACAGCCCAGGGAACGAGGTGGGCCCCAGCATTGGTGAGTTTAAAAGCCACACCAAAAGATAACAAAGGCCTGCACTGGAAGTGATAACCACTCTTTCCAGGTCAAGGCAGGGTATGTATTACATATTTGTGGGTGGCTTTACCATTTTCAAATAAGCTGAATATGAGGGTTGAATATTGCTATCTGTACAACTTATAGATTTAAAGGGCCTTTACCTTTTGCTTCAGTTATTATTGAGGACAGGGTCTGATTCCCAAGCAGACAGGACTAAGGGCATGGACCATCGCATGCCCTGAGGGATTTTGACCCTATAGGACTGTTTGGCTCAATTCTCACACTTATATACTCTGTGTTCATGTTAATTGAATGTGTATTTTGCTTTGTTGAAGTTTAGAACTTGCCTCTAAATTGTTCCACTAGTCCACTACAATACTTACTTAACAAGCAAACTCAACAGTTAGGAGTACTTCTGAGGTTGGACTTGGGTACAAGTGCTACACTTGACACCTTAAACTCATATCCTGAAATTATATAAAGGTGGATCACAACACCTAAGAACACTGAAGATAAATAGGAAACCTAAGCATCAAATCAATCCAGGATGCATAAGTCACTACATTATAATACAAGAAACACAAAGAATCAAGACAATGCAATCCCACCAAAAATTACAAATCCATCAGAAGGGTTCACCAATGAGACTCTTTTAGATGAAATTCCTGACAAAGATTTCAAGGGAATGATGTTATCTATGCTCAAAGAAATGAAAGAAGAAATGAAAGCAATCCGTGAAGAAAACAAAGGAATTAGAGAAGAAAACAAACTGTTGAAGGAGATTACAGAGAAACAGTTTAATGAAATAAAAAGGTCATTAGAAGACATGAATAAGGAAATAGAACTACTGAAGAAAAACCAGGCTGAAATCCTAGCCCTGAAGAACACAGCCAGTGAAATAAAACACTCTGTGGAAAGTCTCACTAGTAGAATGGATGAAGGAGAGGACAGAATTTCTAAACTAGAAGACGAGGTGGCAGATCTATCACAGTCCAACAAAGAGAAAGACAAGCTAATAGAAAGGTATGAATGGGAACTCCAAGATATGCGGGACACTATGAAAAGATCAAACATAAGAATTCAAGGTATAGCAGAAGGGGAAGAATTTCAATCCAGAGGCTTAGTAGGTGTTTTCCACAAAATCATAGAAGAAAATTTTCCCCAAATTGGGAAAGAAATGCCAATGCAGATACAAGAAGCATTTAGAACACCAAACAGACAAAACCTAGAAAGATCCTCTTCTCGCCATGTTATAATTAAACTACTAAATACGCAAAAACCAAAGAAAATATATTGAAAGCAGTTAGAGAGAAAAAGCAAATGACATTTAAGGGAAACCCATCAGGGTCACAGCAGATTACTCAACACAAACCTTCAAAGCCAGAAGGGCCTGGGTGATGTATTCCAAGTTCTGAAAGATAAAAACTGTCAGCCAAGATTACTTTATCCTGCAAAGCTTTCTATCCAAGTTGATGGAGAAATAAGGACATTCCACAACAAAGATAGGCTAAAGGAATTTTTGGCAACTAAACCAGCTCTACAGAAAATACTTGCAGGAACCATTCATGCTGAAGAAAAAGCAAAACACACACAGCAGGAATTAGGAAAAAAGAAATCATACTCAACAGTAAGAACAAGTGAGTAAAACGAAAACCAGGAAGAACTACAAACAAAGAAAAATGGACAGATCAAATACATATCTTTCAATAATAACTCTTAATATCAATGGCCTCAATGCCCCAACCAAAAGACATAGACTTGCAGACTGGATTAAAAAGCAGGATCCTACCATCTGTTGCCTCCAGGAAACTCACCTCCAATTAAAAGATAGAAACCTTCTTAGGGTGAAAGGTTGGAAAAAGATATTTCAAGCAAATGGATCTAGAAAACAAGCAGGGGTTGCCATCCTAATTTCTGACAGGATAGACTTCAAACCAACATTAGTGAGGAGAGATAAAGCAGGTCACTTTATACTGATTAAAGGAACACTCCAACAGGAGGATATCACAATCCTAAACATTTATGCTCCCAACACGGGGACCCCCAATTACATCAAACAAACACTATCGGACTTAAGGTCAGAGATAACACCTAACACAATAGTAGTGGGTGACTTCAATACCCCTCTCATCACTTGACAGGTCTACCCAACAAAAAATAAACAGAGAGACATCTGCATTAAATGATATCATGGAACAAATGGACCTAACAGATATATACAGAACATTCCATCCAAATACTGCAGAATATACATTCTTCTCAGCGGCACATGGGACATTCTCTAAAATAGACCATATGATAGGACACAAATCAAATCTTAACAAATACAGGAAAATTGAAATAATCCCTTGTATGCTATCTGACCACAATGGGATTAAACTGCAAATCAACCACAAGAAAAACTACAGAACATACAGAAATTCATGGAGACTAAACAGTACATTATTGAATGATGTATGGGTCATTGAAAAAAATCAAAAGGAAATCAAGAAATTCATAGAATCAAATGATGATGAGAATACAACATACCAAAACCTTTGGGACACAATGAAGGCAGTCCTACGAGGGAAATTTATAGCTCTAAGTGCCTATATTAAGAAATTAGAGAGTTCACAACTAAACAATTTAATGCTGCACCTTAAGGCCTTGGAAAGAGAAGAACAAGGCAAACCAAAAATCAGTAGACGGGAAGAAATAATAAAGGTTAGGGCAGAAATTAATGAAATGGAAGCCAAAAAAACAATCAAAAAAATCAATGAAACAAAGAGTTGGTTCTTTGAAAGGATTAACAAGATTGATAAACCCTTAGCAAATCTGACCAAAAGAAAGAGAGAAGAGACAAAAATTGATAAAATTAGAGATGAAAAAGGCAACATCACAACAGATACCAAAGAAATTCAGAAAATCATACGGACATACTTTAAGAATATATATGCCTCTAAGTTTGAAAACCTGAAAGAAATGGATGATTTCCTTGATCTATATGACCTACCAAAATTAAATCAAGATGAGATAAACCATTTAAATAGACCTATAACAACCACAGAGATCCAAGCAGTCATAAAAAGTCTCCCAACTAAAAAAAGCCCAGGGCCAGATGGATTCACTGCTGAATTCTACCAGACATTCCTGGAAGATCTTACACCAATGCTTCTCAAACTTTTCCATAAAATAAGAGGAAGGAATTTTACCGAAATCCTTCTATGAAGCCAGCATCACCCTGATACCCAAACCGGACAAAGACAGATCAAAAAAAGAAAATTATAGACCAATCTCCCTCATGAACATAGATGCAAAAATTCTCAACAAAATACTGGCAAACAGAATACAAGAATATATCAGAAAGATTATTCACCCTGACCAAGTAGGCTTTATCCCAGAGATGCAGGGATGGTTCAACATACATAAGTCCATAAATGTAATACACCATATAAATGGTCTGAAGGACAAAAATCACATGGTCATCTCAATAGATGCAGAAAAGGCATTTGACAAAATCCAACACCCCTTCATGGTGAAAGTACTACAGAAACTTGGAATAGAAGGAACATATCTCAACATAATAAAAGCTATTTATGACAAACCTACAGCCAACATAATACTAAATGGGGAAAAACTTGAAGCTTTTCCTCTAAATTCAGGAACAAGACAAGGGTGTCCACTTTCCCCACTATTATTTAATATAGTACTGGAAGTCTTAGCCATAGCAATAAGGCAAGAGACACTCATAAAGGGGATACAAATCGGAAGGGAAGAGGTCAAATTATCATTATTTGCAGATGATATGATTCTATACATAACAGACCCTAAAGACTCTACCAGCAAACTGTTAGAGCTGATAAACACTTTCAGCAAGGTAGCAGGATACAAAATAAACACACAGAAATCAGTAGCTTTTCTATACACTAACAACAAACATGCAGAGGATGAAATCAGGGAATCTCTCCCATTCACAATTGCCTCAAAAAAAATAAAATACCTTGGAATAAACTTAACCAAGGAAGTGAAGGATCTCTACAATGAGAACTATAAAAAACTCGAGCGACAAATTGCAGAAGACACAAGAAAATGGAAAGACATTCCATGCTCCTGGATTGGAAGAACCAATATTGTGAAAATGTCAATCTTACCAAAAGCAATCTACACATTTAATGCGATCCCCATTAAAATCCCAATAGCATTCTTCACAGAAATAGAAAAAACAATACTAAAATTCATCTGGAAACACAAAAAACCTCGAATAGCCAAAACAATTTTGCGTAATAAAAAAAATCAGGCAGGTGGTATAACCATACCCGATTTTAAGTTATACTACAAAGCCATAGTAACAAAAACAGCATGGTATTGGCACAAGGACAGACAGGTAGATCAATGGAACAGAATAGAAGACCCAAATATTAATCCAGGCAGCTACAGCTACCTGATTTTTGACAAAAATGCCAAAAATATTCATTGGAGAAAAGATAGCCTCTTTAACAAGTGGTGCTGGGAAAACTGGACATCTGTATGTAAAAGGATAAACATAAATCCTTGTCTCTCCTTGCACAAGAATCAAGTCCAAATGGATCAGGGACCTTAATATCAGACCTGAAACTCTGAAACTGCTAGAGGAAAAAGTAGGGGAAACTCTTCAACATATTGGAATAGGCAAGGACTTTCTGAATATAACTCCAATTGCTCAGAGAATAAAACCACTAATCAGCCACTGGGACCTTATGAAATTACAAAGCTTTTGTACAGCAAAGGACATTGTGAATAGAGCAAAAAGACAACCTACAGAATGGGAGAAAATATTTGCCAGTTATACATCTGACAGAGGATTAATATCCAGAATATACAAAGAACTCAAAAAACAGAATAACAAGAACTCAAACAACCCAGTTAAAAAATGGGCTACAGAACTAAATAGAGAATTCACGGAAGATGAAATACAGATGGCATATAAACATCTAAAAAAATGTTCTACATCCTTAGCCATCAGGGAAATGCAAATTAAAACCACGTTGAGATTCCATTTCACTCCTGTCAGAATGGCGGCCATCAAGAAAACAAACGACAATAAGTGTTGGCGTGGATGCGGAAAAACAGGAACTCTTCTACACTGTTGGTGGGAATGTAAGCTGGTCCAGCCACTGTGGAAATCAGTGTGGAGGTTCTTGAGACAGCTAGAAATAGATTTACCATATGATCCAGCTATAGCACTCCTAGGCATATATCCAGAGGACTCTTCTCACTTCCTTAGAGATACTTGCAAAACCATGTTTATTGCTGCTCTATTCACAATAGCTAGGAAATGGAAGCAGCCTAGATGTCCCTCCACAGATGAGTGGATAATAAAGATGTGGTACATTTACACAATGGAGTTCTATTCAGCGGTAAAAAAAAAAAATGAAATTATGAAATTTGCAGGGAAATGGATGGATCTGGAAAGGATTATACTTAGTGAGGTAACACAGGCTCAGAAAGCCAAACGTCACATGTTCTCTCTCATATGTGGATCCTAGCTACCAATGTATAGACTTGTGTGGGAACTGGAACCAAAAATAGGTTCCAGAAACCAGTAAGCGGGTAAAAGGCTATATGGGAGGGAAGAAAGTGAAGGACTTAAGTGTATGGTAATGCACATATGTAAGTAGAAGAACTGAGTACAGGGAGAAAATGGCCTAAGCGAGGCCATGGGAAGAGAATGCATACAAAAAGGGGCAGGGGAGGGTCAATCTAAACTCAAGATATTATCAATAAGACATATGTAAAAATTATTTTTTTGAATAAGGGCACGTCTAGAAGATGTAGACTGTTACTAGAAAATTTTCAGTACCTGGGATGGAATACCTTTCAGTGAGTTGTTGGCCAAGGAGGTCCCGGTAGCCTCCAAAACATTAAGGCTTTTGCCAAAGCCCTTGGTTTCCCTAGAGAAACAGATAGTAAGACCCTATTGCTGAAGACATCTCATGCCTGAGAGGCAAGGTCACTGAGAAAGCAAGCTGATGCTGACCAGAAAACCTACTCCCTGTAGACCAGCCAATTGAAAACTGGAAAAAGCTGCACTGCACGCAGCGTATGGGAGACAGAAGCCATCAACAGTGAAAACAGTGGATGCTGAATATTCAAGCTTGGCCAGACAGGCCCAATGACTGAACGAGTGCAATAGTGGCGTGTCTACTCTTGGGGTAACCAACTGCTCCATAATTGGACTGAAGGCCCTCTCTATGGGAGGGAATACATACCTGGTACTGAAAAACCTAAGTAATAGTCTAAGGTAGGTGAGGTCATGAGCCTTGGGGGTATAAGCCTGCTAATGTCTGACTAAATGTATATATTATTCCCACCAAGCTGCCCTGGGGACACTACACTAAATGTTCATGTTCACATATTAATGCTACTCTCACTTCTGGCTAGAGAAGCTTCTCTTTTCAGATGGTGATGACCACTGGGATGACCCAAAAGGCAACATAGTGCTGAGAAGAAGGGATGGAGGAGTGTCTAGCACTGAAACACCTCTGTCACACCCTCCAATGGCTCAGGGACCATTGCGGAAGAGGGGCGGATAGAATGGAAGAGCCAAAGGAAGGATATGACCTCTTACAATGCAGCTGCCCAGACAGAAATTGGCCTCGATATCCATGATCTTGTGGTGCCTAGCAATACCTTTGCAAGACCCTCAAAATAGAAGAGAGATGATGTCATCAAATTAGGAAAGAGACTAACTACATTTCTCCTTCCTTAGCAAACATTGTCTGTGATCAGCTCCTATTCACATATGTTCTTAGCTAGATCCTGGATTATAGTATAGAGTATAGAGTATAGAGTATGGATTAGAGCAGTCCAGCTGTGATTTGTTTGGGGTGCATGTACAAGAAGGCAAATTGTGCCCTCTAAGTGAACTTTTAAGAAGAATCCCCTACTTACAATCTTCTGCTCTGTATAACTGGACATATATATGCATCTGAGAAAATGTTTATAACCCAAATCTGCCATTCAACCCAGAGGCCCACCCAAACTAGGTCCCTAGCAACTGGCCCATCCTTAGCTAAAAATCTTATAAAGAGAAGCCCCGGGCTGTTTCTTCAGCTCCGTGAGTCCTCTCCACTCCACTGCTCTCTTTGGCAGTGTATCCAAACCTTTACTATAACTTTGCTTTTCATGTGCGCAGTCCTCCAAATCTAAGTTGCCGAGAAGCTGTAAACACGGGGACATAATCCACGAGTAACAGTCTTGAGGTGGTGAAGTGTGTAAGATGTCATTAGATCACTACCTTTGGAATGGAGTAATGAAGTACTCGATGGAGTGTGTTATAACATAGTGGTGCCCCCCTTCCCAATCTCTTGCCTCCTCTCTCTTTCCCTTGTGTTTCCTCTGTTTCCTCCACATGCCATGCTGTTTGGGCTTTCCAGCCAATGAAACCTCTTTATTTCAAATCACCCAACAAAAAGTATACTAAGATAACTGCATTTCCCTTCAAATCCTTGGGGGTCATTATTATTTCCCTCAGAAACACTATTGCTGCCTTATCATTGCTGAAATTTCTTTACAACTCTACTGCCTCTGACTTGCTTCCTCCTCAGCCTGGATCTTTGCTGCGGCACATCCCAATTTAGGTGCTGAGCAACCAGCCCTGTGAGACAGTGCTTTCCCTCAGATGGAAGCTTTCTTTAATGTGCTTTTGTTTAGCCACAATTTGAATCTAATGCTTTTTAATGTTTTTAACTATTAGTCTGATTCTTAGTTTTGACACATTGTTGCAGGACACAAGGTCTGAGATTTTTATTCATTTTTTTAAACCTGATTACTTCTCTAGGAAACTCCTTATTGATATCTTTAATGATTTTCTTCCTTCCTTATTAAATGTTGGCATGAGTTTCACTGCCAACTAGTCACAACTTCTCAAATTTACATTCTCTTATTCAAAATATCCATTTTTCAGCCTGGTTGTTTAATTGTAGGTTGCAAGAACTGAAATATTTATGGTTAAATAAATGTTAAATATAGGGTTTTGACTATTACTTTATACTTACATCCTATTATGAAAGACAAAATTATTATTATTAAAGACAAAATTTTAGTAACAAAATTGCATGAATAAGTAAACCTTTTACTCTAGACATTCATGATGTACCCATAAAATGTATGGTCACATGAGAGAAAGCTTTGAACAAATGAATATATTAAAAGCTCAAATTATTTGTATTCTTCCCAAATAAACATTAACATCTTTTGAGTAATGGACATTTCATGCCTTTAATAAATATTTATATATAATGTGCTATATACTGTATACACATATACCACAGTATATGTGTAATTACTGTGTTAATAAAAACAAATATATTCTACAAAGTAAAAAATTAAATCAATAATTTACTTATTTTTTAACATAGGTACTTTTCCAGATATGTAAAAATAAATCCTTTGTGTGTGGAATCAGTTTTTTTTAGCTCGAATACACTTTTGTGTGTGTTGGGTGGGTGATGTCCTTTAGAATAGTCAGTATACAAGGTCATGTAATCTATAAAGATACTTTTGTTTCTTCCTTTCTAATTGGATATGTTTGTCCTTCTTCTTGGCTAGTATTTAAACTATATAAGACATTCTTTTTTTGTTGTTTTATTTTGGTTTTTGTTTTTTGAGATAGGATTTCACTCTAATTCAGACTGACCTGGAATTCACTATGTAGTCTCAGGGTGGCCTTGAACTCAGGGCGATCCTCCTACCTCTGCCTCCTGAGTCCTGGGATGAAAGGCGTGTGCCACCACACCCAGCTAAACATTCTTAATACTACTGGTAAACACAGTCACCAATTTAATCAGAGAAAAACTAAATGCATAAAGTGACATAGTTGGGAGATAACAATATGATAGCTTTATCAGTTATTGCTAAGGAAATCCATGAATTCTTGACTCTCGGCAGTTGTACTGAGGTCTTCAGGAGCGTGCACTTTACTAGGGGAAGGAATCAGTCCATGCTCCAACCCCCAACCCTTGCTAAGAGCAATAGGAGACACCTTAATACAGAAAACAGATGGGCTTTTATGAGCTCAAACTCTCTGACTTGTCTTGGCAAATATTTTCCTGTTTCCTTCAGTGGCCACTTTCTCTACTATTCAGGAAAAGAAATCAGGTATCAGAAAATTATATATTTTTGTTCTTGGGATAAAATTCCTTCACCTAGACACAATTTCTGTAATGGTTAATGCGATAATTTTGCCAAAACCTGTTCAAAGTTTTCTACTTGCTCATCTTTTAGCTAAAATACTCTTTTTAAAATTTGAGACTGTCTGTACAGATGTTAATGGCTAGGTTCATTTTCAGAAAAGATAGAAAATGTGACATTGAAGAGGTTGAATATATTTCTAAGGCACTGTGATCTTCCCTGTAAACCATCCAAAATGAACAGTACAGATCATCACTTTGCATTCTCAGAACCACAATCATCTACATCAGGCAGGCAAAAACACGCCTGAACAGAAGCACCACAGAGCCATCTACTGGTAGCTTTCTTGCCTTCGGGTCTGGCCCTTCCTAGACTATAATATCTGAATAACACTATTCCGTACTGCATAGAAGCACTGTATAAAACAGCCATGTAGAGAATTGTATTGCCCAATACTCTGGGACCATTAATTGGAAGTCTGAAGGGACTGGTGTGCTCACAGTCCAATCTTCCCATCACATGCACTCCACTGGTTTTTATGGCATTCTGACAGGTAAGATGGCAAAGTGCCCACCCTGTTAAGGGCAGCCAATGAGGCAGAGGATGGGCACATACAAGGAAATTCACAAAAACCGCCCTCTTAGAAAACTCTAGATGTCTCTCTAGCCTTTGCACAGATTATTTCCTGGAGTTCATAATTCCTAGAGTTCATAACAATAATTGTGAACATTGGTAAGGGTTTGAAATACTTATTTCATGCATTTTCTTAAAACCACATCTAAGCCTGAAAGCCTAAGGGTTTTTGTAAGAGGAAAACCCAAGTTGTAAGTCTTCAAGGCTACTAGGGCTGATCACATGGACAGAAAGAGACAATGGCTTTGATAGTCCTTGCCTTATGATAGTTTGTAAGCTTACTTCTACTTTTCTAGAAGTTTCCAATTGTTTTATATTGTTATGCCTTACAGAAATCATTGAAATCCTAATTGTTTTATGTATTTCATATAGAGAATACTTTACCTTAAACACAATAGTAGAGAACAATGGACAGCACAAACTGAGTCATACAAGATTTGGTTGACTTTTGATTAAACTAGAGAATGAATTTGGAATATATGAGGTAATTAATGCATCTGAAGTCATAAGAAAGAGACCTAGATAGTTGACACAAAGAGTTATAACCTATTTCCATAGCTTTTCTCTCTCTCCTTTAGAATCATGAAAAAGCCCAAGTTTATGCCAGAATTAAAGATAAAAAACATTGTCTGACAGAGGCCCCCAAAACCCCACCACTGAAGTAGAACTAAAATGATCCCAGCATGGCTCAGGGAAATTCATGGAAGAGGGCCCAGAAAGAGTGTTAGAGCCACAAGTTGGGTCATTATGCACAGAGACTTGGCCTATCCCCCATAATTTTTGACTAAGCCCACAGTGCAAGACCCACATTCCCCATTGATGAGGGTCCCTTTGGAGGGGGGAAGACAGGGAGGAGGATAATGGAGTCACCAATATGAACGTAAAATTAGAATAATATAAACAAAATAATAAATTATTTTAAAACATTGTCTAGCATAGTTCATCTAAAATATATCTTCATTAGTATATGGCAGAACTACATTGATATTGATTTGTAAAACGGAAGTGAAGATGCACACAAAAAGTGTACATTCCTTTGGTTTATTAAAGTTAATTTAAAATTGATCACATTACCTTACACATTAGCCATAAGATAGAATTGCTATTGTCTTTGTTCATTATAGCAGTAACATACTCTCATGATAAAAAATCAAAACCAAAGCCGGGTGTGGTGGCACATGCCTTTAATCCCAGCACTCGGGAGGCAGAGGTAGGAGGATCACCATGAGTTCGAGGCCACCCTGAGAATACAGAGTGAATTACAGGTCAGCCTGGGCCAGAGTGAGACCCTACCTCCAAAAAAAAAAAATCAAAACCTTTTATTATCCTATCATTTTTCCAGCACAAAACTGTCAAGAGATGCTATGTTATTTTTACAGCGTTTGTAAGTATACATGAATGTAGTACATATAAAAAGCATATAGGAAACCTACCATAATATTTATTTGTCACCTAGTTATTGCTTTCTTCCAAAATCATGGTGTTTAGGATCTATTCCCATTTACAACACAGTGGTTACTTCATCCTTTCTAGATGCAATTTGTATTAAGTGATAGCATTTATCCCTTCCCTGCCCTCTTAACACAACAGTAATGGCAGGTTGTGATTGTCCTGTTTGGTCTTTCCCATGTTCCTGTTAGTGTGAATCTTCTTAGTATTTGTTCTTCCCTCTATATTTCCCTCCAAACCTAGCAAGCAGATGGACAATATGTTCATAATGCTACCATTCATTCTCTCCCTAGTTTTATGGAGTCATTCAACAAGGAATATACAGAGTGTTATTATTTTTCAAGATGCCTCACAGATAGGAGTCAGCAAAAATAGATAGGAACTCTTATAGTTTTGAAATTATATCTTTCTTGATTAAATATATATATCTTTGTTGATTAAAGGAATGTATAAGAAAATCAGGGAATAGCAGATTAGAGGGAATAAGGCCTTTTCTCAGAGTAACTCAGCTAGTGACAGAACCATCAACTTCATAATCACCCACTCCACTGACTCAAACACTGTTTTTTAAAGAAACAACTAGACTTCTTTGAGAAAAACTTGAAGGAAGAGATTTTCCTTACATTCCTGAATGCCTTCTTTCTGGATTCCCTGGGACTTAGTTCTTGAGGCTGGAGGCCAAGCCTTCAGGAACAGCTGGAGAGTAGGAAAGCATGAGGGGAAAGAAAATGAGAAAGGAAAATTGAAGAGTCCTCATATTTTTTCAAATAGTTTTTTAAATGTGTTCTTGTCAGAATTCTGCTTTTCATAGTGGGTTCCTCATGCCAAACATGGATACCTCTTCTGAAAAAGAACAATATTAATTTTCAAGAAGTTGATCTAACTCTAAAAATAAAAATGTCTCCTTTCTATTATATTAGTAGTGAGGTCATGTATTTTATTCCCTTTTTGTATTTATACTTGCATTTTTCTTATATAATTTGAGTCCTTTTTACATTTCTCTTTTTGGTGTTTATAAAAACCTTATCAATTTGTAGTCACTTGTTAATTATTAAAAATGTTTATAATTTCCCCTATACATGTTGGAAATACTGCTTTCTAGTTTGTTCTTAGTTTAACTGGTAGGTACCAGTATGACATTTGCACAATGATGAAATCACCCCATACCACATTCCTGGGAATACTCCTGTTGTGAAGTATTACATGACTGTATTTACAAAATACTCAGCAGGTTTCACTGTACTCCTTTCTTTAAACTTATATAGAGGTGAATTCTGGCAGAAATGAACTTATGGCCCAGCCTTAGATCAAAAGAATATAAAGAAGAACTCCCAATGTTCAAAAACAAAATCAGCAAAGCTGCAAGGAGGTGTACAAAACAGTTTAAATTATGATGAAAGGAGGTGTACAAAACACAGGTGAAATTATGACATGATTCTCTTTTGCTTTCTCAGATGGTCTTGTTCTATGAAGTACAAAAGCTGCCCTGCGGGTGACCAATGAGTCCTTCATCACATTCTGTGCACTGTGTTGTTATCCATTTTAAAGGCTTATTAAGCACACTGTTTATTAGATTAAGCATGTAGATATTCAAATGAGACTTGAAGGAATCGGAATGACCATGGAAAACTTTGTGCTGCAGTATTGCTCTGGTTGAGGGCAAGGACTCAGACAAGGTGAGAAAACAGGCTGTGCTCTACTAAAACAATCCTTCCTGTGATAAAAGAACCCAACAACCATGGAAGCAAAGGTTGACAGCAGACATCACCATGTGTATGTTTGTGTGGGGGGGGTTGGGGCACACGTGTGCCAAAGCACACATGTGGAGGTCGGAGGACAATCCCAAGCATCAGTCCTCGCTTTGCACCTTCTTCGAGGTGGGCTCGCTTCTTGGTCACCATCGCAAGCTCAAGTCTGGTTGGCCCATGAGCTTCCTAAATGTTCCTGTATTTACCTTCACCTTCTATCTCACCATAAGAGGGCTAGGTACAGATACCACAGCATTTGGCTTTATGTGGAAGTTGGGGATATAAACTCTGGTGCTTATATTTGCAAAGCAAATCCAATGAGCCATCTCCCCAGCCCCCAAGCCCAGGTATTTAATCAATCTATTATTATTATGCACTCTAAAAAGCAGTATAGTATGACTTGAAGGTAACAAGAACAAGAGGAGAATGTGTAGATATGTTTGAAAATTTACAGGAAACGGTTGCCACTTTTGGTTACAAGAATCCCAGAAGGCTCCGTGTAAGAGACTGCTGATATATCCTAAAAAGCAATCATGCTTTAGAAAATACTCTGACAAGATTGTATTTTTTTTCTTCCTTCAGAAATGCTCTCAAGTGAGACTGGAGGCCTGTCCAATACAAACTAACATGAGTAAATCACAGCTTTAAAATTTAGGCTCCCACGGCTGTGAAATTAATGCTCTTGTCGCAGGCCTCCAAATGCCAAACCTGGGAAGTAGAAATTTTCCACAGAGGACAAACACTATTTCACCCTTGGCTAGCCATGGGTGGAAACCAATCTGTGATCTCTTTCAGCATTTTAGCTCAGAAGATGAAGTAGATTCTTGCTAATATGACAGTCCAAAGTAAACTCAAATGTTGCTTTGGGAAGCATCCACAGTAATCTTTCTGAAGCCAAGGGCTACTAAGGAACATGGACCTGTACTGTCCTTGACAAATAAAGAAGGAAAACAAAGATTATCTGCATGTAGGCTAATAATAAGTTATAGGTAAGATATTTGTGAAAATGTGTGCACCATAAATAGTTTTTATTTATTTATTGACATTTTATGCATGTCTAGAATGTTGGTGATCACATCCTCTGTCTTCATCTTCTCTCGTCATCCTTCCTATTCCACTCCCACTTCTTCCCAACTTATCCCTCTTCCACTTTGATGTCTTTTACTATCAAAACCATTCAAGACATTGCACAGTGCTGCTAACGTTTTTAACAGAATGCGTCCCACAGATTAGGTCCTGTCAAGCACTGAGTAATGAGTATAGAAGGTAATTCATCCCATTTCTAGTCTTGCCCCTCTAAGAGTTGTGGATTATGAACATGGCCCAGATTCAATGTCATGTGCTTCTTTCATCTGATTTTCCTGCTTCTACCCCTGGCTGGGTTTTAATTAGAATTGCTAATGACTAGCTTTAATAGGTGCACAGTGAAATATAGATAAAAAGTCTTCTCTAATTGCCTGTTTCACCATTCCTGATACTCTTAATCATGCTAGTTTGAAACTAGAATTGGTGTCTGACTGGCTCCAATTTACCTAACCTCTGACCTGCACACCACACACATGCCTTGCTCAGCCCTACCTCATTATCAAACTTGTTTACTGAATATGTCTGGCTATCTTGGTCTTGCATGCACCCTTTCTTCAGGATCACAGATTTCTTG
This sequence comes from Orientallactaga sibirica, assembly GCA_036365145.1. Lineage (NCBI taxonomy): Eukaryota > Metazoa > Chordata > Mammalia > Rodentia > Dipodidae > Orientallactaga > Orientallactaga sibirica. The sequence continues at coordinate 333,862 of JAEOAD010001412.1, read as the reverse complement.
GCTCGCGTATGTCTCCCCTCATTCTGGATAGGTGGGACAGCAATGAAAATTGACTTCAAAACTATGTTTTGGCCCTCAGTTTTCACCTAATGGGCATCATTTTACCAATCCAGACTCAGGTGAGCAAGAAAAGTCTTGTTCTTTTAATTAATTTGGATAAAATGAAGTGAAATCTCATTTAAATTCTTTTAGCACTTAGCTCTTAGGAAATCTGATCACATCTCTATTGGCTTTTTTGTCTTCCACCATCTCTGCAATCAAAATCTAAAGGAAATTAATGAGAAAGCTATCATTTGTGATTTAAATAAAATAACTTAATTGACCAAGGGGATATACATTATAATATGTAAAACAAGACCAACTTCATGGCTAGATTAGGAGAAATGGACATGAAGACAGGGCCAGTGAGAGGCAAAACACAGAACAAAGGGTAAGAGAATTTAGATGTCAAGTGTGGCTGTTTAAATTTCAACTTGTAGTCTTATTAGTGAGACCTAGTGTGCTTTAGAAAGCACATTCCCGAGTCCAGTGTCCGTTGATTCTGAGTCTGTAGGTCACGTCCCCACCAAGAATCGGCATCGTTAGCACCACTCTTTCTGGGAGGGCGTCCAGATGGCCCATGAACCAGGATGGAAATCTTGCTGTAAGTGGTAAAGAGACAAATGGCAGTTTTAGAACTGAAGATTAATGTAGAGAGTTCTGTATGTTGAGAGATCAATCAGAAAGGAGCAGGAAGACATGCATTTATGCAAAAGAAACCACGTAACCACAATTAAAAGAAGCAAAGTAAAAGTATGTGCAGCATGGATGAATTTGGTAGCGGAATTTAAGATTTTTAGGTTAACATGAGTCTAGATCTGACAGCCTGTACTACTCTGCTACTGCCAAGTTGCCAAATACATAACTCCTCAGTAAGAGCTCATGAGCAGATGAGCTCTAGAGACTTGACCAAATTTTGGGTACAAAATTCCTCCCTTTATTTACCATTATTCTGCGTCATTACTTTCATGCAACATTATTCTTTATAGACAAAACATTTTTATTTTTCAGACTTTTCATCTTTTTCTTTGTTTACTTAAAATGACTTTTTTTTATTTTAAGACTCTTCTAGTTTTAGTCACAAAATGAGTAATTAAAATCTCCAAGTTGAATATTACCATTGGAGATACGTGTGTGTGCTTCTAACTTCAATGAGTCAAATTGATATTACATTTAATATATTAGGAATAAACCTATAATTGTTAAATTTCATATTGTATATTACTCATCAATGTATTTCAATACATAGACTATAGCTGCAAGATGTATTTTCTCAAAGTAAGTAAATATTTTCCAGTAGTAAATCAAAGTGGTATTCAAAAAGGAAAAAAATCCAAAGGGATGCAAACTACTTGCCAAATTTGAAAAATAACATGTGAAATAAACATTAATAAACACTAGGAATAATATATCCATGTAGTAACCTGCACATTTGTATAATTTTATCATAACATAAACATGTACCACAAGTATTTATTATATTATTATTATTATTATTATTATTATTAAGAAAGAGAATGGTTGTGCCAGGGCCTCCAGCCAATGCAAATGAACTCCAGATGCATGTGTCCCCTTGTGCATCTGGCTTATATGGGTCCTGGAGAATTGAACCAAGATCCTTTGGCTTTGCAGGCAAACACCTTAACCACTAAGCCATCTCTCCAACCCACCAGTATTCGTTTTTGAAAATTTATATTTTGTATTTGACTTTCACTACAAAGGAAATTTCACCTTTCAGTGATATTTAGAGTTATATACAAAATGAATGATATGTTTATGCTTACAGAGAGAGTTCCAAAGCCAAAAATTAAGGATTAAGTCCTATGGTTAGAACTAAAGATGAATTTAAAGAACTGCTTAGACTTAATCAGATAAGAATTTATGACTCAGATATAAAATAAAATGTTTGTATATAATGTATATATATTATGCATACACAATAATTTAAAATTGAGTGCTGAGTGCAAGGTATCTCCACCTTCATGGAGTTCTTCTGTTTGGGTCCCCCTCCCCCTTATTAAGAGTAATTACTTGTAGACTATTACCCAAGAAGAAGGTTTCTATGGAACTGATTCACGTTGCCATTAGTTTTCTGTATTATTCCTTCATTCCCCATTCCTTTTTTTTTTTTTTTTTGGTTTGTCTAGGTAAGGTTTCACTCTAGCTCAGGCTGACCTGGAAGTCACTCTGTAGTCTCAGGGTAGCCTCGAACTCAAGGTGATCCTCCCACCTCTGCCTCCCAAGTGCTGGGATTAAAGGCGTGCACCACCATGCCTGGCCTTCTTTCTTCTTTCTTTCTGTCTTCTTTCTTTTGCTGACCATTGACATGTTGTAAAGTAGCCTTTCTCCCCTTCTCTCCTTATTTCCCCTTTTTTCTATCTTCATTCTAGTACTCACCCTTTATTTTATTTTGTATTTTGATTTTGATTTTTTTGAGGTAGGGTCTCACTCTAGCTCAGCTGACCTGGAATTCACTATGTAGTCTCAGGGTGGCCTTGAACTCGTGGATATCCTCCTATCTCTGCCTCCCGAGTGCTGGGATTAAAGGCATGTGCCACTAAGCCAGGCTCATCCTTCATTTTTTAAAGACTTATTTATTTATTTATTTTTAAATTTATTTATTTTTTATCAACAACTTCCTTAATTGCAGACAATATCCCATGGTACTTCCCTCCCTCCCCCCACTTTCCCCACACTACTTACACAAGGCCATCATAATAGGAGGAAAAGATCGTGTCATCACTCATTTTTAATGGTGAATTGTAAACTATTCTGTCAGGAAAAATAAATGAATCCCATAATAATAATATTCACAATTGTAGTTCGCAGTTTTGAGTATTGGTACACTACATGCATCATTCTAAATGTTTATGCTTAAAATTTTCGCTAACTTCTAAAATTAAGGACAGGGGCACAGGAAGAAGGTAAGTAGCTTGCCCGGGATTAAGATTAGAAATGAGAACTGCTTCCTGCAAATTCAGACTCCCTGGCTTCAGACCCACAATCTACACTATCTTACTACTGTGCTCACTGTCTCTCACACCTACTTTAAGAACTAAACCTTCAGCAACTGCTATATCCTAATTACATAGCTGAATATCTTAATCATGAATTGGCATTATCTGATCTTCTCACCCTTCAATAGACTGGAAACAGTAATAACCATTCTGTAAGCAAATGAAAATTATATTTTCTCTGAGACTCATTGGAAAATTATAGTATAATTTTGTCAAATCTGTAGTCTAAAATGTCAGGCCAGTGTAATTCTATTTCACTGGACAGCAATCAGTTATATCTTAGTATGGACTTATTGATGAGAGCACCAAAATACTCTATCTGATGTTGGCAAATATCAGAAGTTATAAGGATTCACTGATTGCGATTAGGAGTGGAATGTTAATTAAGGTTCTTACATACAAGAAACTGACTTTGATCATCATAAGCAGAAATAAGATTTGTTTTTGGAAACACACTAGGTGTTCAAAGAATTGATCAGAATCAAACAGAACCTAGGCTGGTAAAAATTTTACAGGAGATAGGAGTAGAAAAGATGTCTCTTTTTAGTAAGACAGGTCTGAATGGCCTCCTTCTCTGGTTGCCTTCTCCAGACATCACATGTATTGGTAGCTCTTCCTTATTCCTTTTATTTGTTGTCTGTGATTCAAAGCCACGGGTGGAAATGCTGAAGTAACTGAGGAATTGATTGTCAGTGGCTGTCTGGATGATGGCGCCCAGACTTATACACTAGAGGCGCCCAAAATTCCCAAGCTTTAGGTTAGTGACAATTCATAATGACAGTGTCAAGTATGCATGTCATATTCATGCTTATGAAAATTCTTATTCACAGCTGTAAGTCTATGTCGATTTCTTAGAGGTTAAAAATGCATAATCATAACACTGTTTTTCTTTTAAAAGATTCTGTCATGGAAACATACAATTTTAGAATTTCAAGAGTATATAAGAGCTTTCTAATTCAGTCACATCAGAAATTCATTTATAATGGAATTAAATGAGATGAGTGAATGAAATTCATACTCATTCATTATTGTAACTAATAACAAGAAAATGTAAAAGTGTGCAATCTGGATGAAAATAGACCTGGGTTCAGCCGGGCGTGGTGGTGCATGCCTTTAATCCCAGCACTCGGGAGGCAGGGGTAGAAGGATCGCCATGAGTTCAAGGCCACCCCTGAGACTACAGAGTGAATTCCAGATCACCTGGGCTAGAGTGAGACCCTACCTTGAAAAACCAAAAAAAAAAAAAAAAAAAAAGAAAAAAAAGAAAAAGAAAAGAAAAGAAAAGAAAAGAAAAGAAAAGAAAAGAAAAGAAAATAGACCTGGGTTCAAATCCCTCGAACATACTTCCTACCAATTTGACCTCTAACGCACTCTATCTTTTTCTCTTTTCTGTAAGACAGGAAAACTGATATTACTAACTCATGTTTTTGCAGTTAATTATATTAATTAATACAATTGATGAAAAATTTAAACAGGTTTTGGTAAAAAATAAACATTTAATGGGAGTCCTCATCCTCATTATCATTGTCATCACCATCATCATCAAGTACTGTCTGAGCATGCTAGTAAGACATCCATGTCCAAACATCAGATCTATTCCATTGTCCTATAACCCCCATATTCCCATGATCTGGTCAACTAAGGAAAGAGGAAGACCAGATTTTCAATATGCACAAACTCTACTTATCAGTCTTGTATTTTCAATTGTGCTTGCACACTCTTATACTTGACAAAAAGTGTTTTCCTGTCAACTTGGAACTTCACAGCACCTCCTATTCATTGAATGATACTGACTGATAAAGATACATATATCGTGTCTTGATAAAATGATCAGTTAAAATGAATTTATTTAATAATGGTAAAAAGAAAACTGACACCTTGTTGCTGAAACTAATGAGAAAATTTCTATAGAACAACCATCATGAATTATATGCTAAAATATGCTGCGTTGTTCTCTTAAAATATTTCCTTGCTGGGGGCTGGAGAGATGGCTTAGTGGTTAAACTCTTGCCTGTGAAGCCTAAGGACCCTGGTTCGAGGCTCGATTCTCCAGGACCCACGTAAGCCAGATGCATAAGGGGGGCACATGCATCTGGAGTTCGTTTGCAGTGGCTAGAGGCCCTGGCGCGCCCATTCTCTCTCTTTCTCTCTACCTGCCTATTTCTGTATCTCTCTCTCTCAAATTAATAAATCAATAAAAAATAAAATATTTAAATATTTCCTTGCTGTAAATCATATGCTCTCCAAACTACGTAATTTGGTAAGACATTACATTCTGCTTGTTAACTCTTGTATACTTAATACAACTATCAACTCACTTCTTCTGAATGGCATAATTTGAAATTTTGGATTTGAAATATGTGTTATAGTGTTTTAAATTAGTTTTGAGAAGTTCAGTCTTTTAATAAAAGAGATTGATTATAAGCTATTTAGGTAATTTTGATGTGGTTCTGGGCTAATTAAAGTGGGTTATTTAATGAAATAGTAAATGATTTAAAATGATTTAAAATTTTGATGACTGTATTATGTATTAATTTATGAAATGTAAATTAAAATTATATGTGCATATTCTGGGGTTCTATTGACAATAAAATGTGCAAAGCTTTATATGATTTTTTTTAATTTTTGCTCAAACAAGCTACCACTAGATGGCACTATGCAACAGCTAAATTTTTCTAAGACTGTCCCAGTCTCTCAGTTTCAGATAAGGCGAGATGTAAAGCACACTGGGGTATCAGTCCACTCAATGGATTCTAAGTATAAGACAAGCAGCTGATCTTAACACAAATGGTAAAACGTGCCCTGTGACTGAATTTCATTAGTTTGAAACCCACTGAGAACCTACTCCCTAGGAGTTGGGAAGATGGATGAGCAATTAAAGGTGCTTGTTTGCAAAGCCTGCTGCCCCGGGTTCAATTACCAAGTCACACACATGAGCCAAATGTAAAAAGTAACTCAAATATCTGATGTTATTTGCAGAAGGAAGAGGACCTGGGGTGTGTGTGTGTGTGTGTGTGTGTGTGTGTGTGTGTGTGTGATGTACACACACATGCAAATAATTTTTTTTTAATTAACTATCCAACTAAGGACTGAACTTTCTCGTGCTTATGAAGAATTAGAGGGCTGGGAGAGATAGCTTAACAGCTAAGAAGCTTGCCTGCAAAGCCAAAGGACCCAGGTTGAGGTTCGATTCCCCAGGACCCACGTAAGCCAGATGCACAAAGTGGCACGTGTCTGGAATTCGTTTGCAGCGGCATGCCCATTCATATTCTCTCTCACACACCTCTTTCTCTCTCTCTCTCTCTCTCTGTCTCTTTCTCTCTCTCAAATAAATATATAAAACTTAAAAATATTTTTAAAAATTAAAAAAGAAGAATTAGAATTTATTAAACAAAAGTAGCAAAAGATCACCCCCTCAAAGGCTCAGGGTCCATTTCAGAAGAAGTGGCAGAAAGAGTCAAAGGAAGGGTAGGAAGGCTTACAATTCTATCTTCTAGACACAAAGTGGCCTTAATATCCAGGCCCTCGTGGTGTCTGACACTACCTACACAAGACCTTCTTAACAGGAGGAAAAGATGATGACACATAAAAGAGAAACTAATTGGTAGGGGGAGGAGATTCAATGGAGGGTGGATTTGAGAAGGGGAGAATAAGGGCAGGGTGGGAATTATCATAGTTTATTGTCTATACTTATAAAGCTGTCAACAAAGTTTTTAAAAAATAACTAATTTAAAATTTAAATAAAAATTAGAAAAAAATGAAAAGAGACACTGATTGAGAGGGGGAGGGGATATGATGGAGAGTGGAGTTTCAAAGGAGAAAGTGGGGGCAGGGAGGGAAGTACCATGGGATATTGTCTACAATTAAGGAAGTTGTCAATAAAAATAAAATAAATAAATAAATTAGAAAAAATGAAAAATCCAAGAGTAATATTTTATATTTTTAAACATCTAATAATTATAATTATTTATTACCAAGAGACAGTGAGTGATGATGAATATAAAATATTTTAATTTATTTAAGATATTCTGTCATTTACAGTCTCTTCAATAAATAAACAGTGCTGAGAAGACTAGTTATCCATATGCAGAAATATGAAACTAGCTTCCTATCTTTCAGCCTACACAAAATCGAATCAAAGACCTAAGTGTAAGACCTGAAACTCTGAAAGTATTAAAAGGAAAAAGTAGGAAAAGCACTTTTACAGTTTTCCCTACTTTTACAAGGACTTTCTGAATAGACTGCAGTCTCTCAGGAATAAGGCTAACAAGAACAAGTAGTGCCCCATTCAACAGAGAAAGTAGTTGAGGGAAAAGGGAGCCTTAAGAACGAGAGGAAAATCTTTGCTAGCTATGCATCTGAGGATTAATATCTAGAAAACACAAAGAACTCAAATAGCTGAGCAATAATAAATCAGCACAATCAACATAGGGGCTAATGAAATGAACAGATAGTTCTCAAAAGATTAAATGCAAATGGCCAATAAATGCATGAAAAAAATGTTCAACTTCTCTAGCAACCAGAAAAATACAAGATAAAAGTACATTGAGATTCCATCTCACCCTAGTCAGAATGGCAATCATTAAAAAAACAAATGACAGACTGGAGGGATGGCTTAGCAGTTAAAGCATTTGCCTGCAAAACCAAAGGACCCAGGTTCGATTTCCCAGGACTCATGTTAGCCAGCTGCACAAGATGGTGCCTGTGTCTGGAGTTCACTTGCAGTGGCTGGAGGCCCTCGTGCACCCATTCTCTCTCTCTCTCTCTCTCTCTCTCTCTCTCTCTCTCTCTCTCTCTCTCCTCTCTTTCTCTGACAAATAAATAAATAATTTTTTTTTTAAAGCAGATGACATGATAGCGAGAATGGTGGCAAAAAGGAACCCTTACACACTGCCAATAGAAATTCAAACTAGTCCAACCACTCTGGATATCAGTATGTAGGGTTCTCAAAAAAACTAAAAATTATATTTCCCTATGACCAACTATACCATTCCTGGGTGTTTACTTGTAGCTTAATTCATAGGCTAGAAATACGGCATAGCATCACAAAGACAAAATCTCAGACAACAAAAAATAAATAAAAAATAAAATTTCAGACAACCGTTCCTAGTTTCAGGTAAAAGCCACAATATCTGCTACCTAAAAGACATTCCACTAACTCATATGAAAGCTGAGTTTTTTTTTTTTTTTAAGCTATACAAGGCACAAACACCAGATGACTTTGCGAATGTCACTTCATTTTGTCACTTTTGTGCATTACATCCAGAGCCTTAGCTCCCATTCTGAACAGTGAACCCCAAGTAAAGATGAATGAAGATCATACTTGTCTTTTTTTCAGTTTGTTTCTCCTCTGAATTAACTCCCAACTCCACTGGCTACCCAAGGGCCTCTGAGGCACTTCTCCCTCCTTGTACCACCTTGTACTGAGTTGGTGCTGAGCCATAAGACCATAGAAACAAAACATCAAGGTCACATGATCTCCTTCCATATCTGTGCTAACCCTGAAGCCGGAGTATCTGTTTAGGAAATGTTATGGTAGTCGTCCTTTCTTTCTCCCCAACTCTTTATCATATGTTATCATATTTACCAATATTGGATAAAATTCCCAAGAATGTGGTAAGTCAATTACATTTCCTTACTTGAATTACAAATAGAAAAGGCAATTGGCTGTTAAATGAAGTGTTTTGAATTTAGATTTAAGTTTTGACTTTATTATTTTATTGCATTTTTGTATTATTGTATTGTATTATTTTATTGTAAAGTATATATATATATATATATATATATATATATATATATATATATACTTATGATAGAAAATTTGGAGAAAAATACTAAAATAAGCAAAGAAAAATATACAGCTAGAATGTACTGTTCAGTGATAACTGCTGTTCATATTTAATGAACATCCTCACATAATTTTGTGTATAATTTGCATATGTTATCATTTGCCCATTTATTTCCAATTTAGATGAAACTAGACCTATTGGGGGTAGAATAATCAAAATATTTTGTTTACTTATTTTTCCATTTAAAACGATTTTAACAATGCTCTCGAGTCTCCTTCTTCCGTCTTTGATCCGGTTTAAACTTGAGGTTCAAGCGCAGCTACTTGCCATTGCAAGTTGTTTGACCTTTGGGAAGTTGGTAGAGCTCTCTGTGTCTCAGGTATCTTTATATAAAATAGTGATAAGAATGGCATTTGTTCAAGAAAACCAGTATAACTTGAATTAACTAGAACTTGTAACACTGTTAGAATAGGGCTTGTTAAAAAACAAGCTGATGCCAGGCGTGGTGGCGCACGCCTTTAATCCCATCACTCGGGAGGCAGAGGTAGGAGGGTCGCCGTGCCACCCTGAGACTACATAGTTAATTCCAGGTCAGCCTGGGCCAGAGTGAGACCCTACCTCAAAAAAAAAAAAAAAAAAAAAGCTGATCATTTTTGAGTTATAAGAATTTTCCCATTCAATGAGCTCTAATGTCTTTTCCTTTCTCTCTAGTTGAAAGAGATCTATTATTCACTCTTCCACTTTATAGGCCATCCCACTTCCTGCTCACCCTCTGCTTTCTGGCTGACTGCAGTGTGACCAGCTGGCCTCCCACTCCTTGCTTCTATGTCCTCCCCAACATAATGGAAAGGATCCCTGGAACTGCAGTCAAAATGAGCACTTCCTTTGCTTTCTGTTAGATATGTAATCACAGAAATAAGTAACTGATGCAATGACTGTCTTACAAGTATTTTTTTTTTTTACTGAATGTTTCAAAGTTCATCTATAATCAACCAACCAAGTAGAACTTCACTTTTTTATTGTCAAGTGATATTGTTGCTTTATTCCATAATATGTCTATTTTTAATTTTATTTATCCATTCATCAACTAATGAATATTTGGGTGGTTTTCATTTGAGACAATTATGACAAAAAACACTCTGAACAAACATAGACTGGTTTTGTGGAGGCAATTGCTTTCATTTCTCTTGAGTATGAGATGTAGAATTTCTGGATTATATGCTAATTCTGCTTAACATTTTTAAGAACTACCAGACTATTTCCAGAGCATCTCAACCATTTTGGAATCCTAAAGCAATGGATGAGCTTCGGCTGCCAACACTATCTCTTACTGAAGGAGAAACATGGAACCACTGCAGGTGTGTTTATTGACTCTGTGAACAAGGTGAGCTTTTTTGTTTTTTATTTTGACTTGCAATGCTAGGCAAGTATTACAAATTTCTTGGTTCATCAGGAAAAAGATTGTACTCTCCCAAATCCCCAAGTTGCTATGAGGGAGCAGCTGAAATGCTGAAACTATCTAGCTCTGCTTTAGAGAAATTAAGAACACTTCCACCTGTCTTACGTTGGTAACATCCATTCAGTGATTTTGGTTAAATATGAACATGAACGTTATGTTTATGTCAATAAAATTACCATGTGAGTTTGCGATAATGGTGCAAATTATTCATCCAAAGATCTGACTTTGCTTTGAAGTTAAAGCTAGAAAAAAATTAAGTCTTAATGTATACAAGATTCCTATTCATAGGTTGTAATTCCTAGCAGATCCTTTTGTCACATTGAAAAAGACCTTCATCACATGTCACTGATGACTTTGCATCATTTAAAAAAGGAAATCAAGATAGCATCCTATGTAGCAAGACATTATAAACCAATCTAAAAGGAGGTAGCTGTGTGTATTTGAGATGGACATGAAAATTGTAAGTTCATTAATCTACAAAGATTACCAGTTCATGAGTCCCAATGAGAGATGGGAGCATTAAAATTATAAGTTCATCTATCTACAAAGACTACCTGTTCATGAGTCCCAATGAGAGATGGGAGCATTAAAATTATAAGTTCATCTATCATCTACAAAGACTACCTGTTCGTGAGTCCCAGTGAGAGATGGGAGCATTTGGCTAATAACTCAGCAGCTGTGGAACATTATGATTTACACTAATTATTTCCAAGGAGATGTGATCTGTGTTCTACAAACATAAATGTAGGCAGAAAGATAGCTTTCAATGTTTCTAACTGTTCCAAATTAACCACAGAATGTAGAACAATGTTTACCTATGGACCACCTGCATCCCCACTGTAACACTAAGTCTAGATCATCAGTGACAAGCAGCCTGGAGAATGATGACAATTAGGGGATAATTAAAGGAAAAGCAATCATGGCCCTCTTTTATCCTCTTTATTTCTTCAATTATTAGACAATTAACATGAAATACTTTTTATTAAAACTGAGCTATAAGAGGAATTGCTTTAATTTACTGTCTGCTTTTTCTAGAAATTTCTATCAAATGAGAATTCAGTTAGAAAGACTTTTTAAAAATTACTTAGGAGGGTTAATTTAAGGATTGATAAAGTATCCATCTTTACAGTGTGGTAAACCGTAACTACCCACTGGAATGGAAATCATCTGGATTGGGGAGATGGCTTAGAGGTTAAGGCGTTTGCCTGCAAAGCCAAAGGGCTTATGTTCAATTCCCCAGGACCCACGTAAGCCAGATGCACAAGGTGGCACATGCATCTGGAGTTTGTTTGCAGTGGCTGGAGGCCCTGGGTACCCATTCTCTGTCTCTCTCTCTCAAATAAATAATTAAAAATTTTTTAAAGACATGTTGAAACAAGTTGAAATACTAATTATTACACTCTGATCACTGCACATTGTATATATGCATTGAATTATCACACTGTGCCCCATAAGTATGTACAATTTAGATAATAACTTTAAAAAAGATGGTGTAAATTTTCCTTGTAAGTTCACATTCCACTGTGTAGTAGAACAAGACTTGTTAGTAATTATTAAGAGTGGCACTATAGGATACCACCATCATTATGACTAATGTCTCCTAATGTCATTCTAGTACATATATAGGCTGCTGGTCCCCATGATATACTTATCAGAATTTCTCCAGGGTACTCATCTCCACTGGCTATTGATGGGGATTTGACAGCCAAAAAAAAAAAAAAAAACATGTAAAAAATAAAATCTCCCAATCCAAATTTACTCCTTATTCCTCTGAATCTTTGCTACCTCAGGTAGTAGATGAAGTTCCAGACGAATCCTATTCTGCGTAGCAGAGTCTTTTGTTTCATCAGTAACTTAAATTCAGTTAATTATATTCCATTTTTGTTTTTGAGGCTGCTAATCTCATATAATACAGTCATGGTAATGACTTGGAAGGCTCTTCTTTTGAAAGCTTTTATTTACTCAAATAAGGTGGGGATTAATAGCTTTCCTATAACTACCAAACTAGGAGAAAGACTAGGGGCCACTTCCTCAAAAGCAAGGTTGACCTATTTAGGAGTCATGGGAAAGGGAGATCAATATGGGGTGTGGGTGATGAGAAATAGCCATTATTGAACCAAGAGTCTGAGTCACAATGAGTTTGAGGAAGAAGCATTAAAAAAGACCTTCACCTAAAAGAGGCAGAGGAATGGTGACACAAGGAAAAGCATGCATCAGAAGAGTACAGGCCATTTTAATGTTCTACTGGAAAAATAATATACAGACATGTCCACATGCCTAAACTTACCCTCCATGGGTGGTTGTCTGAGGCTACAGCATCAAAGCCCACTTTGAAATGCAAACACATGGGGGCTGCTCCTAGACTGTTCATAACAGCCAGCACCACGGGCCCTGCTGTGGTTACCTTGATGTTGGTACTTATGAGGTAAACATGGCCTTGAGTGGTAGTTACTGCACATGGAGGAAAACCCATCGAGAGACATTGAGGGGAAAGTGAGAATCAAAATAGAAAAGGTTTTCTAGAAAAAGGTGAGATGTCCCTGAAAATAAACATCACCTGCCCCAAAGTTTATGTCTTGGAGGAGCCCTAAAACAGATTATGAATATTTCAGATATTTCAGGTGGAAACAATGATCTGACAACTGTGGACACATGGTAAGCCCTTAGTATATGGAATCATTCTGCTACAGACTATTAACTATTTAATTCACACAACTATATTATAGCTCTCTATGCACTTACCTTGTAACTTCTTACATTATATACTACTATTATTCCCTTTTACAAATGGGACTCAGGTTTAAACCTTTTTTGTTTGTTTGTTTGTTTGTTTGTTTGTTTGTTTTTGTTTTTGTTTTTCAAGGTAGGGTCTCACTCTAGCCCAGGCTGACCTGGAATTAACTACGTAGTCGTAGGGTGGCCTCCACCTCATGGCCATCCTCCTACCTCTGCCTCCCGAGTGCTGGGATTAAAGGTGTGTGCGCCACCACGCCCGACTCAGGTTTAAACTTTATATCCAAATGTCCATCCAAATACAGTGGACCAAGCTTCATCCTTCTAGAATAAAAGAACCAAGCCACAACTAAAACTAAAAGTTCTAGTAGTTTTTCTACCTCATAAAAGAGTATAAGTAATAATGATTTGACCTTTCTGTAGTCCTTTACAGCAGCAAAGTGCCCTATGCTCATGATACTCCATTATCTTCAGAACCACTTTAGAAGCAAACACCAAGGTCCCTGCATCAGAGATAATAAAGGAGCAGATAACTTTCAAGTATGAAACTTCCTCCCAAGGCAAAGAACTCATAAGTGACAGAGAAATAATTTAGTTCTTTTTAGAATTTCAGGCATGATTTTGGAACATGACTTATGACTGATTCTGTTTTAGGAAAAAAAAAATGAAGATAGGCTATGGAAATACGTATATGAGGTCCTTGGAGAAAGAATATGTGAGAATCCCAATCACTAGAAAAATTGAAACATACAAAAATGTATCTCATTTATGTTTTAAAAATCTTAATTCTGCCTGGCGTGGTGGCGCACACCTTTAATCCCAGTACTCGGGAGGCAGAGGTAGGAGGATCACCGAGAGTTCGAGGCCACCCTGAGACTACGTAGTGAATTCCAGGTCAGCCTGGACCTACCTTGCAAAACCAAAAAAAAAAAAAAAAAAAAAAAAAAACTTAATTCTATGAACAAACATGATTCTCTTAGTAAAAAATGCTAAATCTTGCATGCAAGTGTATATGTTGTGCATGTATGTGTGCATACGTTTGTATACCAAATATTTTTAAATATGTTTTGTTTGAAAAGCAGTTAGTACAATTCGCTTACTGTGATTTACTTATCAAGAAAACACATTCCCTGTCATTCTTATATAAAGGAAGGTGAATCCTTTCATATTTCACCCAAACTTCACTTCAAATCATCCTAAGAATAATTTCTTTAATGTGTGCTGTGTGTGTATACATGCCTGTGTGAGGGTGGGTATACATGCCTGTGTGAGGGTGGGTATACATGCCTGTGTGAGGGTGGGTATACATGCCTGTGTGAGTGTGTGTATACATGCCTGTGTGAGTGTGGGTATACATGGTTGGTGGCATATGTGTATGAGGCCAAAGGACAATCTCAGGTGTCATTCTCAAGAACACCATCCACCTTTTAATTATTTTTTTTATGAGACAGTTTCTCATTGGCCTGAAGCTCACCAATTTAAGGTAGACTTGACTGGCCACTAAGCCCCAGAGATCATCCTGTCTCAGCTGAAATTATGTATGTGCCACCACACTTGACATTTTTCTTGAGAGAGAGAGAGAGACAGAGAGAGAGGGAGAGGGAGACAGAGAGAGATGGGCTGGCCAGCAGCCTCTCAGCTGCTGCGAACAAAATCCAGATGTGTGCGCCCTCTTGTGGTCAAGTGTGGCATTGCGCCCTTTGCATCTGGCTAAACGTGGGAACTGGAGATTGGAACTGCTGGAGATTGGAACCGGCGTTCATAGGCTTAGGAGGCAGGCGCCTTAACTGCTAAGCCATGTCTCCAGCCCCACACTTGACATTTTTATGTGAGTTCCTGGGATCATATCAGGGCCTCATGCTGGCAAGGCAAGTCTTTTAACAACTGACCGAAATCTCAGTCTCATTTCAAGGACTTCTATATAAAATCAATTTTTTATTCTACCTTTTCTATCCCTTTATTAAGCTGTGCATTAACCATGTAGTAAAGCTTACTCAGAAACTTGGATGTTCTGATAGCATTGTTCTCTATTAATTATCAATATCAGTTGCAACTTTCTCATTATTTATCAACTTTTAATTTTTTTATTTTTTTATTAAGTAGAAACCTTGTATGGACACATCATGTGTTGGTACCTTCACTTCCTTCCTTCCTGTCCCCACTCCACTGAGGATCCTCCTTAGTGGAATTGCTAGTATTCACCATGGACTTGTGGGTTATGAGTTGTGAAAACAGAAGTCAGCCATTGTGGGAGCAGACAATGTCTCTGGATATTCCTTCCCACCCTGTGCCTCTTACATTCTTTCCACCCCCTCTTTGGCAAAATTCCCTGACTTTGGTGGTGTACTTTATAATATTGAGCTCTCAGCAGCTTCTGGATTTCTGCTTTGGTGCATTTTGAGTATCCTAGTGTCTGTCTCCATCACCTTGCCCAGGTTGCCAGGCTCACCATGGAAGCAGCACTCTTGTTCATTTTGCCAGTTCCTTTGTAGAGTCACCTACGCCCTACCTTCTGTTCAAATGGCAGGGGCACATACAATGAGGGTGTTCATCTCCTCCCAGGGAGTCATCTATCCTTGCCTTGTTTATACATTTTGGTTGTCCTTGGTTCTCACTGCTTTAATGATATTAGGCAATCCTGCTCCAAGCCTCTCTTCTAAACATTTTTAGAATTTTAGAGAACATGAGTGTGCCAGGGCCTCTAGCCACTGCAAATGAACTCTAGACACATACACCACCTTGTGCATCTGGCTTACGTGGGTAATGGGAAATCAAACGTGGATCTTTAGGCTTCGAAGGCAATCACCTTGACTGTTAAGCCAACCCTCCAGCTTTTTAATCAACTTTTAATAAAGGAGGATGAATGGCTATAAATGGGCCATGTAGAAATAGGAAGCACATCCTTGACTTAAGAAATCACCATTATCTCAGATTGATTGACACCTCTAGCTGACATTTATTTAATGTTTGCCTCATGCAAGGTGATTCAAAGTGCTTAAGAATATTAATCTTGCTTGATCTTCACAATTACCCTATGAGTTAAGAAGTCATTTTATCCTTATTTTCTACATGAGAAAACGGAAGTGACAGAAGGTTAGATAATATTCCAATGGTCTCATAGTAACCGAGGGAAATGTGTTTCTAATCCTAGCTGCCTAGGTTTAGAGTTTGTAAAATTTTACTTCTATAGCAATCTATAACAAACCTAGAAAGAAAAAACCCTGGATCTCAAAGACAATGAAAAATAAAATTGAAGATATGATACAGAAAAATATCAAGAGAAAGCCATCACTGAAGAAGTTGATTTTCTCTCCCAGTTGAAAATATAAAACATAAAAATTAAGTCAGATCCTGCAAACTACACAACTGGACAGTCAGGCAAGGTGGTCCTACTAGTGCAATTCAAAGCACACTCCATGGGAAGGAATTCCTGTCGAGTACTGAAAACCTAACCAGAAGCCTGTACTAGGGAAGTCATGAACCCTAGAGGGGGGAAGCTACTACTGTTGTTTAGCTAAATGAATAGATTATGCCCACAAAATTGACCCGTTTATATTTATGCCTATATATTAATGTTGCTCACAGTTTTGTTTAGAAAAATCTTCTCTTTTCACATGGTGGGGACTACTAAGGAGACTCAAGCTCATTAATGTGCTGAGAAGTGACAGTTGAATATTCAACACTAAATGAAACATATCTACTATCTACTATACCCTCCAAAGCTCAGGGACCATTACAGAAAAGTGGCAGAAAAATATAAGAGGCAAAAGATGGGGAGGACTGCTTTGGAACACTGTCTTGTTTTTATGTTCTCACAGCAGCTGCCTTTACCTGCACAAGACCTGCTTAATATTGGGCCCATTAGCATGTTGTCATATACAATGGAGGAGAGCAAAAAAAAGAATGATATCAAAATAAAAGTACTACTTGGAAAGAAGAAGGGGATGAGGGTGGAAAAAAGAAAGTAATGGCAGGGGATTATGAGAAAATATATTCTACATATGTATGAAGCTTGTCAATAAAAAGCTTTTGAAAAATAACATATGGTTAATGGTACCAACTAAAGAGTTTGAAATTAAAGAACAAGCATTTCAAGGGGGAAAATGACAGATAATGCAAGGTGAAAGTTTTATGCTAGTACAGAGTCTTAGGTCTAATCTCAGCTTTACCACTAATGCACCATGGACAGTAATGAGGTAAAATGATGAAAATGCTTTGCTGTTTGCCTGCACAAACCCAGAGCTAGCCAAAGAGTGTTCCAGTTCCAGTACTTTCCTTGGTAGAGCACTTGGATTAGCTAATTCCCAAACTCTCTCTTCCTGCATGATGTCTCTACGATGTTGTCAGGGTGTTAATGCATTGAAATAATGCTGATTTTGTTCTTCCTCCTGCCAGCACAGGGCTGGGCTCCTTGGGGTGACACAGAAATAGCACGTATGAGCCACTCCTTCTGGGAGGGGATCCTGGTCCTCACCTGTACAACATGATACTCACCTGGAGACATGAATTAACAGCCCATGAGGTTGCCAATGGCCAGCTCACATTAGCACTATAAATGACTCAGGCTTATTAGACATCCTTATAATTTGGCAAGTACCAGAATATTCATGCAAGAGTTAAAAAAAAAAAACTGGAGATCATGAGGGATGAGAAATTTGGAGACAAATGCTTACATTTTCCTCTAAATTTTTTAAAAAGTATAATAGCTGTGGCAGTGAATATTGGTTGTGCTCAACACCCAATCTCTTCTTAGAGTGCTAACTTTTAGCTGACCACACTCATAGTACTCTAGCCCTTTTTTTATTAAACATGGCTATATGAATTATTTCTAGAAATGAGAAATAATAGAATTGTTGTATGCAATTTCTGATGGAAGAAAGCTATAACAGATACAAACAGGGAATGTAGAAATAAAATTATTCCTACTTGCAGATGAGCGATTGTATACATAAAAAATCCTATGGGCTCCACCAGAAAACTTGTAGATAAACATTCAATATGAAAAATTTTTATAAATACTAATAGTGAACTAGCTGAGAAATTAGGTAAAATATCTCATTCACAATAGCTTCAAAAATTCAATAAGTATAAACCTAACCAAGGAGGTGAAAGAATGTTATAATGAAATTTTTATTAAAAATATTCTTAAAGGGACGATTAAAGCCTTTTGACCCTTTTCCTTTCTAGAGGCTGGATAGTTAACATGGCTGGGAGCTTAAGCAACCACTATGAGATGAAAATTGGGTGGCAGGGATTTACAATGTTGAGTTTATATTTCCATTAATCATGACATTACTTTTTTCAGCACTGAACTTTCAGTCTTTTAATGTGTGTGAGAAAGAATTTTCTGGGTGTTATTTTTCTATAATTTCTATATCTTCCTATTATTCAGGAATGTTTATCAATTTCAGTGGCCCTTACTTTAGCTGATACAAAGGTCCTTTTGGTAGTAAGTAGGAAGAACTAATTTGGGGCTTTTTGTTACACTGATAAGACTAGCCCCTCTCCTCCATTCAGGTCATTGGCAAATGTAGAACCAAATACATCAGGTACAAAGTACATGTGCTTCCAATATTTCTTACAAACCAAACTGCATTTCAGAGCAAACACACATCCACATAAAAGATGTGATGAGCTGTGCAGAATCTTCTTGGCTTCTTCATTGTTATTCTATAACATGTTTGTTTTGTTTCTTCTTTCCCTGAGGGAATAGTACAGACATTTCAAAACTCATCTTGCCTAGTTGAATAAATGTAATATGAGGTGGTCAACTCATGATGTATTTTGAATAAAAAATCCAAAAGTTTTCAAAGTAGTGGGGGAAATGATAAATGTTACATGAGATTTTAAGAAGAAATGGATTGAAGGCAGGGATCATTGTTAATCACGAAGAGGGACATGAGCAAAACTTGACAAATGCTAACATGATGCAGCAACAAATCTCAACAGGAAACATGGTGAGATTAAACATGCTTGGCCTCAGCAGAGCACCAGCACCAAATGCCTGTCTCTATAGTGATGACTAATGAAATTCAGAGATCACTGAGCAATTTGAAGATTAAACAGAAATTATAATTCATCATAAAGTACAGGTGGTTCAAGAAGCTTTAGACACTACATATTAAAGTGAGTAGTTTAATTAGTAGTACACTGTCTAAAAAGTTTTCCCTGAGATACTTGTGGGGCAGTGCTACTTGTTATGACAGAGAATTAGTGTAGATAAATTAGCCTATTTAGAGAACACTGTGCCTAATAGGATATTTTTTTTCCATAATGTATCTATGAGTGGACTTTTGCCCTCATTTGGTAAAACTGTATTTAAAAAGTGAATGCTTTAGTCTGTGTGAGAGTCAGAGATTTTCTTGCTATGACTATTCCAGGGAAAAACAATTTAAAGAAAGAAAGATTTATTTTGGCTCATGACTTCAGAGGTTTTCAATCCATGGTTTATTGGCTCCATTGCCAATAAGTGTGTGAGGATGCAGAAGCTTGAGGAGAAAACAAAATGGCCAAGAAAGGCTGTTTACTTCATGGCAGTGAGAGAATAAAGAATGCTAATAGGAAGGGGCCGAAGATAAGATTTGCCCTTCAAATACATACTTCAAATACCCACTTACTTTAATTACAGATTTATCACCTTTCAATAATCTAGTCAAAATTTGAATCTATCAATGGATTAAGGCATTGATTAGATTAGAGCACTTGTGATCTAATTTTCTCTGGAAATGTTCTCACAGGCACAACTATTGGTGTGTTTTAGTAACTTCTAGATATCTCTCATTCCAATCAAGTTGAAAATCAAGATTAGCCATAGCATAGTCCAACATAAATATATTTGGGTTTAAAAACAAATAAGGGATTCCCAGTAAAAGACTTTGTTTAATAATTTTAAATATATTATTGTTATTAAACTTCAGTGAATATATTTTCAAGTAATAAAATACAAGACCATGTTAGCATTTAAATACTTGTGAACTAAGCACTAAAACTGGGTAATTACTTATCTATTAAAATGTTTATTATTTTTAATTTTTTTTTCAGGGTCTGTAATTTAACATGTGAAGACATTTTCCACAACTGTGTTGACTATTTAATATTTTATCAAACTATGAAAGCAAAAATACCAAGAGCTCATCTGCATCCTCATTTCATTAAGAACAGAAACCCAATCAACCCCTATAAACTTAGTCAGGGTTCTTCAACCCCAGTATTTAACCTGTTGCTTAAAGTAAGTGCTTCAGAAACTCAGATGCAGCTTGTATCATTGTTGAGACAATCAAAGGAGAAAGGTTCCTGTCAGTGACTTAAGATGGCTTCCAGAAGGCAGGATATTTTAAGTTTTCTTTATTGAGAATGCATTTGAATAATAACATTTTTGACTTTTGTATCCAAAGCAAGGTTGTTTATTTTTTATTATTTACTTGGAAACAGAATGCCACAGCACACATGTGGAAGTCAGAGGACAGCTCTCTGGTGGGTCTTGGCCTTCTACCTTACTTTGAAGCAAGGTCTTTAGTTACATTCACCACTCTTTGCACTAGCTTCCAGGAAAGTCTTCTGTCTCTGCCTCCCTTCTCCTTGTAGGTTCATTGGGATTACAGATGTCTGCCACAGCTTCTAGTTTTAATGTGAGGTTTAGGGATCTTAACTCACGGACTCAGAGTTGCATGACAAGCACTTTATCCATTAATCCATTCCCTCAGCCTGAACCTAACACCTTTGAACTTTCGTCTTTATGATCATATAATGAGCCAAGACTAAGGGATCACTATGTGGGGAATCAGAAAAGGATTGAGCCAGAAAAGCCAGATCTCATAAAACCACATACTTTAGAATGTCATGACATGGGGAAACAAGATCCTGGACATTTCACTGTGAGGGTAAAAGAGTTCAAAATTGGTCATCATACTCAATTTCAGCTTCATGTTCCACAGTTGTGGTTCTTGTTGTTGTCACAGCAGAGGTGGGTGTATTGGTAGATGTTCTTAGGGTAGTCACAGGAGTAGGAGGCAGAGCACTCTGAGATTCAGGTGGAAATGATGAAGAAAAAGATGGAGTCGAAGGAGTACTGAAGCGGTCCTCAGTGGACCTCCCGTCTGTGTGAATGATGATAGTGGTATTGCTGGTTGCCTTGCCAGAGGGGCCAAAATAAAAGACCAGAACAGTAATGGCTATGGCAACTAGACAGGCCAAAAAACACATTAGAAATGTTTTCCAAAGTGACCATGAGTGTTCTGGAGCCTGAAAAAATTTAAGTGATTATTTCAGCAAATTACATAATGGAGAAAGATAAGAGCTGAGAATTGTAATAAAACTAATGTATTTAATTATTCCAAATGCTGTAATGAAAACACAAATGTTTCACATCTCTCATGTGTCTCAATACACACACACATGCCTATGAAGATAAAATATCACTTTGTAATAAGGCTTTATCTTAATAGATTTTTCTAGAATATATACATCATAATAGATTGCCCAAGAATATATGATACCATTTCAAACACTAACATCTCAGATAAATTTATTTATCTAATTAGTCCAGATGTGTATAACAGTAATGAAAAGATACATTAATATAGTTTAGATTGGTTATCTTTGGGTGCTGGAAAATTGCAAGGTTTTTTTTTTGTTTGTTTATTTTTGCTCATCACTTATAATTTTCACATACATATTGAAATTTTGTAATTAAAATTACTTATTAAATACAATCTTACATGTTAAATATAAATAAAAGAAATTTCATTATCTGAAACAAAAGAACTGAAAGTAAATTAGTTCTGCCATGGAGCAGGATTTTAAAGGTACAAAGTCTAGTACAGATAGCCAGGTATGGTGTCACACACCTTTAATCCCAGCACTTGGAAGGCAGAAGTAGGAGGATCTCCGAGAGTTCGAGGCCACCCTGAGACTGTATAGTGAATTCCAAGATGGCCTGTGCTAAAATGAGACCCTACCTCGCAAAAACAAAAAAATAATAAAATAAAATAAAATAAAAAGAATCCAGTACAGATTCTCTTTAAGGAACCTTAAGTCCCAGTATTGTCTGGATGTTATGCAGAGGAAGTGTGAACCCTACAAAGGGGCTGTGGAAAAGGTCCTGCCTGCTCTATTTCACATTATTTCAGATGACAACTCTCACATTCTACCTCCTCTATTAAACTTTACCTGCTGTGGCTGGATTATCACACGATGCAACATGCAACCACAATGTGTTCCTTCATTTGAGCAGCATGGATTTCTTAATAACTGTACAGAAAGAGACACAAAAGTAAATGAATACGAAGGTCAGTAGGCAAATTCTGTTATTTAAGAATAAGAAATGTTCATAACATCTGGGAACATTAACATACAAACTAAATATAAAATTATATTAATCCAAAGTGAAACAGATGAAATAGCCAAGTACTAAGAGAAATTGTAATGGTGCTAACAGCTTAATTCTATGAGATACACAAGTCCATATTTCAAGTCAAATGACCAAAGAAGAAAAATACAAAGATCACATCAATAGATGTCAAAGTAACATTTAACAAATTTCAGCATTCAGTCCTGACAAAGGGGACAAAGAAATCAAAACAAAGAATAAAATAAGATAGACTAATTCATAAATGTTGCAGGAAAGGTTTACCTCGAAATAATGAGCAGTATTTTATCTCACAGTGAAATATCAGGGTCATTCCATAACAGGAAGGGGAGGTAGAGTATGTTTTTGTGAAAGTTCTAGTAAGTACATATGAATAATATTCCAAAATTATAAAATATGAAAAATATATGACAGCATTTGCTTTGTATGAAGGTCTATGTGTATTGGTATTTGCAATAATAATAAACATAAATACCTAAAGTGCAATAGAATTTACATAGCAAAAACCATGAAACTTTACTAAAGAACAAGAAAGACAATATTAATAAATGTCATTATTCTGTAGCATGATAACATGTCAATTCCATGAACTTCAATTAATAACTTTATAGAACTTTTGGAAGGAGATCTAGAGGCTCCTAAGAGCTCATCACTGAAGTAGACTTAAGACTCACCCACCACGGCTCAGGGAATTTTCAGAATGGGGGCAGAAAGATTGTTAGAGCCACGTGTTGAGACATCATGCCCAAAGGCATTCCTTCTCCCCCAAAAG
The DNA here is from genome assembly GCA_036365145.1 of Orientallactaga sibirica. NCBI lineage: Eukaryota > Metazoa > Chordata > Mammalia > Rodentia > Dipodidae > Orientallactaga > Orientallactaga sibirica. Next base: position 310,686 of record JAEOAD010001412.1, on the reverse strand, counting down.
AACTGACTACTGCTCCCACAATGCATAAACTACAAGCCCATGGGCAATACCTGAAACCCCACTGAGGAGCATCCCCAAGGGAATGGCAGCAGGGATGAGGGAAAAGAGGGTACCAACACATGATGTATTCATATGAACCATATGAATAATAATAATAAACATTAAAAAAAGTTACGAAGACCAAATTTTAGAAACATTTAAGAAATTTAATAGGGCAGACTTAATCCCCTCAATACTATTAAAAGAGACAACTTGGGAATAATGCTTTGTTCTTATTAAAGTATAAAAGTTCAGTGTCTTCTTTGATATGACTGATTTCAAAGCTTTTAAATATAATTGATTAATAATTTTTTTAAAACTGAACTGAAAGAATTAAAATAGTTGTTTTTGTTATTGTGACTGGGAAATTATATTCAGCATATAATGGGAAAAGAAACAAATTGATGTACATATGAAGTTAACACAGTGATATGCTGGAGCTTTCTTGGAATCTCAGGAAAATATAAATTAAGTTTATTTTAATCTAGATTTGAAGCCTACCACTTAGAATCCGAAAATGGTCTCATACACAAACTGTACATTACAAAACAATTTTATATTAAATCCTATGTTTACTTTTATTTGTTGATATTCTCAAGTTAATCACAGAATTCATTTTTCTTTGTTAGGGACATAGAACTTAAATTTTCTGAGAGCTGGTTGCTTACAAACATGTCTATGTGAGACACCTGAATGAAATCTTCAACTGTGCAGTGTCTAAGTATTCTCAAACACTTCACACCCTCATTTGTAAAATGAATGAGCTAGTTTAGATGATGAACGAAACCTTCAGAGGCTGGTTTACATGCATAGTTTGTACATTAATAGAAATCATATTTTAAGCCTAAATCCCCACCATGAAACATTTTCCTAATTATTACTGTAATTATAAGTAGGCCACAGTTAGGTAGAAAGAAATATCTATAGCAAGTACTTTCAGTGGACTAAAATACATAGAAATAAAAATAATGTTCTTGATATTAATATGACATTTCAAATCACCCACCAAAATTGTTCCTACTGGTTCCTGTTTAAAAGTTTTTTTTTTTTAATAAATACCAAAATATAAACAAGTCAACTCCCAATTGCTCAAGAATATGAAAATACTATTTGGCATCCTGATAATAACATCCAGGTTCCATTTATTCTGCAACAGCAAACATTTAAAAAAATACAACTAAATTTTCTTGGCATATAAACATTGAACGCAAGAATGTAAGATAAGAAAACTACTACACACTATTCACATACTCACCTGCTCCGCAGCATCACGCTCAACATTCACATTATACTGCTGCTGTTTTCCAATCATGCTGAGGGTGCCTGTCCAACTGCAATTCCCAAGACGTCTAAACGGACTTTGTGGTTTAGAAGTGAGAAGATTCCACGTTTCTGCTAAATTGATAATTCTGAATTTGGTCAGTGTGGAATATGTATATAAATAGTAACTTTTCTTCTGGAAAACAACACAATATTACACAATTCTTATTAGATGAAGAAAATAGAAAAATCTCTCTTCAAAAAAATGGCACAAAGGAAATGACCTCTTTTGTGTGCATGACTTTAGGATTCTGAGAAGATATAAGCTGTTGCCCTCTTTATTTTATGCAACTTGTTTGAAATCAATGAAATTTCTCATAGGTTAGGAATTCTGTCATTGCTTCTGAAGAGGCCCACAAAGCCACTCCTTGATTATTCATGTTGCAGAATTTCATTGCTAAGCAAACAAGGATTATGGTGCTCACTAATTTCAGACTACTCAACAATAATACTGAGATTACTGGATCAGGATAAATTTAGGTACATGGTGAAAAACATCTACTCTACTATTAAAATCAAGGTCTGTAAAGAAAATAAGTGATTAAAAGTATTTTATATAAATTTAGATTTTTAATTTTTTTTTAAATGGAGACAATGAACTTCAGTAGTTTTCAATTGTATGAACTGAAACTTATCCAAAGCCAATCTTATCTTCTTCTCAGGACATTAAATTTTGCATCAGGGTGTGTAATGATTTTTGTGATTCTGGTGAATCTTGATCTTTTAGAACATCAAGAACTAGAAGAAAAAGAAATAATATTTGTGATAGTTTTCCACTTCTCGTTGGAAAAGTAGATATGATACAACATGCAAAACTGAGGTGATAATTCATATTGAGAGTTGATGCTCTTTGTCCCTTTGTCAGAGTGAAATTTCAGTAGAAAACAAAGAAAAATAACTTTAAAATAAATAATTAATTAAATGACTTTAAAGACCTTTCTTATTCATATATTTCTTACAGATGAACCACTTCGGAGGAAGTTAATTGTGTGAATTTCCATAATATCAATAACCTGCACTCATACCCTAATTCAAGGGAAGATATATATATTCCTGGGAGTTCCAATATTTCTTCAACACACTGGGTATTAAATATTGCACAGAAACAGAATGTCTAGATCATATGGTATTTCAATTTCAGGTTTTTCCAAAACCCTCTGTACTGATTTCCAAGTGAGTGTCTTAATTAACATTTTCATAATACAAGAAAGTTGCCTTCTCCCACTATCTTCACCAAGGCTTGCTATCTTTTTTTTTTTTTTTTTTTTTTTTTTTTTTGATTCTCCAGATGAGACAGCGAAAGAGGTGGTTTTATTGTACACGAGTTACACTTGGCCACAAACGAGAGAGTGCCAGAGGTCCAGGTCAAAGCATCAACCCGACCGAGTAGGTCTTCAGCCAGGCCCATGCCCAACGCGGCTCCGGGCCATCCCACGGTGGAAGCTCCAGATGCAGCAACAACAGCTCGTCAAGCGCCTGCAGTCCCAGCACACTGGTGTCCCCAAACTGCAGCAATTCTCATTCCTGCTCCCTCGCCTCGGGTGCTGGACGTCTGCCTCATCTTTCTCCGTGCTGGAAAGCACACAATGAACTTATTTTTCTTTTTTTAAAAAACTCATTCTACGAGGCATAAGGTGGTAACTCATTGTGATTTTAATTTGTATTTCTCTGGTGGTTAGTGCTGCTGAAGTGTTCATACACCTGCTAGCCATTTGTATATATTTTAAGATATGTCTATTCAGGATCTTTGCCCATTTTTAAAATAGTAACATTTGTTTTCTTGTTACTGAGTTACTTGAATTCATGAGGATTATTTTAGATATTAATGCCTTTTCAAATGTATCATTTGCATATATTTTCTCTCAAAATGTGGGTTGTCTTTCATTCTGTTGTTTCCTTTGCCTTGCAGAAGCATCTAATTGTGATACATTCACATTGGTCTATTTTTGCTTTGGGATCATATGTAAAAAAAAAATCATTGGCCAGGCATGGTGGTGCACACCTTTAATCCTAGCTCTTGGGAGGCAGAGATAAAAGAATCACTGTGAGTTCAAGACCAGCCTGGAGCTACAGTGTGAGTTCCAAGTCATCCTGTGCTACAGTGAGACCCTACCAAAGAAAAAAAGAAGAAAGAAAGAGAGAGCGAGAGAGAGAGAGAACGAAAGAAAGAAAAAGAAAAAAAGAAAGAAAGAAAGAAAGAAAGGAAGAAAAAGAGAGAGAGAAAGAAAGAAAGAAAGAAAGAAAGAAAGAAAGAAAGAAAGAAAGAAAGAAAGAAAGAGAGAGAAAGAAAGGAGAAAAGGAAAAGGAAGAAAAAGAAAAAGAGAAAAGAAAACACTGCATGGCCCAACACTGTGGAGCTTTATCCCTGTATTTCCTTACAGCAGTTTTACAGTTTCAGAACTTGTATTTTCAAGCCTTTGCTCCATTTTGGGATAAATCATGTAACTTGGCGTGATACAGTTCATCTACTATGTCTCTGTATGCGGAAACTAATTTCTCAACTCAACATAATTTATTGAAGAGATTGCGATTTCCAATAATGGGTTCTTGGCACAGCGGCTCCCAAGACGTCATCGCTGAAGTAGACCTGAAATGAACCCAACATGGCTCAGGGAAATTCGCCCAAGAGCGCGGAAAGATTGTTAGAGCCACAAGTTGGGTCATTATGCACAAAGACATTGCCTCTTCCACATAACTGATGGCTGCCCCCAACATTGCACTTCCCACAATCCCCAAGGAGGAGGGTCCCTGGGGGGGGGGGAGGACAGAGAGGAGGCTATCCAAGGCATCAACATGAATGTATTCACATTATGAGCATAACTAATAAAATTTTTTAAAAATTTAAAAAACCAATCAACACTGAGCATGATGGTTCACACCTTTAATCCCAGCCCTCAAGAGGCAGAGGTAGGAGGATGAAGGTGAGCTTGAGGCCACCCTGAGACCACATAATGAATTCCAGGTCAGCCTGGGCTCCAGTGAGATCCTACCTCAAAAGGGGGGGGGGTGTGGAGAGATTTCTTAGCAGTTAAGGCATTTGCCTATGGGGCCTAAGGACCCAGGTTCAATTCCCCAGTACACAAGTAAGCCAGATGCACATGTGTCTGGAGTTTGTTTGCAGTGGTTGGAGGCCCTGGCATACCCACATTCTCTCTCTCTCTTTCTCTCTGTCTCTCTCCCTCTCTTTCCTTCTCCCTCTTTCTCTCTCGCTAATTAAATAAATAAAATAAAATAAACACAAAAAACAATTGACAATAATTTTTGGCTTATGTGTGTGTGCTATTTGTATATGTCTATTCAATATGTGTGCAGGCATATATGTCTGGGATATGTTGCATGTGTGTGTGTGTGTGTGCACAAGCATATGAAGGTATGTCATCCACCTCTTTTTGAGACAGAGTCTCATTGGCCTGGAGCTTATCAATTAGGCTAGACTGGCTGACCAGGGATCCACTGCCTCTGCCTCCCAAATACTGGGGTTATAGGCACGTACCATCACCCACAGTATTTTTACACGGGTACTACAAATCAAACTTTGGACTTCAAGCTTGTGAGGCAAACATTTAACCAACTCACTAGCTTTCCAGTCTGATCTATCATATTCCATTGATTAATATATCTATTTTTATGCTATGCAGTTTTTTTGTGTGTGCAAATATATTGTTGTATGTGTGTTTATATGTGTATGGAGGCCAGGGGTTGATATATTTCTTTCTCTATCATTGTCAACTTTATTTTTTGTACAGCAAGCACTTTACCAACTATGGCACCTTCTCAGCCCATCCTACAGTATAACTTTGTAATAGATTTTGAAGTCAAGGTAATTTAGGTCTCCCATCTTTGTTGTACTTGCTCAGGAATTTTTGGTTCTGTGTGTTTTTGGTTTGTTTAATTCCATACAAATTTTATGGCTGTTCTTTTCTATTTTGGTGAAAAATAATATTGAAAATTTTAATAAGGCTTTCATTGAATCTGTAAATAACGTTGTGTTACATGAATTTATAACAATATTAACTTTTACCACCCATGAACATGAAAGATTTTTGTGTGTACTTGAACATCTATTTACCTTATTATTGGGCTTACTGTACTGAAACTACAACTTTCAAGGCATTGATAAAGTATTAAGAGATTAAATGTGAAGTAAGCTGGTTGATATGCCTGTGGTCTTTTTTAGCAAAAGTATAATTCTTTGAAGATACTAACATTGGTATTTGGTTAATGACTGCTCTCTCAACACCATCTTCTAATTCTGAAGTTTTAGCTCCTCATTTTATGAAATAGGGTTAGAATACTGAATATTAGTGCCTCCCAGTATGGCACAAAGTTGATACTAGGGAGTCACATTCTTTATATCAGTTGTTGTGTACCTATATCAGTACATTTCTCATTCCTGAGATAATATACCCAACAAGAAGCAGCTTATAAGAGAAAAGTGTTTATTTCAACTTACAGTCTAAAGAAGAGCTTTCCATCATGGCAGAGTTAGTATGGCAAGAGCAGACAGCCAGTGTCACGTCCTCACATCAGCAAGGAGACGTAAAAAACAGGAAAGCACCAACCAGGGCTAGACTAAACACCCGAACCCCACACCGTGTCTCTTCCAGCCAGACTTCCACTACTAAAGGCTCCACAAACTTCCCAAACATCACCACGGGCTGGGGATTAAGTATTCAAGTGAAACACATGATTCTATAGGGACATTTTACATTCAAACTATCTGAGAAAACTTTAACTTATGTGCATCTTTTTTTCTTTGCTCATTCTTCAACTACACTGATTCTTGTCAATCTTCAAACCTAAATTTTAACCTTAAACTTTATCTTTTATTCTAACCTCTGAAGTTTAAGGCATTTTGTTCTGTTCCTTAGGTTTGATCTCCACCTTGATATCACAGATTGAATTGTCACTCTTCAGAGAAGTAGGACAAAGAGTATAGATATCTTCTTTTCCAAACTATTGATTACTAATTAAAATTAGCTCTGGGCCACAGCAGGCAACTACACCTTTATTTCTGGTCACATTTCTTGAGCTTAATTTGTTCATCCACAGAAAAAATAGAAGTGCTTAGCAGAGCTAAAGAGATTGTTCCTGAATTCTGTTATAACTCTAAAGCCGGGTGTGGTGGCACACACCTTTAATCCCAGCACTTGGGAGGCAGAGGTAGGAGGATCACCATGAGTTCGAGGCCACCCTGAGAATACATAGTGAATTCCAGGTCAGCCTGGGCTAGAGTGAGACCCTACCTTGAAAAACTGAAAAAAAAGAAAGAAAGAAAGAAAAGAAAAAGACTCTGAAGAGTTCATATACAAATCACAATTATTGAGCCAATTCAAGAGCTCAGAAATGTTAACTTGTAAAGCCAGTAATAATATAATATAAGTAAATGAAGTATATTTCCCATAAATATTAGCCATTGGGCCATTTTCACTTCTAGATCTGATGATCAGACAGAAATCACAAGAAAAGATCAACCTCTGATTCTCTCCTGTTGCCATATTGACTTGCTAATGGAATCAATGATATAGAAATAAAGAATTTTGAGGAAATTATCCCTAAAGTATTATTCTTGCATTGTATAGAATATCTATGTTTAAAAATACTGTATGTATATTTATAGTATATAATGCAATAACACAATAACAAAGATACAGCCCCCAATGTACAATGGTTCAGTATAAGATTTTTCAATTTTTAGGATATTGTGATAACAGTACATATTCATCACAGACTAGTAACACTTCTGGACACTGGCAGTAAGCTACATAGTCAACCATATGGTCCACAGGGGACACAGTGACACTACAGTGTTGTAAGCATGTTTAAAGTTGGCTAACCTAAACTATTATGTTAGTAGGTTGAACATATTAAATGAAACCTTGACAATATTTTCAACTTGCATTTATTGGAATATATCATCATTGGAACTGGAGTCACATCTGCTTCTCTACATAAAGATTTGGCCCTATAACTCAAAATAACAAATACTTAACTTTCAAAACTGCATGGAGTAGACAACTATTGAAAGAGTATTATGCAAAAGTTTTAGATGAAGAAAGTATCAAAGAATTTAAGAAACCTCAGCTGGGCATGGTGGTGCACACTTTTAATCCCAGCACTTGGGAGGCTGAGGTAGGAGGATTGCTGTGAGTTCAAGGCCTCCCTGAGACTACATGGTGGGTTCCAGGTCAGCCTGGGCTAGAGTGAGACCCTACCTTGAAAAACCCAAAAAGAAAAAGAAAAAAAAAAGAATTTAAGAAATTTCTAGGTTATAAAACCAGTTATTGCTGAAAAGCAGAAATTCAATCCCAGTTCTAAATCAAACATCCATGTATAACCAGAAATCTAATTCATTTCTCACAGACAGTCAGCAAACAAATCACCTCATAGCAGATATAAGTAAAGCTTATGGGGTTTCTTGTATAACTCAGCTTTAAAACAATGGCTTATAGCCACTATATACACATTCAAGAAAAGATACTCAGCCCCACATGAATGCAGATTCATCATTTTCCTTTAAATCAAAGAACATCAATTTCTTTTTTCAGTGCCCCTAATTTACTGATTTGACCCTTTTATGACTTTTTTATTAGGTTGTGAAAAAAACGCTCATTTTTAAATCTTTTTTTATAACTTTATAGCTAATTAAGAAAACTATAGGACAGTCATCACTAATCTACTGTTGCAGTTTCAAAGCTTTCATTCCAGACTTTTTTCAATACACACCTAAGGGTATTTATTCATTTTGTTTGTTTGTTTTTGTGATTTTTGTTGGTTATGGCTATGCAATATTCTCATATAAAATTATAATTTATTTAAACATGCTTTCATATTTAAGTATGTAGATGATCTAAGACACAGTTAATTAGATTAAAATTATATATTGATATTATATGATATTATAAATTGATAACAGGCTGGAGATGGCTTAGAAGTTAAGACTGTTGCCTGCAAAGCCTAAGGACCCATGTTTGACTCTCCAAATCCCACATAAGCCAGACACACAAAAGGTGAGGCAAATGCAAGGTCACACATGCCCACTAGATGGTGCAAGTATCTGGAGTTCAGTTGCATTGGCTGAGGCCCTGGCATGCCAATTCACTCTCTCTTTCTCTCTTTTTCTCTCTCTCTCTCTCTCTGTCTCTATCTCTGTTTCTTTATATCTAAAATAAAATAAAAATCAATTTAAAAAATTATTGATAAATGTCCAAATTGAAAAAAATAACAACTTTCATTAACAACATAACAATACTATTTTAGTCAGTATATTCCCCCTGCTTGAGTGTTTTTTTCAATCTTTACTAATCAAATTAGGTAAAACTATATGTGTATGTGTGACCAATGTGGTCATTTCCTTCATTTTCTAATTCTGAAAATAAATATATTTACAACCCATTTATTTATTAGCCAATATCAATATTTATTTTTAGTGTTCTTGTTCATATTTATGTTTTATGGCAGTTTTTTGTGGCTTGGTGTTGTTTTCTTAATGAACGTTTTATATATTATGAAATCAGAGCTGGGGAGATGACTCCATAGGCAAAGTGTTTGCTGAGCAAGTCTAACAACTTGGATTCAGATCCCCATAATCCAGGTAAAGCTAGATGAAGTAGCTCAATGTGCAGGACAGAAGGCAAAGACAGGAGAATCCCAGAAGCTCATGTTGAACAAGAGACCTTACCTTAAAAAAGGTAGGAAGTAGGCTGGTTTGATGGCTCAGTGGTTAGCAGCAATTCTTGTGCAAGCATGAGGGCAGAGAAGACGGAGAGACCCTTCAAGTTTGATTCTAGGACACACATAAGCAGCTAGGCATGACCACATGCCTCTGTAACCACAGTCCTATACAGGAGCAGAGGTCCAGGTCGCCAGAGCTCACCAGTAGTCAACTCTAGACTCATTAAGAGACTCTGATTCAGCTAAGAATGGACAATCAACAGAGCAGGATACCAAATGTCCTGTCTGGCCACCTCAGGATAGTGCATGGGGTAACACATGGGCACACATACACACACACAAGCAAAAGTAATACTAAGTGTTGAAATGAGAGAACCAACCTTCAGGATTATTCTCTGACCTGCACCTTCACACACATCCTACACCTTCACACACATCATGCACATGCATACCTGCACTCATACACATGAACACACACACACACTTAAAAGCCAAAATAAATTGAAAAAGAAGAAAGCAGATATTATTTTCATCCTGTGTGTTCCAAATATTTTTCCAGTAGTTTTCTGGGGTTTTTTCCAAATAACTTTAGAACTTGAAAGATTAGTGAACAGTTAAGGGGTTAGGGTAATTATCACTAGTATATATATTTATACCAATTAACTCATAGCACATATATGTTGATTTCTGTATATCCTCCAATATTACTCAGAATAGTTGTTATATTTTTTTCCTGCAAATTCATGGTCATTTTCCCATTGTACATTGTTTTGTTGAAGTTTTATTAATAATTTATCCTAATTATAAGCCAATATTTAATCAATAGTAAAAATTGCTAAAAGTGGGGCTAGAGAGACAGCTTAGCAGTTAAGGAGCATGCCTGCAAAGCCTATGGACGCCAGTTTGATTCTCCAGGTCCCATGTAAGCCAGATGCATAAGGGGGAACATGCATCTGGAGTTCATTTGCAGTGGCTGGAGGCCCTGATGTGCCCATTCTCTCTCTCTCTCTCCCTCCCTCTTTCTCTCTCTGCCTATCTGTCACTCTCAAATAAATAAATAAATAAAATTTTTTAAATCAAATGAAAACAAATGTTGGTGAGGATGTGGAGAAATAGGATCCCTCATTCACTGTTGGTGGGAATGTAAGATGGTACAACCACTGTGGAAAGCAATATGGAGACTCCTGAAAAGGATGACTAGAGAGTTATCAACAGACCCAGTTATTCCCTTAATGGGAATTTACCCTAAAAGCTCCATGCCTCAGTTCAGAGAGATTTGCTCAACCATATTTATAGCTGCTCAATTCATAATAGCTAAGAACTGGAATCAACTCAGATGTCCATCATTGGATGAATGGATAACCAAGATGTGGTATATCTACATGATATAATTTTATACAGCAGTAAGAAAAAGAATTACACAATGAAATTTGAAGAAAAATGTTCAGACTTGGAACAGATCATTCTCCGTGAACTCACCCAATTACAGAAAGACAATCGTCACATGGTCTCACTCATCTGTGGCTCCTAACGTGGATCTGCCCAAGATGCTGACACACCTAATAGGCATGTCAAGGACGGGACAATAGGGAGGGTGGGGGTGAAGGGAGGGTAAGGGAGAGGGAGACACAAAACTGGACCCAAATGGAACTGGTACCATAAAATTCTATATCCTGAAAGACAGACTAAAAGGTTGAACCTTCATCAGGTCCTTACAGGGAACACCTGAATCACAGGGCCCTGGGAGGGTATGATGAAGACTAACCTTAATTTTCTCCTGTTTCTCTCTCTCTTTTCTCTCTTTCTCTTTTATAATACCCATCCTTTTCTTCCTCCTTTTCCCTTGGCACAATGAGCTGTTGATCAGAGAAACCTACAAGATTTCCCAGAAGAAGACAGACTTCTATCAGAGCACTTAATTACCATCAAAGGTTAATGGTAAGACCCTACAGCCAAAGACACCATATGCTCTCAGTATGGAACATGGAGAGACCTGGCAGGAATCTGGAAGAGAGCCAATCCCCAGACAGTTAGCTTGTCTAGTGCCAGAAGGTGCTACATACGAGCTGTTGGGGGAAAATGGCCAACATGTATCCAGCAACTTGTAGTCTAAGCTACTCAGCAGCAAACAACCTGACATGATGCTCACCCAAGTGCAATAGTGACACACAGCCATGGTGAGGAACCAATTGCTCTTGGATTAGTTAACAGATCCACTCAGTGGAACAGAACCCATAGCTGGAACTGAGAAGCAAGTCAGAACCATATCCAAAAAACGAGCCCACTCTCCAATACCAAGCTCCCACCAATCGTGGGCTACAAGAGGGCTTACACCTATTAAATTCTCTCCAAACTAATAATGATATCCCATTTATCTGGTGCTGACTTCACTCTCCATTGGAGAATCTGCTTCTCTTTTTCAGATGGACGCAGAACCTGAGGACAGAATCAACCCACCACATGTCACCAGGGCCCCAGCTGAAATTATAGAGTAATTGGGGAAATGAGCAAGAATGCCACTTTCTTGGTGAACCTGGTATCTATCAGCACAAGGGTGAAGGAGATAGACATAGAGAACACTCAACTCCTACCAAACCAGAGATCCAGTGACACAGAAGCTCCCAAGACCACTGAAGCAAACCTAAAATGAACCCAGCATGGCTCAGAGAAATTTGCAGAAGAGGGGACAGAAAGAGTGTTAGAGCCACAAGTTGAGACATCACACACAGAGTCATTGCCTCTTCCCCATAACTGATGGCTACCCTCACAATGCATGACCCACAATCTTCATGGGGATAACTGGCATACCCAAATGAGGAGGGTCCCTTCGGAGGGGGGAGGGCAGGTCTGAGGGTAAGAATGGTACCAACATGTGCTGGTTACACACTGAATGTGTACATAACTAATAAGGGGAAAATGGTTAAAAGAAAAGAAAAGAAAATGAAATAAATATTTTTTAATTTAAAAAAAGAAGTTGTGTGTCTAGTTGACATGTGGCTTAATCCTGATATCAATTCTTCACAATAGATTTCCATGTCCATGTCAGATAATATGGACACATGACTTTTGACAGGTGCCTTTATGATACTGTATTTTTCTGAAAAAGTTTCATCACTCAAATCACCATTGGTATTTCTGCATTTTTTAAAATGTTTTATTTTATTTTTATTTATTTGAGAGAGTGAGAGAAAAAGAGGCGGGGGGGGGGAAGAATGGGCACGCCAGGGCTTCCAGCCACTGCAAACGAAGTCCAGATGCAGGTGCCTCCTCGTGCGTCTGGCTTACGTGGGTCCTGGAGAATCGAACCAGGATCCTTTGGCTTTCCAGGCAAATGCCTTAACTGCTAAGCCATCTCTCCAGCCCCTATTTCTGCATTTTAATCTTGTGACTCTTAATTCTCTCTCGGCAAATATCATGTTACCAGTTAGCTATGCAATAAGATTGAGCATATACTATTATTTTTAAAATATTATAGTATTAGTTCCTTAAGGGTGAGGAGCAGGTGTAGTATTTGAAATGAATTACCAGAATATTTGCTATCCAATTTCACAATTCGTAAGAACTTAATTAATATAGTATTACTAATAAATTAATGGTTTGATGTTAATAAGTTGTGTAAATCTGCAGCTCATAATAATTATAGAGTCTATCAATCTGAGAATATGTGACATGATTAACAGATTTGGAGTAAACAAAATAGTGTATATAAAGTTAGATGTCACCTCTGTTTACATCAGAATTCTACTCATACTACAAAAAGTTTCAGTAGAATGAACACTTAAGATTTCTCATTTCTGTCACCTTGACAGTTTTTCATCTTGCATACTCTAGCATGGCTATGACTACTTTGAACTAAGTGGCCAGTAGAGGCCAAAGTCATCATGGAAACAGAACTGAGAACTCCCATGACCACTGCTCAAACAGTTACAAGTGCACTTTAAGACCACCCAATCCAAAATGACACAAGTATCCCATTTTTACATCATAGTATGAATTTGTAAAGGTATAAAGGGAATTACTAGATTTTTCTATGAATTAATAAAATATTTGACAATAAAATACAAAGAATAACAAAACAATTATATGTCCAATGTTTATTATAAGAAATGACTAACACAATTGCAGCCCCATTATATATTTCCAACATACTATCTTTCACCCCCAAAGTACCCTCCACTCCAAATTCATCTGTAAACAATATTTTTCTTTATATATTTCACACCCATGAAGATATGGAAACAGTGATAAAAGCATCAATCTGGCCTTGCTTTTATTTTTGTTATATTCATCTGTGAACATCTGGCCTGTCTCCCAGAACTTCTCGAGAAATTACCCAGGGATTAAGCTTCTGTGTTACAAGGTAAGCACATTTCATATTTACTGGAAGATTACAAAATAGTCTCCTGCTTATGCTAGTCTGCATTCCTAAAAATGTGCATTACTCTAGATCACAGCCAGGGCTTCATGTTTTCAGATTTTTAAAGATATGCTGCAATCTAGCAGGTATGAAGTATTTCACTGTGTTGGGAAATTGGCATTTCCACCAAATAACTATGTCTGAGATGTTAACTGATTATTTATAGTTTCTTTTTTTAGTTTTTTATATTGACAGCTTCCATAATTATAGATATTAAACATCCCCCTCTGTTTCCCCTTCTCAACTCCACTCTCCATCATATCACCTCCCCCTCTCAATTAGTCTCTCTTTTATTTTGATGTCATCAACTTTTCCTCCTATTATGAGGGTCTTATGTAGATATTATGAGGCACTGTGAGGTCATAGATATCCAGGTATTTTGTGTCTGGAAGAGTGCATTTTAAGAACTCTTATCTTTCCTTTGGCTCTTACATTCTTTCTGCCACCTCTTCTTCAATGGGCCCTGAGCCTTGGAAGGTGTGATAGAGATACTTCAGTGCTGAGCACTCCTCTGTCACTTCTTCTCAGCACTATGGTGCTTTTGAGTCATCTCAGAGGTCAATGCCATCTGAAAAGAAACACTTCTCTAGCCAAAGTGAGAGTAGCATTAATAAATGGATATGAACGTAAAGAGAAGTGCTTACCAGGCAGTTTGGTGAGCATAACATATGCATGTCGCCAGACACCAGCAGATGTTACACCTCTAGGGATCGTGACCCACCCCCATCATAGTTTTTCAGTATCAGACATGTATTCTCTGCCATGGAGTGGGCCTTCAATCCAATTAGAAAGTGGTTAGTTTCCCTCATAACAGACAAGCCACTATGGCACCCATTGCTTCCTTTGGCCTGGCTGGCCAAACTTAAGGCTTGCAGTGTCCACTGTTGCTTTTCTCCACTGATGACTCTTCTCTCTCCCATACAGAGCATGCAGCATAGCTTTTCCCAGCTTTCTGTCAGCTTGTCTACAGGGAGGTTTCAGCTCAGATTTAGCAAGATTTCTCAGTGACCTTGCAGCCCAAGCAAATGGAGTCTTCAGCTGTAGGGTTTTACCATCTAGTCCTAGTGGAAAACGAAGAGCCTTGGCAGTGGCCTGTAATATTTTGGGAGCATCAGGAACCTCCCTGGCCAACAACATGGGAAAGTATCCCATCCTGGCACTGAAATTTTTCTAGTAACAATCTATGATTTCTGGGTATGCCATTGTCCAAAAAAGTGGGTTTCCATAGGACTTCTTCATACCCTCTTAGATTTGTCAAATAAGCTGTATTTGGTGTTGACTACTGTTGCCCTTAACATTTCCTGATTTATAGGGCCTTTGTCTTATTCTTCTTATTGGGGGCAGGGTGTGACTGAACCCAGGCTGACCTGGTACCCATTTCAGACCAGAAATCTCAGCCTCCCAGTTGATGGGATTAAGGGTTATAGGGCAACACACACCCCTAGGGACTTTGGTTTTATAAGATCATCTGTTTGTTTTAATCCCCACTCTTGAATAAATACTCTGTGCTGGTTTTGATTGAATGTGTATATTTATCAGTTGAATTTTAGAATTTTCTCATAATTGCTCTACCCAGCCTCCTAGAATATTTGAAGAGCAGACAAACTAAACACATAGCATTACTTTTGCTGTTACTCTGGAGCATAAGAGCTACACCTGGCACCTTAAACTCCTACCTTGAAGATAGTCAGATTTACATGGCTAAGAACACTGCAGTTAAGTAGAAAACCCAAGCATCAAATTAACTAAAGATGGGCAGGAGAGATGGCTTAGCGGTTAAGGCGCCTGCCTCCTAAGCCTAAGAACACTGGTTCCAATCTCCAGCAGTTCCAATCTCCAGGTCCCACGTTTAGCCAGATGCAAAGTGACGCAAGGGCACAATGCCACACTTGACCACAAGGGGGCTCATGCATCTGGATTTTGTTCACAGCAGCTGAGAGACTGCTGGCACCCCCATCTCTATCTGTCTCTCTCTCACTCTCTGTCTGTCTCTCTCTGTGTCTCTCTCCAAAAATAAATAAAATAATAAAAAAATTTTTAAATTAACTAAAGATGCAAAAATCTTTACATTATAATACAAGAAACAAAAAAAAATCAATACAATAAAATTCCACAAAAAATTATAAATCCATCAGAAGTGACCTCCAGTGAGACTGTTTTAGATGAAATGCCTGACAAAATACAGTTTATTTGAGAGTCGTAAAGCCAACCAAGAGTTCAGCAATCAAATCTAACACATAGCCTGCCCTGACATGGAAGGCGAGATTAGCACTTCCAATGCAGGTTTTATGTAAGCAGGCCCTGTTACCTTTGGGATGGTTCCAATCTCACCAATGCTGAGTGCCCACCTCGACCCCTCCCTGTGGTGCTGTGGACCTGGTTACACCGCTTGTCGCTGGATCTGGTGTTCTGATACAGCTGTACTGGATGCCATGCAACCATGGGGTGGATGAGTTCTCTGGTGGTTGGAAGCACTGGCTGTTGGGGGATGGGAGGCTGTACAGGATGCCTAGAGTTGTATTGGAGCTGCTCAGCTGGTCCGGTGTGTGATCTCCTTCAGCAGCTGCTCAGCTGGCCCCTGCTGTCTTCTTCAGGTTTCTTGAATTCGCAAGGAGGCTGGTGTGAGTGGAAAATCTCTTCACCTTGTTTCTGCTTCTGCAGCTCTGAGCTTGCTGGGCAGGTGTGTAGATTGGGGCTGCCAGGGCCTCAGAGGAATTTTGAATGGTTACCTGCTTGCTAGAAGATCTAAGTCTTTCCTGCTTTTCTGCTATGGTTGATGATTCCTTATACACCTTCACTTTTTGTTAAAAGAGTATTATTTTGCTATTTTTCTGCTTATTTCCCTCCCTAGGCTGCTTTGATGTGGCTACTATGCCATCTTACCCAGACGTCCCTTATTAATGCTTTCTTAAAACATGAGGCAAAAGTCTTCAATAGCCAAGGAATTCTGGGAAATATCCCAGATGAGGATAACTCAAACTCCTAAGAGACACTTGGGAGTATTATTATTCATTCAAAGAATTATCTAGATAATCTGGTGATGTCATTGTTTTTAGTTATTCATCAATCCCAGTAATTATTTCTTAGCTTTCTTAAATTAATTTCTCACTTCTCAGTTATTAACAAAACAGAAGTTGAAAAGGCTTGAGTTAAGTTATCATGAAGAAACAAAAGAAAAAATGATCAAGGAATAAGTAGGAGGAGGGAAGAGAAATATGGAATAAGCCATGCTTGACAATGTATAGAATATCCAAATGATGAAATCAGGCATGCCAATAGTATAAAGATTGAAAGTCATAAACTTTAGGAGTGAGATGAGGATAAGGTGCCAAGCTTCAGCTTAGGAATGTCACTAGATCAATAGGACTTTTGTGAGACTGATGTGTCAGCTTAGGGATGAAGTGAAATGAGTTAGATCTATTCCAAGCATCCTTCCATATGGCCAGCATCTTATATTACTTGTTATCATCTTATTTTACAGCTGTGACTTTATTTTCCCTTACTCACATTCAATTTACTGCCTTTCCTCTCTTACCACCTTTTAATTAGGTTGTGAAACAACTGGAGTCACATTTAAAGTTATTTTGTCTTTAATTCTTTATTGTTTACAAGCATTGTTCATTCTATACTATTTCAGTAAATACACCTCTTACTCCAAAGTAATGTTGTTTTGAAGTTTAACCAACATCAAACAATGGATATATTTCTTTCAATCATGAGCTACCTGGGTCAGTTGCATAGCTTTTAATCTGTGTCTCCTCTCCTTGCCATTTCCACCACCAAAAGATTCCCAGTGATAATTTTAATCATCTCTTTTTGTTTCCTTTCTATTTCACGTACTTCCTTTAGGATAATGGCCCTAAAGGCAGGTTTTAAGACACTGAGCAGTGTTCCTTTATCAAGTAATAGTTCAAATTCCTTCATTAGCAATTTACAGTCCTCACACCTACCCAATTTATCTTGCTTTCCGTGAAACTTAATTATCAACAGATATGATCTCCAGTGTTAATTTTGTGTCCTTAGTAAATCTTTAATAGATCTGTCTTTGTATCACCTGATACACCTTGTCCAAATAAACGGGATTAAAATATTTGTATGTATCTCAAGCATATGCCATTTATAATTATATGCACGTTTCCTCTTTGGTCCAGCCATGATGTCTTAGGAGTCAATGCTAAAAGACAATATTACCTTCTGTGCAACTCGCCCTTTTATGAGTAACAGGAAAAAAAAGACAGTATATGTGTTTTGTAGAAATAAAATGTAAGGGTTTATATTCTAAAGGTTCTCGAAACAAGAAATTTTCCAATTAATCTGTTCCTATTCTTCATACCTGTGGAACTCACTTCAAAAGAGGAACCCCACCCTTGTATTAGCTTCCTTGTTCTTAGTGAGAAAAGTGCTCATCACGTTAACACAGTTGCAAGTGGATGTCTTGTTATATTAATCCCCTACTATAACAAATGATAACAAACTTAATTGTTTAAAACAGATGCGTGATGAAACACAAGTTTCTCGTGTCCTCTCAGCCCAGTATTTGGGAACTTCCAGATTGTCTAGCAGTATGTATTAGAAGCTCACCAAATTGGTTGTCCAGGCATTCCAGCATAAATACCTTTAATTCCAGCGTTTGGGGAGCTAAGGTAGGAGGATCACCATGAGCTGAAGACCAGCCTGGGCTACAAAATGAGTTCCATGATAGCATGAGCTACAGTGACTCAAAAACAATAAACAAAGAAGAAAGAGAGAGAGAGAAAGAGAAGAAAAGAGAAAAGAAAGAAAAAAGAAAAGACCCACTAAATCTCAATTTCATAAATTACATGTCACTTCACGTTCTTTAATGACTAGGTAGCATTTTGGGTGTCTCTTCCATAAAAGTTGTTTCAAGACGGGTGTGGTGGCGCACCCCTTTAATCCCAGCATTTGGGAGGCAGAGGTAGGAGGATCACTGTGAGTTCGAGGCCACCCTGAGACTGCATAGTTAATTCCAGGTCAGCCTAGGCCAGAGTGAGACCCTGCTTCGAAAAACCAAACAAAAAAAGAGTTGTTTCAAAACAAATCTTCCCTCTTTCCAGGGTTAAAACAGTAGAACATAAGGAAGTAAAGGTACAGCCCTACTTAAGGCTGAAGATGTGAAAGCCTTCTAGAGAGTCACTGGTGCCCCCATGTTATGTTAATCCTAACACAATTTTGAAGAGATGAAAATACATACAAAAATCATGGTAATAACTGGATGTTTTAGTGATTCTATTGAAAAAGCTCTTAGCAAAAAGGGCCACTGGGCCAGAGCACAGGTTACCACTGACGAAGAGCAGAAAACACTAGAAAAACACACAGCTGGAAGCCTGTGCACCTCACCTCAACAGGCATGAGCCACAATAGACTCGGGGACCAGAAGAGAGGGCATCCACTGTTCTCTCCAGTGCCACAGAGTCCTTCTGAGAAAGCAAAGAGGGAAGATGAAATCTAAAAGACCAATTTACAAACATAACTCAGTTTTGAGTAAGTATTTTGGCTCATGCTGGCCTCGGAGTACTATAATAACAAAGTTTATGATTTGCCCATAATAGTGCCTGAAATTTGTTAGGTAATGGTCAAGACCCTGTCTTCATAGTGGGAAAAGTTAACAAGGGAATAGAAGTTGCTAGTTGGTACACTCTGGAGGCTCCAATGTCATTTGTTTAAATCTCCTGCATATGAAATTTCTACTTCTTATACAGGCAATTCGTGTGGAGAGAAATGCAATGCTATAAGCTGAAACCAATGCCCACAAAGTGGTTAATAGTACAAGATTTTCTTTAAAGTTTTGTAATGATATCCTATGTGAACAAGTTGAATTACTTTTCCCATATGAAATTATATTATTTTAACAATGGAACAAAGTTCAAATTCATGCAAAGTAAATGCTCAGTCACATGAAAATAGTTTGTGGTAATTCTTTCATTGTTCATAGTCTAAATTATTGTTCTTTGAGTAGCATCTTTATTGTAGGTATGATATAGAAACATCAATGATATCGATTCAGCTGATACAGAAGATGTAGCTAGAATTTTAGGTTTGGGAAAGACAGCGGGGCTGGAGGGTAACTGGAGTCTAATTTGTATTGGTGATAAATAAAGGTGACTGTAATGCAGAATAAATCATTTTGGTAATTGACAGTGGTTCTGTTAAATTTAAATTGATAGTAGTGGCATTTGGAATTGCAGGCTCCAATAACTAGAGATTGTAAATTCCTGAAGGACAGTGATAAACACTCAAACGGTAATCTAAATAGAAGTCACAGTAGTCATAGGTTAAAAGGAAGTGGTAGGGATTACAGATGCAGTTGCATGAGCTTGGGGTTCCTTGAAAAGATGGTGAACACAGAGATTGTTTTGGCTGCCATCTAATTTTATGATAGTATCATTTGGTGTTGAAGTTGCCACAATTATAGAGTCTGCTAAAGAAATGGCATCTGTGGTTCTAGTTCAAGCAGCTGTTGTAGTTGTAAGCTGAGCAGAGGAGATCTACATGCAGCTCCAGCAAAGGGGTAGTCACGGCCATTTAAGTGTCAGGAACCATTGGGCACTAGGTAACCAAAAGTGCCTTCTTCTTGAGTAGTGACTCCATTGATCTGTTCTGGGAAGTCACAAGGTCTGCAGTTATCTATTAACCCATGCACAGAGATTGAGGAAGTCGTTATCTTATGGCTTTGGGGCTGGAGCCTTATCCTGTGGAACATCCTATAGCCTTGGGGCTGGGGTCTTATCCTGTTGAAACATAATTATAGAATACCTAAGCTACTTCCCTGTTCTGCTGTATAAAAGGCACCCTGGGATTAATAAAACACGCAGCTTGATCAGAACTTTGTCTTGCTGTCGGTTCCTTGTGTCTCTTGTCCCTTTCATTTCAGGTTCTCTAGGGTCCTTGCTCCCGTTGAAGCCCCGCTGGCCGGGGCATTTAAGCAAGACTTTGGCACTGCAGTAGCTTCAGCCTCTGTAGTGCTGGAGGCCGATGTGGTTTCACTTGCAGCTGAAGCTGCTGTAGCTTCAGGTTTGAGTTGAAGTGATCATGGCTGATGTGTCTGTAGTTGAAGTGGAGGCTGCAGAGGTTGCAGCCTGGCTTCAAGCGGCCGTCCTTGTGATCATTTGAGTGGTGGCTACAGGAGTTATAGTCTGACTTGAAGTGGCTGCTTCTGTGATTGTTGGAGGGGAGGTTGTAGCGTGGCTTGAAGTGGCTGCAGTTGTGACTATTGGAGTGGAGGTTGCAGAGGCTGTAGCTTGGCTTGAAGAACAGTACTTGTGGGTTCAGGTGAAGTTGTGACTGTTGTGGTTACAGGTTGAGTTGACATGATGGTCATGGCTGATGTGGCTATAGTTGGAGTGGAAGTTGCAGAGGTTGTAGCTTGAGTTGAAGCAGCTGTACTTGTGACTGCTGTGGGTTCAGGTTGAGTGGAAGTAGAGGTTGTAGTAGAAGTTACAGTGCCTGTAGTTCCTGTTGAAGCAGAGGCCACTGTAGTTTGAGAAGTCGAAGTTGTTCCAGGTCTAACTGTAGGCACTCCGTTGTTTGAGGGCAGTTGGATGACAATGGTGACAATGGAAGGACTGCTTTTATTATTCATCAGGCTTAGAATGAGTACTCCAATTGCTGTTGTTAGCACACAGGCTGAGAGACAAGCCAGAAAGACTTTCCACAAAGACCAATCGCTGCAGCGATGTAATTTAACATAAAAGAAGTAAATATATATACATGTATATATATACATATAAAATACACATATATTTATATATACATATAAAATACATATATTTATACATATATACATACATAATAAATACATATGTTTATATATACATATATATATATATATATATATATATATATATATATATATATATATATATATATATATTACTAGTTATTTACCATCATTTTTTTGGTAATACTTATACTTTGTGGCATTAATACTGTTAGAAATCACTAGATGTTTAAAGTTTAGGGTTTAAAATCTAGGCATCATTTTTAGTTACAAATCATTCCCAAGCTCTCTCACCTTGACCTGCTCTTTTCTAATATTGTTGACTTTCTCTCCATGTCTTCTGACACCTCTGTAGTCCAAGTTTTCATCATCTCTACCATGACCTTGAACAATGTCCTTAATCATTTGGGCCTCTACTCACTTTCCTCATGGTACCATGCCTACTTATAAAATAGTTCTGTCAGTCTATCTAGAACTCTATCCACCGTCCATAACATCAAAGAGTAAACCTTCAATATGGTGTAGTGTCCAATGGCACCTAATTTTGTGCAAATACCTAAACTCTTGCAGTGATTATATTATCAGCAGAGGAAAGATACTTTATGAAGACGTCATAATGGTTCTTAGAATATCCAATTCGTTAAGAAATGTTGGCAGGAAATGGATTAACTTTTTTTTTAATTTTTTATTTATTTCTTTGAGAGAGATACAGAAATAGGCAGGTAAAGAGAGAGAGAGAGAATGGGTGCGCCAGGGCCTCCAGCCACTGCAAACGAACTCCAGATGCATGCACCCCCTTGTGCATCTGGCTTACGTGGGTCCTGGAGAATCAAGCCTCGAACCGGGGTCCTTAGGCTTCATAGGCAAGTGTTTAACTGCTAAGCCATCTCTCCAGCCCTGGATTAACTTTTGATAATAACCTTTGATAACTTTCTACACTACAGGATGTAGGTAGATGTCTGCGGCCTAGTATAATTAGAGGGACCAAATCTATATACATATATACTATATCATTACTTCCTTCCCTGAAATTGCACAATGAAAAGAGCTTCTTAAAAGTGAGACACATTGTAACAGGTAAACTAAGGCCTTGCTTATTATTTCATTATCTTTATCACTGACTAAGTAATTTACCTGCATGGTTACACTGTATTAGAATATACATTAGCTCAGCCTATGTGGGTAACCAACAGCTCTCTGATTGGCCAAGAGATCCACTCAGTGGAAAGGAACCCTTAGCTGGAACTGGGTCAGAACCCTATAGAGACAAAAATCATGGACTCCAACAAGAAGATCCCATAGTCGTTAGCCAAAAGAGAGGCCACGCCCACCAAATCTCTCTTAATGAATGATGCTTATCCCATTGAACCTATGCTGACCTCAGTCTCCTTTGGAGAATCTACTTTTTCTTTTGCAAAAGGCAGCTAGAACAGAAGAGATAAACCACCCCTCACATATCAGCGAGGGCCCAGGCAAAATTGACAAGGAATTGGCGAGATGAGCAAGAGTGCTGCTTCAAGCCCGTCAACCACATGACCCTGAGGGCACTCAAAAAGCACCAGAGCAGAACTCAAGAACCTGCTGAGAGCAGATCAAAGTAGACTTAAAACACAGCTGCACGGCTCCGGGGATTTTGAGGAAGAGGGGACAGAAAGATGGGAAGAGCCACAGAGTGAAAGGGATGTCTAGAGGCACTGCCCCCCTTACAATGACTGATGCTCTCATATCTCATAACATGCAAACCTAGGGGTACACCAGCAATCCCGCCAAGTCAAGCCCTCGGTGGAATGGGGACGGGGAGGAGGGAAATGATGATACTAACATATGATGTAGCCATACAACTTTCTACTGAATAAGAAAAGACAGTTTTCCTATCAAAACCTAACTAGTTAATTGAACAATGCACTTGCCAACATGTTTTATTTTTAGTTCACTCATCAACTATGAATTTGGGCCTTACATTTGTATTTTTCCTTTAATGTTCATTTATGATTTCTATCTATAATAATCTTTGAGTTCTAGACTAGATCACTAATACTCTAAAAATAGGCTACATGAATTACTTCACAGTGACATAATGATACTGACAACACAGCAAGGTTAAATGAAAGTAGACAAATAATTACATTTCCCAGGAAAGAACAGACCAAGAGCATACTCCTGTTTAGCATATCCCAAGCAGAGAAAAAGCTACTTTAGCAGACATTACCTGTGTGTTGCATAATTCTGGGTGTTGGCATTCTGAATGTGCAAGGATTTCTGGGCTTACCCAGACCTCAGGCAAGTTGGGGGGGCCTTGACAGGTTATGTCATTTGACGGTGGACACCAGGATGTAGAGTGTTGAGCATCTTGGTCATCTGTACACATGCCTAGCTACAGAGATGAAACCTAAGTTAGCAGGAATTCATAGTTTCATTTCAAAAATTTGGACTCTTTTGTGAAAGAAATACAGTGGAGCTTTTCGAAGAAATAAAAGTCTTTTGAAGATGGCGGCATAGGAGCCACGCCAATCCAGATCAGGGAGGGAATCAAAAAGAATCTACCCTCTACTGAGGAAGAGAGCAGAATATTTTCTCCTGGAAATAGCGGAAAAGCAGAAGACAGCGAGAAACCCACTGTGGAGAGTGCGGCCTGGCAGCTCGCTCCCCATCCGCGGGCTCCCCATCCGCGGGCTCCCGCAGCTCCGCTCCACACCGAGGGCTCCCCAGCCGCGGACTCCCCATCCGCAGGCTCCCGTGGCTCCGCTCCACGCCAAGGGCTCCCCAGCCGCGGACTCCCCATCCGCGGGCTCCCCATCCGCAGGCTCCCGCGGCTCTGCTCCACGCCGAGGGCTCCCCAGCCGCGAACTCCCCATCCGCGGGCTCCCCATCCGCAGGCTCCCGCGGCTCCGCTCCACGCCGAGGGCTTCCCAGCTGCGAACTCCCCATCCGCGGGCTCCCCATCCGCAGGCTCCCGAGGCTCTGCTCCACGCCGAGGGCTCCCCAGCCTCAGACTCCCCATCCGCGGGCTCCCGCGGCTCCGCTCCACGCCGAGGGATCCCCAGCCGTGGACTCCCCATCCGCGGGCTCCCGCGGCTCCGCTCCACGCCGAGGGATCCCCAGCCGCGGACTCCCCATCCACGGGCTCCACATCCGCAGGCTCCCAGCGGCTTCCCTCCACCCCGAGGCACCCCAGCAGCTCCAACCTCGGTTCAAAGCTGCCACCCAGATCAGCTAAGCCCTGCTGAGCTTCCACTGCAAACGCCGCCCGAACAAACAAAAAAAAAAAGGGGGGGGGGACTTTTCAACCTCATCAGTCTCCCCACAGAGCCCAGAAATCAAAGAAAAATCTGCGGAGCTACTGAAAGAGACATACACGGTGAGCTGCTGCAGGCTTCCTGAACTCGCCCATCCCCCAATCATCAGTTCCCCAGGGTGTCGGTAGAATCGAGCACCTAGTGGCAGATCTGATCCACATCGCCAACACCGGACCCAGCATACCTGACCCAAACTCCACAGCCCAGGGAACGAGGTGGGCCCCCAGCATTGGTGAGTTTAAAAGCCACACCAAAAGATAACAAAGGCCTGCACTGGAAGTGATAACCACTCTTTCCAGGTCAAGGCAGGGTATGTATTACATATTTGTGGGTGGCTTTACCATTTTCAAATAAGCTGAATATGAGGGTTGAATATTGCTATCTGTACAACTTATAGATTTAAAGGGCCTTTACCTTTTGCCTCAGTTATTATTGAGGACAGGGTCTGATTCCCAAGCAGACAGGACTAAGGGCATGGACCATCGCATGCCCTGAGGGATTTGACCCTATAGGACTGTTTGGCTCAATTCTCACACTTATATACTCTGTGTTCATGTTAATTGAATGTGTATTTTGCTTTGTTGAAGTTTAGAACTTGCCTCTAAATTGTTCCACTAGTCCACTACAATACTTACTTAACAAGCAAACTCAACAGTTAGGAGTACCTCTGAGGTTGGACTTGGGTACAAGTGCTACACTTGACACCTTAAACTCATATCCTGAAATTATATAAAGGTGGATCACAACACCTAAGAACACTGAAGATAAATAGGAAACCTAAGCATCAAATCAATCCAGGATGCATAAGTCACTACATTATAATACAAGAAACACAAAGAATCAAGACAATGCAATCCCACCAAAAATTACAAATCCATCAGAAGGGTTCTCCAATGAGACTCTTTTAGATGAAATTCTGACAAAGATTTCAAGGGAATGATGTTATCTATGCTCAAAGAAATGAAAGAAGAAATGAAAGCAATCCATGAAAAAAACAAAGGAATTAGAGAAGAAAACAAACTGTTGAAGGAGATTACAGAGAAACAGTTTAATGAAATAAAAAGGTCATTAGAAGACATGAATAAGGAAATAGAACTACTGAAGAAAAACCAGGCTGAAATCCTGGCCCTGAAGAACACAGCCAGTGAAATAAAACACTCAGTGGAAAGTCTCACTAGTAGAATGGATGAAGGAGAGGACAGAATATCCAAGCTAGAAGACGAGGTGGCAGATCTATCACAGTCCAACAAAGAGAAAGACAAGCTAATAGAAAGGTATGAATGGGAACTCCAAGACATGAGGACACTATGAAAAGATCAAACATAAGAATTCAAGGTATAGCAGAAGGGGAAGAATTTCAATCCAGAGGCTTAGTAGGTGTTTTCCATAAAATCATAGAAGAAAATTTTCCCCAAATTGGGAAAGAAATGCCAATGCAGATACAAGAAGCATTTAGAACACCAAACAGACAAAACCTAGAAAGAACCTCTTCTCGCCATGTTATAATTAAACTACTAAATACACAAACCAAAGAAAGTATACTGAAAGCAGTTAGAGAGAAAAAGCAAATGACATTTAAGGGGAAACCCATCAGGGTCACAGCAGATTACTCAACACAAACCCTAAAAGCCAGGAGGGCCTGGAGTGATGTATTCCAAGTTCTGAAAGATAAAAACTGTCAACCAAGATTACTTTATCCTGCAAAGCTTTCTATCCAAATTGATGGAGAAATAAGGACATTCCACAACAAAGACAGGCTAAAGGAATTTATGACAACTAAACCAGCTCTACAGAAAATACTTGCAGGAATCATTCATGCTGAAGAAAAAGCAAAACACACACAGCAGGAAATAGGAAAAAAGAAATCATATTCAACTGTTAGAACAAGTGAGTAAAAAGAAAACCAGGAAGAACTACAAAACAAGAAAAATGGACAGATCAAATACATATCTTTCAATAATAACTCTTAATATCAATGGCCTCAATGCCCCAATCAAAAGACATAGACTTGCAGACTGGATTAAAAAGCAGGATCCTACCATCTGTTGCCTTCAGGAAACTCACATCCGAATAAAAGATAGAAACATTCTTAGGGTGAAAGGCTGGAAAAAGATATATCAAGCAAATGGACCCAGAAAACAAGCAGGGGTTGCCATTCTAATTTCTGACAGGATAGACTTCAAACCAACATTAGTGAGGAGAGATAAAGCAGGTCACTTTATACTGATTAAAGGAACACTCCAACAGGAGGATATCACAATCCTAAACATTTATGCTCCCAACACGGGGCCCCCAATTACATCAAACAAACACTATCGGACTTAAGGTCAGAAATAACACCTAACACAATAGTAGTGGGTGACTTCAATACCCGCTCTCATCACTTGACAGGTCTACCCAACAAAAAATAAACAGAGAAACAACTGCATTAAATGATATCATGGAACAAATGGACCTAACAGATATATACAGAATATTCCATCCAAATACTGCAGAATATACATTCTTCTCAGCAGCACATGGGTCATTCTCTAAAATAGACCATATGATAGGACACAAATCAAATCTCAACAAATACAGGAAAATTGAAATAATCCCTTGTATGCTATCTGACCACAATGGGATTAAACTGCAAATCAACAACAAGAAAAACTACAGAGCATACAGAAATTCATGGAGACTAAACAGTACATTATTGAATGACGCATGGGTCATTGAAGAAATTAAGAAGGAAATCAAGAAATTCATAGAATCAAATGATGATGAGAATACAACATATCAAAACCTGTGGGACACAATGAAGGCAGTCCTACGAGGGAAATTTATAGCTCTAAGTGCCTATATTAAGAAACTAGAGAGTTCACAACTAAACAATTTAATGCTTCACCTTAAGGCCTTGGAAAGAGAAGAACAAGGCAAACCAAAAATCAGTAGACGGGAAGAAATAATAAAGGTTAGGGCAGAAATTAATGAAATGGAAACCAAAAAACAATCAAAAAAATCAATGAAACAAAGAGTTGGTTCTTTGAAAGGATTAACAAGATTGACAAACCCTTAGCAAATCTGACCAAAAGAAAGAGAGAGAAGAGACAAAAATTGATAAAATTAGAGATGAAAAAGGCAACATCACAACAGATACCAAAGAAATTCAGAAAATCATACGGACATACTTTAAGAATATATATGCCTCTAAGTTTGAAAACCTGAAAGAAATGGATGATTTCCTTGATTTATATGACCTACCAAAATTAAATCAAGATGAGATAAACCATTTAAATAGACCTATAACAACCACAGAGATCCAAGCAGTCATAAAAAGTCTCCCAATTAAAAAAAGCCCAGGCCCAGATGGATTCACTACTGAATTTTACCAGACATTCCTGGAAGATCTAACACCAATGCTTCTCAAACTTTTCCATAAAATAGAAGAGGAAGGAATTCTACCAAAATCCTTCTATGAAGCCAGCATCACCCTGATACCCAAACCGGACAAAGACAGATCAAAAAAAGAAAACTATAGACCAATCTCCCTCATGAACATAGATGCAAAAATTCTCAACAAAATACTGGCAAACAGAATACAAGAATATATCAGAAAGATTATTCACCCTGACCAAGTAGGCTTTATCCCAGAGATGCAGGGATGGTTCAACATACGCAAATCCATAAATGTAATACACCATATAAATGGTCTGAAGGACAAAAATCACATGGTCATCTCAATAGATGCAGAAAAGGCATTTGACAAAATCCAACACCCCTTCATGGTGAAAGTACTACAGAAACTTGGAATAGAAGGTACATATCTCAACATAATAAAAGCTATTTATGACAAACCTACAGCCAACATAATACTTAATGGGGAAAAACTTGAAGCTTTTCCTCTAAATTCAGGAACAAGACAAGGGTGTCCACTTTCTCCACTATTATTTAATATGGTATTGGAAGTCTTAGCCATAGCAATAAGGCAAGAGGCACTCATAAAGGGGATACAAATCGGAAAGGAAGAGGTCAAATTATCATTATTTGCAGATGATATGATTCTATACATAACAGATCCTAAGGACTCTACCAGCAAATTATTAGAGCTGATAAACACTTTTAGCAATGTAGCAGGATACAAAATAAACACACAGAAATCAGTAGCTTTTCTATACACTAACAACAAACATGCAGAGGATGAAATCAGGAATCTCTCCCATTCACAATTGCCTCAAAAAAATAAAATACCTTGGAATAAACTTAACCAAGGAAGTGAAGGATCTCTACAATGAGAACTATAAAAAACTCGAGCGACAAAATTGCAGAAGACACAAGGAAATGGAAAGACATTCCATGCTCCTGGATTGGAAGAATCAATATAGTGAAAATGTCAATCTTACCAAAAGCAATCTACACATTTAATGCGATCCCCATTAAAATCCCAATAGCATTCTTCACAGAAATAGAAAAAACAATACTAAAATTCATCTGGAAACACAAAAAACCTCGAATAGCCAAAACAATTTTGCATAACAAAAATCAGGCAGGTGGTATAACCATACCCGATTTTAAGTTATACTACAAAGCCATAGTAACAAAAACAGCATGGTACTGGCACAAGGACAGACAGGTAGATCAATGGAACAGAATAGAAGACCCAAATATTAATCCAGATAGCTACAGCTACCTGATTTTTGACAAAAACGCCAAAAATACTCATTGGAGAAAAGATAGTCTCTTTAACAAGTGGTGCTGGGAAAATTGGACATCTGTTTGTAAAAGGATAAACATAGATCCTTGTCTCTCTCCTTGCACAAGAATCAAGTCCAAATGGATCAGGGACCTTAATATCAGACCTGAAACTCTGAAAATGCTAGAGGAAAAAGTAGGGGAAACTCTTCAACATATTGGAATAGGCAAGGACTTTCTGAATATAACTCCAATTGCTCAGAGAATAAAAGCACTAATCAACCACTGGGACCTTATAAAATTACAAAGCTTTTGTACAGCAAAGGACACTGTGAATAGAGCAAAGACAACCTACAGAATGGGAGAAAATCTTTGCCAGTTATTCAACTGACAGAGGATTAATATCCAGAATATACAAAGAACTCAAAAAACAGAATAACAAGAATTCAAACAACCCAGTTAAAAAATGGGCTACGGAACTAAATAGAGAATTCACGGAAGATGAAATACAGATGGCATATAAACATCTAAAAAAATGTTCTACATCCTTAGCCATCAGGGAAATGCAAATTAAAACCACTTTGAGATTCCATATCACTCCTGTCAGAATGGCTGCCATCAAGAAAACAAATGACAATAAGTGTTGGCGTGGATGCGGAAAAACAGGAACACTTCTACACTGTTGGTGGGAATGTAAGCTGGTCCAGCCACTGTGGAAATCAGTGTGGAGGTTCTTGAGACAGCTAGAAATAGATTTACCATATGATCCAGCTATAGCACTCCTAGGCATATATCCAGAGGACTCTTCTCACTTCCTTAGAGATACTTGCAAAACCATGTTTATTGCTGCTCTATTCACAATAGCTAAGAAATGGAAGCAGCCTAGATGTCCGTCCACAGATGAGTGGATAATAAAGTTGTGGTACATTTACACAATGGAGTTCTATTCAGCAGTAAAGAAAAAATGAAATTATGAAATTTGCAGGGAAATGGATGGATCTGGAAAGGATTATACTTAGTGAGGTAACCCAGGCTCAGAAAGCCAAACGTCACATGTTCTCTCTCATATGTGGATCCTAGCTACCAATGTATAGACTTGGGTATGAACTGGAACCAAAAAGAGGTACCAGAAACCAGTAAGGGGGTAAAAGGCTATAAGGGAGGGAAGAAAGGGAAGGACTTAAGTGTATGGTAATACACATATGTAAAATAGAAGAACTGAGTTCAGGGAGGGAATGGCCTAAGCGAGGCCATGGGAAGAGAATGCATACAAAAGGGCAGGGGAGGGACAATCTAAACTCAAGATATTATCAATAAGACATATGTAAAACTACTTTTTGATTAAGGTCACGTCTAGAAGATGTAGACTGTTACTAGAAAATTTTCAGTACCTGGGATGGAACTCCTTCCAGTGAGATGTTGGCCAAGGAGGTCCCGGTAGCCTCCAAAACATTAAGGCTTTTGCCAAAGCCCTTGGTTTCCCTAGAGAAATAGATAGTAAGACCCTATTGCTGAAGACATCTCATGCCTGAGAGGCAAGGACACTGAGAAAGCAAGCTGGTGCTGAGCAGAAAACCTTCTCCCTGTAGACCAGCCAACTGAAAGCTGGAAAAAGCTGCACTGCACGCAGCGTATGGGAGACAGAAGCCATCAACAGTGAAAATAGTGGATGCTGAATATTCAAGCTTGGCCAGACAGGCCCAATGACTGAACGCAGGTGCAATAGTGGCGTGTCTACTCTTGGGGTAACCAACTGCTCCATAATTGGACTGAAGGCCCTCTCTACGGGAGGGAATACATACCAGTACTGAAAAACCTAAGTAAAAGTCTATGGTAGGTGAGGCCATGAGCCTTGGGGGTATAAGCCTGCTCATGTCTGACTAAATGTATATATTATTCCCACCAAGCTGCCCTGGGGACACTACACTAAATGTTCATGTCCACATATTAACGCTATTCTCACTTCTGGCTAGAGAAGCTTCTCTTTTCAGATGGTGATGACCACTGGGATGACACAAAAGGCAACATAGTGCTGAGAAGAAGGGATGGAGGAGTGCCCAGCACTGAAACACCTCTGTCACATCCTCCAGTGGCTCAGGGACCATTGCGGAAGAGGGGGCGGATAGAATGGAAGAGCCAAAGGAAGGATATGACCTCTTACTATGCAGCTGCCCAGACAGAAATTGGCCTCGATATCCATGATCTTGCAGTGCCTAGCAATACCTTTGCAAGACCCTCAAAATAGAAGAGAAAGATGATGTCATCAAATTAGGAGAGAGACTAATGGAGAAAGGGAGGGGATATGATGGAGACTGGAGTTCTAAAGTGGAATGGGGGAGGGGAGGGAAATATCAGGTGGGGTTTTTTTGGTATGTAAGATTAAAAATCAATAAAAAAAAAAAAAAAAAAAAAGTCTTTTTATTCTTTGAGAACAAAAAGTCAAAGCAGGTAGTTTGTGTGTTACATTGAAGCTAACTTTTATAAAAGTTTCCAGTGTTCCAAATGAAGAAGGTATGCTATCTTTTTCATATTACAGTGGCTGTGGGTGGAATATGCTCTCCTATAATGAATAGAATGAGAGCTGATCAGATATAACCTATTCGGGTATTTTTGGAAATTGGAATAGTGAAGCAAAAATAATTGATCTGTCATTCCTACATACTAGTAATCACTAGAGCTCAGACCTTCCATGTTAAGGCCACTAGCCTTTCTACCACATTATACTATGTATAGTGTAATATTATGAGGGACTGAGCCAGTGAATAATGTACAGGGTATGTTATACTGCACTGTACTCATAAATAAATTCCAAAAGCAACTCCTCACACAAATTACACCATGCTCTAGCCAAGAGAATTTGTGATTCCATGTCAAGTACAAATCACTTCTCTAGTCAATAACATACATTCCCTGTGCCCTTCACGACAACGCCCAATTTCTATTGATTGCATTAATTCTATTTAATGTGGCTGTGGCTAATGAATTTGGACATGTTAATACATTTTATAAACAAAGTAAAACTCACCAGGCTAGTTTTCCAAAATTTTCTGGCCCCATTGGAATGCTAGCTCTTTCAAAGAAAATAATGGCAGGTGGATCTACAGTTGGGTGGTAAATCTGTGATCTGGGCCCAGCTTTGCAGTGATATTGCAGCGTGGGTGATCATTTTACTGAGATAAGTTGCTCTTGCTCTGAGTACAAGTGCAGTCTCTATAAATTTGCAATAGGTGGAGATTGTGAATAAGATTCAATCAGGTAATTTGTATTGTGTAGTAATAGCTGCAGGCAACCAAATACATGCTGCACTTAGCAGAGGAAATTCTGCAGGTCCTTGCCTACCTTTATAAGGACTGACTTATGATCTTGTGTGTCCCTAACAGGAAAACAACACACCAAAATTTACTTTCTCTTTTGTTTAAAACCTTCAAATAATTTAGCAATTACATTACTGAACTTGGTCTTAAGATAAAAATATTTTTACAACGATGCTATTATCTATAATAAACTGAAACATACACCTAGCCATATAGATACACTCTGTGCTGAAATAATACACGTGTTTGTCTATTGTCATCTAGAGACATGATGGAGATGAAGAAAAAAAAAAACTAAGAGCTAGGTGTAGCGGCACATGCCTTTAATCCCAGCACTCAGGAGGCAGGAGGATCACTGTGAGTTTGAGGCCACCCTGAGTCTACATAATGAATTCCAGGTCAGCTTGAGCTAGAGTGAGAACCTACCTCAAAAAAAAAAAAAAAAAAAAAAAAAAAAAACTAAAGATAAGAAGAATTTGTTTCCATCTGAGTATTTGGACATCTTGACCTAAATATAAAAGGTCATTCAGAAGTGACAATGACCCTCTCAGGAGGGTCTTTTGATGACCCCAAAGGAACAATACCCCCTTTTTGGTGTACGAGGAGTCCCTACGTGGTTCTTTTATTCAACTAACAGAAAATTCATTGAGAAACAGGACTTTCATCTCTGGTTTACTTGTTTACTTGAGAAGTAATTAATGCAGGCTGATTGTCACAGCTCCTTATGACCATGGCAAATATTTTCCTCGCATACACTTTTCATTTATTCTTCAGGCAGTGAATTTGAATTTACCATTTCAATTTTCAAAACATGCCCTTCCTTTGTTTTGATGTCAAAGATTATTTAATCAGATACAAACTTACATGTAAGTGGCTTAGTTCTTGACATAAAAACTTTTTTTTTTTTTTTTTTTTGGTAGGGTCTCATTCTAGCTCAGGCTGACCTGGAATTCACTCTGTAGTCTCAGGGTGGCCTTGAACTCATGGTGATCCTCCTACCTCTGCCTCCCGAGTGCTGGGATTAAAGGCGTGCGCCACCACACCTGGCTTGACATAAAAATATTTTTTAAATATAGATAATGATCTCTTTTCAGCAAGCAGGTATATTTAGATTTTGTTGTCAGGTCTAAAGATAATATCTAATATTAACATTTTGTTTTCAGTGTAATTAGAAATCTTGGTTCTGACATATCTATAGATCAGACACAAAATTCTAAGTATCAAATTGTAAAAAATAAATTAATAAATAAATAGCTTCATTGAAGCTTTATGTCCACATGTGAATGAATATAGGAAATTAAATAGATTTTATTTAGATATCATATAGTCATAGAAATATTCCTAGTACTTTATACCTATAAACATTTAAAATAATATATAATATGCAATTAGAAAAATACATCAGTAAAGTTACAGCAGCAAATCTCATCGAGAACTACACTTCCTTCTGGAGAATACAAAGCTAAGTCCATGACTACATAACAGCAAAGAGATTTAATTACTTTTTAATGCTGAAAATGAAACTGTAATGCAGAAGAAATATCAAAATGAAGCAACCAGCTGGTTTCCAGAGTATTCTATATTCACTACATGTTTTCTGTACTTTCTGTCCATTCTTGAGCTGACAATATCACAAGCTTAAATCCAAGAATGTTTTCAATTTGCTCATTGCCTTTATATCTACAACCATGAGAAATAATTAAAACTCATTGTGGAAAATCACTATAATACATGCAGGTGCGGATTAAAATAAATAATATATAATTGTTCACTAAAACAGGATCCACCTTAGAGTAGGAAGTGAGTTATTAATTACAGAAAGACACAAGATCAGCTGGAACCAAATATTGTTAGCAGAGGCCAGTAAGCTAGAAAAAGCTTATAAGGGAGGGAGGAGAGGGAAGGACTTAAGGAGATGGTATTGTACATATGAAATAGAAGAACAGATTATAGGCAAGTGGAAGAGAATGTGTAAAAGAAGGGTGGGGGAGGGTCAATCAAACTTCAAGATATTCTGAATAAGACTTATGTAAGCCTACGTTTTTGAATAATGGCACATCCAGAAGCTATAGATTGTTACTAGAAAATTTTCAGTGCCAGGGATGAGATACCTTCCAGAGAGTTGTTGGCCAGGGAGGTCCCTGTAGCCTCCAAAACATTAAAGGCTATTGCCAAGGCCCTTGGTTTCCCTTGAGAAGCATATGGTAAGACCCTATTGCTGAAGACACCTCTTGCCTGAGAGGCAAGGTCACTGAGAAAGCAAGCTGTTGCTGAGCAGAAAACCTTCTCCCTGTAGACCAGCTAACTGAAAGCTGGAAAAAGCTGCACTGCATGCAGCCATATGGGAGACAGAAGTCATCAGCAGTGAAAACAGTGGACACTGGAAACCTCAAGTTCAGCCAGACAGGCCGAATGATGGAATGGGTGCCATGGTGGCATGTCTGCTCTTAGGGAAATCAACTGCTCCCTAATTGGACTGAAGGCCTACTCTATGGGAGGGAATACATGCCTGGTACTGAAAACTAATCAAAAGTCTATGGCAGGGGAGGTCATGAGCCTTAGGGGTATAAAGCCTGCTCTTGTCTGACTAAATGTATATATTATTCCCACCAAGCTGCCCTGAAAGCACTACACTTAATGTTCATATTCACATATTAATGCTACTCTCACTTCTGGTTAGAGAAGCTTCTCTTTTCAGATGGCGATGACCACTGGGATGATCCAAAAGGCAACATAGTGCTAAGAAGAAGAGACTGAGGAGTGTCCAGCACTGAAACATCTCTATCACACCCTCCAAGGCTCAGGGTCCATTGCGAAAGAGGTGGCGGGAAGAATATAAGAGCCAAAGGAAGGGTACAACTCCTTACAATGCAACTGTCCAGACAGAAATTGGCCTCTATATCCATGACCTCGCAGTACCTAGCAATACCTTCGCAAGACCCTCATAATAGAAGAAAAAGATGATGACATCAAATTAAAAGAGAGACTAATGGAGAGAGAGAGGGGATATGATGGATAGTGGAGTTCTGAAGGGGAAATGGGGGGAAGACAATATCATGGTTTATTGTCTGTAAGTATAGAAGTTGTCAATTAAAAAAATCAAAAAAAAAAAGAAAAAAAAAGAAAGACACAAGATCAATACTGCCTCTAAAAGCTATTGTGACTTCTCACACCAACCATCCTGACAGAAAAAATCTGAATGCCTTGTATAATTCTTCTCGTTGGCCCTTTCTTTCTGTCATCTCCTTTCTACTTTAGGACCAACTCAAGGAAAAACCTTCTGATGTGGAAGATTTGCATTGGTTTCTCCATTCTAAAGCATCAGTTAAGGCACTTGCCTGCAAAGCCTAAGGACCTAGGATCAATCCCCCAGTACCCACATCATACCAGATGCACAGTGATGCATGCATTTGGAGGTCGTTTGCAATAGCTGAAGGCCCTGTCATGTTCATTCTCTCTCTCTCTCTCTCTCTCTCTCTCTCTCTCTCTCTCTCTCTCTTTCTCTCTCTCTCTCTTTTTGTCTCTCTGTCTCTTTTATTTCTCTCTCTGCTTACAAATGAATAAGTAACAATATTTTTTAAAATGTGATTCAATTGACTGTATTTTCTTTAACTACCACAATTTTGTCCTGCAGAGGCATTTATGTTAATTGAGCAACATCGTGTAAAACTCCATCCCTTTTAATAGCATCCACACGTTACATCAAAGACATAGAGTGAAGATCTCTTCTGCCACTTGATTCTCAAAACCTTTAATCAGCAAAGAAGTTGTAAGCTCAGATGCTATGTTTGGAAAATATGAAGATGTCTATTTTTCATTAAAATAATAATAGCACATGGGCTAGAGAGGTGAGTCAGTGGGTAACAGTTCTTGCTGCACAAGCCTAAGGACCTGAGGTGAACCCCCATTTACACATAAAAAGCTAGGTGGGTCAGAGACAAGAGGATCAGTGGGGTCACTGGACAGCATTCCAGGTTCAGTGACAAACTCTGTTTAAGGAAATTAATATGGAAGAATAATAGAGGTGGACACCTGCAACTTCTTATCTATCCTCGAGTACAAGTGCACGCAGTGTGCACTACTACACACATGCATGCATACCCCCATGTGCGCACAAACACACACTACACACAAAAAAGCAGTAGCAGAAAAATAAAGGAACATACAATTAAATTTTCTCTGCAAGAGTCAGAACTTTATTTTACAAAGACTATTTTTTCCATCATGTATATTAATAATTATGTGCATACCTCCTTTCACAGGTCAGTGTGAAAATGGATTAGCACCTTTTATTGCCAAAATGAGAATTTCCTATGAAATCTTTGTTCCAAGCAAGATTTCCAGCCAAAGGAAATATAGAAGTATGGCTGACCTGTGGTTAAATGAATTCTGCTTGTTGACTATTCTTGGGGGTGGAGGATGAAAAGGCGAAAAACCTGTTTCTCTGTTACCTAGCAAAGATGAATGACACTGTTGTCTCAACAGCAAGGTCAAAACTATTATTTTAATTATGTTACTCAGATAGTTCCTTGCACAAATTTCCTCCTATTCTTGATTATTTTTCTTTGATTCATGACAGCTTCAGTTCCGTGACCTTAGACAACATTGTAGGGAAACAATTCTACTTCATTTTCAGTTGCGTTAACCTTACAACCAAACTTAGATACAATTTCAAGACTAAGTAAAATATTGACATGCAACCAAATTAATTCAAAGTATGAAAGATACCTCTTAAAAATATAGATACTGAATATATATTTCCAAAGTTACCTACTAAAGTTATCATCTAGAAACAATAATTAACAAATTAACATTAAAAATTCTGAAAATGTTCATGTTGTTATACTTCTATCAAGGATGTTCTTTTTTTTAAATTGTTTTTGTTTATTTATTTATTTGAGAGTGAGAGATAGAGAAAGAGAGAGAGAGAACAGGTGCACCAGGGCCTCCAGCCACTGCAAACAAACAAGGCACCACCTTGTGCATCTGGCTTACCTGGGTATGGGGGAATCGGGCCTAGAACCAGGGTCCTTAGGCTTCACAAAAAGAGGTGTCAAAGAAGAAAGCCTTGCTTCCACACCAGTCAAGGCTTTTCCTTATTATTATTCATACAGAGGTATATATAGGGGAGGCAGGAAGAGGGCAAATGGGATTTTATGGCTATAGGGGGCGGGAAGAAGGCAAATGGGATTTATGACTGCCTAATGGATGATTTTATGGCTACCAGAGGGTCGGGGGTCTCTTGAGTGATAGGCCTCAAGAATGTCTGTTGAGATTACAGGCAGGGCAGATTTACATCAGTCCTGTTTGTTTAAGATACACATCTTTAGGTTACATTCTTGTTCTTATCAAAGCAGGCTTTTTGGGAAGGCTTGGTAAATTTCACAGGAACTCAGGAAGCTGAAATCTTAACACAAAGAGTGGAGGCTTCTTCCTCCAAATGGTTGCAGTTTGGCTCAGTGGTCTCCAACATCTCCTCCCTTCTTTTATACAAGACAGGGGGAGGCCCGCAGTCAAGCGGTGGGCTTTAACCAAGTGGGGGAGAAGTGACCTGGCTCCTCCCGTGGGTCATTTTTATCGCCCACAGATTTGGCCCTTGGTACCTTTTGGGGAGGGGAGGCAGGGCCTATATAATTATTATGTATGGTACCAACCTCCATGCAAGTCAGGTTTTCTCTCAGGGAATTCAGATGTGGTCAGTAAGACCTTCCCCCCTGTGTTTTTTTTTTTTTTTTTGGTACACACATTGGTACCCATCCCCTAGGGGGTGCATAAGTCTGAATGCTTATAAAAGGGTTCCCAGAGGCTTGGAGTATTAAACCTTGGCCAACATGCCTAGAATGATTAAAAAGGTAAACAAATCTACAGGGTTTACAGTGGCTATAGGGTTTACAGAAACTATAAGTTTTACAGACATTAGGTTTTACAGAAATTATAAGTTTTACAGAAACTATAGGTTTTAAAAGATAAACAAATTTACAGGGTTTACAGTGGCTATAGGGTTACAGAGACTATAAGTTTTACAGACATTAGAAACTATAAGTTTTACAGTGGCTATAGGTATTACAGAAACTATAGGTTTTACAGAATTAGGTAAACAAAGGTTTTAAAGGTAAACAAAGGCTTACAGGGCTTACAGTGGCTATAACAGCTATAGGGTTTACATTCATTGTTAGGGGAAGGTTCTCAGCTGGAGGCAAGTCCTCAGTCGCGATTCCTCGGCTTGCCAGCTCCAGTCTGTGATAGTGGACCTGCAGAGGTTGCTGGAACACTTGAGCTCTGGAAGCTGGAGTACCAGGACTCAGTCCTTCTGATTGGCATAATTAAGTCAGGAGAACACATGACAATAAAGACTACATTGGAGGAGTAATCTGTAGCTGTGTCCTTTTTAGAATTAATACAATTGATGATAATATACCAGGTACAACTAAGAGTAAATTTCATTAGGTGATTGACCCACCTGGGCCCAAGTACAAAAGGATAAGGGAGGGGCAGACACGTACAAAACTTAAAATAATTTTCTTTTAGAGTACTTTTTATAATTTTGTTTGAGGCCACCTTTGGGACCCAAGATGGGCTGTATCTCTGATTATTTATTTTCTTGGGGACCCAACTGTAATCATAAATTATATTTATTTTGGTATATACTGAAGAACCAAAAAAAGAAATCAATTAACCTGTTACATTCAGTCTCTGTAACACTGTTTGCTTGCCTGACTCAGGCACAGCCACCTCTGTATGTTGAAACAAGTTGCAATTGCATTGCTGAAATAAGCCTCCTGGAAATTTTTGAGTTTATTATTTCTCTAAATTACTGTTGTAAACCAAGTTAAAGTTTTTTTTTTTTTTTACTTAGAAGACATCATTTATTAGCCAGATGACAGTACTGTCATTATAGAATCAGACATTTATTCAACCCAGGCCTAACTAGCTAAGGAATGTGTTGACCTCTAACTCTGTAATCTATGTTTGCCCAGCAGTAAATTTCCCCTTCTTAAGCCAAATGAGAATCTGAGAAAGAAACTGCTTGGGAGATACTTAAGGCATCAAAAAATCTTTTGTAGCCTTAGCAGGATCACCAAAAGACAAATGACTATATGAAATAACAGATATTTTCTTTTGTAAACCTTGTAAATTTATGTTAAGATTATTAAGATTTTAAATACCCCAAATATGATTTTTAACCTTTTACCATATAGTAGCAGTCCCATTGTAGGATAAAGGAGTAATGCTCATGACAGAACAATTGCTTTTGAACCACCAGATTGACAACCTGCCTTTTTAATACATAACAGCATTTTTTAGAGCATCTATCCTGACTGACAGCTTTTAATCAATATCTATCTGTGAAGAAAAAGTTTGAGAAAAATTTTAATCAGTCCAATAACATAGCTTTTGGGGAGTTTTATACCTGTAGGACCTTTTAGAGATACTCAGCCATGGGGGCCTCTGGTTTTTATAACAGACAAATTTTGTAAACCATTTATTGACCTGAGATGTAACTCATTAATTGACCTGAGATGTAACTTATTTATTGACCTGAGATGTAATTCCCAGTTCCCATTCCCTCCCCCCACACAAGAATTGGGACCGAGGCTTCAGCGGTGGGCTTAATGTCTCTTTTAGCTGTGGCTGCCAACACCTGTGAAGAAAGGAGTGAAAAAAGGGTGGGGGGTTAATTAAATTTTTTCAGGTCACGATGTATGGGATCTGGTCTGGATGTCTGTTCCTAGGACAGAAAACATTCTTTTTAATATTTGAATGAAAGGGTGTCCTCTGATAGCCATTGAGGAACAGAAATAGATACTCCATTTTTCTGAGCGATGTCCTTGATTTTTGTCCTAAAGAGGGGGAAGGGAACTGTCCCATGTTATTAAGTCAAGGGAGAAGCGTCTGTCCATAGGGAAACAACATACAGACACACAAATATGACAGAAACATATAGGGCCCAATAACACAGACACACGAATATGACAGAAACATAGAGGGCCCAATAACATAGACACAGAAACAGAGGGCCCAAGAAAAGCTATGCATAAAAAAGAGAAAGAGAGAGAGAGAGAGAGCGCGCTCAGATACTTACCAGACCGGTCTGAGAAGAATTTTTCGAGTCTCAGTCTTGGGTTTGCTTGGGTTTCTCAGTCAGGGAATCAAAGGAAGTGTCAAGTCCCCCACACGAGTGTTTGGGGACCCCCAGGGTTGTGTGACATTTACCAGAATCATAACAAAGGCAGTCATGTTATCAGGAGCACATAGTTGGATAGGAAACAATTATCACAGGCAATGGAGGGAGATGTTAGGCATTTTTTGTATATTAGTTATATTAACCATGTGAGAGAATTAAATATTAATGAGTCAATTTTAACCTTAAGATATAGTTAAAATGTTGACAAATAGGAACTTAATTAACTTTATTGGGTACTCTAAATTTAGTCTTTTTTAACCATCATCATGACCAGATTAATATCAACAAGCTAAAGTTTTAAGTTTACAGATTGAATACCATAGTAACTTGCTATCAGCTAGAGCCATGTTTTTATTAGTTTGATGTAAGCCCTAGGTTAATAATCACTTTATTGTATCTAAAAAGATCTGTAATCTGGTTAAGTGTTTTATCTTTAACTTTTTGTTTAAGTTTACTTAATATCTACAGTTACATATTTTTATTTTACAAATTATGTAACCACTTTGTAATAATCTTTTTCATTAGTCACCAACATTTAAAGTTTTTTTTTTTTTTTTCAGTTTATTTTTAATCAGTTTATTTTATTATTACCAATGAAAACTTTTATTGTTTTTACAATTAGGCTATAAAAAAAAAAATATCTTATATCTTTAAAGAGTAGATCAGACTTGACTTTTGATATACATTTAAATTATGAAAGTAGATTTGAACATTATAAAAAAATTTTTTTGACAATTTAGTATTAAGCACATATTTAAATTTAAATATAATTCTTGAAACTGTTTTTTTTGTTTGTTTGTTTGTTAGTAGTCCCAGAAAAAGCATAGACAGACAAAATAAGCTTAAAACAGTTGTAATACTTATAAGAAGTCTATATCTACTTATAATAATTTGGTATTTACCCATATTTAGAAATTTTGTTAGTAGTACCAGAAAAGCATAGAGAGGCAAAAGAGCTTAAAACAGTTGTAATACTTTTAAGAAGTCCATATCTACTTATAATAATTTGGTATTTATCCATATTTTGAAATTTTGTTAGTAGTCCCAGAAAAGTATAGAGAGACAAAGTGAACTTAAAACAGTTGTAATACTTATAAGAAGTCCATATCTACTTATAATAGTTTGGCATTTACCCATATTTTGAAATTTTGTTAGTAGTCCCAGAAAAGCATTTTTTGAAATTTTGTTAGTAGTACCAGAAAAGCATAGAGAGGCAAAAGTGAGCTTAAAACAGTTGTAATACTTATAAGAAGTCTATATCTACTTATAATAATTTGGCATTTACCCATATTTTGAAATTTTGTTAGTAGTCCCAGAAAAGTATAGAGAGACAAAAGTGAGCTTAAAACAGTTGTAATACTTATAAGAAGTCTATATCTACTTATAATAATTTGGCATTTACCCATATTTTGAAATTTTGTTAGTAGTACCAGAAAAGCATAGAGAGGCAAAAGTGAGCTTAAAACAGTTGTAATACTTATAAGAAGTCTATATCTACTTATAAACAGTAATTTGGCATTTAATAATTTGGCATTTACCCATATTTTGAAATTTTGTTAGTAGTCCCAGAAAAGTATAGAGAGACAAAAGTGAGCTTAAAACAGTTGTAATACTTATAAGAAGTCTATATCTACTTATAATAATTTGGTTCTCTGGACCCTCTCTTTCTACATCCTCTCTTTCTATGCCTCCTGTATGTGACTCTAAAATTGGCAAAGAGCTGGTTAATTGACCCTTTCCTGTTCTGACCTGAGAATGCGTCACGGGAAAGGCATGAAGAGTTTTTGTTTTAATTTTATTTTTGCAAGGGGGAGGGGTGGAGGGAGAGCGAATCTCTAGGTCTAGCTCATGAAGTTGTTTCAAAAGGAGGGCTTTTTCCCTCTTTGTCCTAAGAAGAGTTTTGAGTAGTTGGGTTTCACGGGAAAGTTTATGAGTAGCCCGCCTAGTGACCTTTTCCAAATCAAAGTGCGGATGAAGCGCAGGAGCACAGAAGGAAGGTATTCTACTGGGGTTATATGGCGGTGAGTTAGTCTCAGAGGCAGATAGAGGAGGCCAGTCAGGCTTATGATCTTTGGTTGCCTCAGCTTTCAATTCTGCCTCCTCATCCTGGGAGAGAGAATCATCTCCCAGGGGGCCTCCCAAGAGCCCTGAGAGGACGGGATAAATGGACTTAGGAGGCTCTTTTTGGAATGGGAGGGTGTGAGTTGTCCTCTGGCATAGGAACAATAACCGAGGGACATCGGGACGGGGGATGTTTGGGCGGGTCTGAGAGGTTTTTATCTTGACAGAGGGAAGTTTGGCTAGCCTTAAGGTTTTCTTTAAGGAAGGATTCCCCATCCTGTATGACTTTAGAAACATCAGGTTGATAATAATGAGACTGAAGGACGTCATTAATTAAATTCCAATAGGAGAAGGCTTAGACCGGGACTTTCTCAGGGCCAAACATGCGATAAAAATCTTTCAAACAATTACCCACGCGACCCCATCGTTCCTCGTCAATAGTGCCTTTTTGGGGAACCATGGGCAGATATTTTCCAAGAGAAGAAAAAACTTAACCAAATCTTTCTTTTTAACTTCAGCCCTCGCAACTTGAGGGATTCTTTAAGCCCTTGGATAAACAACTCATGTTTACTTAACGTCTGGCCCATGTTGAAAAGAGAAATCTGCAGGAGCCTGAGCCCTGCCCCCAGGTGTGAGCTTTTGTCTTTGTTGCTGCCTGTGGTTTTTGAGCGGCTCTGCCAGATCTGCCAGCTTGTCACAGCTCGAGCTAACAGCCACATTTTGATGAAGGCTAGTGTTCCTCACGATAGAGAAAGTTTAGAAACGTTAAGACCAAAGGGCAATATTCCTGGGCCATAAATAGCCCGGGGGATTTCCCGGTGGTCCCAAACGCAAGCCTGACCACAAGTTTAAGAATCCGGTAGCTGCCCTAAAGGCTTTTATTGGCCTATGCATGATCAGTTTGCAAATTGTAAAGAGGAATAGATAGAAGGTTTATTGCCAGCACCCGGTCGTGCTGTCAGGATTTGAACAATGAGCTCGGGGCCTTCAGTCAATGCCAGAGAGTAGCCCTGGCCGAGAGACTTCAGTTGCCCTGTCGCCTTGATTCAAGTCCATGGCTTAAACCGAAAACAAAGAATGAAATAAGAAAACAGTGTCTGAGAGGGAGATCTGTCTTTTTCTTTGAGATGGAAAAAGTCTGTTTTTCTTTACATTACACCTCTCCTAATTCCTCAGTGGGGAGGCTAGCCCCCGCCAGTGGGGCAAATCCTGGGCTTAGTTAAGTTACGTTTCTCTGATGGAGAAACGGACAGTTTATTTTTCTTTACATTATCTCTCGCCTGACCCGTCAGTGGGGCAAATATATTACCTTCTCACTGGGGGCAGCCCTCCTGGGCTTAGTTAGTTTCTCTGATGGAGAAACGGACAGTTTATTTTTTCTTTACATTATCTCTCGCCTGACCCGTCAGTGGGGCAAATATATTACCTTCTCACTGGGGGGGCAGCCCCTCCTGGGCTTGTAG
The DNA here is from genome assembly GCA_036365145.1 of Orientallactaga sibirica. NCBI lineage: Eukaryota > Metazoa > Chordata > Mammalia > Rodentia > Dipodidae > Orientallactaga > Orientallactaga sibirica. Next base: position 266,508 of record JAEOAD010001412.1, on the reverse strand, counting down.
TTATTAGTCTTTCTCTGATGGAGAAAGGGAGTTTGTTTTTCGCTAACTGGGGAAACAAACTCTGCCTAGTTTTTTAATGGCGAGACAACCATATGAAACTTCGCCTAAGTCCGTCAATAAAGAGACAATTTCTTCATTGGGGAGGCAGCCCACTCTGGGCCTGTAAATCCCAAGGGGAGGATGTCCCCAAAGGATCACCCGATTTTCTTTGTGCCTTGAGGTTCATAAACTATGAACAAATATGGCTTGTCCCGAGACATTCGTCGCTATTCTTACCTTACCCAGGTCTGTATTACAGGCGGGCTTTCCTGCAGTGACCCACTGTGGATCTTCACTCACCAACGAGGTGGCGATCCAATGCTGAAGAGACGGCCGTCCTTCCTTGCGACGTCCAAGTCAGTCCTCGTACCTCAAGCCCCACGTCTGGGCGCCACTTGCCCCGGCCGGCGGGGTTCAACAGGGGCTCGAGGGGAGGCTGTTCCTGGATGAGAGAGACAAGCAGACACAAAGAAGAAAGCCTTGCTTCCACACCAGTCAAGGCTTTATTATTATTATTCATACAGAGGTATATATAGGGGAGGCAGGAAGAGGGCAAATGGGATTTTATGGCTATAGGGGAGGCGGGAAGAAGGCAAATGGGATTTATGACTGCCTAATGGATTTTATGGCTACCAGAGGGTCGGGGGTCTCTTGAGTGATAGGCCTCAAGAATGTCTGTTGAGATTACAGGCAGGGCAGATTTACATCAGTCCTGTTTGTTTAAGATACACATCTTTAGGTTACATTCTTGTTCTTATCAAAGCAGGCTTTTTGGGAAGGCTTGGTAAATTTCACAGGAACTCAGGAAGCTGAAATCTTAACACAAAGAGTGGAGGCTTCTTCCTCCAAATGGTTGCAGTTTGGCTCACCACAGCATGTGTGTCAGTGTAGCTGGCATGGCACACTCTGGATTATCCTGGTTCCACCTCCCATTCCCATACCTGAGATTACAAATGTGTGTGTGTCTTTGCATCCACCTTTATGTAGGTGCTAGTAATCAAACTTGAGACATCAGCCTTACAGGTGTTTTTTACCACAGATGTGCACACTTCTAAACACACACACACATAAATAATTTTTTAAAAAAGAAATGCCCTCTCAAGCGGGAAATGTTGATAGTGGGGAAGCTCAATCAAAATATATTTTCAGGGCTGGAAAGATGGCTTAGCGGTTAAGGCACTTGCCTGCAAAGCTTAAGAACCCAGGTTCAATTCCCTAGTACCCACATAAGCCATATGCACAAAGTGGCACATGCATCTAGAGTTCATTTTCAGTGCCTAGAGGCCCTGGCGTGCCAATTCTCTCCCTATCTCTCTCTCTCTCTCTCTCTCTCTCTCTCTCTCTCTCTCTCTCTCTCTCTCTCCCTCCCTCACTCCCTCTCTCAAATTAATTAATTATTTAAAAAATTATTTTTTCAGGCTGGAGAGATGGCTTAACGGTTAAGGCACCTGCTTGCTAAGCAGAAGAACCCGGTTCCAATCTCCAGGTCCCACGTTTAGCCAGATGCAGTGACACAAGGGCACAATGCTGCACTTGCCCACAAGGGGGCGCACACATCTGGATTTCATTCACAGCAGCTGAGAGACTGCTGGCGCGCCCATCTCTATCTGTCTCCCTCTCCCTCTCTCTCTGTCTGTCTCTCTCTGTCTCTCTCTCCAAAAATAAATAAAAATTTTAAAAAATTTAAAAATTATTTTTCATATCCATCAAACCATAGGTTTCCTTTATGCACCTTCCACTCAGGCTATGAGTCTAAAATCAGTCTAAAATTAAAGTCTATTGAAAATTTAGAATAACTTTAACCATAATTGGAATGTAGCAAGCAATGCCTCTAACATAAGCTTTGATTAAAATATTAACATTATGAGGATGCTATGCGTATCCCAGTAGGTGTATCACACTCCTTATATCTAATCCTTTTAATGCCTGCAATAATTTAGTATTATTATGACCACTTTTCTGATGAGCATGCATGCTTTCAGTGACCTTATAAACCCTAAGACTCAACAGTATGTGACATTCATCCTCTCCATTATTTTATTGTTCAAAGTCAGTTAATAACTGCCCAATGTGTGCCACATGCCATCTGGCGAATGGCAGGGGCTAGCGTCAAGGACAACTCAGAGGATGGACTCATTTAACAACCATACATATAACTATGGAAACTTTAGAAACACTGGAGATGTATGTTAACATTATGGAGGAAGTGTGAATGTTTACTGGAAGCAAAGCCAGAGTCAGGCTACTGCCTTGAAACAGAGCTGCTCACAGGGACAGAGAGTCATGCTCCAAACAACAGCTGGGATTCAGCACCTTCCAGGGTGGAAGCTCAGCTCATGCCTATGACGCTGCAAGGTCAGCCCAGGCATCACGAAAATGTTCAGATGCTCTCAAATCATGGGAGTGTCAGTAAGCTGGGAAGGTAGAACTTTTAGAAGACGGTATATATCCAGATATAGGAGCTAAGATTCATATCGAAAAGCATTTGACTTGTTAGGAATGAGCACAAGAAGACAGAGTTCCGGCCTCATTCTTTGAAATTGTAGCAAATAAACTGAATAATTAGCATGGGAACCCAGGATGGCAATCTAAGAAAAGTTCAGATCTATAAGGCAGAGGAAAACCGTAAGGTGAAAACCATAACTGGGTTATCATTGGGTTTGAGCTCAGATTAGGGACAATTCTAAAATGAGGATTAGAGTAGGACAAGCAGCTCAGTGCACATGGCCGGATGGAGAAGAGGAAGGAGAAGTTGTGAGTGGGAACAACTGAAAACAGGAAAAAGCTAGATTTATGAAGGAAAAGATAAATGTAAGATGAAGGTATCACAAAATCAGAGATCAATTAGATGACTTAGGCAAGTGAAAATGATGTTAAGATGTGAGCTTTATTTCATTTGATACTTATGACTTTATCATTATATTCCTAGGATTGCAAATGTATTTTGCATACTTGAAGAATATGTTGTTTAAGGACCAAGTGTTTACTATGTTTGTAGGAGTAGATTATATAAAAACATATTTTTTATTTATGATGCAGAGAGAGAGAATTAGGATGCCAGGGCCTTAGCCACTGCAAACAAACTCCAGACACTGCCACCTTGTGCACATGTACAACCTGTGTGCATGCATCACTTTTGTGCATCTGGCTTACAGGGGTTCTGGGGCAGTTGAACCTGGGTCCTTAGGTTTGGCAGGCAAGTGGCTTAACAGCAAAACCATCTCTCCAGCCCATAAACAGATTTGTATTTTAGATCAGCATTATCCAATAGATCATATGCAACCTAACGCATGGGATCTCATGCATGGTAAGGAAGTGTTAAACTACTGAACTATATCACCAACATTTTTTCTTGCCTTTTAATTTATTTGTTTTAAGGTAGCATATCACTAAGTTGTCCAGGCTGGCCTGTAACTCACTCACTCTGTAGGTCAGCCAGACCTTGAATTTGAGATCCTTCTGCCTCAGCCTCCTAAGTAGCTAGGATTACAGGCATGCACCACCCTGTTTACCTGCTCCAAGGTGTGAACTTGAAAGTATGAATTGAGAAATGAACAAAAACAAGTCTTTGATGCAAGAAAGTTAAAATAATGCTTGGAATTAGTAATTGTTTAGCAACTATTGTCAAGTAAAATGATGGTGAATATCTCTGAGTTAATTCTAATATGGCTGTTGTATTGTTGACTATTCTTTAGGTCCCTAGCTGCATGTGAGATGCTGAAATATGAAAAATGATTGCATAATTCCCTTTGAGGAGGACCACACATCACTGTCTCCCAACTTCCACATTTGCCCCAGATTCATTCTTCACAAGGTACCCAAAAAGTTCTTTCTAACATTTTGACCTGTTTAAATCACTATCCTGGCAAAAGTTCTAACTGGTGTCTCCTTAGAGTGAGATCTCAATCCACTTCCATGATTTACAAATCTCTAGGCTTTCTGGCCTCTGCCTTTCTTCTTTCTGACCTATTTTCCACATCATATACCACCTCTGATCCCCCTATTACAAAAGTATGTTAAGAAAGTTTCATGTATACAAACACTGATCTATTCTTTATGAAGCACTATATAAAAAATAGCCAAACTCAGAGAGAACATTTCTCATATGCAATTAGAGCAGCTATTCAGGAACATGGTCCCTACCCACCCTTCTGACCCTACCTGCCAGAGGTAATCACTCCTCTTAATTAATGCTTATATCCCCCATTCTATACTACAGTATACATGTCAACACTTACACATTTTCTCATCTAATGAATTATTTTGTTCTATATTTACTTATAGATATGATAAAATATGTCCAATGAAGTATACAGATCTTAAGCCTATCATTCAACATATTTATTATGCATTAAAGGATTCCAATAAAACTTTAATATTTACTCACATGATCATAAATTGTTGGCAGAACTTTTCAGAAGTATTCTAACATAAACCAGTAGGAAAGCTATCAAAATTATTATCTAGTAGCTTTGAATATATGTTTTAAACTTTTAGTTGAATGGCTTTCTTTTTTAGGTAAAGCAATTTTTTCTAATAGCTTTGTATTGAATTTTATTTTAAAGCAAAACTGTTCTAACAATGTTTCCAGAGGACAATTGTGATCCTGAATACAAGCTCTAACTGTAAAGAGAGCAAAATGTTAATATTTCTTTACATCAAGCTTAGAGAACAGCAGAAGTCACTTTACACTTGCTTGAGCAGACGGGATGGTAGATAAACAGGATTCTCTGCTGGTCTGAATAGCATTACCCTGGGCCTGCAGTGTAAAGCAAAATCCTTAAGGGCAGATAAGCAAGACGCTTAGAGACTCTGGCCTCACACCCCCTAGGCGCTTCTTATAATTGACAAACAGAACTATTCACAAGTTTGTTTAATCCTCTAAAATGGAATGTCCTGTCAATGCAAATTCCCCTTTGTGTTTAAAGATTAGTTTTATGGCTGTAACTGCAACATGTGAATTGGGATTTATGGCTTAACTCCCATCCTGTTGTTTCTATGAACATCATGTGGTTATTTCCAATAATAGCTGACATTCCGAACAGTATAATGCTACATCTTGAGAGCCCAAACTCTCCGTGTGGTCCTGGTGGTGTACACCAGCTTTTATTCTTTCTTTTCTTTCTTTTTTTCTTTTCTCCAATAAAACTTTGCTTTATATTCCCTGAGTCGATGGTCTTACTTGTGCGACACCAGACCCCATAACAAACAAATTTTTTTTTTAAATCCAGTACTCATGCACAATGATTCTTCTTAGCTCTGTGGAGATTGGAAAAATTTTAAATTCATGCTTTCAATCAATGTCTCTTTTCATTCTGGCTCAAGGTGCTCTCCTCCAGGTTATATGTGGTACTGTGCTATTTTTCACTGCATCACTCCCATAGAAAAAGGCCTACTAACTACCTGAGTGAAGGCTCCCAGTCCAGGAATGGCCTTCGTTTTACTCTGCCTGTAATCTGTGTGGACCTCACCACCTGTTACACTCTGGCCTCATAAATTGGTACATGAGTAGCATGCATGTAAGGAATGACAGGTAATTTAGGCAGACACAGTACTTCTGGTCCAGGAATTCTATTTGTAAGACTAGTTTTGTGCTCACAGGTCTATTTCCCTTAAAAATCAACTGAATACTCTCAACAGTTAGCTAACCAATACAGTATATGCTTCCTATGTTCCAGGTATCAAGTTGCATTTACAGGACCTAAGAAAATAATAACATAAATGCTATAAAAACACATTTTTCAGAGGATAATGGTCACATGAGCAATAACCAAGATGCAAGTTGAACCACACTGATAGTAACTGTCAATGTAAACTAATAATAAAAATGTGGAAAGAAACTAGCAAACGCTTATCCAAGGTCTCTCTGATTTTTCTTTTTTACATTTTTTACATGTTTTTATTATTATAACAACATATTTCATATGGATGCATAATGTGTTGGTACACTCTTTTTCCTGGTCCCTGCCTCCATTCCACTGGGGGGGGGGTGGGTAATAGGTATTCCCTATGGGGTTGTGGTTTATGCTTTATGGGAACACCAGTCAGTTATTTTGAGGGGGGGCGGGGGGAATGCCTCTGGACATGATGACTCAACCTGTGGCTCTTACAATTTTTCACAGCTGTTGAGAGGCTGCTCGGGCACCCATTCTCCCTCTCTCTCTCTCTCTCCCTCTCTCTCTCTCTCTCTCTCTCTCTCTCTCTCTCTCTCTCTCCCTGACTCTTTACAAAAAAAAAAAAAAAAAAGTTTAAGCTTGGTGTGGTGGTGCATGCCTTTAATCCCAGCACTCAGAAGGTAGAGGTAGGAGGATCCCCATGAGTTTGAGACTACATAGTGAATTCCAGATCAACCTGGGCTAGGGTGAGATCCTACCTTGAAAAGCAAAAAAAAAAAAAAAAAAAAAAAAATGTTTATCATGGGCAGGGCAGGTAGCAAAAGGAGAATGTTGTAGAACAACCAAAAGAAATACAAAGCACTGAAGGCATGATTGTCAGGGATAACTCTGTGTATTGCAGGCTGTTTGGGAGAAGAGAAAAATAAGTAGAAATTATAAAAGTATAAGATTTCTGATATTTTATGCAAGAATTTATATTAAACATCGACATTTTTCCTTTTTAAAAACATTTATTTATTTATTTACTTACAAGGAAAGAGAGAGTGTATGTGTGTGAATGGGCATGCCAGGGCCTCTAACTGCTGCAAATGAACTCCAGATGAATGCAATACTTTGTAGGATCTGGCTTTGTATAGGAACTGGGGAATTGAACCCAAGTCATTAGGCTTTGCAGGCAAGTGCTTTAATAGCTGAATAACATGTTGAGCATAAACATGAAGTGAAAATTATATGTAGATCACTAAAGCTTAAATATACATGCCTATAGATATGTGCCCTACATAATTTGTTGGCTGAAAGAAGTCATGTTCAAATGCATGTATACCATGTGATTATACTCACAGAAATTGGGGCAAGCATCACTAATTTATGGTGACAATTCAAAATACTGACTACTTCTAGAGAAATGGGGCTCTATAAAGAGGAATGAGGCAACTTTTGGAGTAGATGAAGTTGTTTTATATCTTAGTGCCCAGGCTGACCTGGAACTCACTGTGTAGTGTCAGGGTGGCCTTGAACCTCTGCCTCCCAAGTGTTGGGATCAAAGGTGTGCACCACCACGGCCAGCTTGTAAATGTTTCTTGAACTACTTAAGATATGTGTACTTCATCGTAAGTTACAGTGAAATAAAAAAAGCAGAAAAAATTAAAATTTTCTTTTGAGTTTACCTGTTACTATATTTTGACATTTTAAAGTAATGATTAATTAATTAATTTTGGTATTTTATTTTCAATATAAACTCAAAATAATAATTTTATCCAAATTAATTATCTAATAGTTTTGCGATCATAATATTTTCAATAACTATTATCACAGTTTTCTAATGTATGTTGTGTTTTTGCTGACCCACAAACTATTTAGAAGTATTTCCTTCTTTTATGAAATGTTTTAACTTATCTAGTTATCCTTTTTTCAATAATCTTTTAAAAAACTTGTTTCTGACTTAATTGTTCATGTAATAGAAAATAATTTGAATACCAACTCTGAAATATATAGAGATTTATTTCATATATATATAGTTTATAGTCAGCATTAATATAGTTTGTGAACTTGAGAAGAGTATATATTCACTGTTTGTGGAATGAAGGTATTATATATATACTGATTTACCTATTCATGATTTCCAACATCCCAGGTTCTATAACTCAAAAAAAATTGTGCTTCTTTAAGCCACTAAGTGTGTGATGGCTATAGTAAAAATAAGAAACTATTAGAGATGTGAGGACTTGGTGTAGTGCTTAATGAATGCCTAATAAGAAGATGCTAGAAAAATTTTGAGAAATATGATAGACTTGCAAACAAAGCAGTGAAGGTATAAACTTGTTTTTATTGCTCTTGATAGTAAAATACAAATAAAAATTAAGGTGAATGAAATAAATTTGAGGAAGGACTGATAAATATAAAGAAATGAGAGTTGATGATTTGAGAGTGATGGCCTCTGCAGATTGTAGAAGGTGCTAAAAGCATCAGGAGTCACTGTGAGGCCTGCATGGTCTAGCGAGACCCCAAAAGTAGGACTGAACAACTGTTTTGCAGGGCCTTAGAAGGATAAAAATTCACAGACTTCAATCGTACAGAAGGCTCTTTAAAGCAATTAAGTATGTGATTTCTTCAGTTATTTCAGCAGAATCTAGGAAGAGAAATGGGTTTTCTCCAGAAAGGTAACGTGGTGTGCTCAGGGCACCCACAAAGTTCACCAGGATTTTAAACCGGCAGAAACACTACCTGCTTGAAATGAAAGGAACACAGGATGAAATATAAGCCTATTGACCCCCAAAACTGTTCAGAAAGGAAAGAGGTACTATGATTCATCTTAAAGCATATGCTGCCTTTCAAGAAAAGGGGTGAAAGTGCAGATGCAAGCAAAGCCTGAAGGCAGAGCTAAGCCCAGGCATGAAAGCTAATGGCATTTTCCCAGCTGGATCTCGAATGTCTTGGTACTCATGGTTGCTCTTTCTTTCATGCCTCCCTTGTTGAATGTGATCGTCTATAACTGTCTTTTTTTTTTTTTTTTTTTTTTTTTTTCTTGTTTCACCGTTGTCTTTCTGGAGCAGAGAATTTGTTTTCTAGTTTCACTGAAGAAACCTACTTTGTCATACAGTAATTATACCCTGAGCCTTGACCATGCTTAGTGTTAAGAAGATTCAGATCATTACAATACAGACTTTTAAGATATTTAGAGATATTTAGATGATAGACGAGATTTGAGTTGATACCATAATGAGTTTAGATTTTAGGGGAAGCTTGGGATGGAGTGAATGTACTTTACATGTAAATGGACATGCATCTTTGGCAAGCAGTAGATGGACTGCATTAGGTTGAATAATGCCCCCCCCCAAAGATACACATGATAATATTCCGTGTTACTTTCTTTATTCCATGGCATAAGAGACTTTGGAGAGAAGGTTAAGGATTTTTTAAATGAGGATGTTTTTTCTGAATAATCAAAGTGGACCAAATGCCACCTCAAGTACTTTTAGGAGGGGGGACAGGGGATGAGAAAAAAATAAACAGACTTGACAAAACAAACCCAAGCAGAAAAAGGTCAGGAGTTCGTTTGCAGTGGCTGGAGGCCCTGGTGCACCCAGTCTCTCTCTATCTGTCTCTCTTTCTCTCTGCTTCTTTCTCTCTCTCTCTCAAATGAATAAATAAAATTAAAAAATAAAAATTTTGTAAGCTGTTATTCCAAAAGGAGAAATAAGCCAACTATTTAATATGACCAGAAACTTCCTGCTATCTAAGAATATCTCAGCTGACAGTGGCTGTACACACATTCAGCTGGAGTATGTGTAGAAGAAATACTTCACCTCATGATTGACACAAAGCAGAAAGTAATAATACAGGAAGGAAACTAGGTAACACCAAGGACCTATCCCCAGTGACCTACCTCTTCCAGCCATGTCTCATGTCTAAAAGTTTCCAGCACCTTCCAAAATTAGTGGCAACTATACTTGGGATCAAGCATTCAATACCTGAACCTGTGAAGGATTTTTTTTTTACTCAAACCATAACAAATTAGATGATTTATGTATAAGTAGATTCAACTGAAGTTCAAATGAATGGATACCAATGAGTCGAATTGCTACTGTAATCTCATGACAATGTATTTAGTAAAATTTTGGTGGATATAAATTCAGTTCTTATGAACCTGCAAATATAATTGAAGAGATAATTAAAGTTGTGGCAATGAATTAATTAAAGGAACAAATATTATAGTTATAGTGTATAATACTGTATAATATCTACATGATATAAGAAACACAAAAAAATCAAGACAATATAAATCCACCAAAAATTATCATTACTTTTTTGTTGCTGTGACAAAATACCTGACAAATGCAACTTAAAATAAGAATTTATTGCAGTTCAAGGGTGCAGTCAATCATGGCAGGGATTAAGGTGACAAGTGCTTCAGATCAGTCACACTGCATCCATAGTCATGAAGCAGAGAAAGATGAATGCTAATGCTCTGGTCCCTTTCTCTTTTAGTATTCAGTCAGGGACCCCAACCCTTGGAATAGCATCACCTACATTTAGGGTTTGTCTTCCCACCTCAATTAAATCTAGATGCTTCCTCACAAACATGCCTGTAGGGCACAGTTAAAGGCCCCTGGGCTATTGGCGGCAAGCCTGAGCTGTCAGGCATGGCTAAGAGCCCTGGACCCCGAGATTACAGTGAGCCCCAACCCTGATAATCTCGGGACCAGCAGGAGTAAGGCTTTTCCCTTCCCCCGGCCCAGGGCACCTGGACATCCTGATAAGACTTGGGTCCCGCTTTTCTCTTAGCCTTGCCAAGAGTGTCCTTATATGGTATCAGCCAAGGGCCTTTGTACCGCCCAACCCCCATGACCAATAACCTATACCTTTTCCCATCACTAACTAAACCATATGACCCTCTCCCTGCTCACCTGTGACATCACTACATGCCAACTAGGCATCTGCAGGACCTTTGAACTAACCAATCCCCTTATGACCTGTACCTACCTGTACCTCTTCCTGCTGTTTCACAAACACTCATTAACCCATTCCCCTGGCAAATAAATGAACTGTTCTCTGAAGCTGTCTCCTGGGTGTTTCTTCCATCACACTCACGGCAGCTCAAGACTTTGATCCCCAGCCGCCTGAACGTCTACGGGGTGCTGGTGTGCAATGGCCCCGAGCGGCCAGGGACCCACACATGCCCAAAGGTTTGTCTACTAGGTGATTCTAGATCCTGTGAAGTTGGTAATATTAACCATCCCATGCTGGTGCCTTCAGACTAAAAGATAATACTCACAACTGTACTGGAAGGGTTATGTGAAGTGCTACCAGTAGTCTTGGAGAAGTGAGCTCAATGGAAGTGCCTGCAGTAGTGGCTGATATTGTTGAGGAAGGTGTGTGGAGGCAGCAGATATGGCCAGTGTTGTTGTAGCTTGAATGGAAGTGTCTGCAGTTGTTTTGGAGCAGTGGCTGATGCAGAGAGTTGAGAGGAGGCTGTGGAAGTGGTCAATGCAGTTGTGTCTCAGGAGAAGTGCCTAGAGTTGTAGTGCTTGCATCAGTTGGAGTAGTGGCTGCTGCTGTTGTGGAAGGTGCAGGAGCTGCACTATATGTGGCCATTACATTTGTTGGTTCAGTAGAAGTACCTACTGTTTGGGTCAGTCGAAGTAGTGTCTATTGTCACGGAAGATTGAGAGAAGGCAGTAAATGTGGTCGCTGGAGTTACTGTTTCACTTGAAGTGTCTAAAGTTGTTTCAGCAGGAGTTGTGGATGCTATTAAAGGAAGACATGAGAGTTTACTGTCATTGTGGTCTCCATGGAAATGCTTATAGTTGTAGTGCTTGGTTCAGTCAGAGTAGTGGCTCTTATAGTCATAGAGTGTTGAGCGCAGATGCACAAGGGGGCGCATGCATCTGGAGTTCTTTGCAGTGGCTGGAGGCCTTGGCATGCCCATTTTCTCCCTCCCTCTCTCTCTCTCTCTCTCTCTCTCTCTTTCCCTCTGCCTCTTTCTCTCAAATAAGTTAATTAATTAATTAAATATATTTTTAAAAGATTTTTAAAAGAATGCATAATCTGTTAATATAAGTCATTTGTCATTATAAAAGGATCAATAGGGCTAAAAAAATGACTTAGTGGCTAAGCACTTGCCTACAAAGCCAAAGGACCCAGTACCCACATAAGCCAGATGCAAAAGGTGGCACATGCATCTGGAGTTTGTTTGCAGTGGCTGAAGGCCCAGTCATACCCATTCCCTCTATCTGCCTCTCTCTCAAATAAATAAAAACAAATAAATAAAATTTTCATAAAGGAACAATACTATAGTCTTGACAATTACAACAAAGTTGATTTCTCAACCACATTATCTACATGAAACATTTCGTAGCAGAAACTTCATCTCCCTCTACTAGTAATCAAAACACTTCTGTGCTTCTACTTTGGTCTTCTAAGTGATGAGAAGCAATAAGACAGATCTAGCTCTCCATCTTTAATCATTTTTCCAGACTAAATCATTATTGTAGTTGTGTTGAGAGATTAAACAGTCACCAAATAGACAGACGCTCAATTTTAAGGCTTTAGTACAATAAATCAATTGGCATTTCCCTTAAAACAAGAAGATATTCAAAAGATCAAAACAAATCAATCTGACTATTACGTGGGGAAAATGATCAAGTTGAAGAGTAAAAATAACTAAAAAGTTTTACACACGTGTTCAAAAGCCACATTCCTTCACAACAAAAAGAAAGGGATTTACATTATAAGATTATATTTCCTTAACATGCGGAAAAGGCTACATGAGAATAGTTCCACATGTGGGATAAAGATAGAGAATCAAAAGTTACATCCCTTGCTGAAAAAAAAATGTCACCTAGGCACTCAAAATGGGTCTACTCTACAACAAAGTGCCCTCTGACTCAAACAGGGCTTCTCAGTAATAATAGCATTTATGTGGAGAGAAGCCTCCTCCAATGCATACCTCATTCTCACTAATAATAGCATTTCTGTGGAGAGAAGCCTCCTCCGATGCGTACCTCATTCTCAATAATAATAGCATTTCTGTGGAGAGAAGCCTCCTCCAATGTGTACCACATTCTCATTAATAATAGCATTTCTGTGGAGAGAAGCTTCCTCCAATGCGTACCTCATTCTCATTAATAATAGCATTTCTGTGGAGAGAAGCCCCCTCCAATGCGTACCTCATTCTCATTAATAATAGCATTTCTGTGGAGAGAAACCTCCTCCAATGCGTACCTCATTCTCATTAATAATAGCATTTCTGTGGAGAGAAACCTCCTCCAATGCGTACCACATTCACACTAATAATAGCATTTATGTGAAGAGAAACCTCCTCCAATGCGTACCTCATTCTCAATAATAATAGCATTTCTGTGGAGAGAAGCCTCCTCCAATGCGTACCACATTCTCAGTAATAATAGCATTTCTGTGGAGAGAAGCCTCCTCCAATGCGTACCTCATTCTCACTAATAATAGCATTTCTGTGGAGAGAAGCCTCCTCCAATGCGTACCTCATTCTCATTAATAATAGCATTTCTGTGGAGAGAAACCTCCTCCAATGCATACCTCATTCGCACTAATAATAGCATTTCTGTGGAGAGAAGCCTCCTCCAATGCGTACCACATTCTCAGTAATAATAGCATTTCTGTGGAGAGAAGCCTCCTCCAATGCGTACCTCATTCTCATTAATAATAGCATTTATGTGGAGAGAAACCTCCTCCAATGCGTACCACATTCGCACTAATAATAGCATTTCTGTGGAGAGAAGCCTCCTCCGATGCCTACCACATTCGCACTAATAATAGCATTTCTGTGGAGAGAAGCCTCCTCCAATGCGTACCACATTCGCACTAATAATAGCATTTCTGTGGAGAGAAGCCTCCTCCGATGCGTACCACATTCGCACTAATAATAGCATTTCTGTGGAGAGAAGCCTCCTCCAATGCGTACCACATTCTCACTAATAATAGCATTTCTGTGGAGAGAAGCCTCCTCCAATGTGTACCTCATTCTCATTAATAATAGCATTTCTGTGGAGAGAAGCCTCCTCCGATGCGTACCACATTCTCACTAATAATAGCATTTATGTGGAGAGAAGCCTCCTCCAATGCCTACCACATTCTCACTAATAATAGCATTTCTGTGGAGAGAAACCTCCTCCAATGCGTACCACATTCGCACTAATAATAGCATTTCTGTGGAGAGAAGCCTCCTCCAATGTGTACCTCATTCTCATTAATAATAGCATTTCTGTGGAGAGAAGCCTCCTCCGATGCGTACCACATTCTCACTAATAATAGCATTTATGTGGAGAGAAGCCTCCTCCAATGCGTACCTCATTCTCAGTAATAATAGCATTTCTGTGGAGAGAAGCCTCCTCCAATGCGTACCACATTCTCAGTAATAATAGCATTTATGTGGAGAGAAGCCTCCTCCAATGCGTACCACATTCGCACTAATAATAGCATTTCTGTGGAGAGAAGCCTCCTCCAATGCATACCACATTCTCAGTAATAATAGCATTTATGTGGAGAGAAGCCTCCTCCAATGCGTACCTCATTCGCACTAATAATAGCATTTCTGTGGAGAGAAGCCTCCTCCAATGCGTACCACATTCTCAGTAATAATAGCATTTATGTGGAGAGAAGCCTCCTCCAATGCGTACCTCATTCGCACTAATAATAGCATTTCTGTGGAGAGAAGCCTCCTCCAATGCATACCACATTCTCACTAATAATAGCATTTCTGTGGAGAGAAGCCTCCTCCAATGAGTACCTCATTCTCACTAATAATAGCCTTTCTGTGGAGAGAAGCCTCCTCCAATGCGTACCTCATTCTCACTAATAAATTTGTTCTTGAAATAGATATTGGAGTGATGGTTCCTAAGTCACTGTTATTATTTTCTTCTTGAACATCAATCACAGTGGCCTGTCCCACAGTAGACTATGATCCCAGGACACTTACCATATATCCTCTGTGTGCATAACTTTACCTTAGACTTCAACTCTCAGAAGACTTCATCTGAGAAATACTGTGATTATTTTCTTTTGAGTTGTGTTAGGACAGATACAATTTTGTGACTAAAAGATGGCATTACCAAGTGTCCAGATATAAATTTACAGCTGTAGAAACAGTGCAACTGGAATCATTGGTCTTTTTGCTGCATGATATTAAAAATTGTATTTCATTTATATTTATTTTAAAAGTTATTAAAATGATATATAAACTACTTTCTCATTACTGAGACAAATAAACATGCAGAAGCAGATTATGGAAGGAAAAGGATTTAATTTGGCTTTCAGTTCCAAAGGGTAGAGTCTAAAATGGTGGAGAAATCATGGCAGGAGCAGAAGTCAGTGTCACACAGTCACATCAGCAGGGAGGGAGTAGAGAGAACAGCAATCAGGGTGGACTAAAAAGCCTATAGTCCTGCACCCAGTGACAAACTTTTCTTAGTAAAGCTATACCTGTTAAAGGTTCCATATCCTTCCTGAACAGTGCCACCAGTAGGGGATTGTTTTCAAACATGTGAAGCTATGTGGATCATTTGAATATCCCTGCCTCTCTGCTGTCTTTGGCCTCTCTCATGGGCCAGATCTGCCCTGGCCCAACAACTTTTCTTGGTAGGCCCATGGTCCTGGCATCTTTAATATTGTAAGATCTTCATTATAACTTAGGGTTCACCTTAACAGCTTCATACAGTGACCTGACAGGGCCTCTTTACAAGAACTTCGTCCTTGCCTCACAATGTTTAGCTACAGTGGCAATCTTTAACCATGGTAAAATACTCTATTACCCATTACATCTCTCATCTTTCATATCTTTTTCTTCTTAATTTTGTTCTTCATTGTAGAGCTAAATCTTGTGGTTGTTGGTACTCCTTCTTCTAAAGGTCTGTGATAGGATACTGGAAGAACTTGTCAAAAGTGAGGTGCCAGAATACACTTCTTCTTTATTTTTTTATTTTATTTTATTTTTTTGAGAACTTATGGCATCACAGGATGCTGACAGAGAAGTTGCCTGTGGGCTTCTAACATTACCACTGGTAATCATTATCAAAATGAGTCAGTCAATGTATCTGTAATTGCAGCTTCAGTTACTTATGTTGTGAAATTAAGAGCAATTGGTAGTATTCAATTAGATGTTGTTGAATGATCATAGTTTCCACTGCCATAACATAGAATTCATACTCTCCTAGTAGAAGACAAACTAAACAGAATCTCCATATAGACCCCTGGATTCCCTATTTTCATAGGGGGGAAATGAACAAAATGATGATTTTAAGAACCACAAATTAAAAACTTTAGACAGTTAGCTCATCTAGTGCCAGAAGGTGCTACATGAGCTACAGGGGGAAAATGGCCAACATCTGTCTGAGAAACTTGTGGTCTAAGCTACTCAGCAGCAAACAACTTGATGTGATGCTCACCCAAGTGCAATAGTGGCACACAGCCATGGTGGGTAACCAACTGCACTTGGATTGGTTAACAGATCCTCTCAGTGGAACAGAACCCATAGCTGGAACTGGGAAACAAGTCAGAACCATATCCAAAAAACGAGCCTGCTCTCCAATATCAAGCTCCCACCAATCGTGGGCTACAAGAGGACCTACACCTATTAAATTCTCTCTAAACTAAAAATGATATCCCATTTATCCAGTGCTGACTTCACTCTCTGTTGGAGAATCTGCTTCTCTTTTTCAGATGGACGCAGAACCTGAGGAGAGCATCAGCCCATCGTACCTCACCAGGGCCTCAATGTGACTAGTTAGTATAAAATTCTAAACAGAATCACTGCCACACCAGCCAGCTCTTATTCAGCTTTACACTTTTTGCAGGTGCAACAGGCCTAGGACTTCTTTTTGGGGATATGTTCTTTCAATTAGAGCTGCTAAATAAGCAACGGGATGTCGGATTAGTGAGGCTGGAGTTCATGAGGCTGACCAGGGATATAAATTCAGGAATCACTGGCCTACAGATGCAATTATGAATAATAAACCTGTATGAAAACATCAAGTGAGTGAGTAGAGGTGGAGAAGACCAAGAACCTAACTCTGAGACTCCAGTGGCAAGAGATCAAGGAGAAAAGCAGGAGGGATGCTGGGAGTAATAGCCAGCAAGGAACGTGGGAGCCTATGAAGAAAGCTTCAAGTAATGATGGCGCACGACCACACGACAGCTGCTGACTAGCTGCTTCACGTACATCTTCCCACTGGACTCTCAGGGAAACTGATGTGCTATATATGAGTATTTTTATCTATTTTTACAGAAGACAAGTCTGAAGCATATGTAAATTTAAAATTTGACCAAGTCACATTTTGGTAAGTGAAAGACTTGGATTACAACCTGACAATTTGGCTGACCTTGACTTCTATAGTCTGCTGAAGACTTAATAGTGCCTTACATCAAATTCATGAAGGCTTCATGTTTGCTCTTAGAGTAGTATACAAAGTCTCCAACTTCACATGTAAATTAAAGATGAAGATGTTTCTGTAGTGTCAAGTACATTTCTATAGTGGTAAGTGTTTATAGTGATTAATTGTATAACCAGTACAGAAAGTCAGCGTTAGAATTTCCACGTTTGATTGATGTGAGACCTCCTAAAAAAAACCTATAGACTTTTATCATTTATCTATCTCATGATTAAAAGTCTACTAGTTAACAAAAAGGGGGGGATCTGTAAATTTCCTTACCAGTAATATTTATCTAGAGATAAATTTTTAAGTGAATTCTGAATTTTATATTAATTGTCAGAATAAACTTCCTGTGTGTGAGAGCTGGGTTTAATGCTGTGTTAAAGTGCCATCTGCAGCAAACAGTAAAATAGAGACACAAAATGAGCCTGCAGGATATTCCTTTCCCTGCTTATTTCAATAGCAGCCCCAGACCCAGACATTAATTCCCACTCCATTGGCCAAGGTCCATTTTTATTCCACAGTTATTACTATTCATTATTAACATCTTTTGGAATTCAGGGACTATTTTTGAAAGGAAATGAGCTAGTCAGACATATCTAGAGGCTTCACAGATGGTATTTTTTAAAATAGTTTTGTTTTCATTTTGCTATTACAAAGTCCTCTTAGACCCCTTTGCAACATGCAATAATGCGCTCACATTAACTGATACATGATGTGTGCTTCTGCTATTTTTCCTCTGCTTCACTTGGCAATTAAACACATGATTTCCCTGCAAATGACTATAATTTTTTGCTTCCATAATATTTATGTCAACTCAAAAGGAGCTGGGAGTTGGCATCCTGAAAACCTGACCATCTGAGGCAGTGGCAGCAGCATGTAATTTCATCTGTATCCACTAATTACTGGATGATCAGAATACCAGAAATAAAAAATCATATGCTAAAAACCATAATGTGTGCCCTCAGCTGGCTAAATCAGTAATTTGAAGGCGTGTGCAAATGAGCACATAACTTCGTGAGTGATTTATTGCTGTTTGGGGGATACATATTGAGCTTTGAAAATATTTCATTTGACCTGAACTATTAACTTCAGGCACTTTCAGATCACACCAAGAGGGCTGTGAAAGAAGCACTTTCTGGAGTCAGAGGGTAGGATCAGAAAGCACATGTTCTTTCTGCCCTGAGGTTCTCTGAATATGGTGCAGTCAGCTGAAGGCAGAACTTGGACACAGAAACTACCATGGCTATTTGTATTTGTGCATTTGTGTCTCATGGGAAGCAAATAATGTGCGCTTTATGCTTTTGTTTCATCCCAGAAAATGCCAGTTCCTTCTTTGCACATTCTAAATTCAGTGGCCCTTAAACATTATAGTGCAGTTGTTTCCTTCTGCATCCAATGTAACTGGCGTCTGGAGAGAAAAAAATCATATTGAAATACTGACAAGGCCTAGCAAAGGAAGCTGGTCCATTTGCTTCTGAGTCACTTCTTCCTTCCACCTGTGGTCCTTTCTGTATTCAGACTTCCCCATATGTGATAACTGTACTGACCAACAGAGCCATGTAGTCCCAAGACTCAATGCCCTCCTCTGCTCACTGTATCATGTTCCCAGTTTTTATTAACATGACAAAGATTTTAGTGGACACTGACTGTTCCACTGAACAGACATATATGAAGATTTATCATTCCCTAGGCATTGGAGATATGAAAAACAGCACACAATAATTTCTAGTTATTCACAATACGTGTATACTATAGTTACCACAAACTGAATTAGGAAATGCTGACATTGCTTCTAATAAAATTCTAGATGAGGTTCCTGCAAAACCTCTGACACATCAGATCAGTACTTAATTTATCAGTACATAACCAATAAGTACATAATGCTGCTGTAGGTGTGTTTCTGTGGAAAGACACTTTACTGAATATGTATTGTTCATTCAAACACTGAAATGGTAAACAGAGTTATTTATTATTCATGAGGGAATGAAACTTATCTAACACATAAGCTCTCTCAATGTAGCACATCACCAACTGACCACTTCAGCACTATGCTTGGTATTGATTTTAACTATGAAATTTACAACAAAAATACAAAAATTAAAACATTGCATATAATAAAATACATAGGAACATAATGGACACTTGTTCACAACATGAGAGTTGAAACAGGAAGCCGGAGCACACACAGCTTTGGTGACCTCATGTGGAAATGTGCATTGGGGAATGTTCCCATTCTGTGCATCTCCGTGAATGATTTAAAAAGTGCCACAGGTATTGACTTTAGAATTACAGATAAATTGTAGTCAGTAAAATAAGCTAAAAATGTGAAATCCATGAAAGATGAAAACTGACAGTGACCTCTGCTGCTAATAAAGCTAAATGTTCTAATTGTCAGAGGAGAAAAGACATATAGAGGAGCATGGCCAGGAAAATACCATGCAAGGGTACATGGAATGGGTTCTAAAGATTTCATGGGAGCTGATAAAATGGCTCAGTGGATGTGGATGAGATCCCCAGAACCCGTGTAAGTGCTCCCGTGTTGGCATGTACCCATAATCTAAGCACTGGGGAGACATAGACAGGCAGATCCCTAGGGCTTGCTGGCTAACTAATATAGCTAAATCAGTGAACTCTAGGTATGGAGAGAGGCCCTGCCTCATAAAATAATGTGGAGAACAACTGAAGAAGACATGAACACTAACCTCGGGCCTTCACATGCATGTATACAATTGTGAATGCACACACATACAAGCATGCATGTCAACCACATACAACAACAGAAAGGAACTGGTAAATAGGCAAAACAGGAAGTTTTATGTGGCTTCTGCAGGTTTTCTCTTAGGTTCTCCAATGCAGTAGGATGAAAATGCTTTTTTTTATCTCCTAAGAAACTTTATTTTAAGGGTCCTGCTATCTTTATATAAGGAAGTAGGGATTACCAGGGGTAGACCAGAGTAAAACACCACTCAGAATACCTTTTATCTATCCTGTATCATACAATATTTATACTCCTTACCAACAAACATGGAAAAAGACCAGGTAAAGTCTTTAGTGTAGTAAGAAAGTTGTTTACAATCCAGCAGGTAAAATTCTGGACCACAGTCAGGGAATATAGCCTTGTGGTCCTTGGATTAAGTGTAACCCTGTCCTCTACTTGGCAGCTAAGGTATTTATCTACACTTAAGTATTTATTTAGCTTGAATTATCTTCAAACCCATTTTTTTTTTAATGAAGTCAGGCTCTTTATTGAAGGCATTATAATTCAGGTTTTAAAAAAATATTTTATTTTAATTTATTTATTAGAGAGAGAGAGATACAGAAATAGGCAGGTAGACAGAGAGAGAGAATGGGCACACCAGGGCCTCCAGCCACTGCAAACGAACTCCAGATGCATGCGCCCCCTTGTGCATCTGGCTTGCGTGGGATCTGGGGAGTTGAACCTGGGTCCTTTGGCTTTGAAGACAAGTGCCTTAACCGCTAAGCCATTTCTCCAGCCCCTTCAAACCCATTTTTAACATCTTACTGCTTACTTTTTAACCAATGAGTTGGACACAATCTGACATGTGTCCATTTTATATTTGCATAGCCATTATACGACCATCTTAAGAATAACACTTTTTTGTTCCTTGCCTATCTCCTCACATTAAAATATAAATTGAATAAAGGAGGAAATTTTATCACCTATCACCAGTGCCTACCACCATTCCTGACACAATGTGTGTATAAAACTTTTAAATTCAGACTTCTACTTTCAGTGATTCTAAATCATCCTGAACATCTCTTTCCCTTCTGTTAACCTGGGTACATGATCCCATAAATCCCTGCTCCTATGTAACATTTTTGCAGGAAGGGCAAAGGGGCACAGAGGGGAAGAAAAAGGTGTTTAAATCTGTTTCTGTGGTGAGATGTCTTTCCTTATATAGACTTGTGGTCAGAAAAGTCGAATTGTGTAGTGAGAGAGAAAATTAGTCCCTGAAAAGTACTAACAAATCATGGTTAGTGCACATATGAGCATGGATGGATTGCTTTGAACTAGACTGAATCCACTTGCTGGCAAGGAGAAATCATCATGATTTCTATCTGATAGGTGAAGGCAATTTATGGGGCACTGCTACAGTCATTCTAGCCAAGTTTATGTCTCACCTTTGACCAAACAAGAGAGAAACAAATGAGGAAAACCTAGAAAAGCAGAAGGAAAGTGTTAGGTTGGACAGGTCCCAAAATGGAGTCACCAAGGACAGCAGGACGGCACCAGAGACATAAGGAAGTGGATTATCCACATTCCTCAAGAAACCACCCAGCCATTATCCCCTCCTTGCCTGCAATGCCCCCAGGTCATGGTTTCCTGCTCCCTTATGTTGTAAATCACCTGGTAGCTGTTCTGATGTCACACCCTGGCTATCTTAGGTCTCCCCTAAAGGAACCTTTCTTGTTCAGCTCTTCCTTTCCTCACTGACCCTATAAAGCCCACGATCTGAGGGACTCAGGTGGGCTGTGCTCCTTTCTTGTGAGCCATCCTGGCAGCTAGTGATTTTCCCGAATAAAAGCTTTCATCTTTGCCTCAGAGTGGTTTGCATGGTCGTGGTCACTCCTGAACCTTAAAGAAAGAACAATTAGTCTTACTTTTCAGCTAACCAACTTAGGTATTTGTTAATGCCTTTTTGGAAGAAACTAATAGGAAAAGTAGAACTGAGGAGAGGAAATGGACCCAAATTCAGGCAGGCAAGGATTTAATTTTTAATACTTCCTAGGAAGAGTTTTGGGGAACTGTATTCAATGGAAATATAACAGGAGACACAGTGAAAGCCATTTATGTAATTTTAAGTTTTCTGTTAGCCACATTAGAGGAAGTAATAAAAGCTTTCACTTTATTAATAAAGCTTAACTTGATTAATATGTTATAACTCAATATATCCAAATTTTTTTATTGTGTTAGGAGAATAGGGACCTGGAAAGGGTGACATGAAGATCAACATTTTTTAAAAAGTGATGGCAGCCGGGTGTGGTAGCACACGCCTTTAATCCCAGCACTCGGGAGGCAGAGGTAGGAGGATCACCATGAGTTCGAGGCCACCCTGACACTACATAGTGATTTCCAGGTCATCCTGAGGTAGAGTGAGACCTTAGCTCGGGAAAAAAAAAAAAAGTGATGGCAGCCAGAAGGCAAGAAGCCTTCTCAATACTGGGTACATGTAGCAATTGGATTCTTAGAGCTACTGTTTAAAGAAATGGGAGGAGAAACGGCTGTGGTTAAAATAAATGCTAGAATTAAAATGGCAAAGATGGAAACACTAGGGAAAAGAAATAAGTAGACTTGCAGCTCGGTATGAGATAGCCAAGCTGACTAGATTAGCAAAAAATGCTCAGAAAAAGCCCACAATATATAAATCCAAGAGAGGAGGATGCTATGTAAATGACCTATGATGAGCCATGAAGCTCATGGCCAGGGTTTTTGGGTCAATGACTTTTCCAGCTCACTAGCCCACTCCCATTCTCAATAGTGCCTTTCTCCTTCTTAATAAACTGTCTCTATTTCTACTCCCTTACTTATGTCTCTGGTGCAATTCATTGTTAAGAGAAACAAGAACCTGGAAACTTAACATTGGGCTCCTGAGGACTCAGACATGCACATACTTATACCAGTTTCATCTAATATACTATAAATAATCAATACCAAAAATTTGGGTGTTTCATTTTTATACTGTCTTTAAAATCTGAAATGCATTTTACATGGACTGTGCATAAAAATTCAGACCAGCCATCTATCAAGTGTTCAACAGCCACACCTAATATAAAGCTGCCATGTTGGACTACAGTGGCCTGGAGAACTCTATTCTCTGCCCTTAGTCCTAGACTAGCCATTGACATCTGCTCCTCAGTAACCCAGTGCTACAGCCAGGGATGTTACTGTCTTTACATGACTAAATGAAGAAAAACAGCCACCACAGTTAGAAAAGAACATTGATAGTTTTTATATACTTTGATGAATATAAAGAATAAATAAACTTTATTGATGCCATTTCTTCTCAAAAGCTTTCTCTCAGCCATGAATTCACTTTAATTCTGAAGGGAGTATTATAAAATGGCTTTGAAACATGTGAAAGGTTAGCTGTTACTATCTTGTATTTTGCTTTGAACTGGTATGCTTCTTTATCGGTTTCCTCTAGCTCTATTAGAACCTAAGCCAACTAAAAGTTATTCCATGAGTACCAAAACATTCTCCTTCCCAGTACCCTCAACTTAATGGGCATAACTGTTTCTAATAAAACCATAATTATCCTTCGTGTTTATATTGGTTGTTCACACATATTAACTCATTTGCGCCTCAGAGCAATCTCTTGAGTTAAACCCGGTTTATGGGAGAAGAGACTATGATTCCCATTAGGGTTCATTTCTTATCAAGGTCATACAGCTTGTAATTTGGAAAAATAAAATAAAGTCTTGGTCCCAGGAAATGTGTAAATAAAAGCCATCCTGAAGTGAATTTTCAAACATCCCTGATGTGTTTTTAAGAGAGGTTAATTATAACATTATTGATACATTATTGTGAGAATCAGAATGCATGGACATCTCATGAAGTGCTCTTGAATTTAAGTAGTTGTATATGCCTATTAAACAAATCACCATTAACATTTTTCCCCACACTGTAAAAGGCAACACTTGGGATCTATTCAAAAATGGCCACTAGCTTACTGTCTGCAAACAGTAAGTTCAAAAAAAAATATTTTGAGCAATAAATGACGTGTGATTTTGTGTTTGGCCTTAATCACATATGCTTTTGTAAGACAATAAAGAGGGAAGAGTTTTAGAAAGTACCTGCCTCATTACATTAAAAGGGAAACATGGACGAGAAACGGCTGTGGTTAAAATAAATGCTAGAATTAAAATGGCAAAGATGGAAACACTAGGGAAAAGAAATAAGTAGACTTGCAGCTCGGTATGAGATAGCCAAGCTGACTAGATTAGCAAAAAATGCTCAGAAAAAGCCCACAATATATAAATCCAAGAGAGGAGGATGCTATGTAAATGACCTATGATGAGCCATGAAGCTCATGGCCAGGGTTTTTGGGTCAATGACTTTTCCAGCTCACTAGCCCACTCCCATTCTCAATAGTGCCTTTCTCCTTCTTAATAAACTGTCTCTATTTCTACTCCCTTACTTATGTCTCTGGTGCAATTCATTGTTAAGAGAAACAAGAACCTGGAAACTTAACATTGGGCTCCTGAGGACTCAGACATGCACATACTTATACCAGTTTCATCTAATATACTATAAATAATCAATACCAAAAATTTGGGTGTTTCATTTTTATACTGTCTTTAAAATCTGAAATGCATTTTACATGGACTGTGCATAAAAATTCAGACCAGCCATCTATCAAGTGTTCAACAGCCACACCTAATATAAAGCTGCCATGTTGGACTACAGTGGCCTGGAGAACTCTATTCTCTGCCCTTAGTCCTAGACTAGCCATTGACATCTGCTCCTCAGTAACCCAGTGCTACAGCCAGGGATGTTACTGTCTTTACATGACTAAATGAAGAAAAACAGCCACCACAGTTAGAAAAGAACATTGATAGTTTTTATATACTTTGATGAATATAAAGAATAAATAAACTTTATTGATGCCATTTCTTCTCAAAAGCTTTCTCTCAGCCATGAATTCACTTTAATTCTGAAGGGAGTATTATAAAATGGCTTTGAAACATGTGAAAGGTTAGCTGTTACTATCTTGTATTTTGCTTTGAACTGGTATGCTTCTTTATCGGTTTCCTCTAGCTCTATTAGAACCTAAGCCAACTAAAAGTTATTCCATGAGTACCAAAACATTCTCCTTCCCAGTACCCTCAACTTAATGGGCATAACTGTTTCTAATAAAACCATAATTATCCTTCGTGTTTATATTGGTTGTTCACACATATTAACTCATTTTGCGCCTCAGAGCAATCTCTTGAGTTAAACCCGGTTTATGGGAGAAGAGACTATGATTCCCATTAGGGTTCATTTCTTATCAAGGTCATACAGCTTGTAATTTGGAAAAATAAAATAAAGTCTTGGTCCCAGGAAATGTGTAAATAAAAGCCATCCTGAAGTGAATTTTCAAACATCCCTGATGTGTTTTTAAGAGAGGTTAATTATAACATTATTGATACATTATTGTGAGAATCAGAATGCATGGACATCTCATGAAGTGCTCTTGAATTTAAGTAGTTGTATATGCCTATTAAACAAATCACCATTAACATTTTTCCCCACACTGTAAAAGGCAACACTTGGGATCTATTCAAAAATGGCCACTAGCTTACTGTCTGCAAACAGTAAGTTCAAAAAAAAATATTTTGAGCAATAAATGACGTGTGATTTTGTGTTTGGCCTTAATCACATATGCTTTTGTAAGACAATAAAGAGGGAAGAGTTTTAGAAAGTACCTGCCTCATTACATTAAAAGGGAAACATGGACCAGAACGTCACCTTGAGTCAATACTACCCAGTAGAAACACGATCTTTCATATAATCTTAGACTTCTTGAGCTACAGTTTAAAGAAATGGGAAGAGCAGCCGGGCATGGTAGAGCACGCCTTTAATCCCAGCACTCAGCAGGCAGAGTAGGAGGATCGCAGTGAGTTCGAGGCCACCCTGAGACTACAGAGTGAATTCCAGGTAGGCCTGGGCGTGAGTGAGACCTTACCTTGAAAAACCAAAAAATAAAAATAAAAAAATAAAAAATAATAAAGGGAAGAGTAACTGCAAACCTAGGAGCTGTGACTTTGAGAAGTCAGCAGCTGGGAGGTTGGGCCGCAGTGACCCCCACCTGCCGAAGCGCACGGGGTCAGGCGAGGTTGTCCCTGGTCCCTCCACCTGCCAGAAATAGGAAGGTCGGTGATTAGTCACAGATTCAGGAATCTGATGATGCAGAGGAAGATTATGGAAGAGATTCGGGCTCTCCTGCTAAGAAAATCTGATCATCTCCTCGAGAAGTGAAACATAAGAAGCAATCTGGAAAAAAATTCACAAGAAGATAGTGAGGACTCGGAAGAAAAAGGTGTGAAGACCAAGAAGGATGATTCTCAGCGGAAGACAGTGAAGATGAAAAAGATGAAATGTGTGCCAGCAGTGGCAGAGAGCATCTGAATAGAGAGAGATGCTCTTGGAGGATATGGGCAGTGAGGAAGAGCCCTAGGAAGAGGATGAGGCACCATTCCAGAAAAAAAGATTCTGGCAGCATTAAGGATTTCCTAATGGAAGATGATGATGACAGTGACTATGGAATTTCAAAAACAAAAAACAAAAATTGGTTAAGAAATACAAACCCACCGCATGCCTTTAATCCCAGCACTCGGGAGGCAGAGGTAGGAGGATTGCCGTGAGTTCGAGGCCAGCCTGAGAATACATAGTGAATTCCAGGTCAGCCTGAGCTAGAGTGAGACCCTACCTCAAACCCCCCCCCCAAAAAAAAAGAAAAAAAAGAAATCCAAACCCAAGAGAAAAGAAATTGCCAAAACCCAGACTAAAGGCTACAATGACGTGGAGCCAAAGGGGTCAAAGGAAAAGACTCCTCCCAACAAAAAACATGAAGAGCTAGAAAGACCACCAGAAAAGAAGGCATCTGCAAGCCGCCAACCTGAGAAGTCTGGAGATGAAACCTAGTCTGGGGAAGATTAAAAGTGACAATGGGGGCTGGAAGATTAAAAGTGACAATGGCGGTTAAGGCGCCTGCCTCCTAAGCCTAAGAACACTGGTTCCAATCTCCAGCGGTTCCAATCTCCAGGTCCCACGTTTAGCCAGATGCAAAGTGACGCAAGGGCGCAATGCCGCACTTGACCACAAGGGGGCGCATGCATCTGGACTTCGTTCACAGCAGCTGAGAGATTGCTGGCACCCATCTCTGTCTCCCTCTCCCTCTCTCTCTCTGTCTCTCTCCAAAAATAAAAGTGACAATGGTTTGGGGAGAGATATTATTTATTTAAAAAAAAAAAAATAAAGCAAGTGGATGGATCTAGAAAGGATTATACTTAGTGAGGTAACCCAGGCCCAGAAAGCCAAACGTCACATGTTCTCTCTCATATGTGGATCCTAGCTACAAATGATTGGACTTCTATGTGAGTAAAAATAAAACTCAGTAGCAAAAGCCAGTAAGGTAGAAAAGGGATATAAAGGGAATAGAAAGGGAGGGAGGGGGACTTAATAGGATGGTATAGTATATATGTAACTAGAAGAACAGATTAATGGGGGTGAAAAGGCCTAAGTGAGGTCAGGGGAAGAGATTGAGTAAAGGAACTGTGGAGGGAGGGCTAATCAAAATCTAAGAGGATATAAAAAAGTCATATGGAAACCTACTTTTCTGGGCAATGGAACACTCAGAAGCCATGAACCATACTCTCTTTTTATTTGAGGATAGAATTTTTTTCTTTTTATTTCCCAGTCTTCCCACTTTTTCATAGAAACAGTGTGAAGTACATAGCTCCACTTCCTGCTGCTACATAGAACACCACTGCATACCCTACCCCTTGTCTACAACTCTATTCAAGAAACTGTGTCCCTGGCGCTATTCTTTACTTACTGGCAGGACAAGGAGCATGTTACTGCTCCTCCCCTACTGTGGAGTTGGGTTTGTCTTAGTTCTTTGTAGCTGGTTTGACCCTCCTCACTGCTCATGTTTCTTAAAGCAAGAGCCTGAGATTCAAAAGGACTAAAGAATGGCCCATTAAGATGTGCGTTGCCATTGATAACAGACCTTAAGCATTCAAGAGAGGTTTGCTTTACATCTGGATACCATGAGCTAATAGAAAAAGAGCTTAGGCATCCTACTATGCTAATAAATTGAAACTTTGGTGTTGAAGAATTTATGCGCTTGCTTCCTCAGTATCCGACTTTTGTGGTTCTGTTTTGTGTTAAGTGAGAATATGTTTATCTCAGAAGCTGTGATTTTCTTGCAGATGTTCCTAGGACAAAGGGTAACAAGGAATATATTTACTCTGGTTTAAAAAAAAAAGCAAATGCTAGAATTAAAATGGCAAAGATGCAAACACTAGGGAAAAGAAATAAGTAGACTTGCAGCTGGGTATGAGATTAGATAAGCTGACTAAATTTAAAAAAAAAAAAAAAAGAAAAAGAAAAAAAAAGAACAGGACTCTGGGTATAAAAACAAAGCTGGTCTCAGCAGGTTCCAACCAGGTCCCCGTGAACCCCCTCTCTGAGGAGCATGTGCAAGACAGTGTTGTCCTCTTCCCTA
This sequence comes from Orientallactaga sibirica, assembly GCA_036365145.1. NCBI lineage: Eukaryota > Metazoa > Chordata > Mammalia > Rodentia > Dipodidae > Orientallactaga > Orientallactaga sibirica. Next base: position 238,215 of record JAEOAD010001412.1, on the reverse strand, counting down.
GTAAACTTTTAATGCATCTAATTGTAACTGACCAAGTTTTAGATAAACGCTTCCAAGTCTCCACTTGTTCTAAGAAGAAAACCACCCGAGATCAGCCAGAGGTAAGGAAGAGAGAGGGTGTACAGGAGATTGAGCCTTATAACTTGAGATACGAGAGGCAGCTCAGTCTGCGCTTACACTCTGGAGGGTGAACTTACTTCTCCACTTCTTTCTTGTCTGCGGACTTACCAGTCCAGGGCTGTATTTGCACCCTTTGGTGGTCCAATGACCCTCTGCTGTGGCTGCCTGGGTGCTAGCCATTGTGCAAGATAAAACTTCAGAGATTCAGTCTTCTACCTAGGGGGAATTTAGGATTTAGCAAAATCACATGCAAATAAATGTTTAATAGGTTCCAGTAAACACTACAAAGGAAAATGCACTATGAATGAAAGAGTGCAGTGGGATCTCAGCATTTTAATTTTCGTAAGCTATGAATGCCAACTCTTTCCAATGCACGACTTTCATGATGCTATTTACTTGAACCTCAGCAAATGCTTGGGAAAATGGAAAATACATTTTTCTCAATAGTTTTGAACACTGAAGATGAGATATTTTTTCTTATTTTCTAGTTTCTTTAATCCTGTTTGCTTATTTCTCATATAACTTCAACGAACACCCTGAGTGCTTTCTGGAACTCCTTCAGCAGAGACTAATGGAGAGAGGGAGGGGATATTATGGAGAGTGGAGTTCTGAAGGGGAATTGGGGGGAGGGAAATATCATGGTTTATTGTCTGTAAGTATAGAAGTTGTCAACTAAAAAAATAAAAAATACAGCACACTCACTAAGGAGGAAATAACTCACTTTATGGAAGAACTGGGACATATAGCAAGAGAATATTTATAGACTCCAAAGAAGTCTGGAATGCCTAAGGGCATGGTAATGTCTTGATGATTTGCCATTATTTTAATTATTATTTTTATATTTTATTTTTATTTATGTATGACAGCGAGAGAAAGAGAGAAAGAATAGGTACACTACGGTCTCCAGCCACTGTAAATGAATTGCAGACTCATGTGCCACCCTGTGCATCTGGCTTACACTGGTTCTGGAAATGAACCTGGATCTTTAAGCTAACTGCTAAGCCATCTCTCTAGCCCTAATTTTTTTATATTTCATATTTATTTATGTATTAGAGAGAGCATTTGTGCTATCTTTACAGGAGTTAAATACTTCAAATCATACTAATAGCTCTCATATATCTACTACATATGTCACTAGATTTCAAATACATATATGTATGTGTATATATATATATATATATATATATATTTAATATTCTTTGGTACAATATATATATTCTCCAGTGAGTCCTATATAATTTGGTATAATCTTCACAAACTCTGAGTTTGAGTACTTCCAAGTACTAAAGTTTGAGTCTTGAATGTTCCCAGAGATTGTCAGCCTTTAGCACTATTGCTAACAGGTGAAGACTTTAAGAAGTGAGACCTAGTGAGAGAATTTAGGGCATTAGAGACATGCTCTTGAAGGTGATATTGGGAACTCTCCCCTATGTCTCTTTATTTGGTCTTCCCAGTGGTTTAACTAATTAATACTATCATGTTCTATTGTAAACAATGTGCCATTACAGGCCCAAAGCAACAGGGCCAAGTCACTACGGAGTGAAATTTCTGCAACCAGGAGCTAAAATAAATCCCCCCCTTTAAAAATATTTTTTATCTATTTACTTGACAGAGAGAGAGAGTGGCACACCAGGGCATCTAGCCACTGCAAATGAACTCCAGTCTCACCACTACCTTGTGCATATGGCTTTATGTGGGTACTGGGGAGGTGAGCCTCAGTCTTTAGGCTTTGCAAGCAAGTGCCTTAACCACTAAGCAATCTCTCAAGCCTATCCTTTTTCCTTCAAAGTTTATTATTTCAGGAATTTTATCACAGTGTGAAAGCTGTCTAACGAACCTAGATTAGTTGGGTCTAAATATTAATAATATTGGATAAAAATATAAAAATGAAGCCGGGGGCGGTGGTCACGCCTTTAGTCCCAGCACTCAGGAGGCAGAGGTAGGAGGATCACCGTGAGTTCAAGGACACCCTGAGACTACATAGTTAATTCCAGGTCAGCCTGGACTAGAGTGAGACCCTACCTTGAAAAAAATCCAAATATATATATATAAATGAAAGGAACTTATTTGCTACTTTCTTTTTTTAAACTTTTTTTTTTTTTTTCAAAATAGGGTTTCCCTCTGGTCCAGGCTGACCTGGAATTAACTATGTAGTCTCAGGGTGGCCTCGAATTCTCAGCGATCCTCCTACCTCTGCATCCCGAGTGCTAGGATTAAAGGTGTGAGCCACCACGCCCGGCTTAAACTTTTTTTTTGAGGTAGGGTCTCACTCTAGCCCAGGCTGACCTGGAATTCACCCTGTAGTCTCAGGGTGGCCTTGAACTCATGAAAATCCTCCTACCTCTGCCTCCCAAGTACTCGAATTAAAGACATGTGCCACCATGTCCAGCCAATAAATCTCTTTTATATAAACTTATCTTCCTATATGCATGGGAAGTTGGTTCAGGACTCCCACTAATAACCAAAATACACATATGTTCTAGTCCCTTGCATGAAATGGCCTCATTATTTGCATATAACCTATAAACATTCTTCAATATCCATTATTTTATTTTATTTTATTTATGGCTTTTCAAGGTAGGGTCTCACTGTAGCCCAGGCTGACCTGGGACTCACTATGTAGTCTCAGGGTGACCTCAAACTCACAGCGATCATCCTACCTCTGCCTCCCAAGTGCTGGGATTAAAGGTGTGTGCTACCACACCTGGCCCTATTTATTTATTTTTGAGTCAGGGTGTTACTCTAGCCCAAGTTGACCTGGAAATCAATTGTAGCCCAGGTTGGCCTCAAACTCATCATAATCCTCGTATCTTGGCCTCCCAAGAGCTGGGATTAGAGATATGTGCCACCACACCTGGCTATATATGTTTTAAAACTTGTACTTTTTTAAAAAAGATTTTATTTTATTTATTTATTTATTAGAGACAGAGAAAGGGGGAGAGAGAGAGTGAGAATGGGCACATCCGGGCCTCCAGCCACTGCAAATGAACTCCAGACGCATGTGCCACCATGTGCATCTGTCTTACGTGGGACCTGGAAAATCGAACCAGAGTCCTTAGGCTTCACAAGTATGTGCCTAAATGGTTAAGCCATGTCTCCAGCCCATACTTCTTTTTTAAAATATGTTTTATTTATTTATTTAAGAGAGATAAAAAGTCAGACACAGAGAGAGAGAGAATAGGCCTGCCAGGGCCTCCAGCCACTGCAAACAAACTCCAGATGCATGTGCCCCCTTGTGCATCTGGTAATCAAACTGGGATCCTTTGGCTTTCCAAGCAAACCCCTTTAACGACTAAACCATCTCTCCAGCCCCTGTACTCTATTTCTGACAAGTTCATATATGTATATAATGCATATTGATCATATTCACCCCCATTACTCTCTCTTGTCCTCTTTATTTTATTTTTTGTAATTATGGAAATTGTTTGTATGCAAGACTAGTGCTTTAACACTGAGTCATATTCTTAGCATATCCCATACCTAATACAATGTAAAAACTTTAAATAATAGATGTTGTGCTATGTTGTTTAGGGATTAAGAACATGAAGAAAAGTCTCTACATTCTCATTACAGATGCAATTATAATATGGCTAACTACATAGCAAGTGCAGACAACAACTAACATTTTCCATCAGAAGTGGAAATTCTAATTTGCTTTAGTTATTTTTTGAAAGGTATGACAATTCAAAGAAAACAATGAGGAGAAATAATGATAACAAGATTTTATAACAGCAAAGAAACTTTTTCTTTTCCAGGTAGGGTCTCACTCTAGCCCAGGCTGACCTGGAATTCACTATGTAGTCTCAGGCTGGCCTTGAACTTGTTATGATCCTCCTTCCTCTGCCTCCTGAGTGCTGGGATGAAAGGCATGCACCACCAGACCCTGCTCAAAGAGATTTTTTAATAGACATTAGACTTCCTGAACAATACCCCAGCATCTTAGGAAATTGAATAATCTTTCAACTACTGGGATCTCATGAAGCTAAAAAGCTTTTGCACAGACAGACATACCATAAGCAGAGCAAACATATTACCCACAGAATGGGAGAAATTTTTTGCCAGCTATACTACCGACAAAGGCCTAATATCTAGAATCTATAAAGAACTCAAAAAACTAAACAATAAAAAAACAAAGAACGCACTCTGACTAGGGAGTTCTTTCTCAGAGGCTAACACACCTGTAAGAAAATGTTCAACATCCCTAACTACCAGGGAAATGCAAATTAAAACAACTATGGCATTCCACCTTACTCCAGTAAAGATAGCAGTCATTAAAAATCAAATGACAACACATGGTGGTGAGGATGTGGGGAAAGAGGCACCCTCATTCACTGTTGGTGTGAATGCAAACTTGTACATCCACTATGAAAATCAGTATGGAGATCCCTGAAAAAGATGAATGAATATAGAACAACCAACAGACCCAGTTATTCCCTTACTAGGCCCTTACCCTAAATGCTCCATGCTTCACTACAGAGACATTTGCTCAACCATGTTTATAGATGCTTAATTCATAATAGCTAATAACTGAAATCAACTCAGGTGCTCACCATTGGATGAATGGATAATGAAGTTGCAGTACATATATTCGATGGAATTCTACTCTTTAGTAAGAAAAAAATGATACAATGAAATTTGTAGGAACATGGATGGACTTAAAACAGATCATACTCAGCAAACACACACACACATCACAGAAAGTCAAATGCCACATGTTCTCACTCACCTGTGGTTCCTAACCAGCTTGAGTTGCTGGCATACCAGATAGGCAACTTCAAGGACCAGACAATATGGATGAAAGGGTTTGTGGGGAAGGGAAGGGGAGTTTGGGGGAAAATAAACACAAAACAAAACCCAAAATGAATGGGTACCATTGAAACCTTTCCTCTCGAAGGTAGATTATATAACCCTCAACAGAAGAATAGGGAGAGCACATGAAAAGAAGGGCCCTGGAAAGAGTGGGATAAAGCCTAACCTTAAAAAATTTTGACTCTGAGTTGTAACTTACACTACCAGAACTCAGTGCTACCCCACATTAAGCTGTTGATCAGAAAGACCAAAGAGGTCCCCAAAACAAGACAGGATCTGTCAAAGCCCTTGATTACCCCTGAGGTAAAAGCTAAGATCATATTGCTGCTGACACAGAACATGGAGAGACCTGGCTGGAATCTGGAAGAGAGCCAGTCCCCAGACGGTTAGCCCGTCTAGTGCTGGAAAGCGCTACGTGAGCTACTGGGGGAGAATGGCCATCAAAGGTATGGGCAAGCAGGGGTCTAAGCTCCTCAGAAGCAACCAGCCTGACAAGTACACACCAATGCAATGGTGGCACACAGCCTTGGTGAGTAACCAGTGATTTTCTGATTGGCTGAGAGATCTGCTCAGTGGAGAGGAAATCATATCTGGAGTTGGGAATTAGGTCTGAATCATATGGAGACAAATATTATGCTCTCCAATGTCAAGCTCCCACTAGTCTTTGGCTAAAAGAGGGGCTACATCCATCAAAATCTCCCTAAATTAATAACACTTATCCAATTTAACCTACGCTGACTTCATTCTCTATTGGAGAATTTGTTTTTCTTTTTCAGAAGGTAGTGAGTCCTGAGGAGATAAACCACCCCAGAAGAATGGGGGAGATGAGCAAGAATGCTGCTTCCCTGGTGAGCCTCGCAATCAGCACCAGGGTGAAGGAGAAATACGCTGAGGGTACTCGACACCTACCAAAGCAGAGACCCAGAGGGTCCTGAGTGCTCATCACTGGTGTAGACATAAAACACCCCACCGAGGCTCAGGAAATTTTGTGGGAGAGGGGGGTTGGGACATCATGCCCAGAAGCATTGCCTTCTCCCAATAGCTGACTGCTGCTCCCACAATGCATAACCCACCATCCCATGGGAAATACCAGCAAGCCTACTGAGGAGGGTCCCCTGCTGAACAGGCACAGGGAGGAGGGAAAGGATGTTACCAGCACATGCTGTATCCATACAAAGTATGTTCTTAAAAAAATAAAAGTGAATTTGCATAGAGCATTTGACCTGTTCTCTGATATTCTTGCCCCTTTGCAGTCACTTAGCGCCTCTGGGCTTCTTTCTTTATTTCTAAAACTTTAGAAAAACAATTTCTAGTTGTATGAATTCATAGTTGTGAGAATTTATAGTAATTTAAGCACCTAAGACAGAGCCTGGTGCCCATTAAATATTCCACAATTGGTAGCTGTTAAAAATACCAACAAAGAGCCGGGCGTGGTGGCGCACGCCTTTAATCCCAGCACTCGGGAGGCAGAGGTAGGAGGATCGCCAAGAGTTCGAGGCCACCCTGAGGCTACATAGTGAATTCCAGGTCAGCCTGGACCAGAGTGAGACCCTACCTCGCAAAACCAAAAAAAAAAAAAAAAATACCAACAAAGCCAATGACATATGTTGTGTAATTCTAGCATTTTGCATAACACAAGTCCTCAAAGGACTTTTGATGCCTGAATCAGGCAAGAAGAGTCAAACCAACAGCAAAACAGTCTGGTTCTTCTTTCTCAAGTGTTTCTTGATTGGCTCTTTCCTTTCAATGAGGCAAGAAGTTAAAATGAAGATTTGACTTCACTTTTTATAGCAAAGGTGGTTAAGTAGTGGTTTCTGCTTATGTCAAACATCAGCTGGGTGTGGTGGCACATGTCTTTAATCCCAGCTCTTGGAGGCAGAGGAGGATCGCCATGAGTTTGAGTTCTGAGACGACATAGTGAATTCCAGGTCACCCTGGGCTGGAGTGAGACTCTACCTCATAAAACCAAAACTAAACCAAACTAAACCAAAACAAAACAAAATCAAACATCAAATCAATTCAGCACTAAGAAAACTGCATCATATTATTGGAAAATATCTACATTTCACTTTTTATGAGATAAAAGTTGCTCATAATCATGGCTTTCTTTTAGCTATGGGCTGGTTTTCTATAATTCTCATGCTATGGTTTGAATGTCTCTCTAAGATCATGTTGAAATTTATTCTACTGTAACTGTATTAAGAGCAGGGCCTCTTAGAGAGGGTTAGGCTTTGAGGTCTCAGCCCTCGAGATGGATTAATGACATTATTGTGGAAGTGGGATTATTGTTGTAAGAGTGAACTGTTGGAAGAGTAAGTTCAATCCTCCTTGACTTTTGTTTTTTATGCTCCCTTGTCCTTTCGGCAGCAATGAAGTGGACCTGTAAGACTTCAATTGTTCATAGCTTATGCAATCTCAGATATTTTATAATACCAGCAGAAAATGGACTAAGACATCCTGAAATAATTTTTTCCTTTTGCCCAAAACCTGTGTTTGCTAAATTTCATACATTTCTGCTGATCACTTTAGTAATGTGTCTAGGTTCCCAAAAGCTGAAGTTTTCCCACAATATAGCATACAGATTGAATCTATAAAGTATGCCTTCACAGAACGGACTACAGTGTGACCACTGTAGAACTTTCCCTTCAGCCTTAGAGTTTAGGTGTCATGGGTTTTCCCACAATATGCCATGCAGATTAAATCTATAAATTGTGCCTTCATGGAATGAACTACAGTGTGACCACTGTATAGCTTTCCCTTCATCCTTAGAGTTTGCCATGATTGTTATTATTTGGTTGTTAGAGAAACTGGTAAAATAATTCTCAATTGTTCAAGGCTACATATATCTATTACCAATTTTTTGTTTGGATATTGAGCATTTTTGAAACTTCTTGGAATTGTAATAATGAAATCCACAGAGAACTTGAGTTAAATGTTTATCAGTTTGGGTCCTTTAATGTTATTTCTTTCCTTAAAAAACTATAAAAACAATCTTTTATATTAAATGGTCTTAATTTATGAAAACTAAATTAAACAAAATCACTATATATAGGACTCCACTCACACTATTCAGGAAGAAGCAGGAGTTTAACCAGTGTGGCTACTAAGGGTAGAAATGCACCACACACACTACCCAGAAAGAAATGCACCACACACACTACCCAGGAAGAAGCATGCCACTCCCACTCTCCAGGAAGAAATGCACCACACACACTATCCAGTAAGAAATGCACCACTCACACTCCTCAGGAAGAAATGTATCATTCACACTACCCAGGAAGGAGCAGGAGTCTAGTGGCTTCTAAGTTTATAGATGTACTAGCTTGACTCTACCAAGACTCCAAGACTGATGGCCTATGGCAGATACACTCAAATAACAGCAGGAGGTCGAGTCTTCTACAAAACCCCCCTAGCTTCATGTTTGTCTATCTTGCATAAAATTGTCTTCATAAAACTAAAAATGAGAAACAGAAGGAAAAGAGGAAGGGCTATAGAATCCTACTTCAATTCCTTCTTGACTATGTGACCTTGACCAAAAGTCACTTATTTCTCTGAGCTTTGTAGTCTCATGGTATGAGGGGCCCTTGATCTCAATTTATCTGCTGCTGGCACTTAATCTAACAGAGTGATGGCCCTTCCCATTAGAGCACAGTGGTAATATTCATCCAGTGTCAATCCCTATAATCTTTTTAAGAATGAGGGCCATATATCTTTTTTTTAATATTTTATTTTTATTTATTTATTTGACAGAGAGAAAGAGGGAAAGAGAGAAAGAGAGAGAAAGAGGGAAAGAGAGAGAGAATGGGAGTGCCAAGGCCTCCAGACACTGAAAACAAACTCCAGACACATGCATTATCTTGTGCATCTGGCTAGTGTGGGTCCTGGGGAATTGAATCTGGGTCCTTTGGCTTTGCAGGCAAACACATTAACTGCAAAGCCATCCCTTCAACCCCGAATGTCTTTTGTTTAATGTTAGACTATGCTCCCATAGTGGGTCCTCATTACTTTTTGTTGAACAGAAGACTGAAGGAATTATGTGAGGATTTCAAGAGATAACTTATATGAAGGGGTTCTAGAAAAATCACCTTTGACTGTCTTCCCAGCCAAACTTATTCCAAGTTCCTGAAGTTCCAGTATTGCCTCTAGATTTTTAGAACAAAGGTTTAGTTAATTTTATGACTATGTACAGAAATTGACATATCCAAAAATCAGACACCATATTTTCATGTTAATCAAATTGGTACATTAAGCTGGGCATAGTGGCACATGCCTGGCACATGCCTTTAATCCCAACACCCTGAGGTCAGAGATAGGAGGATTGCAGTGAGTTCCAGGGCCAGCCTGGGCCTACATAATGAATTCTAGGCCAGCATGGGCTAAAGTGAGATGCTACCTCAAAAAACCAACAAAACTCTACACATTAAGCCAAAATGCTAATTTCCATCCAATTATTTGGGCTCAGGCAAGGCATTGTGGGAGAACTAGTTTCTTTTATTATAAGGAATGGTCTCTTTTTATGCTTAGGATGAACTGATATCAACAATGTAGAGGGAATGCATAGATTTATGACAACTGTGAACTCCACTGCCACATCCTAAATAAGGATGATGTCTGAGCAGGCAGTGAAAAGTGCTTCTCAGGACTGTTGGGCAGTTTATTTCATTTTGTCCAATCAACTCAGTATTTCAGCTGCATGTGATTTTTCTGTCCAAATTATGTAGTTGATTGCTTCATTTTGACTTTCTTCTGCATGTCTAGACGCATCATTAGAACTTACAAAAAAGATGATAGGATTTAAGTGACACACTCATTGCCATAGCACAGGGCTATATGAGGAGAATTAACTCAGAAAAACTTATTATTTTCTAAAAGTAATTCATTTAAAACAAACCATGAGATTTATTGGTATAAAAATTTGTTAAACTCACTAATAAGTTGACGTGAGAAAAATATGACAAAATACAGTAACAAGTAAAGTTTTGAGAGTGGGCTTATGGAAGATTCCAATAGTCTTTCAAATGGTCCTTTAATTTTTTTCATCTTAAAAAGCTATTGTACATAACAATCCCAAAATTTTAATAATTATTCTATAAGATGATACCAAATGGCCCACAATAGGTAGGCTGCTTTACCCTGTTTTCTCGAATAGTCTTGTTATTGTTAATTTTCTCATCTTACCCTGTACTCTATACTTTGTTCTTCCTGAATCTATTACTTTCAGCTATGTTTCTCCTTTTTTTTTTTTTCTTTTACAAGTTAGGGTCTTGTTGTAGCCCAAGCTATCCCTAGAATTCACAGATAGTCTCAGGTTGGCCTTGACCTCATGGCTATTTTTTAAATGGTAGAATGACTGCAATACAATTTGACAGTTTCTGAAAGTCAAATATACTCTGACAATATGATCCAGCCATTCTACCCTGCCCTAGATAAATGAAGCATATGGTTATACTTGTGCACAAATGTTCACATCACTTTTATTTATAATAGCCCAAACAACAAAATAAACCAAAGTATCCAACACATGGATAAACAATTGTAGTATAGCTGTATAATTAAATCTAGCCAGCAATAAAAAGGAATTAACTTTTTATACATGACATGACATGAACGAATCTTAAAATAATTATAGAGTTAAAAAAAATTAAAATGTGAATACTATATAATTACACTTATATAGTGTTTTAGGAAATGCAAACCAATCCAGGGTAACGGTAAACAGATCACTATTTGTTTGGTGATGGGGACACAGTGGGGGTGTGAGGAGAAGCAATAGGGAGTGATAAAATGGTTTCCATGGAAATTTGGTCAATGCATAAGTCTTTGTATTGATAGTGTACCAGTGTACATAAACTGTGTGCTTTCACATGTGAAATTTGGTGTTAATTATATCTCAATAATGTGGTTAAGAACAATTCTTTTGACATGTGGATGAAATGTCTTTTACTCTTTGGAGCAGTTTGTCTTCTAGGTGCTATGGAATAAATGTAGTTATAAATGAGACAAATCTGGTACCTCTGAGCATTTGTTCTGGGAAGGGGTAGTTTGTGAGGACCAGTGGGATAGGAGTGGATCCTCCCACCAATGAAACAATGTTCTTTATTCTTTTATGTTCAGGCCTACTGTTAGAAAGGTGAGCACTGGAAAGTATATAGATATTATTTCTATTTCTTCCTTTATCACATGTAAGGTGGTATTTTATGCTGATTGGTGTTTGAATTCTTATTTTTAATTTACAAGTTTGAATTAATATATTTTATTTTCAAGGCTGGTGTTCCTGGCAATGCCACTTAGGTGGGTGTAGGCTATACAACAGATTCAGGACAGCACCACAAGTGGTAATCATCCATGGCAATTATATGTGGCTATAAACAAAGACAAGGTCATAATTACATTTGAAGAAGCCATTAGGATAAAAACCAGATATTTGATTTGAGGACTGAATTGGTCTTCAGATAACTAGTAGGGCATTGGTGGTATGAAAATATGTAAGATATTCCAGAGATCAATAGCTAAGAGAAAAATCATAAAGCAAAAATGAAATAAGAGGTTCCATGCCTTTGGTCAGAAAAATAGGGATGAATTTTCTGGAACATTCTGTTATTAGGTATTGACCTCTGATGTGCATGAGAGTCACCTAGGTCAAGACGTACAGTATATTTAAAGGTTAGAATAATAGATTTAAGATAAGATTTAAATTTTTTTACCCTAAGTAATGGAAGTGATTCAACCTGCTCTGAAAAGTTTGTCTGAAATCAGTGATCTCACTTTTCATAGGTTGTTAGAACACACTGTTGAACCTTTCCTTCCTTCCTTCCTTCTTCCTTTCTTCCTCCTCCTTTTGAGAGAGAGACAGAGAGAGAGGGAGAGGAAGACAGATAGATGGGCGCGCCAGCAGCCTCTCAGCTGCTGAGAATGAAATCCAGATGCATGCGCCCCCTTGTGGTCAAGTGCGGCATTGTACCCTTGCGTCACTTTGCATCTGGCTAAACGTGGGACCTGGAGATTGAAACAGGAGTTCTTAGGCTTAGGAGGCGCCTTAACTGCTAAGCCATCTCTCCAGCTCTCTTCCTCCTCCTTTTTCTTCCTCATATTCCTCCCCTCCATGTCTTCCTCCTCTTGAGAAATGAAGCAATGCTCTCTTAAATATTTAATTCAATATCAAATAAATTAATATTTATTTACTCATATACATGTGTGTGAGATGCCAGTATGAACAGGTGCATGTGCATGTCTGCGTGTGCATGTGTAGGCCACAGGTTGATGTTGGGATCTTCCTCAGTTGATCTCCACCTTATTCTTGGGACAGGGTCTCTGACTGAACCTAGAGAAGAACTGCCAGTCAGTGAGCCCCAGGGATTTACAATTTCTGCCTCCCTAGCAATGGAATTACAGACATCTGTTACAATGCCTGGCATTTTATGTGGGCACTGAGAGCCTACCTCAGGTCCTCACGTTTGCATGCAAGCACTTTGTTCCCAGAGCTATTTCCCCAGCCCTTAATTCTATTTAGAACGACAGAAGAAACCAACTAAAAATGGGAAAGAAAATAAGAGTGGCATATAACTTGAAAATATTTAAAAGATGTGCACTGAAAATGTGTCAAACGAATAACAAACATGCATTAGAAGGATATTACCTACATAATTAAGATGATTAGTCTCTTGCATTCGTAATATTTCTGCTGCCAGAGCACAGACATTCGATACCTAATAATACAGGCAGGAGGAAGGACTTGAAAAAATTTAGCAACTTTTATCATTTAAAATTTTGTAAACTGAAATTTCTACAGCTTAAATATTAGTTCCTCTCCTTCACCTCACTTAGTCTTGATTTAGTTTTAGTGGATGAGCGACATGCTTAATGAAGAGCTAAGGAGCACTCAGCAGAGCGAATGCTGGCTTTTTTTTTTTAAGAGCTGGTAATGTTTTTTGGGTTTGGGGATGGGTTAGAGTTCTCTTCCACCTGCCAAGGTGGGAAGAGACACTTTTTTTATTGTCTTTATTTATTTTTTTTTTTTTTGAAAACACACTTGTTTTTTTAAATCTTTTTGTATTTTTTTTTCAAAGATCTATGTTTGGCTACTTGGGCTTTTGGGCTACATGTGACCTATATGGGCTTTTAGGCTCCACATGAGGTTTTTGTGGGGTTTTTTTCTACTTTATTTTCCTTTACCTCCCAGTTTTTTTTTTCCTTCCCCTCTCCTTTATAAGATCTGAATAAAATGTAGTATTTTTAAAATAATTCTTTTGAATCTGAAATTGTCAATTTTTTGGTGACTTTGTAGACATGAATTCCCAGCTTAGGGTTCCAGAAAGCACACCAGAACCCTAATTTCCTCATTACAGAATGGAGGTCGCAACAAGATAGTTTGATAATGATTTTTATCCAGATAGCCATGTTTTTTATTCAGTTTCCACTTGTTAAAACTTCCATGAGGGGCTGGAGAGATGGCTTAGTGGTTAAGTGCTTGCCTGTGAAGCCTAAGGACCCCAGTTCAAGGCTTGATTCCCCAGTACCCACGTAAGCCAGATGCACAAGGTGGAGGCCCTGGTGTGCCCATTCTCTCTCTCTCTCTCTCTCTCCCTCTCTCTCTGCTTCTTTCTATCTCTCTTTCTCAAATAAATAAAATAAAATAATTTTTTTTAAAAAAACCTTCCATGAGCCACTAGTAAACAACAGCCGCAGCTTCTATCGGCTCCAGCTCCACAGGTACTCTGGGTCATTTAAAAAAAAAAAAAAAAAAAAAACAGCTAACATCTCAATGCTTCAGCAATTTCCAGGAGGAAACAAACTCACCAGAAGGAAAGAAATTGACTTGTTTCTTGCAGCCTCACACAGAAGGTAAAAATTGAACAGAAATCAGGCTTGTGGTTTGCATTTTGTTTTCTCTCTGTACTAACTCTTCCATGGTTTATGAGTACATAAATAATTCTGGGCCTACTCATGGCCTATTGCCACTGCAAATGAACTATAGATATATGTGTCACTTTGTGCATCAGGCTTTATGTGGGTATGGGGGAATTGAACCCAGGCCATCAAGCTTTGCGAGCAAGTGCTTTTAATCACTGATCCATCTCTCCATCACATAAATCTCTATTTCTGAAGGCCTTTTCTTCCTCCCTTCCCATAAATCAAAATCTACGCAGAAGCCTACCACCTTCCCAAGCATCAGCAGATCATTCCCTCCCTTCTCTGAATTCTACAGACATATTGACTTGTCTATATCACTCTACACAGCTTAACTCCACACTGCTTGTGATAGTTTGAATGTAAATGCATGTCTCCCATAGCCTGAACTATTTTTGATGAGGCGTCCAACTTGAGTCTCCATCAGGAAAAGCCTGATGGAGGAGGTGTCACTAAGGGGTGGATCTCGTAGTCCAGCCTTAAGGTGTATTTGGATCAATCGGAGCTGTAGCTATTCATGTTTGCTGGTATTGGTTTTTATCTCTCTGCTGTGGATGTTGAAATGAGCTAGCTTCTTCTGCCATGGGTGGTGTTTCCCCTGGATTCTGGAAGCCTGAAATAAACCCTTTCCTCCCATAAGCTGCTTCTGGTCAGGTGTTTGTCACAGCAACAAGAAAAAAAAAATTAACTGCAACATTGTTTTTCACTGAGACTTAAGATTTAGTGACTATTAAAGCCGTCTTTCATCAGTGTCTAAAGTTTCAGAACATGTTCTTATTTCCCAGACCATACATCCTACTTAGCTCAACAAGACATGTTCCCAGCGTACTCATTAAATGGATAAATGATATCCTTTGAACAAATGTGCATGTGTAGTGTACATAGAGCCAAGTAGAATAAATGTCATCCTATTCATATACTGAATAACCAAATGGCAGAATACCTTAAACTTTAAAAATCAAATTAATAGAATTTTGACATTTGCAATCATTTGTGAAGCCAATACGATGTAGTTAAAAATTTTCCCTTAACAAGAATAGTTCCTCCCTCACAGCAGGTGAGTTATAGCTGCAAACTTAGCTCCTGCTCGTGTGTTTCAGTTGCCATTTCAAAGCCTACCATGAATGCTATGTTTTTTGGCTGTCATCAATTAAAAAAAAAAAAACAGTTACATGTGCTAAGTAACACTTAGGACACCAAAACTAAGTATTTCAAGGAGTTGCCAACCTACCAGTTTTCCACTCAGCTGATTTTAGTGAGCTAAAAAATTACTATATTAGTTTCCTAGGGGTGCCACATAATGTACCAAACATTAAGTGGTCCAAAGTTCTGGAGAGGTCCAAGATTAACATGTTGGCAGGGTGAGTCCATCCCAGGATGTTCCATAATTACCCTCTAGCTTCTCTAGGTTATGTGCCGCCTATTGTGGTATTTCTCGGCTTGTAGCAACATCAGCCCATCTCCATCTTTATGCCCATATGATATTCTCCATATATACATGTCTATCCATAGAGTCCCCTTTCTATGAAGACACTAGTCACATTGGATTAGCTGCCCTATACATCCTCTCCAGTATTAGCTCTTTAAGTGATTATGTTTTCAACTACTCTGTCTTCAAATAAGGTCACGTGTGAGGTACTAGGAGTTAGGATTTCAACATATGAATTTTGAGTGGACACAGTTCAGCTCATCACAGCTATTATATGTGTGCTTTATACCCAACAAACAACCCCAGAGACAACAAAAGACACCTATGCCCATTGGAAATCTAACTTCAAAGGCAGATGCGAATTTCTCTGCATTACGGACTGAAATCAATGTTTGAGTGCAGAAGTTAGTCTATGTAGACCATTTGCAGTCTTCCCTGGCACTAGATTAAGTGCTTGACAAGTGTTAGATTATTATCATTTATGTCTTCAAAATAATGTCAAAAATTTGGTATTAGCAAAATTTCAGTATCAGGGCTGGGATACCTCCCAGAAGTTGTTGGCCAGCCCTTAAAGCCCCCAAACTATTACAGGTTATTGCCAAGGCTCTTGGTTTCCCACCAGAACTATATGGTAAGTGTCTACTGCTCTAGTACTGAAAATGTCCCATGCTCGGGTTGCAGGTCACTGAGAAATTAAGCTGGAGTTGAGCAGGAAGCCTCCTCCCTATTATCTGTCAGGATTCTCAAAAGAGCTACTCAGCACACTGCCTTTGGAAGGAGTAAAGTCACCAATGGTCTTAACCAGCAGTAGACCTTGCAAGTTTTATGGCTGGCCAGCCAGGTGAAATGAAACAACTGGTGCAATGATGGCATGTCTGTTTTGACAGAAACCAACTGCTCTCTGATTGGATTTGAGGCCCACTCCATGGGAGGAAATTCATGCCTGGTACCCCCCACCCCCGCATCAAAAGTCAAAAGCTAATAGCTGAGGAAGTCATAAACCATAAAGAGGAAATGACTACTGTTGTCTGGCTAAACAGATATATTATGACCACCAAACTGCCCTCTAAACACTTATGTTTATGCCCATATATTAATATTACTCTCACTTTTTGTTAGAGAAGCTTCTCTTTTCAGATGGCAGTTGCCACTGGGGTGACTCAAAAATGGCCAAAGTGCTAAGAAGTGACAGGAAACTATTCCACACTGAGACATCCCTATCACACCATCCATGCCTCAGCAACACTGCAGAAGAGGTGGAAAATACGTTAGAGTCAAAAGAAGGGTGAATTGCTTACAATGCTGGCATCAGATACAAAGTGGCCTTGATATTCGTGATCTCACAGAGGCTGCACAAAACTTGCATAACAGGAGGGAAAAAATGATACAATCAAAAGAGAAGAGAGACTAGTTGGAAAGAAAAAGGGATTCGGTGGAGGAGAAATTTTGGAGGAGGAAAGGAGAACATGGGGGGCTTATGTTTAGGGAAGTTGTCAATAAAAAGTTAAAAATGTGTCATGCCCCTCTGCATATGCATAACAATTAAAAACTAAACATTAGTGGAGGCCAAAACGTTTAACGTGAGTTTGAATACAGTTAGCCATAACTGGGAACTCACCAATTAGCCTTTTAAGTGCAAAAATCAATTAAGAATACAAAATTAAAATGTAATGAAATCATTATATAAATATTTCCTGACGTATTTATCCATCATGAGTTTTCACTTTTATTGAAAAACAGTACAGCAGGGGCAACAATGCTCTGATGGGATACATCTAATGAATGATTTATGGAGCTCTATACCTTTAGGAAATATCAGAAGCTATTTAATAAATGAATGTATTCATTCATGTCAACACCTTGGAGATTTAAAATGGATATATGTATGGTTAGGATGGCAAATTACGTGTTATAATTATTTGATAAGACACAATGGACAATACTAAGGTTCTGGAGCCGGACCATCACTTCCTATAGACGAGGCCTCAGGAAAATCACCCAACTGTTTTGGACCTTACTTCCATATTTGTAAATGGGGATTGTGAGGCTATTAAAAAAAAAAAAACACCTAGAACAGTTAGTGACTTCCCATAGGAACCACGCAAACTATGTTAGCTGTTTTATTTCCTTAGAGCCTAGCACCGTAACTGAAATATAGAGTATACTCAGGAAATAATTGTAGGATAGACTGATGATGGAGGGATGATGGGTGAATAAATGGACGGATGGATTCTGGATGAATGAATGAATCTATTTCTTGGGAGGAAATAGTCTTCCTAGCTCATTTGGCTAGTTAACAGATTTTATTTTAAAGACCTCAAAGCAAAGATTCTACTTAAAATAAAGGGACAAATCATATAAGTGACATTCCAGGTTCCCGTGTGAGATATTTTAGGCTAGGATTCTTTACAAGTCATTCTGTTTAGGCATTGTTTTAATTATCATGTAACATGAGACTTTCCAAGTCTGAGTTATTAAACACCATTTTACAGGCAAATAAATTGAGGCTCAACCAGGACACTACTTCATAGTTTGACAGAAGGTTAAAGGCAGATATCTCCGAAATTTACCTTTTATTTTTAAAAAAATGCTTTAAAAGGAGGGGTGAATATAGATGAAGAGGTAAAAGAAACTCCTGAAAGAGCAACTCATATTTTATGTTTTTATTTTTTGGTTTCTCAAGGTAGGGTTTCGCTCTAGCCCAGGCTGACCTGGAATTCACTAAGTAGTCTCAAGGTGTCCTTGAATTCACAGAGATCCTCCTACCTCTGCCTCCCAAGGACTAGGATTAAAGGTGTGCATCACCACGCCTGCCTCATCAGCTCATTTTGTACGTAATATTTGATGCTACCACCAAATCTTCTCACACGTTTAGGAGTCATTCTTTAACAACTCCTAAAAGCACTAACCTTTTGAAGTACTAGCAAGAGACAAGTTTGAACCTGCAAGAATGTTCTGGGTGGAGTATAGGTGCTAGGAATAATTCCCCTCAGACTAATACCAGGATTACCTAAAAACAACTTGTTCTCTATAAGATTGCTCTGCTTTCTGTCAGAGATTTGTACTGACTCTAAGAATTCTTGCATATGACATGTAATGTCCATAAACATAAAAGTGAGACTTTAATTCCAAAGGTTGAAATAAAAGATTATTAGAATATATATTATATATAATATATACTATTAGAATATATATTAGAATATAGAATATATATATTATTAGAATATTTTATATATTCTAACTATATAACTGCTAAGCCATCTCTCCAGGTCAATAAATAAATATTTAAAAAAATAGAAATCTTGGGCTGGAAAGATGGCTTAGCAGTTAAGGCCTGTGCCTGCAAAGCCAAAGGACCCAGGTTCAAGTTCCCAGTACCCACGTAAGCCAGGTGCACAAGGTGGTGCATACATCTGGAGTTCATTTGCACTGGCTGGAAGCCCTGGCGTGCCCATTCTCCCTCTCTCTCTCTCTCTCACTCTGTCTCTTTCTCCCTCTCTCTTTCTATCTCTCAAATAAATAAATAAAAATGAAAATAAATTAACAAAAAAAGTAATCTTACATGAAAATAGGAGGGAGACTCATTAGGAAGACAAAGAAGTGCAGGGCTTCATAGATGTGGAAGGTAAACAAGAAAGGGTAATACTGGAGAAGTAAATAAAATAAAAAATATATAAATATGAAAATTGCAAAAAGATAAATACATTTAAAAATTAAAATCTTTCTATAAATGTTGAGTTCATGGGTTGTTTCCCAGCCTACTCCAAAAGAAAGTGTTCGTCTTCACGCCCATTTTTCCTGTGTTTTGATTTTATCTCCCTAGAAACTTTCTAAAATCATCCTAGCTCTTCTTCTCACTGTGATTTTTAAAACATAGTACTTGTTTCCTTTTAGTAAATGTTAGTAATTATATATTATTTGCTTGATTACCTGTTTTGTTTTCGTATTCTCACTAATAGCTAATATAGTACTTATAACATAGTAGGTACTCAACAAATCATGTTTTCATAACCAAATAAATAGATAAGCCATATATTAAAAGGAACCATCCTAATTGAAGAGATGCAGATATTATACCTAGAAATAATTGTGCATTGAAAAATGAAGATTTTGAGCCAGGTGTGGTGGCATACACCTTTAATCCCAGCATTTGAGAGGCAGAGGTAGGAGGATGTCCATGAGTTCAAGGCTACCCTGAGACATAGTGGCTTCTAGGTCAGCCTGGGCTAGAGTGAAACCTTACCTCAAGAGAAAGAAAAAGAAGAAAGAAACAAAGAAAGAAAGAAAGAAAGAAAGAAAGAAAGAAAGAAAGAAAGAAAGAAAAAGAAAGAAGAAAAAAGAAAAGGGGAAAAAACGATTTTGGATTCGACTTCTGGATTCAATTTCCAGTCTATCCAGAGGCATAACAAGCAGGTAATTCATTATAGTTCTGATTTTGTTCAATTGTTACAAAAAGCAACTTTTCCAAGTCTGTATCATGAAACCCCATTTTGAACTGAGCGTCCAAGGGGACTGTCGCTTAGCACCTCACCACTGCTCAACGGCAGAGCTTGGTTGGGGGAGCATTTTCATTTTCTGTGTACGAGTTGGACTTTTGGCTTGTTTGCTTACCGTAAGCTACTGCAGTTATCCAGACTGTTGAACTACTTCTCCTGTCTTACCTTATATTAAAAATATAAGAAAGGGAGGAGAGAGAAAGTGCACAATATTCTTACAGAGAAAGGAGATGATATTTGGTGGTGCACATCATAATCTTTGCACAGTAAAAATTTGCCTCCCTGAAGATCAGAAAGCATAAAGTCACATGTTCTTCATTCTATGTATTAACAATGTGTAGTGGCCAGCCTCATGGCTCATGCCTGAAATCCCAGCACTTGGGTGGGAGAGGCAGGGTGATGACTAAAAATTACAGACCAGGCAAGGTTGGGTAGAAAGACTCAAAAATAAGTAAACATTTCTGGGCTGGAGAGATGGCTTAGCAGCTAAGGCGCCTGCCTGCTAAGCCTAAGAATGCTGGTTCCAATGTCCAGCGGTTCCAATCTCCAGGTCCCACGTTTAGCCAGATGCAAAGTGAGGCAAGGGCGCAATGCCACACTTGCCCACAAGGGGGCGCACGCATCTGGATTTCGTTCACAGCAGCTGAGACTGCTGGCGCGCCCATTTCTGTCTCCCTCTCCTTCTCTATCTCTCTCTGTCTCTCTCTCCAAAAATAAATAAAAAATAATAAAATTTTAAAAAATTTAAAAAATAAATAAACATTTCTATCACACCATCCAGGGCTCAAGAAACAGTGAGAAGGAGTTGGCAAAAAGAACATTAGTGCTGCTCTCACCATTGGTCAGAGAAACTTCCTTTTGGAGATGGACGCCTATGGACATCTGGAAAGACTAAAAACTCACCAAAGTGCTGAAAATAAGAGGTTGTTGAGAGCCCAATGTTAAATGAAGTATCTCTATTACAGCTTCCGTGACTCAAGGAACGTCAAGGAAGAGCAAGCAGGAAGAATATAAGAGCCAGAGTATCAGGTGCCATAATTTAGGACACTATCACCTGATGTAGAGTGACCAATGACCAGTGCATTGATGACCTCATAGTAGATGTTAACACTTTCACAAGACCTGCACAGTTATTGATCCCATGAACATAGATGACAGAGATGATGAATACAGCAAAAATGACATCAGGAAGAGGTTGGTGTTCAGTGAAATGAGGGTGCGTAAGCGGAGACAAAAGAGGGTATGGGGGGGGCATGGAGAGATGGCTTTGCAGTTAAGGCACTTGTCTGAGAAGCCTAAGGATCCAGGTTCAATTCCCCAGTACCCTCAGAAGTCAGATGCACATGGTGGCATATGCATCTGGAATTCATTTGCAGTGGCTGGAGACCCTAGTGCATCCATTCTCTCTCCCTCTATCTGCATCTCTCTCTCTTTCTCTCAAATAAATAAATAAAATGTTTTTAAATAGGGTATTGGGACAGGATTATGATCAAATTATAGTATGTTCAAATATTAAAATTCTCAAACAATAAAAATAAATGAGGGCTGGAGAAATGGCTTAGCACTTAAGGCACTTGACTGAGAAGTCTAAGGACCCATCCATGTTCTATTCTCCAGATCCCACATTAGCCAGACATACAAAGATGAGGCAAGCATGAGGTCGCACATGCCCCCTAGGTGGCAGAAGCATCTGGAGTTCAATTTCCATGGCTGGAGCCCTTGCGTGCCAATTTTCTATCTTCCCCCACCCTCCCTCCCTCCCTCCCTCCCTCCCTCCCTCCCTTCCTCTTTCTATCTCAAATAAATAAACAAAACTAAAATATTTTTTAAAAATAAATGATTAGTGAAGAATGAAGATTTGTCTAAAGTCACAGATCACAACCCTGGGTTTCTTCATAGATCAACAGCGATTCCTCTAGATCATGCCTCTTCAGCTTTCTTTCTGATTTTCCCCCCTCTTTGGTCTTTTCTCTCTCAATAGGTAAGCCACTTAAAAAGCACACTGGCCATGCAATCTGAGTTTAGAACTTATAATAAAGTGTATGTAATATGTGTATTACCACTCCTCTGGAGAGCAGAGCTATAGTCCAAAAGTCTACAGAAAATTTATTCAAAATTTTACGCACAGCACAGCTCTCACCTTTCTAAAATAGGAACTTGGGCCTGAATGGTTTCAAACCTTCTAAGATGGTGTATGAGCGCCACCTGATGCCCAAAGGCAGAGCGGCTCAGTCTGAGAACTGCTGGCCAACCTGCTATCCTCACCACAGAATGACAACAAAATACTCAGCTGCCCCACTTGCCTCCTATGAAACTCCTATGTAGTTACATGTAATAATATATGACATAACTTCTTAAAAATTCACTTTTAAATTTTTTTCAATAATTTTACATGAATTCCATTTTATACACGTAGCCTGAGTTTTATCAAGTCACATCTCCCATTTTTAATATTTATTTCTGTATTATGTCACCTATGATTTTACTCATTCAGCAAATATTTACTGAACACTCCCCTAATCTTCTATTAACCATTGCCTCAGGTTAGAAAAAACTTCAGGTCACTAAAGCCATAGAAAATACAAGAACATGTTAACATTTTGGAGAGTCAGTCCTATGAGATCCAGGTAACATATGATAGCAACAGGGAGAGACTAAAGCCATAAGTTCATCCATGTGAAAAAAAAATTGGGTGAATTTCCAAGCTTGTATTTGTGTTTCTATCACTGAACCTTTTTCTAGTCTAGTTTAAGGAGGAAATTTACAAGTGAGATGGCTGTCCCAAGAATGTAATTTGGATGACACTTTTAAAAAAGATAAGGAATGCCATTTCGTCAGGGGGGGAAAAAAACCTGATCTAGCTGACTAACTCCAGATGCATGCTCCACCTTGTGCATCTGGCTTTACATGGGTACTGGGGAATCAAACCCCAGTCCTTAGGTTTTGCAAGCTAGTGCCTTATCTGCTGAGCCATCTCTCTAGCCCCTTAGCTTTGTTTTAAGCCCTGGCCCTTTTTCAATTACCCTGGAAAGCCCCCTTCACATTTTCTCTCTACTCCCATGTTCAGCTTCCCGCATGGGTCCCAGGTCCTATCTCCACGTGGGTGTACATCCCTATTCCAGCACCCTCCTTGGATTCATAAACTTACTCCCCTAATTAAAAGTAATGATTTATAATCTATCCTGTTCAATCTGTTTCAGTTTTTTGCTAAAAACAGACAAGACTCCAAAAGTTGGGGTTCATAAGCTTTTCCTGAACTCCAAAACTCTGCATCATTAGAGCATTAAGTGGCATGAAGGACTTAATATCAACTTCTTGTGGGCTGTATGTACAGCCCAGTGGTAAGTGTACAAGGGCCTGCATTCAATCCACAGCATCAAAAGTATATCTCAAAGTGGAAAAAAATAATATTAGAACAATCACATAAGTTTTTAGATCATATCCTACCATATGACAATGAACCAATATTATTTCAATAAAATTGTTTTCCTTAGGTAATTTTATTTTCAGGATTTTTTGTAAGGTCTCACTTTGGCCTAGGTAACCTAGAATTCACTATGTAATCTCAGGCTGGCTTTGAACTCACAGTAATTCTCCTACTTCAGCCTCCCAAATGCCACTAAGCCCAGCCCGATGTTTTTCTTTTTAATTCATAGAGTGGACAGAATGCATATGTAAGTCAGACTTCAAGTATACTATTATCAGGAAACCCAGAAAGTTCTAGCACAATAACATAGTTTCTTTAGGAAATGGTAAATCATATTTCAAATATACCTAAATGTTTCAAGTACATAAAACCATAAGAACAGATTACATTCAAAATTACAAAGACAAAATGATAAAAATGATATAAAAACACAGACAAAATCTTTAATGACCACATAGTAATCTGATATAAGAATTTGGACTATAAACAGGTTTATAGCACACAATTTTTATTTCCAAGATTTAAAAATCTGCACACATTGTTATCTGCCTTTTTAACTAAATCCATTCTCTTTCATGTACCCACTTCCTTGTGCTGTTTCACTGGATCCTCCCAACCATTCTTCTCCAAGATTGACCCTTTCCCTATCAAATGTCTTCAAAACAAAACACCACCATATACCTCCCTTTGCTGCCAAGTTCTAATCACAGCCAGCTCCACTGGGAAAGAGCAATAAGGAAAAGTACAATAAGTGGCTCTAAATGACAATAGCACTTTCACCCTACCCCCCTTCATCCCTCACCACTGAGCCCCTCCCTCCAGCCACAGTGAAGTGCTTTCTCACACAGTTGATTCCTGAAACAGCTTTGTTATCCACTTATGCAGTCTTCCTCTTCATTCAGAGCTGTTCCAGGAAATCTTGACACTTTCCTTATGCCACCTTATAACTGAGCTTGGTGTTTCATTTATGAATATGTATACCCATATAGAATTTGTATGCACACATATATCACTAATTACAGTGTATGGCTGCCATATCACTATTGTAACGTTCCTTACTGTCTGTTTTTCTTTGGACTCATTGAGGGCAGATATAATTTAAAGGCTAACTTTTTATCACTAACATCTAGCACAGTATTTAGCTTATATGTAAGGATGAATTAACAAATAATCAAGAGCAGAAATAACTATTTTTATGTTTCTAAATTCTACTATGAACCATTCCTCAGTCTCACTGCATTTTTTATTTGTAGTCAACAGAGCTAGCTATTCACCTGTAAGGACAAGAAAATGAAAGATTCTTTGCAGTCTAGGGAAAAAGAGCCACCAGCACCTTTATTAAAATCCCATTTGGTATTACAGGAATGACTGAAAGAGGATGGTAGACTAAGATATTGAAAACTAGCTGTATACTTTAGAATATTATATACAGTAGCTCAGAACTGATTGCGAGACTTAGCAAACTTCCAGGGTAACAAGTATCTATTAAAATAAATTACAAACAAAGCTAAAAATAGATTAATATAAACAAATAATGTTCTACTTAAGGCAGTGATGCCCAGATTGGGAGACTAATAGCCCCAACTAGCTTCAAAAACATAAGCTGTCCTGTAATCCTCATAAGCAGCCAATGTTACCAACAGACTATATATACTATATGCTTCTCAAACATAGAAAAGATGCTCAAATGTAAGGAGATGATGAGGTTACTAATTAATTTCAAGTTAATTAAAAAATGGTATTTAGGGCTGGTGAGATGGCTTACTGGGTAAGGCACTTGCCCAAAAAAAACAAAAGACCCAAGTTCAATTCCCCAGTACCCACATAACCCAGACGCACAGGTGACACATGCGTCTGGAGTTCGTTTGCAGTGGCTAGAGGCCCTGGCATGCCCATTCTCTCTATCTGCCTCTTTCTCTTTCTCTCAAATAAATAAAATATTTTAAATGGTATTTAATTAATAGTTATTTCATCATCAAATAATGCCCATGGTAATGTAATATACAGTAAATACACAACTACTAGTATGAGTGAGCCCTTGAAATGGTGGCATTATAAAATCACCTTCTTTGAGCCAGGCGTGGTAGTACACACCTTTAATCCCAGCACTTGGGAGACGGAGGTAGGAGGATTGCTGTGAGTGTGAGGCCAGCCTGAGAGAACAGAGTGAATTCCAGGTCAGCATGGGCTAGAGTGAAACTTTACCTCAAAAAACTGAAAAAAAAAAAAATTACCTTTTTTTTTTTTTTTTTTTTTTTTTTACAAAAAGTATTGGAAAATACCAACCTAAGATTTGGCAACTAAACTCTTCAGAAAAGGTGTAATGCATATGAATTACAGTGCCTCCACATGTACATCCATAAACTGACCTCTGTTCTTCCCCTCACAGGGATGAGTAATGAATATACTAGAGTGCAATTAAGTTTTACCTATGTGTATAAGACTGGACTTAACTTTGAAATAATGACAGAAAAGTAAACTATGTGTGTATAAATCCATTCTGTAAATATCAACCTTCTCCATACATCTACTAATCTGAAATGAGCTCATCTAGCTTTACATACAGGGGAGCCTACATTCCATTGTGTAAAGAACCCCATGCTCCCACATACACCAGTTGCTTAGTCAATGGTCATTCTTTTTTTATTTTTTGGAGAGAGACAGACAGAGAGGGAGAGGAAGACAGATAGAGATGGGCGCGCCAGCAGCCTCTCAGCCGCTGCGAATGAACTCTAGATGTGTGTGCCCCCTTATGGGCAAGTGCGGCATTGCACCCTTGTGTCACTTTGCATCTGGCTAAACGTGGGACCTGGAGATTGGAACTGGCATTCTTAGGCTTAGGAGGCAGGCGCCTTAACCGCTAAGCCATCTCTCCAGCCCAATGGTCATTCTTTAACAATAACTACCAATGGAGAAGAATGGAAATTAACTCATCAGAAACACTAAGGCAGGTTGATTGCCTGATCCTCCTTGAATTTGGGAATCTTCTTAAACTCGCTTTGCTTCCTGAAGAAAAGCTGAGCCAAAATGTGGTCTGCTGTGGCCTGGAGATAATCATCCATGTCAAGAGTTTGCAGCTGAAGATGTAAAACAAAAGAAATGTCAGCACAGTGCTGCTCAGGGTTCAATAGAGATCCAGCTGCAGTCAAGGCATGTTCAGTCATTTCTCATATTGACTGTGTAACTTCACACAGCTATGAACTCCTATACATGGTCACTATAAGTGCCAATCTTCCCTGATCTTAAGATGCTCATCTTTTCAACTCAGAGAAGGAAAATCTGATGACAAAAGAAGCTAAAATATCTCAAGCTCACTTTAAAATTTAGAAGCAATCAATGAACGCCCTACTTTGAGAAGTAAGCATATCACTCTGTCTTCTTGTGAGCAAGAACTAGTGAAAAAGATTCCTCAAAGTTCTATTCGCAAAGTTACATGACGAAGTGAACTTGAATGCCAAGTGGTCCTGAGGCTCCATAGCCAGAGACGAGCCTTTCTCCATGGAGATAGTAAGTCCTACCTGTCTGGCCTGGATATGCAATAGACTGAATCTAACTCTGTGTCTGTCTTTTGTTCCTAAGTTATTGTCTTCCTTTCCTCTTTCCTGGTCTGATTCTCAGTTTCTATGTATATATGTGTGTCTGTGTGTCTACTTCACTCTATGTGTATATGTGTGGATCTTTCTCTCCTCTGGTTGTCTCTGTATGTTTGCACGTTTTTGCTGGTTTGTTTTTCTGTCCCTGTCAATATATGTCTTTTTCAGTGTGTGTATATGCATGCCTGTGTGTCTGTTCTGTATCTCTCTACAGCTCTCTGTCCATCTTTGTGTAAATAATGGTGTGTTTCCTTCTATTGTAGGTGTGTTGGTTTTCTCTTTGTCTGTGTTTCCTTTGTATGTTTATTTCTCTGTGATTTTTCATGTGTATTTCTGTGTCAATGAATATCTCTTCTCTGTGCATCTATTTTTGTGTTTGTCTTTCTCTCTCTCTTTTTCTCTTTCCCCTTATCCCTTTTCTCCTCCTTTCCTTCTGTCTGTTTGAAAGCTAGCAAATCATCACAGAGCATGCTCCATTACTTTATGCCATAAGGTATAACTTCAACATAGGGAGATTACCCAGTTCTGGAGATCAATGTTAGAAAATCCAATTGCCCACAGATATTGGTCAGATTTTCTGATGTCTACTTTATTAGTAATTGAAATTATTTCATATATCTCTACATACTGATTCTTTGGTTCAAATTTTGAGGAATTAAGATCTAATGTGATACATTAGACCCACTTATAACAAAATGGAAATTATTTTCATATTCTCCTTCTTGTAATACATTGCTTCCTCCAACTTAATCATCCATACCTTCATTTAACACACAATTACTGTGGACTCCTTTTGTCTTAGAAGAATATATTTTACAGATCGCTAACAACAATCTCCCCTAAAATGGCTTTTTCTTACCTGTTCTCCAGTGCTGAAGGCAAGAACAAAGAACAAATCCTCATCACATGTGTTCTTAATATAATGTTGGGTCCCAACAGGAAAAAAGACCACATCGCCAATGTGGATGTTAAACTCAATGCTATTCTGACCATTAACAATGCCCACCTGAGGGAAGAAATAATGTTTTAGGATATACAATTGTATAATCCTTTGAGAGTAATAAATATGAATAACAGATGCATGAATGCTCACAGTGAAGCAGTGACTTCTTAAATAGGAGTAGAGGCTGGAAGAAGCCTTTCACATAAGATCTGGATCAGTGACAGAGTCCCACAATAATCTAGGGTATTACATTTTAATAAATGCATTACTGACTTCAGTACACAGAACATCATTAAAAGGGACATCAATCACATTGTTCTAATTAAAGTTTTCAATTGTGTCTCAAAGGTATCAGGAAGAAAATCTATAATTCTGTGTTCCACCACCTATGTCTGTCTTTCCACCAGCCTTCTGGAAAAGTAACATCCTAACAATATTCCCTTAAAAAGTTAGAAACCAAATGCGCACACAAATGCACACTATCACAACAACAACAACAACAACAACAACAACAACAACAACAACAAAAAGCCCAGGTATGTGACATGTACTTTGTGGATTATAATGCCCTATTCCAATTTATTAAAACTTTTACCTCTAAGAAAACAGAAGACTTTTGGTATGAATGATACAATAAGTAAATTCACTCATATGGTTTAAATTCTTTTTTTTCCAAATTGAGAACTACAGATCTTTGTTGTTTCTTGTTTATTTTTGATTAGCATATAAAATATCAGGTTTCATTATGGAATTTTCAAGCATAATTGTTCTCGATCTTCTTCCCTCTCTTCTCCCACATTCTTCTAATCCCGTTTGTTGTCTTTCACCCCGGTAGCCTCCTTTCCCAGCAGTCTTTTCTTTTTTTAAAAAAAAAAAAATTATTTATTTATTTATTTGAGAGAAAGAAACATAGAGAGAAAAAAAATGGATGCACCAGGACTTCCCTGCCCTGCAAACAAACTCAAGATGCATGCGCCACCTTGTGCATATGGCTTACATGGGTCCTGGGGAATCAAACCGAAGTCTTTTGGCTTGGCAGGCAAGCGCCTTAACCACTAAGCCATTTCTCCAGCCCCAGCAATGTCTTTTCTACCTCCATATCCTATTGTAGATTTTCTCAGAGAACTCATGGAAATCTAGAATAGCTAAGGTCAAATCAGTATAGTAACAGACCACACAGCTTGGCTTACCTTATGGTGACCTCATAAGAGATCATCCAAACCAAGCACTCTGAAGAGTAAAAGGAGTCGGGTGTGGTGGCACATTCCTTTGATCCCAGCACTCAGGAGGCTGAGGTAGGAGGATCGCCATTAGTTCATAGCCACCCTGAGACTACATACTGAATTCCAGGTCAGCCTGGGCTAGAGCAAGACACTACCTCAAAAAAAAAAAAAAAAAAAAAAAAAAAAAAACAAAAAAAAAGAGGTGGGATGGGAACAATTTCATCCAGAAAGGTACATGTGACAAGTATCTTGAACAAACTGGGATATGGCCACCACACTGATATTCAAAACCTTCCCAGCTGAGAACAGTTAATTTCATAAACCTCCACAGATTCATCAGCTAAGGACACAAAACTATGACAACCAAATCTTATGCTTAAACCATCTGTCATAAATCATAAATCTTTTTAACACTTCTAGAATAATTCTTAGTCTCTTCTCATATACATCTTAAAATCTGTTTCATCAAACTTTACGACTATTTATTGAGACCTGTATGGTCTCTGCAGAAAAAGCTCCTAGAAAGCAAAACTGAGGATTTTTTATGTTACTATTCACTAGATCAATACAAAGAATTAGCTCCTATTTGCTTCTCTCTCCAGTAAAGAAACTGAAAAAAATACTGAAAAATTACCTTTCCACATCCACTTAGAACATATCCCATTTCATTTGCATTAAAATGAAAATGTGGCTGTCGTAATCCATTGTTAGAAATCTTGAGTGTGCTCAAAGAAAGAGTATTGTGATGCTTCAATAAGAAAAAAAGGAAGAAAATCCTGTATATTACACAGCAACTTAGCAATTCTTTATATCATCATAATCACTAATAAGTAGCTCTGAGAAGATGCAATTTTTTGTTCTTTACACTAATGATATCATTTATTCCTCATAAAAATTTTATGAAGGGGGCTGGAGAGATAGATTTGTGGTTAAGGAGCTTGCCTGTGAAGCCTAAGGACCCAAGTTCAACTTCCCAGAACCCACATAAACCAGATGCACACGGTGGCACATGCATCTGGAGTTCATTTGCAGTGGTTAGAGGCCCTAGCATGCCCATTCTCTCTCTCTCTCTCTCTCCCTCTCCCCGCCCCTCCCTCCCTCCCTCTCAAACACAAATAAATAAATAAATAAATAAATAAATAAATAAATAAATAAATAAATAATCTTATAAAGGGGCTGGAGAGATTGCTTAGCAGTCAAGGCACTTGCCTACAAAGACTGAGGACCCAGGTTCAATTTCCCAATACCCATGTAAGCCAAATGCACAAGGTAGCACATGTGTCTGGGGTTCATTCACAGTGGCTAAAGGCCCTGGAACACCCATTCTCTCTCAATCTGCCTTTTTCTCTCTCAAAACAAATAAATAAATAATTTTTTAAAAAATCTTACAAAGTTGGAAATATTACCCCCATTTGATAGGTGATAGAATTAAAACATAAACTGGCTGAATAATTTATGTAGGTCACACAGCTAAGAAGTGGCTACATTGGAATATGAACCAAAGGGATCTAATTACACAACTATGCTATATAACCAGTTGAGAAGTTTTTAAAGATGAAAAGATAACTGTCACAACTATTGAATCTTTTCATTATGTACTGTTCATGTCAAAGAAGTTAGGTTCCTAAACCCACATGGAAGCTTCAGTTTACAATTTATAGTGATAAAATAAGCTGATATTTGCCTAGATCTTTCCTTTTGTCAAGAAAAAAAAAAAACTGACCCTAACATAAATCTCATATTCCATCCACATTTCAGATGTTTATGAAAACATTCAACTCTCAACTACCTGATGCAGAAATTCACTGAAAATTTTTTCATTGTTGCTTAGTGCACTTCCATTCTTCCAGTACTGTGCCTGTTGTATTACACCTCCTGGAAATTCATATTTTTTGGAACCTGAATAAAATAAAATTTGAAAAATAAAATATTGTCAAATATCCCAAAATGGTACCCAAATAAAGAACCAGTAAAACACATAGCTGTTCTTGTCACAGAACATTTATATAGTATGAACACCTGACTATAGTGGTCATATGGGCCTCCATAATATTCATGAGGTACAGCTTCTTCCCCACCTTCTAAACCATCTTGAAATTTCTAACACACAATGTCCTTTTTATAATTTGTCCAACTTAGGGAACCTGACAAGAAACCTGGAGTTATACCAAACACCATTCTACACCTCACCCTTCAAGTGAGTCAACTATCAATCTGTCTAAGTCATTTGACTCAGTGATTTCCATTCCCCAACAACTACTATAAAGCAGATCACAGTCATCCACTGCTTGATGAGAGCTGCTTGACTCATCTTCCTGTTTTCCACTTGGCATCTTCCTATCCACCCCCAAAATTCAGCCAGAGTGGTCTTCACTTCAAGTAACCAAACTATACCACTCTTACTTAAAAGTGTCTCAGCTGATCTTCTCTTCCATTCAGATACAATACAAACTCATTAGCATAGTTTCCATCATCAGCCTCCCCTCTGGCCGCATCCTGATCTGAAACACACCAGTGCACTTTGAATTCCTTTGTCACATTCTCTTTTGCCTAAGAACTTTGTAGGGTTTTTTGTTATTGTTTTACTTTTTTAAAATTTCTTTTGACTGTGGCCACCACTTAAAAAAAAAAAAAAAAAAAAGGACATGTGCTGGCCATTGTAGTGCACACCTTTAATCCCAGCACTCAGGAGGCTGAGGTAGGAGGATTGTTGTGAGTTCAAGGCCAGCCTGAGACTACATAATGTATTCCAGGTCAGCCTGGGCTAGAGAAACCCTACATCAAAAAAAATGCATATACTCATCAAATCCAAACATATATAATCATATATATATGCTTAAAGTCTTCATAAAATAACATACTATACCTTTAAGGTCAAAAAAGTATCTCCACACAAGGCTATCAGGAGACTGCATGTAAGTAGCATTCATAACCAGTTCTGCCAAATTGGGAGGAAGATTGACCCCCTGGTCCTCAGTTTGCTTCTGGAATTTTCTAATGAAATTAATTCCACCTTCAGGCTGAAACACGTGAGAAGTCACATGACATGGTTGTGAAACATTCTGCCTGGGTTAGTAACAGAAAGGCACGAACAGAGGAATTCATGCGGTTTTCTGTGGCCCAGGAAGAAGAGCTGACCTATGACTGTGATATTTATGAAACTTTTAAGTGAATTTTGACTTTAAATGGCTGTTTTAATGTCCAATATAAGCTCCTACATAAATATGCATTGTTTCCCATGCCTACCAACATACTCCCTATATTTTTCTCTTACATTTCTTCTACTTCTTAAAAGCTTACTCTGCAGATTCCTAAGCTTACACACAACCTTCTCCAATGACAGCAATGGACCATCACCAGACCTCCTCTGTCAGCATCGTCAGCATCTACATCTGATCTTCTATAACCAGCATTACCAGCTGTTGACCTGTAATTATGTTTTGTAGAAATCAAACATAATGATTCCTGGTACTAATTTACAGGTTATAATTTATGGCTATGCTATTATGCACTTGGGTGACAATAAAGAACAATAATTTGCTATACATTTTTTAAAGCTAAAAGTAGTCGTAAAGTTTTTGCCACATAGAAAGGATAAATGTGGGATGGAGAGATGGCTTAGCAGTTAAGTGCTTGCCTGTGGAGCCTAAGGACCCCAGTTTGAGGCTCAATTCCCCAGTAGCCATGTAAGCCAGATGCACAAGGTGGCACATGTATCTGGAGTTCATTTGCAGTGGCTGGAGGCCCTGTTGTGCGCGCTCTCTCCCTCTCTCTCTCTCTCTCTCTCTCTCTGTCACTCTCAAATAAATAAATAAATAAAAATTTAAAAAGAAAGGATAAATGTTTGAGGAGTTAGATATGTATATCTATTATATCTTGTATACATGCATCAAAACATCTTATGGTACCCTGTTGATGTGTACAAATTTATGGTTTTATGTATTAGTTAAAAATAAATTTAAGATTTGCTTTAAGGTACTAGTTTTCAGGAAAAGGTTCCTCTGCCTAAGATTAAGAAAACATGATTCCATAGTGGGAGTGATGGTGCATGCTTATAATCCCATCACTCAGGAGACTGAGGTAGGAGGATTGCAGTGAGTTTGAGGCCAGTCTGGGACTATAGAGTGAGTTCCAAGTCAGCCTAGGATAAAATAAAAGCCTACCTAAAAAAAAGAAAGAAAGAAAGAAAAATAAAACATGATTCAATTATCTGTAGCAAACTTTCACCCACAGAAAAAAATGAGTGAGTGCTTCATTCTTCTGATATTTGTATTACAACATTTTTTCTTTTTTTTTTTTTTTTTTTTTTTTTTTTTTTTGGTTTTTCGAGGTAGGGTCTCACTCTGGCCCAGGCTGACCTGGAATTAACTATGTAGTCTCAGGGTGGCCTTGAACTCATAGCGATCCTCCTACCTCTGCCTCCCGAGTGCTGGGATTAAAGGCATGCACCACCACGCCCGGCTCATTTTTTCATTATTTAGATCATAATCTTTCTTCCAATGAATTATAATTTTCTATGGAAGACTTTAGTAAAGGAAAATTAAAAGCACGCCAATTTCAACAAGGTTTTGTCTCTTGTAGGAAAAAAGATACACTTATGACTCCATTATTCAATAATTACCATAACTATTAGTTTCTGTTCTGCCTGCTGCCTTAGAAGCACTGATCCCCATGCTCCTTTTGTGCCTATACCTTCTCTTTACTTACCATACCTTTATCGTATGGTGAGATGTGTTTTAAAAATATTACATACCTTAAGTGACCTAGAAGCAATGTCTTCAGGTGTAGAAAAAAACACATCATCGACATCCAGAGTCTGTAGTTCATCATGGGTAGAAAAGAAGAGCACGAAGAAACAGTCTTCATTACCTACATTCTTTATCCAGTGCAGTGTGTTTTTAGGGAAGAAGATCACTTGGCCAGCTGTGACGTTGTATGTGGTAGCAACTACACCACCATCATCAATCACCCCAATCCATGCTGTTCCCTGAAACACAGACAAAATCACACCTTGCTTCACTTAGAGCACTGTATATCAAACTTTTCATTTCCTTTCTTCTAAACTTAATTCTTAATTTTTTTCCTTTCAATACCTCACAAAAATTTAATGCCATCAATATGCTGCAGATCATTATTCTACACACACACATTATATACATACATATATCATTTATGTTCACATTTATCTATATACTTAAAAATAACATCTTTTGCTCCCACAAAGAACAAATTTTCCTCCTTGAGCAGAATGCTTCCCCTGTTGAGATTCTATATTTAGAACTTAAAGAGACTAAAGCAACATATATTTGTATGATGTTTGAATGTGTGCTAGTTTGTACGTATGTGGACATATAGATACGTGTATTTTCCAGATTAAAAAGTCTGCATTCAATAATAGTGATAGTAGTTAATAATAGCAGTGCACCTGTAGTGCTTTTACTCAGTCATTTATCTAAGTGCTTTATTTGATTGGATTCAAATATCCTTATAACAACCCTATGGAAAATAGCACTATTATTATCCCTGTTTTATAGATAAGAAAACTGAGTGTCACCAGGATATATAATTTTCTCAAGGTTACTAAGGTATTCAGTAACAGAGCTTGGATTTGAACTTAAGCAGCCAAAGTTTATACTTTTTATGAATACTATATCATACTTGACTTCTGGTGATATAAAATTAAAACAAATAGATTAATGTTTGGAGGCCCTGTTAAGTAATCTAATTGAATCTAATTAAAATGTTGGACGTTTGTCTATCACTTGCTTAAGAACATTTTTGTGACAGCTAAAAAATACCATGGGGATATACAATACTTTATTGCATTTTCTATTCTGTTGTTAAGTATTACTCTGTGAAGAATAGAGAGAAGATGCTGCTATTTATGTTTTAAAAGAAACTGATGATCACATAGAAGAATAAATAAATGGTGGATAAAAAAGCAGTCCTAGTTCTACCAAGAGAGACAAGATGTATATCTTGGACTCAAATGAGTATTAAAGCTATAATGGAAAAGTGGACCTTGAAAAAGCTCTGCCCTGACCCATACACAGGCAAAAGCAGAAATATCCATCTATTTTATCAGGACAGCAACCCTAGACCCCAGAACAAGGGTAGCACCATGGCCAATCAGATGTTCACCTCACCTGCCATGCCTCTCTTAGAAATACCATGAAAGCCTTTCTAAAGATACTCAAGAGGAAAAGCAGCCTCCACAGGCAAGAGCTGCGGAGAGCCTTCCTTCTGTCCTGGGTGTTAGTGTCTTGCCCTGGCTGTAGGTGTCAGTGATCTCACAATTTTCTTGGGCCCTAAAGAACACTGATGTACATATAGTCTACATTTAGAAACTCAAGTTGTAAACTTTTCCTGGACTTCCAAAACAACTTTCCAAGATTAACTAGATCCCAGACCCACTCTACTGGAACATTCTCCTCTCCAATTTTACTATTATGGACTTTGAGGGATCCACTCAAGGAATATCCATTTAGCTTCATTTTCTTTCTCCTACTATGCCACAATATGAAAATTAGTAAATCATTATCCTTTATGTATTTTGTGTATGTGGAAAAAGACAAGAAGTCAGGAAACCTGGATTTTGTTACAATCCAGCCAATACCTATAGTGAATCTATAAGAAACTCACCTTGTCTCACCAAGCCTTACATAGAAAATAAGAAATATTTGGTCTATACTGAGGATAGTCTAATCTTTTTCTCTTGTAAATTCTAAAGTCAGATTAATTACCCAAATATAAAAGGTAGTCACTATTTTTAGCTTTTAGAGAAGCCTTCTGATTTCCATAACAGCCACACTAGTTTATACTCCCACCACCAATGAATTAGGGTTCCTGTTTCCCCACATCCTCACCAGCATTTGTTGTCATTTGTGTTGTAATGATAGCCATTTTGACTGAAGTGAGATGGAATCTCAAAGTAGTTTTTTTTTTTTAATTTTTTAATTATTTTATTTATTTTTTGGAGAAAGGCACAGAGAGAGACAGACAGAGAGGAACAGGGAGACAGATAGAGAATGGGCGTGCCAGCAGTCTCTCAGCTGCTGTGAACAAAATCCAGATGTGTGCAGCATTGCGCCCTTGCGTCACTTTGCATCTGGCTAAACGTGGGACCTGGAGATTGGAACCGCGTTCTTAGGCTTAGGAGGCAGGCACCTTAACCGCTAAGCCATCTCTCCAGCCCTCAAAGTAGTTTTAATTTGAATTTCCCTGATGGCTAAGGATGTTGAACACTTTTTAACATGTTTATTGGTCATTTATATTTCTCCATTAGGAAACTCTCTGCTTAGTTCCATAGTGATTTTTTTTTTGAGTTGTTTGTTTTCTTGATGTTTATGGGTTGTTTTTTTTTTTTAGTTCTCTGTATATTCTAAGTATTAATCCTCTGTCAGACATAAGCTGGCAAAAATTTTTCTCCCGTTCTGTAGGATGCCTCTTCATTCAATTGACAGTTGTCTTTGCTGTATAGAAGCCTTTTAATGTCATGAGATCCCACTGCCAACTATTGGCCTTCTTTCCTGAGCAACCAGAGTCCTAGTCAGAAAACCCTTACCCATACTTATATTTTGAAATAGTCTCCCTACTTTTCCTCTAAAAGTTTCAGAGGTTTAGGTCTTACAATGAGATCTTTGATCCATTTGGATTTTCTTTTTATATAGAATGAAAGATAAGGATCTATTTTTATTCTTTTATATGTAGATATGCAGCTTCCCTAAAAGTTTCAGAGGTTTAGGTCTTACAATGAGATATTTGATCCATTTGGCTTTTCTTTTTGTATGGAATGAAAGGTAAGGATCTATTTTTATTCTTTTGTATGGAATGAAAGGTAAGGATCTATGTTTATTCTTTTATATGTAGATATACAGTTTTCTATGTTTATTCTTTTACATGTAGATATGTGGGTTCCCTGGCACCGTTTGTTGCTTTTAGCTGTGTTTTCCCCAATCTGTATTTTTTGCATCTTCATCAAATGTCAGGTGATTATAGTTGTGTGGACTCATATCTGGGTCTTCTATTCCACTGACCTATACATTTATTGTGATGCCACTACTAAGCTGTTTTTATTTCTAGGGCTCTGTAGTATAAATCTCTATATCCTACCACAGAGGTAATTGCATATCCATATTTTTGAAGCATTATAATCAGAAGCAAGGAAATTGCATCAACCTAGATAGACATCCATCATCAGATGAACGACTAAGAAAAATGTGGCAGATATACACGATGGAATTTTATTTCAGTATAAGGAAAAATGAAATTATGAAATTTGCAGGAAAAGGGGTGAAACTTGAAAATATATATAAGGTGATATAATCCAGACTCAGACAAACACTGCATTTCTCTCTCATATGCAGATGCTATCTTCTAATTTTTGTACATGTGTATTTATGTGGGAGTGTGTGTGTGTGTGTGCTTGCGCATGCACGCGCATGTGTGCATATATACATACATTGACACCAGGAAACTAGAACAGGACCCATAAAAGAGAAAAAAAGCGTTAAAAGAAATAGGAGGGGCCGGGAGTGGTGGGGCATGCCTTTAATCCCAGCACTCCACTCGGGAGGCAGAGGTAGGTGGATCGCCATGAGTTCAAGGCCACCCTGAGAATACAGAGTGAATTCTAGAGTGAGACCCTACCTCAAAAAAACAAAAAAAAGAAAAGAAATAGGTGGGGAGGATAATGAAACAGATGTGATATGAAACTGAAAGCAGAAATTCTAAGGCTCAAGGGGTTTATATAAATGGGGATGTTGGGCAGGGTGATTGTAGAGAGGGAAGGATGAAGGAGGTTCAACGAAAACTAAGTATTATGTAAATGCTATCACAAAGCATGGCTGATACTTTGTAAGCTAGTTTAAAAATAAAAATAAGGGCTGGAGAGATTGCCTGTGGTTAAGGTGCTTGCCTACAAAGCCTAAGGACCCAGGTTCAATTCTCCAGTACCCACACACATAAAGCTAGATGCACTAGGTGGCACATTTATCTGGAGTTCCTTTGCAGTGGCTAGAGGCCCTGGTGCTCCCATTATCTCTCCCTCCCTTTCTCTTTCTCTCTCTCTCTCTCCCTCAAATAAATAAATAAAATATTAAAATAAAAATAAATAAATAAATAAATAAATAAATAAAAATAAAATAACAACAAAATCCTTATACCTAACTTATGACCTAGAAATGTCACACCTATGTGTTGATCAGAGACAAATATATGTCTACTAAAAAAATAAGTGATTTCTAAAGAGAGGTTCTAACAAATTACAGTGTTCTTTTGTAAATGTTACATTAAAATAATACTTCATTATCAAAACAATTAACAATGTAGTGCTAATTAACAACAACATAAAATACACTGCATGATTGACAGTACATCTATTAATCAGATTACCAAGGTAAACCAGGCTAAGTGCTCTAGGGGAGCTTAGTCACTTCTGCTTCCCCATGTCAGGCCAAAAGAAATCAATCAGCTAGCTTTGGAATTAATGAATGATCTCAAATTCAAATAAGCACACTCATTTTGCCTCTAGTTATGTCCATTTCACTTGAATTGAGAATATTCTTTAAAGTCTAAGGCACAAAAGCTCATCCAATTTCTTGATCTTGGATACTCCAGGCTGATTATCAGTAAATAAGTTTGTTACTGGAATTGCTGCTTTTTCTTAAGAAGAAAGCCACTGTTTCTTTGACTGTTTTCTCTTTGGCTCAAAGGACTAAATAGTGATCTTTTTTTTATTTACTTGAGAGAGAGAAAGGGGGGGGGGAGAGAATGGGCGCACCAAGGCCTCCAGCCCCTGCAAACGAACTCCAGATACATGCGTCCCCTTGTGCATCTGGCTTTCATGGGTCCTAGAGAATCAAACTAGGATCCTTTGGCTTTGCAGGCAAATGCCTTAACTGCTAAGCCATCTCTCCAGCCTCCAGTGATCTTATTTTAACAACACTTGGTTAAAAAAAATGATTCCATACTGAATAAAGAAGTTCAAAGTGCTGATAAAAATAAGCAAACAGGCCAGGTGTAGTGTTGCACACCTTTAATCACAATACCTGGGAGGCTAAGATACGAAGATCATTGTGAGTTTGAGGCCAGCCTGAGACTAATTCCAGGTCAGCCTATGCTAGAGCAAGACACTACCACAAAAAACTTACGTGCCAGATGTGGTGGCACATGCTTTTAATCACAGCACTAGAGAGGCAGGAGGTAGGAGCATTACTGTGAATTCAAGGCCAGCCTCAGACATAGTGGATTCCAGGTCAGCCTGGGCTAGAGCTAGACCCTACCTCAAAAAAACAAAAAGTAAATAAATAAGCAAACAGGCCAATATTTGAAGACACTGCCAACTAATCTAACCAATTGGATCTAAAATTCAGTTATGGGGCTGGAGGGATGGCTTAAAGGTTAAGGCATTTGCCTGCAAAGCCAAAGGACCCTGGTTCAATTCCCCAGGACCCACGTTAGCCAGATGCACAAGGGGGCACATGCGTCTGGAGTTCGTTTGCAGTGGCTGGAGGCCCTGGCGTGCCCATTCTCTCTCCCTCTTTCTCTGTCAAATAAATAAATAAATTATGTAGGTTTTGTGACAACTAAACATGTAACACAAATGCTTAAGAGCAGAAAGAGAAGCAAACAGGTCATACCTGCACCAGATAGCCATGTTCATTGGCATTGAAGTGCCAGTGAGGTACCCGGAGGCCCTTGTTCTTTATTCTCAAGGTCCCCAGAGTCATCTGTGATTTCTGACTGTTCAGGCTACTGCCAAAGGCCTCTTCTTCATCACTTAGATAGTCTTTGATATTGTTTCTATATCGTGCCCATTGGATTGCACCACCAGGGAACTCAAACACCTAAAAAATAAAAAAGAAACAACAAATTATCTTCTAAGGAATCTTAGCCCGTCATGACCTATAGAGTCAGAATGAGGCAAAAATGAAAGAGTGAGGTGAGGTGAATTTTTGGAGAAAAAGGACTCTTGCAAGAGTTACAGGAATGATAGCCATGGTACATATCACATGATCTGTCTCATCCTGGCTGGCATTAAAAGAAAAAAAAATGATATCTACCTTGAAAAGGGACTAGCAAGATTTCCATTTGCAACCTGACAATTCTCTTCTCCAGCTACACATAGAATGACCTTCTGAAAATTTCTGCCTGAAAACATTAACCCATCCATCTCTTCTCTAACCCTTACCTCCCTTAATGCTACTGTACCATCCCATAAGGACATAGTTTAATAGCATGAAATGAAAATGTAGTTTTGAAGTCACCATTTAGATAATACTTTTCTGAGATACATGGTTCATACCTTGGATTTAAGTAAATGGTTGAGAAACTGGAATTTTGGATCAACAGCCTTTTGGACTTTGACATCCATTGTTGTTCTCAGAGGCCAAGCTCCGTGTTCAAAGTCAACATCTAAGCGAGGCTTGGAGTTGTTAACATAAACCAAAGAGAGGATCAGCACACCTAGTGTTGTGGTGATGAAGCAGGCCAAGAGACACATCAGGAAAATGCTCACCAGGGACCACTGCCTCTTCTTTTCCTAGAAAAATTTGGAAGCCATTATTCTCTGCTCATTATAAAATAGAAATATTGTCTCCTTTCTTTCTTATTTTTTCTGCTAGCTTCAACTAAGTCTGACTGTCAAATATAGTCAAAGAATTTGTTTGCATATATGTATGTGATATGTCTGTTCATGTGGGAATATAGGCATTCACACCAAGGCATACCTGTGAAGGTCAGAGAGCAAATCCAGGTGTTGGTCCTCACCTTCAACTTCCTTTGAGACAGGGTCTCACATTGCTCACTGCTGCTTTCACCAGGTTAGCTGAAGGATTCTTTGGTCTCTCCCTCCCTTCTCATTTGTATGGGTGTAGCTGGATTAAAAATGTTTATGAGGGCGAAGGGCTTCCAAACTCAGGTACTCAAACTCAGGCAAGTGCCTTATCATCTCCCTAGTCTTTAAAATCATACTTGAGGGCTGGGATATGGCTCAGTTGGTAAAGTGCTTGTTTCACAAGAATGGGGATCTCAGTTAGATCTCCAGCACCCTCATAAAAGCCAGGAATGGTGGCATATGTCTGTAATTCCAATGCTAGTGAGGTGGAGGCAAGAGAATCTCCAGTGTTTGCTGCCTAGCTCGTATAGCCAAATTGGTAAGCTCCAGGTTCAGTGAAAGAGCCATCTCAAAAAATAAGCTGGACAGCATTTGAGGAAGACACCTGATATCAGTTCCTAACCTCTACACATTCTAATACTGATCTAGTACAACACATATACAAATGCACAAAACTACACACACACACACACACATACATATATTCTAAATAAAAGTTTCACAAACAATATTTATTTGTTATTCATTTTCAAATTCTAATTACAACCCATAATATGTATTTCATGACCAGTGGATTCAACCTAGAGTTTATGTGGGACCCTTTAAATAGAAAAATAGGATAGATTATTATTCCGACTCTTCAGATTGATAGATTATGAAAAATAATGAACTATAGCTGAACTTGGAAGAGAATAAAATGAAAACTCTTTTCTCAACTTGTTGGAAGATCACTGAGCAGCATGGATAAAAATATTGCCTCTAGAAAGCCCCAGTTAAGAGTCAAATTTTTACCCAGTGATAATAACCACTAAGTCAAGAGCAATCATTAATACTATGAGCAATGACTCAGAGAGTAGGGCCATTAAAGAGCTAGAGAGGTATGAGTTAATAGTTTTTAAGTCAGGCTGGAGAGATGGCTTAGCAGTTAAGGTGCTTGCCTGCAAAGCCTAAGGACCCCAGTTCGAGGCTCGATTCCCCAATACACACATAAGCCAGATGCGCAAGGTAGCACATGCATCTGGAGTTTGTTTGCAGTGGCTGGAGGCTCTAGAGCTCACTTACTTTCTCTCTCTCTCAAATAAGTGAATAAACAAAATATTTGTTTTAAATGTTTATAAGGGCTGGAGGGATGGCGTAGCAGTTAAGGCCCTTGCCTGCAAAACCAAAGGACCCAGGTTCAATTTTCCAGGACCTACATAAGCCAGATGCACAAGGTGGTGCATGCTTCTGGAAAATGTTTGCAGCAGCTGAAGGTCCCAGCATGCCCATTCTCTGTCTCTGCCCCTCTCTCTTTTCCTCTCTCAAATAAAAAAATAAATTTTGGGGCTGGAGAGATGGCTTAGCAGTTAAGCACTTGCCTGTGAAGCCTAAGGACCCCGGTTCAAAGCTCAATTCCTCAGTACCCATGTAAGCCAGATACACAAGGTGGCGCATGCATCTGGAGTTTGTTTGCAGTAGCTGGAGGCCTGACATACCCATTCATTCTCTCTCTCTCTCTCTCTCTCTCTCTCTCTCTCTCTCTCTGCTTCCTTCTCTATCTGTTGCTCTCAAATAAATAAATAAAAATAAACAAAAAGTTAAACTTGTTTTAAAAATAAATATTTTTTTAAATTTTTTTTAAGGTTTGTAAGTCTAAACAGAGCAGGAAGGATTCAGAGCAGATGAGGTTTTTCTGAGGAGACCTCATCTAAAGAGGATTCTTTCCTGAGCTTCACACAAGAGTCTGGGGATACCTAACTCCAAGGTGTAAATCCCCACCTTACCATTTTGGAGATGCCATTCCTCTTTCCCGGAGACACTTTCTGTGCTCCATCTTCTTGCATTTCAAACGCTAAGTTGTCCATTGGCAAAGAGGATCAAGCAATTTAGTGGAAAAAAAAGAAAGAAAGAAGGGAGGAAAATACAACCTTAGCAAACTAGGTCTCTAAGAGGGAGGAATGAGAATTCTAAAGAAAGGAAGTACTTATATAGGCCTGATAGTTAAGTGAAATAAGGAAGCTGCCTCTCAAATTATAATCTTGGTTAAAAATAAAAACTCCTGAGTTACAAAACAAGACCAATAAAGAATTTGTGTTGGCCCCCAATTCTTTGATCACTGATGACTCATACAGATGATAACAATCATAGCTCCCGTTCACTTCCTCCTCTCACTCTGTAGCAGGCATTGTGCTGTTTTATAGTGTGTGACTTCATTCTTGTAGTAATCTTACCAATTCTTTTCCCTTTTTAAACATTAGGAAATTGAGCCACCAATGATGCATAACTGCCCAGGTCACAGAGTCAGTTTTAGTGTCAGAGCCAAGCACCAAAGATTCTTGCATGTCACTGGTTCTCTGTCATAGGGAATGATGGACACTTGGTCTAGTAAAATCTTTTCTTACATAGATCAGTCATGCCTCTAAGTAGTGTGCATGGTTTTCCTAATGTTTCATGAAATAATCTTGGAATTCGACAACTAAATCTTTTTGTTGGGCTGGAGAGATTGCTTGGTGGTTAAGGTGCTTGACTGCAAAGCCTAACGACCCAGA
The DNA here is from genome assembly GCA_036365145.1 of Orientallactaga sibirica. Classification (NCBI taxonomy): domain Eukaryota; kingdom Metazoa; phylum Chordata; class Mammalia; order Rodentia; family Dipodidae; genus Orientallactaga; species Orientallactaga sibirica. The sequence goes on along the minus strand of JAEOAD010001412.1, from coordinate 194,904 downwards.
TTCAATTCCCCAGTACCCCTGTAAGCCAGATGCACAAGGTGGCACATGCATCTGGAGTTTTCTTGCACTGGCTAAAGGCCCTGGCTCACCCATTCTCTCTCTCCCTATCTGACTCTCTCTCTTAAATAAATAAATAATTAAAATATTTTTAAAATCTTTTTGTTATTTTTATTACCATATATTAATTGCAGAAATAATGGGTGTCATTGTGACATCTTCATATATGCATATAATGTACTTGTTAAATCATATGAAATTTATTTTTCATGATGATGATGATTGATACCTGAGTATTCTCAAAAGCTGGATTATAATTTAAAAAATTATTGGTCCTTGTTTCTTACCCACATTCCCATTAACATGGTTTATAAACATAGTTGAAGGTATATTTTATTCCAGGCTGTATAGTATAAAGGCGGCTTTGGGAAAAAAAAAAAAGAAAGAAAGAAAAGTTTTAAGTAGTTTCTAACCTAGTAGGAAAGAAATTACAACAAAATGTGCTGTTTTGTGCTCCAAGAGTTGGATATTTGTACAAGGTCCTGTGGAACGCAGCAAAGAATGACCCATAACAAAAACAAGCGAAAGCAGGTATTCACTGGAATGCAGAGCTGTACTTTCAAGTCCCAACACAGTCTCTGAGAAGGTCCATCACACACATCCTGCATTTCTGTATTGTATATAAGTAACTTTAGAACAGACCATATGGTAAGAATGCAAACCCTCCCTGGATCAGTCAGCCAGGCTCCATCGAACACAGCTGCCCGCATCTATAGTTAAGTTCTGAAGAACCAATCTAAGAACTTTCCCACTATACTTATCAAACCTAAGGGGCATGAGTTTCCATTTGAACATCCTAAAAATGGATGTTTTAAAATCAGTGCCTTTTAGACTCACTGAAATATACATACTATAGGCACATTTTTTTTTTTAATAAGGCAAAAGCACTTTTTCAAAGCAAGTTTATATGGTTTTTGTATTCCTGCCCTTTTCCAGAAATGTTACAACATTGACCTCTATCTAACATACAAACATTTTTTGGGCAATTTATGTAAACAGTATCATGGGAACCATTTATATAAACAGCAGGAAAAGCAGATCATCATCCAAACTACATTAAAGTGCACTGATACTAAATCAAACAGCTACTGCATCTGGATAAGGCCTTTTATGATCTTTACAGACAAACAAATAAAGACTCAAACTAAGTATTTTTCCCAAAATGACTGACGTCACTGGCAGAGCCGGAGAAAAGCCTAGCTCTCCACTCTCAGGATGGGCTTTCCCTAGAACCTGTATGTGCATCAGGAGGTCTTCATGCTTGGAATCACATGAAACAGTTCAAGATGAAGCCAGGCATGGTGGCACAAGCCAACAATCTTGGAACTCAGCGAACTACAGCAGTAGGATTACTGCAAGTTTGAGGCCATCCTGATCTACAGAGGAAGTTCCAGGCCAACCAGAGCTACAAAATGAGATTCTAGCTCAAAAAGACAAAAATAGTCCAGATGAATTGAAGTGAGCCAGCTGAAATTAGAAATATTATAAACATCATTGAACAGCATGCAGATGTAACTTTAGGCGTACACTTCAAAAGCGGACATGTCCACCATTTACATTAGCCTCAGAAATGGTATTGCTTCTGTTAGCCCACAAGTATTTAGCAGGCTAAGGAGAAAAGAGACAGAATTTTTTTTTGGGGGGGGGGTGGGTTGGTTTTTCGAGTTAAGGTCTCACTCTAGCCCAGGATGACCTGGAATTAACTATGTAGTCTCAGGGTGGCTTTGAACTCACAGCGATCCTCCCACCTCTGCCTCCTAAGTGCTGGGATTAAAGGCATGCACTACCACACCCAGCTCAGAATTCTAAATTAAACTAGACTTTACAAATAGTAGCCAAGGGCTGGAGAGATGGCTTAGCGGTTAAGGCACTTGCCTGCAAAGCCAAAGGACCTCAGTTCAATTCTCTAGAATCCACGTAAGCCAGATGCACAAGGTGGCAGATGCATCTGGAGTTCATTTGCAGGGCAGGAAGCCCTGGTGTGCCTGTTCTCTCTCTCTCAAATAAATAAAAATAAAACAAATAGTAGCCAAATCACCAAGCAAATATACAGAAACAGTGAAAAATATAAGAATCATTTAGAGTTCTATGTAACATACCTAATTATACATCTATATCTTTATTATACTACCATCTCTTGGGAGACGCTTTCCAAGGCATTGAATACATTATGTGGCAGCCCTTTAATCCCAGCACTTGGGAGGCAGAGGTAGGAGGATCACCATGAGTTCAAGGCCACCCTGAGGCTACATAGTGAATTCCAGGTAGCCTGGACTAGAGTGAAAGCCTACCTCGAAAAAAACCGAGACCTATGATCTCAGTGCTTGGGAGGCTGAGACAGGAGGACAGCCATGAGTTCTATGACTCCTGGTTCACGTGATGAGTTCAGGACAGCCTGGGCTACAGAGGGAGAGCCAATTTCCAAAAAAAAAAAAAAAAAAAGGAATCCAAAAGCAAGCTGAGTAGCAGCATTGATCACTCTTTGCCTCAAACTCCTGCCATCATGCTTTCCCCACCATGACAGACTGTAATCTTGAGCAGTAAGCCAAATAAACCCTTTCTTCCTGAAGTTGCTTTTGCCAAGGTATTTGGTCACAGCAAAAGAAAAGAAATATGCTGTGTGTGTGTATAGTGTGTGTGTGTATAGAAACATTCCTGTCAAAAGTAAACTTGTAGAACATAGTTGCAAGTCAATTCAAGAGGTCACAGCATCACTGACTTCCAGTTCTTATAAAAAAACAAACAAAAACAGAATACATTATGTGGTTAACATATAATATCCCATTGGAAGTTTTTAGCTGATAATCTTTGCCATCACTAACTTTAGAATTTGTTGATTAGCAGATTTTTCTAAGTCTGGAACATGATCCTAATGAATGTATCTAATGCTAACCCACCAAATAGTTCCCTTTTAAAAAGGCAGGCATGGGGCTAGAGAAAAGGCTCAAAGTTAAGGTGCATGCCTACAAAGCTTAATGACCCAGGTTTATTTGCCAGCACCCATGTAAAGCCAGATGCACAAATTGTCACATGTATCTGGAGTTTATTTGCAGTGGCTGGAGGCCCTGGCATGCCCATTCTCTCTATTTGATTCTCATTCTCTCTCCCTCTCACTCCTTATAAATAAATAAATTAAAATATTTTTTTCGCTGGGCATGGTGGCGCACACCTTTAATCCCAGCACTTGGAAGGAAGAGGTAGGAAGATCTGTAAGGAAAGTGTAGGAGAAAAGCAAGAAAAAGCACCGGACTTGATCTCTACAGACCAACTGTTTATTGGGAGAAAACAGCAAGGGACCTCAGCTTTCCGGAGGGATGACGGCTGAGGCACTGAGGCAGGCTGGGGTTCAAACTATAAGGAGGACCCTAAGGCAAACAGACTGAATTAGCTGCAGGTCCAAGGGAAGTAGATATTTGCTCAGAATAGGCTTTTTAGCAGAGTTGTTTAGGGAGGACGTCCCCCCGGCAGTTTCTGAGCTGAATGTCTCTGTGCTTTATAGCCTTCTAATCTTAGGATTAGTTATTAACTCTTTGGTTCCCTCTAGTTTTCAAGGAAGGCTATTAACCCTTCAGGCTCACCATGAGTTCGAGGCTATCCTGAAATTACATAGTGAATTCCTGGTCAGCCTGCGCTACAGCGAGACCCTACCTCAAAAAAAAACTTTTTTTAAGGGCTGAAGAGATGGTTTAGTGGTTAAGGGACTTGCCTGTGAAGCCAAAGGACCCATGTTTGACTCTCCAGATTCCAGGTAAGCCAGACACACAAAGGTGAGACAAGCACAGGGTTGCATATGCCCACTAAGTGACTCAAGTATCTGGAATTTTATTGCAGTGCCTGAGGCCCTAGTGTACCAATTCTCTCTCTCAAAAAAAATTATTTTTTAAGGCAAAGGAAGGGTACCACTCCTTACAATGCAACTGTCCAGACAGAAATTGGCCTCGATATCCATGACTTCACAGTGTCTAGAAATATCTTCACAAGACCCTAATAGGAGAAAAAGATGACCACATCAGAATAAAAGAGAGACTAATGGAGAGAGGGAGGGGAAATGATGAAGAGTGGAGTTGTGAAGGGGAAAGTGGGGGAGGGAAGGTAAATATTATGGTTTATTGTCTGTAAGTATAGAAGTTTTCAATAAAAAAATTTTTTTAAACCTATTAGCCCAGGATATTAAATAATCACTCAACCAGTGGGATCTCATGAAGCTAAAAAGCTTTTGTGCAGACACACATACCATAAACAGAGCCAACACACCACCCACAGAATGGGAGAAAATCTTCACCAGCTACACCACTGGCAGAGGCCTAACATCTAGAATCTACAATAAAAGAACTCAAAAACTAAGCAATAAAAAATCAAACAAACTACTCAAAAAAATGGGGCAGATGATAACCTGCACCAGGATGAAGGAGACAGGCACTGAGAATACTCAACACATACCAAAGCAGAAAATCAGAAGCTCCTGAGAGCTCAACACTGAAGTAGACTTCAAACACACACACACACACACACACACACACACACACACACACACACTGGGCATGGTCATGGTGGCACACACCTTTCATCCCAGCACTCGGGAGGCAATGGTAGGAGGATAGCTATGAGTTTGAGGCCACCCTGAGACTACATAGTGAATTCCAGGTTAGCCTGGGCTAGAATGAGACCCCACCTCAAAAAACCAAAAAAAAAAAACACCATGGCTCAGGGAATTTTGCAATTATAAGAGGTACAGGGTAGGAGGGAAAATCCAGAAGCATTGCCCCTGCCCCACAATGACCGACTGCTGCTCCCACAACTCATATTCCACAACTCCATGGGGAATACCAGCAATCCTACTGAGGGCCCTCAGCAGAATAGGGGAAGGGAAATGATGGCACTAATCCACAATGTATCCATACAAAGTATATACTTAATAAAAAATAATACTAATAAATGAGCAGAGAACTGAATAGGGAGTTCTCAGAGGAAGAAATACAAATGGCTAGTACATAAGAAAATAGTCAACATCCTTAACTATCAGGGAAATGCAATTTAAAACAACTGTAGGATTCCATCTTACTCCAGTTAGGATGTGACTCATTAAAAAAATGAAGTGAGCCGGGCATGGTGGTGCACACCTTTAATCCCAGCACTCAGGAGGCAGAGGTAGGAGGATCACCGTGAGTTCGAGGTCACCCTGAGACTACAGAGTGAATTCCAGGTCAGCCTGGACTAGAGCGAAACCCTACACAGCATTTTAATAGTTTGGAAAATAATTCTTTTTTAATTGTTTTTATATATTTGAAATATGAGAGATCACATGGCCACTCCATGGCCTTTTGCCACTGCTGCAAATGAACTCAGAGGCACAGGCACTTCGTACATCTGGCTTTATGTAGGCAATGAGGAATCAAACCTGCGACAGCAGGCTTTGTTAGCAAGTACCTTGAACCACTGAGCCATCTCCCCAGCCCTGTTTAAAGAATAATTCTATGACCAAATATGCTTAGAAATTAACAGTAATGGGCTGGAAACATGGCTCAGTGGTTCAGGCACTTGCCTGCAATGCCTAACAACCCAAGTCAATTCCCCAGTAGCCATGTAAAGCCAGATGCACAAAGTAGTGAATGTATCTAGAGTTCATTTACAATATCTATAGGCCCTGGTGCACCCATATTCATTCTCTCTTTCTCTCTCCTTGAAAATAAATAAAATTTTTTAAATTCATAAAAAGAAATCACCAGTAAATCTACTTATCCAAGATACTGTCATTTGGTGAACTGTTAATTTATAGTATTTGTGCATATACACAAATATTCTTCAATTTCATCAGTCTTTTTAAAAAATTCTTTTAAATATTTTATTTATTTATTTGAGGAGTGAGAAGAGGCAGAGAGAAAGGGAGAATAGGCATGCCAGGGTCTCCAGCTACTGCAAATGAACTGCAGACACATGGGCCCCCTTGTGCATCTGGCTTATGTGGGTCCTGGGGAATTGAACCAGGGTCCTTAGGCTCCACAGGCAAACACCTTATAGGCTAAGCCATTTTCCCAGCCCCTCATCAGTCTTTTTAAATGTTGTATTAGTTATGCTTTATGACAGTTTTGTTGAAGATGTTTCCTATTTATAAATACTAACAGCATCTGTTTAAAAGAATGGATCTCCAGCCACTGCAATTGAACTCCAGACGCATGTGCCATCTTGTTCATCTGGCTTACATGGGTCCTGGAGAATTAAGTCTGTGTCCTTAGGCTTTGCAGACAAGCATCTAAGTCAGCCCTATGAAAGGCTTTTTTTTAAAGCCAAAGAAAATAGCTTTAAAATACAGCTCCACACTAATTTTTGTTGTTGTTGTTCCTGTTGCTTAGTTTCACATTTTTCAATAGTTTGGGCTGAACCCAACACTAAAATCTGCAAAACAATCTAATTTCTAATATTAAATTCTCAAATATTTATGATTTATAAGCTGTCAAGTGCTATCAATATTATCTTACACAAAACATAGCATTAACTAAATGAGGTTCGATGGAAATCATGCTACAAAAGAACATTCCTATTAATACTATTAAATCAATGCCACTACAAGTACAATGTATCTTAAGTATTCAATTTATGAAGTCTTAAAAATGGAAGAATAAGATACACCATAACATTTAGATATTTCCTTAGACTGCTTTTTAAAAACAGATATTGTATATTAAAGACAAAACCCTTAAGATTTTAGATGAAGCTTAATGTCACAGAGCTAAATAAAAAATGATGAAATGACAGAGATGCTGAAGAAGGGTGAGTCCAAGTAAGCATTAATTATCCACTTTTGATTGGTGAACGTTTGCTGGTCCGAAGATACAAACACTCTAGGATATACTGTGGTGGCTTCCAGTTCACACTTTAGTATTTGGCACAAAATCAGGCCTGCAGACGTTTCCATGTTTAAGTTTTTTGAAGAATACTTGATGCAGCCATAGAATAATGTATGGCATATATTTACTTTGTCAGTTTAGATAACATTAAAAAAAAAACACAATTCACTCTGGAGTGACTATTTATTGTGGTGACAGTTTTATTTTCCTCTTCACATTTTCGGTGACTGCTTCCCACTGGTATCATCAACCAGTTCTCTGAGGTGTGATAAATGGTGTAAGGCCCTTCATTAAAAAGCATAAAAAAGCATTATAAACCAGTATTAATAGAGATAGCAAGAAATGGTGATTACATTGCTCATTCAAAATTAGCATAAGAAATGAACATTTGTAAAATTTTATAATATAAATATCAAACTGAAAACTGTTGGTATCTTAACAGGTGAGAATTAAAATAATTTATCATTATTTTAGCAAACTGTATATATCACTTAGGAAATAAAGAACATAATTCATTTTACATTTATATTCAAAACAGGTTAAGTTCTTAATAGCACTTAAAAATCAGTTATAGTTCTCAGTGAAACTTATTTTTATTGAGTGGAAGGAAACCCAATGACTTCTCCAATAAGGGTGAATGATGTGAAACACCAACTACCTAGACTTTTCTCTATAATAAAGTCAACACTGTAGGTCACATCTCACTGAAGAAAATTCAGTTATTTCTCAAATAAACCAGAGAGAAAAGGGCCCAGATTTTTCCAAACTTCCTCTGAAATAATCCTTTAGGTTTTTCTTATCCCCTTCTTTCTTCCATTATAAATTCAAGCAACAGATCAATATAAATATCAGAATTAAGTTATTTTTATTTCACATTGAGGTCACTGCATGTATCTCAAAATATTTTTACACTCATTACTACTTCAAAATTACAATAGTAAGCCAGGCGTGGTGGCGCACGCCTTTAATCCCAGCACTTGGGAGGCAGAGATAGGTGGATCGCTGTGAGTTTGAGGCTACCTTGAGACTACATAGTGAATTCAAGGTCAGCCTGGGCTCGAGCAGACCCTACTTCAAAAAATCAAAAAACAAACAAGAAAATTACAATAGTTTTTAACATGACATTAAAAAATCTAGGAAATCATCTTGTTCAAAAACTAACATTGCCAGGCATGGTGGCACACACTTTAATCCCAGCACTCGGGAGGCAGAGGTAGGAGGATCACTGTGAATTCAAGGCCACCCTGAGACTATACAGTGAATTCCAGGTCTGCCTGAGCTAGAGTGAGACCCTACCTCAAAAAAACAAAACAACAACAACAACAAAAAACCACTAACATTATTCCATTTACTTAAAGAGGGGTTTTTTTTTGTTTGTTTGTTTTTTGAGGTAGGGTCTCACTCTGGCCCAGGCTGACCTGGAATTAACTATGTAGTCTCAGGGTGGCTTCGAACTCACAGCAATCCTCCTAACTCTGCCTCCCGAGTGCTGGGATTAAAGACGTACGCCACCACACCTGGCTCAAAGATGGCATTTTTTTTTTTACCAAGTTTTAGTTAATGTTTTTATTAAATTCCTAACATGTAAATGTGTAAGACAAAGCTAAGTTGTAAAGGGATTCATATCCATTACATTTCGGAACTTACTATAAGAGAAGTTCATCTAGAAAAAAAAATAGCGTTATAGACTGTTATCAGCAATTTACATACTTTAGCTCTAATTAATCCTTCCCAGTCCTTCCCTACTTCCTGAGTGCCTAAGGAAGTAAACAGAAGCCAAGCTAGGAGACAGGAGCTTTCTAAGGCTAATGAAAGACATCTTAAAATTGGTTAACCATCCAGTCTTAAAGACAAAAAAGATGTTGTTAGTTGAGGATGGAAAGACACTTGACAAGATTTTCACATTAGGAAAGCTTATTCAAATGTCCAAAGTCTGTTATTCTGAAGCAGCTTCTACTTTAAAATATGAAAAACTAGGACATTTGTTCCATCTTTAGACTGAAAATAGTGGAAAAATATGCTGCTATGCTTCTATAAGTCTAAACTTATTTCCTAAGAGTACAACTACCTTACTGACAATACTTTCAAAGTGTATAAAAACTTAAAGACTGTACAGCCGTATGGGACACAGAAGTCATCAGCAGTGAAAACAGTGAACACTGAATATTCAAGTTTGGCCATACAGGCCCAATAACTGAAAGGGTGCAATAGTGGCAGGTCTGCTCTTGGTGTAACCAACTGCTCCATAATTGGAATGAAGGCCCTCTCTATGGGAGGGAATACATACCTGGCACTGAAAAACCTAAACAAAAGTCTATGGCAGGGGAGGTCATGAGCCTTAGGGGTATAAAGCCTGAAGTTGTCTGGTTAAATGTATATATTATTCCCACCAAGCTACCCTGAAAGCACTACACTTAATGTTCATATTCACATATTAATGCTACTCTCATTTCTGGTTAGAGAAGCTTCTCTTTTCAGATGGTGATGACCACTGGGATGACCCAAAAGGCAACATAGTGCTGAGAAGAAGGAATGGAGGAGTGCCCAGCACTGAAACATCTCTGTCACACCCTCCAAGGCTCAGGGCCCATTGCAGGAGAGGGGGCGGATAGAATGGAAGAGCCAAAGGAAGGGTATGACTCCTTACAATGCAACTGTCCAGACAGAAATTGGCCTTGATATCCATGACCTTGCAGTGCCTAGCAATACCTTCGCAAGACCCTCATAATAGAAGAAAAAGATGATGACATCAAATTAAAAGAGAGACTAATGGAGAGAGGGAGGGGATATGATAGAGATTGGAGTTCTAAAGAGGAATGGGGGCAGGGGAGGGAAATATCATGCATTTTTTGTATGTAAGTATAGAAGTTGTCAATAAAAATAAATAAACAAAAATTAAAAAAAGGAATTGGCCTTGATATCCATGATCTTGCAGTGCCTAGCAATACCTTCTCAAGACCCTCATAATAGAAGAAAAAGATGATGACATCAAATTAAAAGAGAGACTAATGGAGAGAGGGAGAGGATATGATGGAGACTGGAGTTCTAAAGGGGAATGGGGGAGGGGAGGGAAATATCATGCATTTTTTGTATGTAAGTATAGAAGTTGTCAATAAAAAATAAATAAATAAAAACTTAAAGACTGCTAAAAGCTCACTCAACAAAATCAACAACTAAAAGAAATTTTACAAATCATGTATTCTGTTCTTCCTAAAATAATCTATTTCTAAGTAAAACTACTGATTGTTTATGCAAGAAAAAGTGACTACTTTTTTGAGGAGATGCTTTTAGTCATCAAAGTTCTTTCCCACAAGCATCAGGACCTGAGTTCCAATCCCCAATACCTATGTAGAAATGTCAAGAATGGAGGTACAGGCCTGGAATCTCAACACTCGGCAGGCACAGACAGAGAGTCCCTGGGGCTCAGACTGGTTACAATGAGGTCTAGACTCAGTGAGAAGTCCTGTCTCACCAAGTAAGGTAGTGAGTGATCACGTAAGAAACCCAGTGCCGATCTCTGGCCACCACTCATGTACACACATGTAAACACACATACACACACAAGATATTCTAGTAAACAGTAAAAGCATCAGCTGGGCATGTTGGTGCATGACTTTAATCCCAGCACTTGGGAGGCAGAGGTAGGAGGATCGCCGTGAGTTAGAGGCCAGCCTGAGAATACAGAGTGAATTCCAGCCCAGCCTGGGCCAGAGTGAGACCCTACCTCGAAAAAAAAACAAAATAGCATCAGTGGTGCTTTATAGGCCAGTGTTCATTAAAAAAAAAGATTGTTAAGGTTACTTTACCTTAGAAAATACACTAGGGTCTGCAACACAAGTTCAATATTGATGCTTTAATAGCAATGAAAAGTTTGAAATATCCACTTTAAAAATTTAAAGCACAATGAAAATTTATCCTAACACTGAGGTTCTGTATCATCAACAGATGGTAGAAACAAGTTTTCTAATCAAACCACACACACGGTTTGCATCCCAGTACTACGCTTTCTAGCTTTGACACGTTGTGGGAGTTTGTTTCTCTATACCTATTCCCTGATCTGTACTATAAAGATGAAAATAGTACTTGCCTTGTGAGATCATGAGGATTTTAAGTGCATTTACAATAGCACTTAAAAAAAAAATTAACCCTTGGGCTGGCAAGATGGCTTAGCAGTTAAGGCACTTGCCAGCAAAGCCAAAGGACCCACGTAAGCCAAATGAACAAGGTGGTGCAGTGGCTGAGGGCCCTGGGGCACCCAATCTCTCGTGCTATCTGCCCCTCTCTCTCTCTCTCTCTCTCTCTCTCTCTCTCTCTCTCAAGTAAATAAATAAAAATTTTAAAACATTAACACTTGACAAATATTCAATACACGTTACTTACCATTATTCACTGAATTCTACTAGGTACAGAACATTGTATCAAGCACTATGGAACTCTACAAAGCTATAAAGAGGTATTTATGTTTACCTTGGAGATTGTAAATCATACATAAAGATCAACACAAATTATATTTTTAACTATAAAATCCATACTGTGCTTGTTTTTATTTATTTAGTTAGTACAAGTTTACACATTTAGTGATTGCCTCAATTTTCTATTACTTTCTTAGATAACAAAATTCTAAGCAAATTATAAAATATAAAAGGTGAGTAACAGTTGTTTAGCCTCACTTATAGCTAAGTGAAATAATGTTATTAAAGTGAAATTTTTCAGAGGCTAGGGACATGTCTAGATGGCTAAAGATACTTGTTAGCAAAAGCTGCCTACCCAGTTTAATTCCCCAGCCACCCATGTAAGGTATGCCATACACATATACACACATACACACAAATAAATAATTTTTTTAAAAAAGCAAAATTTTTCAATCTTACTATCTCTTAAGCTTAATAATTACATGTCATAGTCATACAAACAAACCAAAAATAAATAGCCTTAACACCTGCCATTAGGAAACATTTTGATTTATATTCTCCACATTTTTATTTAAGATAATATACCTAAGAAAATTGGGTATACTTCAAATTTCTGTGATATGGTAACTATGTATTATTACAGTTATAATTGATTTCATAATGTTATTGTTATAGGATATCCACACCAGTTCTGAATACCACAAATTGATACATTCTGAAATGAAAAGAGAATCTGACCATTCATATCCATTGTATTCTAAATGTTTAAGGGCATATCTTTAGAGGTCCATAGAACATTTTAAATAGGAAATTACACAGGTTTAAGAGAAAGCAATGTTTGCCTTAAAAATAATGTGCTTCAAGAAGCTCAAATACCCCAGGCGTGGTGGCGCACGCCTTTATTCCCAGCACTTGGGAGGCAGAGGTAGGAGGATCGCTGTGAGTTCAAGGCCACCCTGAGACTACATAGTGAATTCCAGGTCAGTCTGAGCTAGAGTGAGACCCTACCTCGGAAAAAAAAAAAAAAAAAGGTTAAAAATGCCTTGCATACATCATTCTACCCTGATTTCAATCAAAGGAACAGCCAAGATGGCTTTGTATCCACATTAGTAGAGAATACTTACTTCTGAAGAGACCTAGTAATAGAAACCATATTTTCCTTCAACTGTAATTGAGAAAAATCATCTTCTGAAACCTATTATTTAAAATAGAAAAATTATAAAAATAAATTTTAAATATTGAATTCATTGTAGCAAATTACTTTTAGGAGAGTATGTAATATTCTTATTTTCCCTTTACAAATACTACAACTACCACTCAGATTCATCTTTCAGTTATCCTAAAATATGCTTTAAAACATATGCTAAGTTTACAGAAAATCTTTGTCTTGGGCTCGAGACATGGCCTAGTGGTTAAGGTGCTTGCCTGCAAAACCTAAGGACCCAGGTTCGATTCCGCAGTACCCATGTATGCCAGATGTATAAGGTGGTACATGCATCTGGAGTTCATTTGCAGTGGCTACAGGCCCTGGTGCGCTCTCTCTCTCTCTCTCTGTTGCTCTCTCTCAAATAAATAAAATATTTTTTAAAAAGAAAACAAAATCGAAACTAAAGAGGTTAAGTGATTTACACTCACGCTCCACTTGCTAATAGTAAGTGGTAGAATTAGAATTCACAATTAGACATGGGAAAAAATAAAGTATGTTCCTACACTTTGAAGAAAATTCATTCTCTATAAGAGTAGCAGTCCAAAACATAATTTAAAACTTCTAGAAAAATATACAAATTATAAAAATGTATAGTCCTAAAATAAAATTTTACTTAACTCATAAGAACCAATAAACAATAACAAAAGTAAGTTTGTTTGTCTAAAATAAAAAAGGTAGAGCAGTTCAATGTCGGAAAGGTTTTCTAGGCTTTTCCTAATATAAGCAGTCAACAGACGGAGGCCTTAGGGCATTAAAACGTCGACCATTTATGATTCACGCTATCATTCTAACATCATGTGATATAAATAAGATACTAGTTTAAAAGCATAAATTGGGCTGGAGAGTTGGCTTAGGTGTTAAGGTGCTTGCCTGCAAAGCCAAAGGACCCAGATTTGATTCCCCAGGACCAACGTAAGCCAGATGCACAAGGTGGCACGTGGCATTCGGAGTTTGTTTGCAGTGGCTGGAGGCCCTGGAGCACCCATTCTTACTCTCAATCTCTCTCTACCTCTTTCTCTCTCTGTCTCTCATAAACAAATATATAAAAATTTTAAAAAGCATAAACAGGAAAATCTGTTCAGAAATAGGAATTAAAAAACTATAAAAGTCTAATAGTATTAAGTTTGAGTAAATTCCTTTTAAAAAACAGACTTATAATACAACTCTACATGTGTTAATGTTAGCATGCTTATTAACACAGTCCTCAAAAGATGTAGAACAAAACCTGTTATGATTGAATATGAAATAACCCCCACAGACTCATGTGCTGGATGTTTGTTTACCAGCTGATAGCACTATTCTGAGAAGTCTGTGGAAAGTGAAGGAGGTGAGTCAGTGGGCCTGCCTTTGAAGGTTATACTTAATCTTGTCGCTTCCTCACTGTCTGACTCCTGTCTGCCTTGAGACGAACACTCCCCTGCTCCAGGGCATCGCCATGGGCCCAGAATCACTGGACTCTAGGACTATGGACTGAAACCTCTGAAAGTAAGAGCCAAATAAATATGTTTCTGTCATACATTTTATTACAGAAAAGTACAAGATTTTTAATTCTTAAGTCAAATTGGTGCCTACTTGCGTAATCTCTTCTTTTGGTTCTGTAGTTTTACTCTGATTAAAATTTTCTTGTACTGCTTGAAGGTTAAATAACATTTGTTTTAAGGCTTCAACAGGACCATGATGTTTACCACCAGATAGGGTAGAGTCCTAAAGTTAAGAAACAATAAGAATAACCAATCAAATTTTAGAGAAAAGCTTTATTTTGCATTATGTCCTCTGATACAAAATTAATGCAAAAATCCAAACATCACATGAAGATAACATTTTAAAAAGTAACATCAAAACTGCTAACTTACCACTTCCTTATAACCAGTCTTCAGATGAAGTATTCTACAATAATAATTAACAGCTTAGCATGTACTGCTAATTCTTGATCTTTTAAAATGAATACATTTAGCCGGGCGTGGTGGCGCACGCCTTTAATCCTAGCACTCGGGAGGCAGAGGTAGGAGGATCGCCGTGAGTTCGAGGCCACCCTGAGACTACATAGTTAATTCCAGGTCAGCCTGGGCCAGAGTGAGACCCTACATTGAAAAACAAAACAAAAAAAACAAACAAATAAAATGAATACATTTATAACAAATGTATTTAATGCATATGCAGTCATAGCTTTTTATGGTATAGCTGTCCTCAGAGTTCAGATAAACCAGTACTGTTTTCTTCAAATGCCTATATAAAACTAGTTAGCTGTATAAGCACTAAAATTTCAAATATACCATCCTTGGTACATATTTAAATATATTTGCACTTGTGAAGATATGGGCAAAGGGAAAGCCTTATTCATTGTTAGTGGAAATATAAATTTGTACAGCCACTATGAAAACCAGTATGCAGGTTCCTCAAAAAACTAAAAATAGATCTACCACGACACAGCAATGCTACTCCTGAGTATGTATGTGAAGGAATCCAAGTCAACATACCACAAAGATACTTGCACACTCATGTTTATTGGTGTACTATTCACAATAGCCAGGACATGGAAACAGCCTAAATGCCCAGCAACGGATGAATGACAAAAAATACTAAAGAAATTTATAACCATTAAGCCAGTCTGCAATACTAAAATGAATACTTGAGACTGAAGTGAATAAACACATTCAGGAGGTTACAGGGAAAAACAATAATCAATGCTAGATTGTTGTCAAGCAAATGAAAATCAAAGAAAACACCAAACACTAAAAAAAAAAATCAATATGATAGGAATGGACTCATCTTTCAATAACAACTCTGATATATTAGTCATAAGCCTTCTTTTATTAAGTTTAAAAAAAGTTACTTTCACTCACCTGATTATCATTTTTTAAAAAGTCTTCAAGAACCTCTTTAACACACTTGGCCTTAGAACTTTGTTGAGCAGCATCATCAGAATTAACAGGGACAGGAGATTTGCTAAAAAGGATTTAAAGGATACAAAACAGTAATGAACAGCAATGAAGTTCCTAAAAGCAGGCAGCACATAACTTAAGCATTTTCATTCAAATGAAAGTGGTCAGCAAGAAATAATTACCATGAATACAACTCAGATTAATGTTATGTGGTAATTCTACCATTCTCTCCCTAAAGTGGTATCAGAATTCAGTCCCTCCATATCCTCTTGCTTCTCATTTCAGGCTTAAAAAAAAAAAAAAAACTACATATAAAGAAACTGAAGCTGAATAAATATTCCTTCATCTATAGAACAGCTCCAAAACCTCATTTGTTTGATATAGTACCTCTTTTAAAAAATATTTTATTAATTAATTAAATTTATTTGAGAGAGTGAGAAGGGTAGAGAGAGAGATGGAGAGAGTGGATGCACCAGGGCCTCCAGCAATTGCAAACAAACTCCAGACGCATGCACCCCTTGTGCAACTGGCTTACGTGGGACCCGGAGAATCGAACCGAGATCCTTTGGCTTTGCAGACAAACACCTTAACCACTAAGCCATCTCTCCAGTCCCTCATACAGTACATCTTTCTAAGTAAACTTTGTGACAGCTGGGAACAGTTTAGTGGTCAAAACCTTGCTTAAAACTGTAAGGCCCTCGATTCAATCCCCAGTAAAACACACATACACACACAAATTCCTTATTTAATATTAGTAAAAAACCTCACATACTCTTAAGAGTTTTTCCCACAATGGCAGTTACATGTTCATTAAAGGCAACAGCACAGATTTCTCCTCTAGAACTTGTATTCACATAGATAATAGAGTATACTGGGGAAAGTTTTAATTGTAAAATTAAAATTCCTCAATAAAAAATGTAGTCACCATCACTATATGACCTTAGGTAATTTGTCTAGCCCTCAGTATCTACAATTTGTTCTTCACGTATTCCACAGCGTATTATCAAAATAACTCAAGTTAATTTTCTTTGTACTTGATACATTTAACAGATGCTCAGTATTCACTTTTCTTGATATTCTAGTAGATGGAACATTTCACACAAAAATGTTCTCAAAACCAATTTCTATTAATCACAGAAATAAATGAATTCATCCTATTTCTCTATATATCACTATGAAATGTTTGTAACTTGAGAGAATGTCCAACAATCTTTTACCTTACATGTATATGCATGTGATCTGCACATATGTGTATGTTCACATTGTATGGGTACATGTGTGCTGGTACATATAGATGTGTACACATACATGCTGAGGTCAGAGTTCAATGTTAGGTGTCTCTCAATCATTTTCCATCTTCATTTTTTTTATAATTTCTTTTTATTTATTTATTTGAGAGAGGGAAAGAGGCAGACAGAGAGGGAGAGAGAGGGAGAGAATGGGTGCACCAGGGCTTCCAGCCATTGCAAAAGAACTCCAGATGCATGCACCCCCTTGTGCATCTGGCTTACGTGGGTTCTGGAGAATCGAACCGGGATCCTTTGGCTTTGCAAGCAAGTGCCGTAACAGCTAAGCCATCTCTCCAGCCCCACCATCTTCATTTTTTGAGACAGGTTCTCTTACTGAAGCTAGACCTCGTCGATTTGGCTAAGCCAGCAAACTCTTAAGGATCCTCCTGCCTCCACCCCCTCCTACTGTGATTACAGGTGTATGCTAAAATGTCTGGTATTTACATGGGTGCTGGGGATTCAAACTCAGATTCTCGTGCTTGTGTAGCAAGCACTTTGCTGACTGAGTCATCTCCCCAGCACAGGAATCTTAATAGAGTTTAAGCAGTACATGCTAACAATTATAGTAATAAGCATTATTAATAAGCAAATTAAGTAATTATAGTAATGAACATCATTAATAAGCAAATTAAGTAATAAGTTGTTATTATTAACATGTATGATTTATACATACTATAAACTTAGTCTCAATCTAACCAGTCTTTTCCCTTGCTACTCAATAGTATAGTGTTTTTTGTTGTTGTTTGTTTTTTGTTTTTCAAGGTAGGTTTTGCTCTGGCCCAGGCTAGCCTGGAGTTCAATATGTACTCTCAGGGTAGCCTTGAACTCAAGGCAATCCTCCTACCTCTGCCTCCCAAGTGCTAGGATTGAAGGCATGTGCTAACACACCTGGCCTCAATAGTATAGGTTTTACAACCAACTACTGTTACAGAAAAGTATTTACCTGATTTAGTTGAAGACAGGTACAAAGTCACATACAGGTTCATTTTAATATTCTTCTACTTTCATATTTGTTTGAAATTTTTCATAATAAAGTTTTTAAGCATATAACTAGTTGGTTTGGGTTATGTTCTACCTGTTAGATATTATCTTTATTGTTCCATACTCCATTTTGTTTAACCTAATATCACGCTGATTATAATATGACAGTCTCAAACTAATATCTATACATTTTTCTCAGAAATCCATCTTTAGTTTTGTCAACAAATATAAAATTATGACAGCAAGTTGATTCTCCAAAAATGAAATGGTGGGTTCAAGTTCCTGGGCCAAGCCACTAATAATGTTCATTATACTATCCAAGACAGAATTTATATGATCCAATTGCAAAATACACGTATTAAATGCATTTAAGGTTTCACTCAGTCATCTCTGATGTTACTTACTTATTTTGGTTCCAACTGAAAGAAAAATATTGCAGCTATTCTTTTTTTAGTTGGGTTTTTAGAGAGAGAGAGAGAATTGGTGCACCAGGGCCTTAGCCACTACAATTGAACTCCAGATGCTTGTGCCACATAGTGCAACTTTGCGCTTGCCTCACCTTTGTGCGTCTGGCTTAGGTGGGATATGAAGCATCGAACATGGGTCCTCAGGCTTCTCAGGCAAGCGCCTCAACTGCTCAGCCATCTCTCCAACCTAGCTATTCTTTACTAACAACTAATAACTATTATTTCTTCATCTCCTAAGTTGAGGAGAGTAATTTACATAGTGGTCTTAAATATAAGATGGGAATTTAAATTGGAATCAAAGTCAGAGTTGATGTTCAAACAAGAGATATTCAACTGAGAAAGAAGGAAAGTAATCAAGGACTGAGAAGATGGCTCACTGGTTAAAGGTGCTGTCTTGCAAAGCCTGCCAAACTGGGTGGGATTCCCAAGTACCCACATAAAGCCAGATGCACAAAGTACACACGTATCTGGAGTCTGTCTGCAGTGGCCAGAGGCCTTGGTGTGCCCACTCATATTTCATCCCCCCCACCATCTATGCTTGCAAATAAATTTAAAAATATATTTAGCCGGGCGTGGTGGTGCATGCCTTTAATCCCAGCACTTGGGAGGCAGAGGTAGGAGGATCGCAGAGAGTTCAAAACCACCCTGAGATTACATAGTTAATTCCAGGTCAGCTTGGACCAGAGTGAGACCCTACCTTGCAAAAACAAAAAAAAAAACACACACACACACACACACACACACACACAACATCAAAAAAAAAAAAGAATCTTGGCACTTGGAAGATCAAAGCAGGAAGGCTGCACATTGAGTCCAACCTGGGTTGCTAGAAAAGATTCTAAATTTAAAAAGAGAGAAGAGGACTGAAGAGATGGCTTAGCAGTTAAGACACTTGCCTATGAAGCCTAAGGACCCATGTTTGACTCCTCTGATTACACATAAGCCAGGCATACAAAGTGACACATGTGCAACGTTACACATGTGCACAAGGTGGCATGCAATCTCTCTCTCTCACTCTTGCTCTCATTCTCTCTCATAAAAATAAAAGGGCAGTCCATTGGGTTTTCCTCAAAAAAATAAAAAGAAAGAGAAGAAAAAAAAAGACTATCCACACCAAATTAAAGTTTAGACAACTGAAGATAATAAAGCAATAGAGCCAAAGAAAGGATATGGGATGTATTAAGAATGTATTTCTAAAGCCAGGCATGGTGGCACATGCCTTTAATCCCAGCACTTGTCATTATTTAATGACAAAAGAAAAGAAACATGTAACAAACCAAAGTTACATATTGTACCTAAGAATATGAGAAATATTACACCATCTTGTGGTGACAATTGAAAATTGCAATTTAAAGTAACATGGAAAGCTATGGCCTTTTATATTACTAACGTTAGTTACTGAGTTATCTGAAAACTAAATCTCATATTCACTGATATTTTTCATTTAAAACACTGAACATTGTCACTTACTTACAAAGCAACTCGAACATTTTCCCATGATCTGTCTGCTTCTAGTTTATCCAATGAGCAAGGACTGTCATCCTTTTTCACAGGTTTTGGCAATTCATTAGTACACTGCTTGAGATTTCTCTTGGCCTTCAGGATAAGCAATTCAATTTTGTCACCTAATTTAAAAAATTACATTAATTCTTTAAGAAAAATCTATAATCTCTGTCAACAAAAACTAGTATAATCTGGAATACAAACTTAAGACCATAAACATTCTAAAAGGATGTTATTACATCAAAAATAAAATTTCTAGACATTAGGTCAAATTTACAGCACTTCCTTTGGTTTAAAAAAAAATCTAAAAACAAAATATTACCACTGAATGGCTTTTGAGATTGTCCTGGAAGAAGTGGATTCTCACATTGACACTGGCTATGTTCAGAATCACGTGTATATTCATTAACTAATCCTTTTTCCTCATTGAAGGAATCTGAAAATTTTGAGGATACAAAGGGATATTCAAAGCAATCTATTTTATTCATGCGTTGAGAAGTTCTTTGTGCATTGTAACTATGTATAGGGGAATATTCATCTTCCTTAGTTATTTTAAAAACCGGTTGATTATTTGTATCTGGTAGCAAGTCTTGATTGTGGAGCCAAATTGGATATTTGAAATCAGGTATACTAGTTATCCCTGAAACATTAAGGTCAGATTTCTGGCTAGTGAGCCACCTTGGATAATTCTTTTCAGAATTTTGTTCTAGGTTGTTTTTGAAAGACGTTTCCTTGGAAAAACTTAATGATTCCAAACCACACTTATTATTTCTATTCAAAAGCTTTGGGTTTTTTGGCCTACCACATTGCTTTCCATTTCCATTTATGTATACATCAGGAGTAACTGAGTTATCCTTGCCCATGGGAATAGAAGACACTTGATAACTTGGATTCTTTTTCATATCCAATAAACTCAGCCTTCCATTGCATTTTTTGTTTTTCTTGCTTGCTTGGTGACCCGGTCTAACACAAGCAAAAGAAAGGGACCCGTCAGCTGGAAGTCTTAACAAATCATCAGTTGTCAGGCTAATGGAGTCCATGTCATCAACAGTCTCTCTTCTATAGGACGAGGAGCTTGAGTGATGTTTGCGATCAAGCTTTTCAAGAGCTGAAAAATCAAACACAATTCTGTTTATTTCCTTTATCATAGGTAAGAATAATATTCAACAATAACAATCAAGAATTTTTTGGTGCTTTCCTCTTATTCTCATTAAGTTTTGATAAGAAATGCGAAATGTGTAGATTGGTAAAATAAAATGTGCTTTCTTGCATCTTGTATCTATTCAATGTCTAATTTCTAGTCACCCAAATTTGCTTGTGTTCTCTACTGTTTCTTCAACTTTTTCCATTATGTCTCCCCCCTCCTTTGGTTCTTTTTTTTTTTTTCGAGGTAGGGTCTCACTCTGGTCCAGGCTGACCTGGAATTCACTATGAAGTCTCCAAGTTGCCTCGAACTCATGGGGATCCTAATACCTCTGCCTCCCGAGTATTGGGATTAAAGGCGTGTGCCACCATGCCTGGCTAGACATGTCTTTTATTCTCATACAGTTCCATTAATATTGATCACTGAATACTAGCTAGAAGGAGATGTGCTGTTAAAATTAGGTGGAAAAATAATTTGTTTTCCACCCTATTTACTCTGCAATAACATGGTTACTCATAAAGAACAGCTGTTCCACATCTCTTCTAGAATATTTACCCACTTGTAAGAGCTGAAGACAGCCTTTTTTCCATCCTATACCTATTCTATAAGTACTCAGCAGAATGTTAACTAGTTGAAGAACTACTGAGCTTTCCAGATATATTTTCATGAACATTTTACCAAGGATAAACTCAGCATATTGTAATTGTTCGATAGAAAACAGATTACTAAGACTAATAATACAGTCTGATCTCATCTATTGAAACTGAGCAATACTAAACAAAAGGCTGGGATTTCTTCAGGCATTAGCTTGTTAATAAAAAAGAGCACATTATCAATGTCCTTTGCATTATGCTATAGTAAAATGACTTAAATATTTAGGATAATCCACCTATTTTTAATTACCTTCACCAATTTCCTTTCCAAGGTCAAAAATCTTAGCTTAAGGGCTGGAGAGATAGCGTAGCAGTTAAGGCACCTGCCTCCTGAGCCTAAGAACGCCGGTTCCAATCTCCAGGTCCCACGTTTAGCCAGATGCAGTGACACAAGGGCGCAATGCCACACTTGACCACAAGGGGGGCGCACGCATCTGGATTTCGTTCCTAGCAGCTGAGAGGCTGCTGGCACACCCATCTCTATCTGTCTTCCTCTCCCTCCCTCTGTCTCTCTCTGTGTCTCTCTCCAAAAATAAATAAAAAATATTTTTTAAAAAAATTTTTTAAATCTTAGCTTTAAAATCCTGGAACTAAGCCAGCATGGTGGTGCACTTGGGAGGCAGAGGTAGGAGGATCACCATGAGTTTGAGGCCACCCTACGACATACAAACATACATACATAGTACATAGTGAATTCCAGGTCAGCCTGGGCTAGAGTGAGACCCTACCTCAAAAAAAAAAAAAAATCCAGATTTTTGGTATCATAAAAGATATTTTTATTCCAAAATGCAAAAAAAAAATCAAACTTTATAAGGCTACCACACATCTCTCAAATGTTTCACATCACTGAACATAAAAGGAAGCATAAAGAATAAGATCATACCACTTTTTGGTTTATACATATAGTTGGAAAATTGTGGCATATTAGCAGAATCTTCATCAATGTTAATTTTTCCAGTACTTGCACCAGGGTCTGTTTGGCTTAGATCATAATCATCAATGTAGGCCTGTAGAGCCTGAGAAGCAGAACTGTACAGTTTATCCTTATAGTGAAAAGAGCCTTCAGAGTTGGAAGAACTATCACCACTCAGGCTGCAGCTTGCTAGGAGAGAAGATACTGAAGATTCCCGAGTGCAAACTCTGTGTTTTGTGTTTGATTTTGCCATGGCCTTCTCAAAATGAGTTATTTTTATTCATTTTCATTAAAAACAACTGTAATACAAAAAGTCACAGTGCCAATAAATAATGACTATATGCAGTGTAAACTATTAAATATGCAAACAAATTTCTCAACAATAAATTATCTATAACAGACATTCCTATTCAAGCAATGAAGGTTTTCCATTATCTATGTTGTGAATTACTTCAATGATTTACAAAATATTTATTGAGCACTTACTATGTAATCTGGAAATATGTACACAAAACTATCTGAACATATACATGAAAATACAAGGAAAGAATACTCACCCTTAAAAAAAAATCCTCAAAAGGCTGGAGAGATGGCTTAGTGGTTAAGCACTTTACCTATGAAGCCTAAGGACCCAGGTTGGATTCCCCAATACCCATGTAAGCCAGATGCACAAGGTGGTGTGTGCACCTGGAGTTTGTTTGCAAAGGCTAGAGGCCCTGGTGTGCCCATTCTTTCTCAATCTCTCTTTCTTTCTCTCAAAGAAATAAAGTATCTTTTTTTCGAAGTCCTAAAAAAATACTGACCATTTTTGTTATGGTGACATACTCTATGACATCACAATACCTAACATTTCCAAAATCATATTTTTCAAAGCATAAGCAAATTTTCATGCACTACAAACAGTCAGTTTTTATAAGTCATCAGATTCAGCATTAGAAACAAGTAGGAACAAGGGAGAGTATCTACTTTCAATATTGCAAACACCAATATTAAACTTGAGCCAATCCCTTCCCCAAAATAAGAGCTTGTAAAGAAAATATGTTTTAATATTTACCTAGGATAAAATAAACTTCAAATCTTATTTCAGAATGAGATAGCAATATGCTCATTTTCAGTGTTAATAATTACTTCTTGACCTTCATTTTTCATACCCTTAGTATTTTCAGCTTTCATGTCAAATAGTTTCATCTCTTGTGTCTTTTTTTAAAAATTTATTTATTTGCTTGAAAGCAGAGAGAGAGAGATAGAGAGAGGTGAGACAAAGAGAATGAACTCCAGATGCATGTGCCACTTTGTGCATCTGGCTTTTATGTCAGTACTGAAGAATTGCACCCTGGTCATTAGGCTTTGTAGGCAAGTGCTTTAACGGCTGAGCCATCTCTCCAGCTCCTCTTGTTTCTTTTAAAGGAAGGTTAAATAATTTGGCAATTGACTTAATGTATTCAACTTTCTATTTTCCATTAAAATTTAGAGAACTCCTATCTTAGCAAGGCAATATCAGCTATATTTGAAATCAATAACAGAAAAGAAAGGCACAAACTCAGGACACGGTAAGATAGTCATTGGCAAAGGGCTTTTTGTACTAAAAATAAAATATACCTAGGACAAAACATGTGCTATGATGGTGCAAAGTCAGAATGTTTAACTTTTTTACATAATTTTGGAAATACTTATATTTAATGTAATATTAGCAACTGTTAAATTTGACTTTGAAATATGGCAAGTTTTCTAATTAAAGTGACAGTCGTAGCTCACATCTGTAATCCCAGCACTCTGGAGAGGCTGAGGCAGGAGGATCGCCAAATTTGAGGCCACTTATGCTAGAGTGAGACAGTATCTCAAATTAAAAATATTATTTTTGACGGGCGTGGTGGCACATGCCTTTAATCCCAGCACTTGGGAGGCAGAGGTAGGAGGATCGCTGTGAGTTCGAGGCCATCCTGAGACTACATAGTGAATTCCAGATCAGCGTGAGCTAGAGTGAGACCCTACCTCGAAAAACCTATATATATATTGTTTTACTAGGCCCTAAAAACAATGAAAAAGTCTTAAGTGGTAAAGCTACAGCAGTAATTCTCAAAGTGGGTGACAATATTTACTATTTTCATTTACACGTCCATAAGGAAATCCACATTTGGGACTGGAGAAATGGCTTAGCGGTTAAGGCGTTTGCGTGCGAAGCCAAAAGATTCCGGTTCGATTCTCCAGGACCCACGTAAGCCAGGTGCACAAGGGGCACCTGCGTCTGGAGCTCGTTTGCAGTGGCTGGAGTGCCTATTTCTCTGTCTGTCTGCCTCTCTTCTATCTCTCTGTGCTTGCAAATAAATAATTCTTTTAAAAAAGAAAATCCACAGTTGGTTATTATGGAAAATTTTCGCATAGTCTTAGCAAACCCCCTGGCACCCATCATCCCGCTTCAAACAATCACCAGCAACTTCGCTTTAACCGTGTCCCCTCCCACTTCCCACAGGACTCTTTCAAAGTCCGCAGTGAACACATCCCACGCATCTCACCATTCCCTGTGCGAACGCGTCGGTTCATCTCCAAACCCACAGCCGCCGCGGCCGACAGGCTCGGTGAGACGTTCAGCTGCTGCACTCAACGCCGCCCGCGTGGTGTCGGGAGGGACCGGCCACAGCGCTCGTCTTCCCGCCGCCCGCCGCCCGCAGCCCAGCCCGCTCCGGCCGCGCCGCGCCCGGGGACGCGCTTCCGCAGCCCCGCCCCGCCCCGCCCCGCCCCGCCCCGCAGGCCGGGAGGCTCCGGGCGGGACCGCGCCGTCCGCCCGCCGCGACCCAAACGGACCAGCCTGGCGGCCCGCCGTGCGCGTGCGCAGGGCTAAGGCCCGCGCGGCCCGAGCCCGAGGGCGCCAGGGGCGTTAGGCCGAGCTCCCGGCGCCCGTGTGGGCTTCTCCCTGCTCTGAGTTGGAGGGTAGGTTCTGGTCCACACCCGGGTCCCACGCGTCCATTTCTGCCATGGCTTTTGTCCGCCACCTCGCCGACCTGCTGTGCAGGGAACCCGGTGGGCAAGAACGCGGGAGCTGACCGCTGCTGTTTCTGACAGCTCAAGTCCCTCCAAGTGAGCCTGGCCTCAGCTCTGAGCATCTCCTCCCGAGATAGGCACCATTCCTGCAGGAACACACCCCCACCGCTTCCTTCACTCCTTGCTCATCCTTTCCACACTCTCGGGGTTCCAGCCAGCTCCTCCGACACAGTGCAGAAGCGCGACTGCGGAACTGAGCTGCACCTACAGAGACTTAGCAAACTCCTTAGGGACTTTGACCCAGCACCGACTGGGGACCAAGTGAGCCAGCCCAGAAAAGGGGCGATTACACCAACAGATGTACAGACCGATTAACATTAGACCTGCCTACCAGGCTGGGATGGGATATGAAGTGTGAAGAGCCCACTGACAACCAAATGGTGTACAACAAAAATATTGGTTTGTGTTCATTTCCCACTGACCTTATGGCTGATAATATCTTTATCTGGATGTGTTCCAACTCATCGGATGTTACGTCATCAGGTAACACAACTGTAGCCTTGCTCGGCTACTGTTTCTTTTCTGCATCTCTAGTCAGTTTACTTTACCTTCCTATTTCTCTCTTGCCAATTAAAAATACCTGATGGTATAAAATCCAGTTTCAGTAGTTCAATTAAACACACATCGTGCTTGGGAGGTAGTTCAGCAGTTAAAGACTTCCAAAGTCTCCAGGCCCAGGTTTGAATCCCCACTACCCACGCAAAGCCAGATGCACAAAGTGGCTCAGGCGTCTGGAGTTTTCTGCAAGAGACCTTGGCGCACCGTAATCTAGCTCAAGCTCTAGCGCTACTTCCCCCATCTCTTCCTTTCTCTCTGCTCCCTTTAATCTCACAAATAACATAAAAAGTAAATAAACACATGTCTATTGTAGAATGTGTCATGATATAAAATTGTAAGCGTCGATGCAAGAACTTAAAAGCAATACATTTCAATAATCTGAAATTTCTAGACCTATCAATGTCAAATAGGTTATTGATATAAAATAAATAAATGTGTTTTATATGCTAGGACAAACCCATGTCAGGGAATCAATCAAGGATGTGTTAATAGCATAACCTTAAATCAGATTTTTTTTTTAACCTAGATTCTACCTAAATATCTTTTGAACCTGTACTTTTTTTTTTATTGTTTTATGACAGAGAGAGAATTGGCATGCCAGAGCCTCCAGCCACTGCAGTTGAACTCCAGACATGTGCACTACCTTGTATGCATGCTGCACGTGTGTCAGCCCTTCCTGTAGTCCTAACAATCTTTCCACCTACTCTTCCATAATATTCTGTGAGCCATGGAGAGGTGAATATGACAGTCACCTGCATTGTAGCAATTTATCAATTTTTGAGTCTCCCCAGTCATCACTAACAACTGAAAAAAAAAAAAAAAAAGCTTTAACCAAAGCTGAGAGCAACACTTACCTATGGGCATAAATATAAATATTTTGAAGGCAGTTTGATGGGAACAACATGTCCATTTAATAAAACAGTAGTAGTTTCCCCAGTAGGAATGACCTTCCCAACCACGGGCTTTTGACTGGGGTTATTTTACAATACCAAGTATGCATTCCCTCCTGTGGAATGGGCCTCAAGTCCAATCAAAAAAATAGTTGGGCTGGAGAGATGACTTAGCAGTTAAGGCATTTGTCTGCGAAGCCAAAGGACACAGGTTCAATTCTCCAGGACCCACATAAGCCAGATGCACAAGGTGGCACATGTGTCTGGAGTTCATTTGCAGCAGCTGAAGGCCCTGGTGCACCCATTCTCTCTCAGAAAGAAATAAGCACAGAGAGAGAGTGAGTGTGGAAGCACTAGGGCCTCCAGCCATTGCAAACAAACTTCAGATATATGGACCACTTTGTGCATCTGGCTTTACATGGGTACTCCAGGCCATGAAGCTTTGCATACAAGTGCCTTTAACTGCTGAGCAATCTCAAACTCACGGCTATCCTCCTACCTCTGTATGGTACAATACAGGTCTACCCCCTAGCCAGACCTCATGCTAAAAGCCATACCAGGCCATACCCCTCGGGTTTTCTCACCAGGATGGCGGCTAGCCCATGACAGGTAAGATTCCATGAGATGGGGCAACCTAAGACAGGCACCATCACATGTGATGATCCCTTGGGGCCTGGGTTCAACAATGGTCTTTCCAAAAACCATACCAGGCCATCCCCCTCGGGTTTTCTCACCAAGGTGGTGATTAGCCCATGACGGGTAAGACTCCATGAGATGGAACAACCTAAGACAGGCACCGTCACGTATGATGATCCCTTGGGGCCAGGGTTCAACAATGGCTTGGCAATAAACCATACCTCTCAGGGTTGCCAATAATAAAAACAAAAAGGAGGATATGTATGGCACAATACAGGCCTGGTCCTAGCCAGACCGCATGGCAAAAGACAACAGGAAGTGGCTTCTGTAAAAATGGCGTTTTGCACAGGCTTGATGTGACAACAGTTACAGTCCCATGCTCGCGAGAAGCCTACTACAAGATGTCCTGTCCAGAGACAGGCTGTCATTGGTCACCAAAAGGGGACCACCCCATACAAGGATTAGCAGCCCCTTAAGCCCTATGTGCATTGTGCTAAATAAACAAGTTTGTGGATTCTCGCTTCCGCTTTCACCCAACTCCCGGAGTCTGTGTCATGACTCTGCGCTGCTCACCCCAATTCGGCAGAGACCCTATTGTCCCTCCTGAGCTAGCCTTGGGGGGTACCCCAACATACCTCTACCTCCCAAGTGCTGGGATTAAAGGCGTGCAACACCATGCCCAGCTTCTCCAGTCCTTTTTAAGCTGATTTTAATTCACAATTGTGACTGTTAAGTCTTTTCTTTAGACTGTATATCTGTAAATACTACAGTCAGAGACAACTCTTCTAATTCAATACTGAGAGATACTTTGATATTCTAGAAACACTCTTACAAATTTTAGGATGTTCTCAAACATTTTTGCAATTTTTAATCTGACAGGCAGAGAAAAAGGCATTAACTATTGGAGAGAATACCCAATGATTCAATTTTGTTGACATTACATCCTTGAACTCATGTCTAAATGTAGAGATGAAAAACAACAAAACATCACTTATTGCTCTTAGACATTCTAGATTGACTATAAAGAAAATGGACCTCTTACATTAAAAGTATTCTCTTAAACCCATCTCCTTACATTCCATGTCCATCTGTGTCTTACTGTATTTGTGTATCGTTCCTTCTACCACTATCCTCTACAACCTACATACTCCTCTAACTGCCAAACTCTCACCCTGGCATTGGCCACACCATTTATTTATTCTTTCTTTCTTTCAATATTTACTGGATATCCCTTTGTGTGTTGGGCATTATAGTAGGGTCTAAGTGTGAGAAACTGGTAATTGAATGTATACGACCTTTGCTATTTTAGTAGTCAATTAATTTGTTGGGCATAGTGGTACATGACTATAGTCTTAGCACTCAGGAGGTTGAGGAATATATATATTTATTTGTTTGGTTTTGTTTTGGTTTTGGAGGTAGGGTCTCACTCTAAACCAGGCTAACCTGGAATTCACTATGTGGTCTCAAGGTGGCCTTGAACCCAGGGTGATCCTCCTACCTCTGCCTACCTAGTGCTGGGATTAAAGGCGTGAGCCACCATGTCTGGCTTTAAAGATATTTTTATTTATTTACTTACAAAAGAAAAAGAGGGAGAGAAGGAAGGAGGAAGAAAGGGAAAGGAGGGGAAAAGAAAAGAGAGAATTTGTGTGTGTGTGTGTGTGTGTGTGTGTGTGTGTGTGTGTGTGTGTACAGACATCAGGGCTGCAAACAAACTTCAGATGCAAGCACAACTTTGTGTATCTGGCTTTACATGGGTACGGGGGAATTAAACTAGGGCCAGCAGGCTTTGCAGCAAATACCTTTAACTCTGAGCCATTGCCCCAGCCCAGACCCTACTTTCTTTAAAAAAAAAAAAATTAATTGTGTGTAATATTTACACCAACTGCATATAGAGAGAATGGGCACATCAGGGCTTCCAGCCACTGCAAACACACTCAAGATGCATGTGCCACCATGTGGATCTGGCTTACGTGGGTCCTGGGGAATTGAACCTGGGTCTTTTGGCTTTGCAAGCAAGCACCTTAACCACTAAGCCATCTCTCCAGCCCAACATTTACATTTTTAATAGTTTAGATGACTATTGGATTTCCTAAGACTAAATTTCTTGATATAATCTGTATTTCACAAAAATAAATAAATATGTTCTTTAGCAACACTTTGATGAGTATATTGTGCATGCAGGCACATCACCCCTCAGCTTATAGAAAATGTACTACTGCTGACCATGATTTTCTGTTTATTGGAAAGCAACATAAAATAGCTATAGAAATAAGAAAAAAAAAAAGGATTGGAAAGATGGCTTAGTGGTTAAGGCATTTGCCTGCAAAGCCAAAGGTCCTCAGTTCGATTCCCTGGGACCCACATAAGCCAGATGCACAAGGTGGCACATGCATCTGGAGTTTGTTTGCAGTGGCTGGAGGCCCTGACGTGCCCATTCTCTCTCTCTCTGCCTCTTTCTTGCTCTCTCAAATAAATAAATAAATAAATAAATAAATAAATAAATATTTCTTTTTTAAAAAGAAAATAAGCCAGGTGTGGTGGTGCATGCCTTTAATCCCAGTACTTAGGAGGCAGAGATAGGAGGATCATCATAAGTTTGAGGCCACCCTGAGACTACATAGCAAATTCCACATCAGCCTGAACTAGAATGGAACTGTACTTCAGAAAAAAAAAAAAAAATCTACATCATTACTTCATTAATGACTAATACTTTGTTTTGTACCAGAATTTATTTTCTGTCATTGGGAACATTTTACACTGGAATTTTTTTTTTTTTTTTTTTTTTTTTTTTTTTTTTTTTTTTTTGGTTTTTCGAGGTAGGGTCTCACTCTAGTCCAGGCTGACCTGGAATTCACTATGTAGTCTCAGGGTGGCCTTGAATTCGTGACAATCCCCCTACCTCTGCCTCCCAAGTGCTGGGATTAAAGGCATGCGCCACCACGCCCGGTTTACACTGGATTTTTATATTACTGAATATTAGGGTTTAATTAAGAGCTTATAAAACTGCTAATATAAAAATAATAATTCCCTCACTTTTTTAGACCTTTTTCTGATCATGAGTATTTACAGAGTGGACTGTGATCCAGTTCTCTTCCACTCAGCCAACAGTTCTTGCTGTATCTCTTCTGGTAATTCATAGAAAACTTGAGGATCAACATCAAATGGAAAAGTAATTTTTTTACCAGCAGAATCTTGCTGTCTATTTTCTGTAAGTCTTTGATGAGAGGTTGTTGCTAATGTTTGCTTATGGTTATCTGTAGTTCGATTTTTGAAGAAAAGTTGTTCACTCTGCAAATCTGTAAATGAATGCAAAAGAAACAGTAGGGTTTACACTAGAAAAGTATAATCCTTATGATGCTTTCAGTTCTTGACTCGTCTGTTCATCTTTTAACTGATTGTCCACATATGAATAATCCTTTTGGCAAGGTGGGTAAGAGAAGCTACTAGATGTTGCTGGTTGGCAAGGAGACACAGAGGATACCTGCTTGTTATTGCACATCTTGACTCTAGGGCTCAAGGGATTATCATGTATTTGTTTTGTAGAAAAGAAAGACACTATGCCTCTAGAAGTGTGCAATCAACAACTTAGACTGTCTTGACCCTGGTTTTTCAGGAAGGGTTTCTTCTTGAATATCTGCTGGAAGCTGCTTCAAGACTTCTTGATCTAAGCTGGGTGTGGTGGCGCATGCCACCCAGCATTTAGGAGGCAGAGGTAGGAGGATCCCCATGAGTTCAAGGCAAGCCTGAGACTACATAGTGAACTCTAGTTCAGTATGGGCAAGACCCTACCTCAAAAACAAACAAACAAACAACAAAAAAAAAAACCCTGTGTGCCTTTAAGCTGGGCATGGAGGCACACGTCTTTAATACCAGCACTCAGGAGGCAGAGGTAGGAAGATTGCCATGAGTTTGGGGACACCCTGAGAATACAGTATGAATTCTAGGTCAGCCTGGGCTATAGTGAGACTCTGCCTTGAAAAACTGGGGAAAAAAAAAAAAAAAAGATTACTAGATCAATACTGTCAGGAAGTGAGTGGAGTGGAAATTCACCAATGTCTTTTTCTTTAGAAAACTTTGTGCTACCTGATGGAGATTCCCCAGTTCTTGTACTTTCAATTCTTCTACTTGGTAAACATTTCCAGTTTCCTTTTTTCTCTTTACAAAAATCTTCCATGTGCATGTCTTGTATTTTCTAGAACACAAGAAAAACAGAACAATTTAGACATCTGTTATCTTTTAGATATCACTGCTGCTGCTGAAGTATACCTATAGCTATGCTGAAGCTTATGCACTTATAGCTTTACCTAAAAATGTTACAACCAGCACTTAGCACTTTGAAACAACTAGAAGTGACTAGTCCATTACTATTAGTCACCACTGTGTACCTCTTTACTCAAAACCCAGGAAGACCATCCTTCTAATTAACATTGAGCAGGAAACAAATACTCATTTAGGGACTAAATGAAAAAGATCTCAACGCATATATATTCAAACATCCAAATCTGTAAATTAAAGCAGACTGATATAAGAGAAGTAAGCAATTCACTTAAAGGTATTTAAAGAAAATACATGGGTAGAACATCAAGAGCTGGTTTTCCAAAAATTACTGGTAACAATTAACAAAGAAAAATACCCTATGAGCCGGGTGTGGTGGTGCACGCCTTTAATCCCAGCACTCGGGAGGCAGAGGTAGGAGGATCGCTGTGAGTTTGAGGCCACCCTGAGACTACATAGTTAATTCCAGGTCAGCCTGGACTAGAGTGAAACCCTACCTCGAAAAACCGAAAAAAAGCCAATTGAAGACCAGGGTCTGACGACAGTGGAGAAGACTCAAAAGAGGACCAAGGACGGTGATCCACCCTAAAGCATGAATTATCGCAGAGGCCGGGCCAATAGTTACTGGTGAAGGAAACCTAATAGAAGAGCAGGCCCTTATCATAAATGCTCACCCTG
The DNA here is from genome assembly GCA_036365145.1 of Orientallactaga sibirica. NCBI lineage: Eukaryota > Metazoa > Chordata > Mammalia > Rodentia > Dipodidae > Orientallactaga > Orientallactaga sibirica. Next base: position 162,475 of record JAEOAD010001412.1, on the reverse strand, counting down.
ACACTGAAGAGCTGGAACCCAAACCCAAACCTATGATTATTGGCACCAAAATGTTTTTGAAATTGGCTGTTATTCCCAAGCCATGAAGATAGGAGATAATAATGTCATCGAGTCAAAAGCCTATGTGGGCAGAAATGTCATCTTGACAAGTGGCTGCATCATTGGGGCCTGCTGCAACCTAAATACTTTTGAAGTCATCCCGGAGAAGAGTCATCTATGGTGCAGACTGCCTTCGTTGGGTGCAGACCGAGAGGCCACAGCCCCAGACACTACAGCTGGACTTCTTGATGAAAATCTTGCCCAATTACCACCACCTGAAGAAGACAACCAAAGGAAGCTCCACTCCAGTGAAGAATCAGGAGCAGTGCAGGACGTCGAGCAGTTGGTTCTCTGTCTGTTGAAAGGGCCACAGTGTTTGTGTAGTCTTAACAGTTTGCAGAATAATACATGTTGGCTTTAGTTTGTAAAACTGAGTTAAGGAGAGAAGTAAAAAAAATCTCATTGTAATTTACTCAAAGTATATTATTTCTGCATATTATGTGTATCCTTGTTCCTGTTCAGATAATGTACAGGTTCAGTTTTTCTTTTGTGATACAAAACATTAGCCACAAGCTTGTATATAAAATGCTACCCATGGCCAGGTATCACTGTGTGTTTCTCTTCTATCATATGCCATTGTAGCTAAATAAGCTTGCTAAAGGACGTTGAGTATGCACACTTTCATTGGCTTGCTAATTGCATTTATCTTCCCAAAATAACTGTCTTGATTTTTTTATTAATAACTATAATCTTTTAAACTGGTGTGTTTATCTTTAAAAAAAATGAAAAAAATACCCTATGGTAAAAACATGTCATTTGTAATGATATAATACTACTCCACATTTACATAAAAGTTTACAAACAAGCCAGGTATGGCGGTGCACACCATACCCAGCCACCCTGAGACTACATAATGAATTCCATGTCAGCCTGGGCTAGAGCGAGACCCTCTACCTTGAAAAACAAAACAAAGCAAAAACAGTTAACATTTTTAACCCAAATTTGCATATTTTTTCTACAAAACTTTTCACTTGAATTTTCTACTTTTAATGTATACAATCAAATACAGCTCTAATACTATTAATACCATAGTAACTTCAGTACTATAAAGGGAGAATTTTAAATTATAATATGTATTTATTGAGTACCTAGTACATCCCTTTGCCTCTCGAGTGCTGGGATTAAAGGCATGCACTACCATGCTCAGCCGTGTGTGTGTGTGTGTGTATGTTTAGTTTTTGTTTTAGCTATTTGAAATATTTTTATTTTTATTTATTTGAGAGAGAGAGAGACAGAGAGAGAAAGAAGCCAATAGAAATAGAGAGAGAATGGGCACCCCAGGGCCTTTTGCCCTGCAAACAAAATCCAGACACATGTGCCACCCTGTGCATCTGGCTTATGTGGGTCCCAGGGAACTGAACCTAGGTTCTTTGGCTTTGCAGGCAAGTGCCTTAACTGCTAAGCTATCTCTCCAGCCCTGTTTTATTTATTTGAAATGTGACTGGCTTCTATCTCTTTATTGCCACACTATTAATTTCTTTCTGTTTTTTTAACTTTTTTTTCTTTGTTTTGTTTTGTTTTTTGAGGTAGGATTTCACTCTAGCACAGGCTGACCTGGAAATCACTATCCAGTCTCAGGGTGGCCTCGAACTCATGGCAATCCTCCTACCTCTACCTCCCGAGTGCTGGGATTAAAGGCGTGTGCCACCTTGCCTGGTCTTAACTTTGTTTTGTTCATTCTTGTCTTTGTTTTTTAAAATATGGTGTCACTCTATAATCTTAGCTGCCCTTAAACTCATGTCAGTCCTCCTTTCTCAGCTTCCTGAGTGCTAGGATTAAAAGTGAAAACCATCATGCCCAGCTCACACTGTTAATTTTTTTTTTTTTTTTTTTTTTTTTTTTTTTTTTTTTTTGAGGTAGGGTTTCATTCTGGCCCAGGCTGACCTGGAATTAACTATGTAGTCTCAGGGTGGCCTCGAACTCTCAGCGATCCTCCTACCTCTGCCTCCCGAGTGCTGGAATTAAAGGCGTGCACCACCACGCCCGGCTACACTGTTAATTTTTATAGCTATAAAATCAATAGCAAATTCTATCAGTATTACTTTCAGAGCTCAATATAGTTTCAAAGCTAAGAAAAGTTACATAATTTTATTAAACTATACAAAGGGTGCTGATAGCTCATATATAAATTAAGCACCCAAAAGATTTGATTTATAAATTCTGGAAATGTTTTTATATTTATGAGCCAATTTATACTGGTCCTGTACCACTGGAAAATGCACTAATACTTTCCAAACAGGGAAACTCTTTAATGGTTCTCTCCTACCCAGTAAGGTTTATGTTTTCTTCTTTTATATGACAATATATTTAAGGCCAACAACCACACTAACAGGCATTTTAAATAAGTCAACCATCCAAACAAGAATGCCCCCACAAATATCTAAATAACACTAAATAAATATACATTTAGATTTGAATTGTAACTATATAGATCCACTTACAAATCTGGACAAATAAGAGTATACTTACAGAAGTGCTCTTGCCAGAGTGTGAAATTAAGGATGATGGTGTTAGGTAATAATCCATGGGCCCTTTCTTAGCAGTACTGAGTGCTCTGAGGTTGCAGAAGCACACACTTAGAAGAGTAAGGTGAAATGGCATCTTCACATTCACCATATTTCGAAAAAGTTTCATAAGTATATCAACCATTGGGGTCATTACATCGTAACTTCCTAAATAAAGTGTTAAAGGAGACAATATCTAAACCAATGGCATCTTAATTATTACTAAATGCTTAATATAATTTATATTGCTTATATTAGGAAATTAATATCCCATCTTAATGTTATTTACTAAACTTATATTAGGTAATTATCATAGTTTTGTTCCCTTTGAAGTTGGGAAACACTCGTGTGTGTGTGGTAGTGTCTCACTCTAGTCCAGGCTGACCACGCCCGGCTGGGAAACACTCTTTTTTTTTTTTTTTTTTTTTTTTTGGTTTTGCAAAGTAGGGTCTCACTCTGGTCCAGGCTGACCTGGAATTAACTATGTAGTCTCAAGTCTTTACTTCTATTATTTATTTTTTTAAAAATTGTTGGGAGCCAGGCGTGGTGGCGCACGCCTTTAATCCCAGCACTTGGGAGGCAGAGGTAGGAGGATTCAAGTTCAAGGCCACCCTGAGACTACACAGTGAATTCCAGGTCATCCTGGGCTACAGTGAGACCTACCTCATAAAAACAAAAACATACAAACAAAAAAACAAATCCATACCTGGCTCTAGCTTTTGAATAACATGTGATGGAATAGGACACTGCCGACTCTCACGGCTATGGTGCTGCTCAGAATACCGGCGGATTACTAATCTCACTGTTTGGGGCTTCCTTCCATCTTTGTATAGTCTAAAAATAAATGATAAACAGGAATTTAAAAATGTATTAACATTCTTAAATCATATAATTCCCTATTTATTGAAAGCTGTCATATTAGGGTGCTATAATAATTATAGTATAAAACTAAAGCCGGGCGTGGTGACTCACACCTTTAATCCCAGCACTCAGGAGGCAGAGGTAGGAGGATCGCCGTGAGTCAAGGTCACCCTGAGACTACACAGTTTATTCCAGGTCAGCCTGGGCCAGAGTGAGACCCTACCTCGAAAAACTAAAAAATATATATATATATTACAAAACTAAATAGTAAGCAATAAAAGTTCAAGAATACTTAAAAACAGCTCAGCTAGGCATGGTTTAATCACAGCACTCGGAAGGCAGAGGTACGAGGATCACTGTACTGTGAGTTCCAGGCCAGAATGAGCTACAGTGAAACCCTACATTGAAAAAAAACAAAAAACAAAAGTCAAAGTCTATGCACTAAAGCTTTGAAATTTTATTTTTTTTATCCATAATATTTTAATACTTCTCCACTTTTATTTTATTATTTTTTTTTTTTGAGAGAGAGAGATACAGAAATAGGCAGGGAGACAGAGAGAGAGAGAATGGGTGTGCCAGGGCCTCCAGCCACTGCAAACGAACTCCAGATGCATGCACCCCCTTGTGCATCTGGCTTACGTGGGTCCTGGAGAATCAAGCCTCGAACCGGGGTCCTTAGGCTTCATAAGCAAGCGTTTAACCGCTAAGCCATCTCTCCAGCCCATACTTCTCCACTTTTAAATTTGTGGTTGTAACATATAAGATCCAATTTTATTTTTTAAAAAAACATCATTAGAATCATAAAGCTTTGACATTTTAAATAAAAGACTCAAAAAGAGGCCTCATTCAAAAGTGAATGCTATGAGAAAACAAATGAGATATAATCCAAACCATAATAGTAACATATTAAAACTATAAGATATCTGACAGAAACAAATAAATGCAAAATTACAAGACAAATTTTACTTTTTTTTTTTTTTTTTTTTTTTGAGGTAGGTTCTTGCTCTAGGCTAAGGCTAGAATTTATTATGTAGTCTCAGGGTGGCCTCAAAGTCATGACAATCCTCCTATCTTTGCCTCCTGAGTGCTGGGATTAAAGGTGTGGTCCCCCATGGTATTTTTGATTAAGCTTCCTATTTAGTTTCCAGTAGGTAAAGCTCTGTTGGATGAGGTATGTCATTGGGGGTTAGGGTTGAGTCTATCCTATTGTATGTTCAGAGCCAACTTGAGCTGTAACTATTCTATCTCCCCTCTGCTACGGACATGTGTGGTAGTTTGAATATATGTCCCCCAATATATTCGGTGGTTTATTACTTATAGTTTGCATCTGCAATCACCTTGCTAGAGGCAAGGTCACTGGGGGCCCCGGTCTTAAGGTGTGGTGATGGTTTGAGATTCCATTGTAAAGATATGCAAATGTGCCTAGCAGGAGTTCCTGAGGTGTGCTGTGTGACCTTTTGGCTGTAGAGTTTTGCTCTGTGTGCTGTGGTGGCTGGTTGGCTTTTGCTCTCTCTGCCTGGTCTTGTGAGAGCAGGCCGCTTCTTCTGCCGTTATGGAACTTCCCCTGGATCTGTAAGCTTCAATAAATAATATCCCTTCCTCCATAACTGTGCGTGGTCTGGAAGTTCATCTCAGCGAACCTGAAGCTGTCTGCAACAACATGTAATGAAATAAGCTAGCTTCCTATGCCATAATGAAGCTTCCCCTCTAAAATTTTATTTATTTTTTTTGGAGAGAGAGAGAGACAGAGAGAGAGAGAGGGAGAGGAAGACAGAGATGGGCACACCAGCAGCCTCTCAGCTGCTACGAACGAAATCCAGGTGCATGCGCCCCCTTGTGGTCAAGTGCGGCATTGCGCCCTTGCATCACTTTGCATCTGGCTAAACGTGGGACCTGGAGATTGGAACCAGCGTTCTTAGGCTTAGGAGGCAGGCGCCTTAACCACTAAGCCATCTCTCCAGCGCCCCCCCTAAAATTTTAAGCCTGAGGGCTGGAAGGATGGCTTAGCAGTTAAGGCATTTGCCTGCAAAGCCCAAGGACCCAGGTTCAATTCCCCAGGACCCACATTAGCCAGATGCACAAGGTGGTGCATGTGTCTGGAGTTTGTTTGCAATGGCTGGATGGAGGCCGTGGTGTGCCCATTCTCTCTGTCTCTCTCTCTCTCTCCCCCCCTCCCCACTCTTTCTCTCTGTCAAATAAATAAATAAATATAAATAAAATATTTTTAAAATGTTAAACCTGAAATAAACCCTAACTCTCCCATAAGCTACTTTTGGTCGGGTGTTTTGTCCCAGCAATGAGAAAGCTTACTGCAACAGAAAGGTCAATTAAATATTAGATTTAAGAATATAGGGGCTTTACACCCTCCTGCCTTCTCATAGATAGGAGGTCTTCATACTATCTCCTCTTTTCTTCTCTTAAACTAATAGTCTCTTGAGGCTTGAGAGATGGCTTAGCAGTTAAGCACTTGCCTGTGAAGCCTAAGGACCCCAGTTTGAGGCTCGATTCCCCAGGACCCACATAAACCAGATGCACAAGGTGGCACACGCAGTTCGTTTGCAGTGGCTGGAGGCCCTGGTGTGCCCATATTCTCTCTCTCTCTCTCTGTGTCACTCTCAAATAAATAAATTTAAAATAAATAAAATAAATAGTCTCTTTAAACTTAAAGAATATAAACGCATGTGTTTATATCTTAACAGGGTTCTATTAAGATTTTTTTTTTTTTTTTTTGGTTTTTTGAGGTAGGATCTTGCTTTAGCCTAGGCTGACCTGGAATTCACTATGTAGTCTCAGGGTGGCCTCTAACTCTCAGTGATCCTCCCACCTCTGCCTCCTGAGTGCTGGGATTAAATACATACACCACCACGCCCCGCTTCTATTAACATTTTTTTTTATTCTAAAGCAAAAATTTTAATGATTTAATGAAAATTCACTTTAAAATGGAAAGCATATGGAGTTTATTTGCAGTGGCTGGAAGCCCTGAAGCACCCATTCTCTCTCTACCTCTCTCTCTCAAATAAATAAATATTAAAAACAAATATTTAAAAAATAGAAAATTTTATTACTGGAAAAATAAATGTCATTAACAACTAATATTTTCCTTTTAATGAGCAAACAATATACATGCAATCAAATCACAAGCATAAAATGCCCCATGTAATATTTTAAACACATTTAAAATGGTAAGTCTGAAATAGAAAAATGCATTATGTACTAAATATATATTTTTATCCTTCTTACTACTTAGACAATAAAATATCTTAGGTGGTCCCTGTAAACATTCTACTAGTTTTATAGATCTTCTTGGTATTTTAATAATTGTAAAGAGTATGATATACCCCTAAAGACATATTAGAATGGGGCTGGAGAGATGGTTCAGTGGTTAAAGGCACTTGCTTGCAAAGCCTGATAGACTGCACTCAATTCCCCAGTACCTACATAGAGCCAGATGCACAAAGTGGTGCATGCATCTGGAGTTCATCTGCAGTGGTAGAGGCCCCAGCGCACCTATTCCCCCCAACACACTCCTTGCAAATAAAGAAAGAAATTTTTTTGTTTTGTTTTTGAGGTAGGGTGTCACTCTAGCCCAGGCTGACCTGATATTCACTATGTAGTCTCAAGGTGGCCTCGAACTCATAGTGCTCCTCCTATCTCTGCCTCCTAAAGTGCTGGGATTAAAGGTGTGTGCCACCATGTCCAGCTAAAAATATTTTTTAAGACATTGGGAAAAGATTGAATCTTAAGCAATTTTAAACTATTGCCTAGAAAATGGATTTAAAATACATGGTTTACAATTCTTTCATAATTATAAAATTCATTATCAGATACCCTATAAGAAAAATGTTTTTCACACACACGTGAAACTACTTTTATGCCAGTCATTTAGATGCTGCTATACCCTAGTCACTGAAATAAGGGGCCATGGTGTGAAGTAACAGGATTGGTAAGCAGAGATGGTGACAAATGCTAATGGTTCTCACTTCTGGATTAATTTTTTAAGAGAATATTTAAGATTTTCTCTTCCTGTGGTTTCTCTGTGGATAGAAGAACTGTTTCCCATGACCATGCATCTCAGGGTACTTATAACAGATGACCCAGTTTCACTAGGCCACACCCTAGCACAGGGTGAGTCATCACTGGAGCTGGCTCATATGCACAGCCTCATGCAGCGAACAATGAGCCATATGGTTCTGCTCCAGCCACGAATACTACTCAAAACCAATTTGAAGAAATTCCAACATCAAAAAGATGATGTAATGGAGAAAAAGAGATTAATGCTCTCCTATAAAATAATAAGAAGTGTATATGTGGTAGATGGTAAAGAGCATCAGAAAACTAAACTTTGTGCTTAGTTATGATGAGCTATTTGTATATATATATGCTTGTTGATACTTAAAGTCCTCCACACAGTCCCATTTAGCCATTCTTTCCTTTGACTTCACTTTCTTTTACATAGTCACAGGTAAATGAGATACAAGGCTTCTGCAGGGTCCGGTACCCACAGAAAGCCAGATGCACAAGGTGGTGCATGTGTCTGGAGTTCGTTTGCAATGGCGAGGCCCCGCTTTACCCATTCTTTCTCTTGCTTTCTGCCTCTCTTTCTCTTTCAAATAAACAAATAAAATATTTTTTAAACTTCTAAAAAAAAAAACTTCTAGCCGGGCATGATGGCGCACGCCTTTAATCTCAGTACTCGAGAGGCAGACGTAGGAGGATAGCTGTGATTTTGAGGCCACCCTGAGGATACAGAGTGAATTCCAGGTCAGCCTGGGCTAGAGCAAGACCCTACCTCAAAAAGTCAAAAAAAAAAAAAAAAAAAAAAAAAACTTCTTTCTCATGGAGCTGGGTGTGGTGGCGCACGCCATTAATCCCAGCACTCAGGAGGCAGAAATATGAGGACTACCTTGAGTTCAAGGCCACCTTGAGACTACATAGTGAATTCCAGACCAAGATCCTACCTCAAAAAATCAACAACAACAACAAAAAACCAACTTCCTTCTCATTTAAGGACTATTAACTATTAAAAAGTTTAGGAATATTAGAACTACCTATAAAAATCCCTGCAGGTAACTACTATAGCTTAAGATCTACAGTGTAACTACCATGTTACTTGAATAAAGAAAGAATAGTGGAGGTAGGTTATTTTGGTTAAGACTACAAATTACTGTCTTTGTGGTAATTTTTTTTTCAAGCACAGTTTCACTCAAGCCCAAGCTGAGCTACAACTCACTCTGCAGCCCAGGCTAACCTGGAACTCACAATGATCTTCCTATTGCAGCCACCCCAGTGCTGGGATTAAGGGCACTAGGCACCAGGTTCAGCTTTGTAATAGTTTATAAAGCAGAGACCTCCACTGATAAATGATCTGTCTCAGACAGCACCGTTTAGTCTCCAGTCAATCTGTAAGACCTATAGAGTAGTTTTTCCTATGCATTGTACACAGAATGCATATATACATCACTTGGCAAAAGGGATAAAAAATCACCTGTTCAAAAGACTAGTAAGTAGTTCTTCAATCTTTTTTTTTGCTTCAACTTCAGATGAACATTTTTTAAATGAATCCTCTTCACTAAAGGACTACCAAAGAAGCATAAATAAGCATTAATATAAATTCAAATATATATATCAAATTGCCAGTGTACATGTCTAACAAATATCCAAACACATTATTCAGTAACTTACCTCTTCTGCTCAGTTTGAAGCATTTAATTCACTTTTTTTTTTTTTTTTTTTTTTTTTTTTTGGTTTTTGAGGTAGGGTCTCACTCTGGCCCAGGCTGACCTAGAATTCACTATGTAGTCTCAGGGTGGCCTCAAACTCTCGGTGATCCTCCTACCTCTGCCTCCCGAGTGCTGGGATTAAAGGTGTGCGCCACCACACCCGGCTCTTAATTCACTTTTACATTAGTTTCTGCATCTGAAGCTACTATACTCCACTAGAAAGTGCACTGGAAGTCAGCAATGTTACAAAGTACAAGAAACAACTCTAGCTTTACTGTATAACTACAGCAAGGCTCTTAATGCCCTAGAATTTGAATTTGAGCTTATGCTTGGGTGTTAACCTTTTGAAAGTACAGTACCCTAACCTTTATTTTTTTATTTTCTTTAGTATCCTAATCTTAAAACAAAAAGAATCAAAAAGAAAGAAAGGAGGGAGCAAGGTATGAATAAATAGTACTGCTGATCTCAAAGATTTATTAAGTAGACCAAAAGTACATGACATACAAAAGTGTGTTTTACATTGGAAAAAATAAAACAAAACCGAACAATGTTAACTGGGTGGTTATATCTTCCCCATTTGTTGATTAGCAGGACTATTATGAAAACAAAGCTTTTAAAGATTAAAACATTTTGCTTCATATATACATATATATTATAGGTTATTAAAATTAAGTCAATCAGGGCTGGAGGGATGGCTTAGTGGTTAAGGCGCTTTCCTATAAAGCCAAAGGACCCAGGTTCAATTCTCCAGGTCCCACGTAAGCCAGATGCACATGGTGGCACATACGTCTGGAGTTCATTTGTACACCCATTCTCTCTCTCTCCCTCTTCCTCTCTCTTGCAAGTAAATAAATAAATAAAATATTTTTTAAAAATTAAGTCAGTCAGTCATGACAGATTTTAAAATACTGATGTTGCAAGCTTTAAGAATATTTTCTAAAATAATAAATCAGTCTTTTTTTGATTTTTGTTTTATTCTTGTTTTGTTTTACGAGGTAGGGTCTTGCTTTAGTCTAGGCTGACATAGAACTCACTATGTAGTCTCAAGCTAACCTCGAATTCATAGCCATCCTCCTACCTCTGCCTCCCAAGTGCTAGGATTAAGTCTCACTGCAGCCCAGGCTGACCAGGAACGCACTCTGTAGTCCCAGGTTGGCCTTGAACTCACAGTGATCCTCCTACCTCTGCTGGGATTAAAGGTGTGCACTACCATGCCCAGTATAAATCAGCCTTCTTATAGGAAAAGGATATGTACTACCTGAAAAGCAAACTAGAATAGTAAGAACATGGCACTAACAGTATCAATCTTTATCTCAACTATATGACAACCAGAACACAAGTAAAACAAACGCCATGGTCATTACCTGAGGTGGTCCTGAGGGTGTGACAGGAGAGTTGTCCTCTCCAAAACTGAGTTTCTGGATGCGCTGAGCAAATGCAATTCCTAATTCCTTTTCTAATATCTTGATTGAAAATGTCTGGAGATCATGTACCCTACTGATTCCCAGTACTTCAAGACATTTGGCAGTTTTATAGCCAATACCTAAATAAAGAAGAACGCACATAGTGTTATGAAAGCTTTGTTCCTTAAAGGAGATTAAAATAGTAAAAATGTAGTATAAGTTCCTTAATTAATATTGTGCTAAGATCAAATTCCACTGCACACAATAGCTAGAAAATGGAACTAGCCTAGATGACCATCAACTGATGAATGAATAATGAAAATGTGGTATATTTACACAATGGAGTTTTATTCAGCTATCAACAAAAAAATGAAATTATAAAATTTGCAGGAAAATAGATGGATCTTGGAAAGATTATACTAAGTGAAGTAACCCAGGCTCAGAAAGGCAAACACTGCATGTTCTCTCTCTTATGTGGGTCCTAGATTTAAATGTTTTAGATTTTTATGAGATGGAGTGAAAGTCAGTAGTAGAGGCCAGAAACCTAGAAAGGGGCTATAAGGGAGAGAGGGGAGGGAGGGCTTAGGAGATGGTACAGTAGTTTGAATGTATGGCCCTCATAGATTCAGGTGTTTTATTAAAACTTAAAACTTGGATCTCCAGCTGCCTGTCTAGAGAAGGTGTCACTGGAGGGGGATCTGAATTCTCGAGCAAAGGTATACAAGATGAGTTTAAGCTCTGCAAGCTTGTGTCTGCTGCTTTTGGGTTTTGCTGACTGGTTGTTCCTCTCTGCTTGGATATATGAAAGCATTTCTTCTAGCACTGAGGAAACTTGAAATAAACCCCTTCCTCCCATAAGCTGTGTCTGGTCTGAATGTTGGTCCCAGCAACATGAAGCTGTCTACTACAAAAGGTATGGAAAATATGAAAGTAGAGGGGGTGGATACTGGGGAGTGAAAAGGTCTAAGTGGGGTCAGTGGAGGAGATGAAGAAGAGAAGGATGTAGGAGGAGGGTTAATCTAAATTAAATATATAATAAATATGTCATATGGAAACCTACTTCTTGGCTAGTTAAATATGTATGTTAAAAAAGAAAGATTTGGGGAGAAAATACCCTGTAGGAATGGATAATGATATGCTCAGAAAGCCACAGATTGTTATAAGAAAATTTCAGTGCCAGGATTAGAATACCTTCCAGGGAGTTGTTGGTCAGAGATGACACTGATGACCCCAAAACATTATAGGCTATTGCCAAGGCTCTTTGTTACCTAGAACTAGAGGGCAAGATCCTGTTGCTAAAGACACCATATGCTTGGGCTACAGGCCCCTGAGAAATCAAGCTGGAGCTGAGCTAGAAGCCTCCACTCTGTTGACTAGCTGTCACGATGATGAAGAGCTATGCCTTCCACTGCAGAAGAAAAGTCACCAGTCTTAACCTACAGTGAACCCTGAATGTTTTATGGCTGGCCAGCCAGGCAAAATTTATCAACTGGTGCAATGGTAGCACGTCTGTTATGGGGAAACCAACTTCTCTCTGATTAGACCTGAGGTCCATTTCATAGAAGGGATTCATGCCTGGTACTGACAACCTAATCAAAAGCCTATGGCTGAGGAGGACATAAGCCCTATGGGGGAAACTACTACTGTTGTCTGGTAAATGGATATATTATGTCTACCAAAATACCCTCTAAATATTTAGGTTTATGCCTATATATTAATGCTACTCTCACTTTTGGTTAGAGAAGCTTCTCTTTTCAGATGGCATTGATCACTGGGTGAGTCAAAACTCACCAAAGTGCTGAGAAGAAGTAAGAGCAGAGTACTCAGCACTAAGTAAAACATTTATTTCTATCACACCCTCCAAAGCTCAGCAAACATTGCAGAAGAGGTGATGGGAAGAACTTAAGAGCCACAAGAAGAGGAGAAATGCTTTGCAATATTCCAGACACTAAGTTGCCATCACCTCAAATGGGCTGATGCTACCTACACAAGGCCTGCAGAATAGAAACACCCATGTAAAATCTGGACAAGGTGGCATATGCCTGAAACACTAGAGCTGGGAAGGTCGAGACAGAGTGACCCCAAGCTTGCTAGTTAGCTAGTCCAACTAAATCTAAGAGCTCTGAGTTCAGCAAGAGACCCTGTCTCAAAATAAGACACCCATGTTGACCTCTGGCCTTTACAGACATGCACCCACATGCATGCAAATATACCTATACATTCCACATGCAAAAAGAAAAATCCCACACATACAGGCTTGGCATGTAGTTCATGCAGAGTATTTGACTAGAATGTACAAAGCCTTAGATTTAATCCCTAGCACTGCATAAAACTAGGCATGGTGGTGCATGCCAGCACCTGAGAAGGAGAGGCAGGAGGACCAGGAGTTAGAGGTCCTCGTTAAGTACATCTGTATAGAGAGTTTGAGGCCTGTCTCAAAAAAGAAGAAAAAACCCCCACTGATGTTGTAATTCAAAAAACAAATTCAAGTAAGTGTACTTTGTATTACAGATTCCTCAGTTCATTACAATCTGTCATGGCTCATTGGAACGTAAGCCCAAACTTCCAATTATACTATACCGAGGAAAGTAAGCCAGGATATAATACAAATGGAATCACACACCTTGGTTAAAAATGAAAGCTATGACATCGAAATGGTTACATTTCTGTTGCCTTAGAAAGACACTTCCAGACATTATTCTGAAGTAATGCTACTAAAATAAAAAATTTTAAATTAATTAATATAAGATGGCCTATAAAAACAGTGAAGCTCTTGAGCAATCCATTTCCACATCTTTAAAATTAGGAAGCTGGCCTATAAGCTTTGGAAAGTCAATTGTAACCCAAAATAAACACAGTAGCAGAACCCTTTACAGGTGAAATGTACAGTGTAAATCAGAACTGAAAATAAAGGCCTAAGTATCTAAGTTTCAAACATGTATATGACCATAAGTAGAAAGTGCTTTTACACTCCTACACATTCTTTCCAGAAAAAAAAAAAAAAAACTTGTTTGTTTTTTTTTTAATTTCTCCAAGAACTAAGTACATGCTTATAGGAATTAACTGCATTCTTTTATATATATTTATTGTATTTTATTTTTAATTTTTTAATTTTTTTTGTTTGTTTTGGTTTTTTGAGGTAGGGTTTCACTCTAATTCAGGCAGACCTGGAACTCACCATGTAGTTTCAGGGTGGCCTCGAACTCATGGCAAACCTCCTACTTCTGCCTCCCAAGTGCTGGGATTAAAGGTGTGCACCACCATGCCCGGCCTCTATTTATAATTTTTAAGATGAAAGCAAGACAAAATAGCTAAGATACAGTTTTCAAATATATTTGTCTTACCAGGTATTTCCTTTATGTGGTTCAAACTATGAATAAGATCTTGACAACTTTCAGGTAATAAGACTGTTTGCTGATTTGGTTTAAAAATGCCAGAAACTAATTTTGCTAATAGCTTGTTGGAAGCCACTCCAGCACAGCCAGTGAGCCCCAGCCGATTAGACATGGCTCCCCGCATCTCTGCTGCAATCTGAGATCCAACCACAAGTCTGATGTGTGTGGCATCATGCACATTTACAGCTAGAAAGACAATATTAAAAGTTACAATAGGGCTGGAGAGATGGCTTAGCAGTTAATGCACATGCCTGCAAAGCCTAAGGATCCCGGTTTGACTCTCCAGGTCCCATGTAAGCCAGATGCATAAGGGGATACACACATCTGGAGTTTGCACTCTCCCTCTCTTTCCCTCTCTCTGTCTCTAATAAAAAAAAAATAAATAAAAATAAAATCTTTTTAAAAACTTGTAAGAAAAAAAATTGAAGTTTTTATTGTAATTTTTAAAAAGATTTTATTTTTATTTATTTATTTATTAGACACAGAGAGAAAATGGGCATGCCAGGATCTCTAGCCACTGCAAACAAACTCCAGATGCGTGCACCCCCTTGTGCATCTGGTTTATGTGGGTCCTGGAGAATCGAACCTGGGTCCTTTGGCTTTGCAGGTAAATGCCTCAACCACTATGCCATCCCTCCAGCCCATCTTACAAGTTTTAAAAGGCACAGGGCTTCACGTATATTCAAACCATCCCACAACCACCTTCAGTCTCTTCCACCCACTTGACTTAGTTCTTAGTTGTTCATCCTGTACTATAAGGTTAACAAATACCACAAGTGAATTCCAAATGCCTGTGATATGAATGCATACTGGAGTGCTTAATGGTTAACAGAGTATGAGCATTTATCTTATAAATCTTCATGACATTAATAGATATTCTTTTTATATCTACCCATAAATAAGCATAAAAGTGTATGGGCTGGAGAGATGGCTTAGCAGTTAAGGCGCATGCCTGCAAAGCCTAAGTACCCCAGTTCGATTCTCCAGGTCCCATATAAGCCAGATGCATATGGTGGTACATGTGTCTAGAGTTCCTTTGTAATGGCTAGCGGTCCTGGTGCCCCCATTCGCATCCTGTCTCTCTCTCTCTGTCTCTAATAAATAAATAAATAAAATAAAAACTTTTTTTTTTTAATATTTTTTAAATTTTCATTTATTTACTTATTAGAGATGGAGAAAGGGAGAAAGAGAGAGAATGGGTGCGCCAGGGCCTCTGGTCACTGCAAATGAACTCCAGATGCATATGCCACCTTGTGCATCTGGCTTATGTGGGCACTGGGGAATCAAGCTTTGAACCAGGGTCCTTAGGCTTCACAGAGAAGCTCTTAACCACTAAGCCATCTCTCCAGCCCCATAAAAACTTTTTTTAAAAACAGTATTTCATAATAAGGAACTAACATCATAGCTTCAAAGATCTAAATCCAAACTTAATGCGCTAGTTGTGGCTAGAAACAATTTCTGACTTGTTCACAGTTTAAGGGATCTTTTATGAAATTTTAGGAAAATGATATAGAAACAAATGTTCTACAGTATAAAATGGCATCAGAGTTATTATATGGAACTCTACTTATCTTCTGGTTTCATGCTAGAAGGATTTAGGGAAATGTCATGGTGCCTGCCATTCACTTCCAAAAAGTTCATCAATCAACCTTCCTTTCCAGAGAGAAATCATGACAGAACAAATGTGGTAAGATAACTGCACATCTACAAAAGAGGATGGGGCTGGAGAGATGGCTTAGCGGTTAAGGTGCCTGCCTGCTAAGCCTAAGAACAGTGGTTCCAATCTCCAGCTGTTCCAATCTCCAGGTCCCACATTTAGCCAGATGCAGTGACGCAAGGGCGCAATGCTGCACTTGACCACAAGGGGGCGCACACATCTGGGTTTCCGTTCGCAGCGGCTGAGAGGCTGCCGGCACGCCCATCTCTATCTGTCTTCCTCTCTCTCTCTGTGTGTCTCTCTGTGTCTCTCTCCAAAAAAAAAAAAAAAAAAAAAAAAAAAAAAAAAAAAGAGGGTAGATAGGGTGTTTATGATTCTACCAATTTTTCGGCAGGTTTAAAAGAAAATGTATCAAAATCTTGTGTGGAAGGGGGAAAGATGAATAACTTGATATATATGTCTATATTTGGGAGAGAGAAAGAAGTAGAGAGAGAGAGAATGGGTGGGCCAGGGCCTCTAGCCACAGCAAACAAACTCAATGCAGGTGCCACCTTGTGCATCTGGCTTTATGTGGGTACTGGAGAATCGAACCTGCGTCCTTTGACTTTTCAGGCAAGCCCTTTAACCACTAAGCCATCTCTCCAGCCCTATTTTCTTCTTAATATGATTAGCAATATCTCATTTTAGCTTTCTTAGCATAATGACAAAATACAAATATGCTTCCAAACAGAAGTCACAAATCTTCAGAATGCCAGTGACCTTAATGAACATGAGCTATATATGTACGTAGTCACTAATGGGAGTGAGTAAAGAGCCACTCACACTGGTTATTATACACATGACCAGACACAGTCACTGAAGGGAGTTCATCACTTTGAAGCTGCTGGAGTCTCTTCTCAACTATTTCTGTTAAATCCACAAAATTTTCATCAAATCCAAGTCTTTCAACAACTGGACTGAATTCTTCCAACAATTCTAAATTGAAATTATATTGGATAACAAAGTTATTAAGTTATGGTTACAACAGATTTAACTGTTTAATGCCTAAAATATCATGAAAGATAATATGTGTATGTACATATAAACATATGTGTATCATATATATAATGCATAGGTATCACAACTCCACAATATTTACTAAAGTCCTCAGTTAACAGTCTTTTTTTTAATACCACATATTTTAAGTAGAGGTAATATTTTCCAACAAAACAAATCCAAAAATGAAATTCTTGCCAGGTGTGGAAAGATCCCAGCACTGAAGAAGCTGAGGTAGTAAAATCACTGGGAGTTCAAAGCCAGCCTGGGAGTAGAGTAAGTTCCAGATCACCCTGGACTAGAGTAAGACCAATACCTTGAAAAAACAAAACAAAACCAAAAAATAAAAATAAAAATAAAAAACAATTGAGGAAAAGACATTTAAGATTTTTGTAATAAATAGGTATCCTACATTACAACTTGTACCTGTAACCTTATATGACATCTCTCTGTAACGGGTCAGGTCTTCTCCATTAACTAACACCAGCTGTGGACACTTTGCTTTTGCATCTCTGACGTTCATTAGTTTCTTAACTCCAAGTTTCCTAGCTTCATAGTTGCAAGTAACCACCAAATATTTCTGCTGAACACCTATAAAAAATAAACATTTTATAAAGAAATTAAGCAGTATTGAACATCTTAAAACATAATTTATTAGCTTCACACTATAGTTGTATAAGCAGTCCCGTTGGATTTTGCTGCTGTTGTTTGCAATGAGGGCCAAGCCCAGGACATCATACATGCTAGTCAAACACTCTTCCACTGAGCGATAGATCCCAAGAAGCTTTTTTACTTTTCCTTTTATTTTGGGGGGGGGGGGGGTTCTGAACTTGCTATAAATCCCACATTGGCCTCTAAATTGCCATGCGTGGTGGCACATGCCTTTAATCCCAGCACTCAGGAGACAGAGGTAAAAGGATCACTGTGAGTTCAAGGCCACCTGAGAAGACAGAGTGAATTCCAGGTCAGCCTGGGCTAGAGTGAGACCCTACCTCGAAAAACAAAAAAACAAAAAAACAAAACAAAATATATATATTTCAGTCTCTGTCTCCCAAGTACAAAGTTAGAATTTCAGACTTGCACCACTTTACCCAGATTGCAGTGGGATCTGATAGGAAAGAAAAGCTGACTTTGTTAAGATATACAACCTCTATCAAGATTCCAAGAGGGGCTAGAGAGATGGCTCAAAGATTCAGGTACTTGCAAAGACTGACAACCTGGGTTCAGTTCCCCAATACCCACATTAAGCTAGATGCACAGAGTAGTGCATGCATCTGAAGTACTTTTGCAGTGGCAAGGAAGCCCTGGTGCATCTCTTCTCTCTCTCCCTCTCTCTGCTTGAAAATAAATAAAAATATATTTCTAAAACATATTCTAAGAGAGCTGGGGGTAAAGGCTCAGCAGAAAAGAGTGCCTGCACACAAGTATTAGGGACTGTAAAGACTTGATTAGACCCAAGTTCAATGCCCCTGTATTCATATATAACCCTGGGCATGGCCACGCACACCTGTAACACTAGTCTTATGGGGGCAGAGAGACCAGAAAATTGCTGGGGCTCACTGGCTGACCAGTCTGAACAAAAAGAGCAGTCCAGGTTCAATGACTCAGTCTCAAGCAGGAGAGGAAATGACTTGATGTTTTCCTCTGGCCTCTGCATGTGTGCATCCTACATCATACACACTGGACATACACATGCAAAAAAAATGCTAAGAAGAAACATAAGATTAAATTTTAATGACCTCCCATTTATAAGTTATAAAATACCCATCTTATTTTCCCATATCCCATTTATTATCTTTAGTTCTATCTACTTGGCAAAGAAAAAAATTATATTAAATAAAACACTAAACAATAGTAGTAGAAATTACATAAATTAGGATGTGAACAAATTAATTTAAAATGACTGTGGGGTTGGAGAGATGGCTTAGTGGTTAAGACACTTGCCTGCGAAGCCTTGGGACCCAGGTTCTATTCTCCAGGACCCACATAAGCCAGATATGCACAAGGCAGCGCATGTGTCTGGAGTTCATTTACAACCACTGAATGCCCTGGTGTGGCCATTCTCTCTCTCTCTCTCTGTCTCTCTCTCTCTCTCAAATAAATAAAATTAAATGAATAAAATGAAAAATTATTAAAAATGACTATGTTATCCTACAATGTACAAGGTCCCTGAGTTCAATCACCAGTTCTGCTAAAAATGACTACATTATAACCACTTATAGAATACATTGCTAAAATTGTTTGCTTTATTTTTTACACAATTATATCATGCCACTATAAAATATTCATCTAAAATATGTAAAATGCAACTGTGAAAAAGAAAACTACTCTGCCTATTCTCATTACATTTAAAATTTTTTGACATTACAAGACATAGAAACAATTATTTGCAGATAGTTTTTTCATATATCAGACTATGGCCACAAGCATAGTCACTGTGTCAAAGGTAATAATTTAAGATTCATCAGCGAACTGTATTTATTTGTAATGTCAGAATGGTAAATTCCTTAATTAAAAGATCTTCTAATGCAGAATTACACTATCTGGACCCACCCCCACTATATGCTTCAGCCTGTTGGTCATATATTTGTAAATAAAATGTTACTCACCATTTACAAGCCATACTTCATGATGATCATTTATATGTACTTCCTAAGCACATGATCCTTTTCATTATGAATCAACTACTGGACATCTTGTGTTACAACGCTACCTAGAAATGTTTGTTGGGGAGCTGGGGAAATGGCTTAGGAGTTAAGCCATTTACCTGTGAAGCCTAAGGACCCAGGTTTGATTCCCCAGGACCCACATAAGCCAGATGTGCAAGGGGGCACATGCATCTGGAGTTTGTAGCAGCTAAAGGCCCTGGCATATCCATTCTCTCTTTCTCTCTATCTGCCTCTCTCTCTCTCTCTCAAATAAATAAATAAATAAATAAATAAATAAATAAATAAATAAATAAAATTTTAAAAAGAAATGTTTGTTGGGAGAGGGGAGACTTGGTCTTCTAATCCTGAATCTTTGACACCTTAGGAAAGTTTAAAGATCCTAGCTTCACCTTTACCTTCATGAACTCAAAACTAGTCATCTCTTTGTTCTTCTTTGTAATTCTTTGGAATCAACAAGCTTGATTGGGATTTATAAAACCAAACTATGCGTTGCAGACAAGAGATCTCTCAAACAAAATTGTCTTTGAGTTGCCTCACAAGGTGGAAACTTCTGGCAGAAAAATCACACACAGCCCAGAAGGGTGCTTGGAAAAGTGCATCTGTTCATTTTCAAGATTATTAATGCAGGTTTGTGACGTTGACTTTATAAAGTACCAAAGAACAGGTTCTAGATATGTCTCAATACAGTTAATAAATCAGAAAAGAGTCATTTTAAGAAGGTATTTCTATCATCGTATAACAAAATAAACTATCAACCTGGGTTACCTAAAGGTTTGTCCTTTAACTCTGGATGTGAGATCATTTCTACTTGTGCATAAAAGCAATCCAGATCCACATGTACTATAACTCTGGATGAAGAAATTCGTGTATGCACCACTTCATCATGAACTGCTGCACAACATGCAAAGAAAAAGAAACACATATTCAGAAGGCTGTGAGTAAACAGTAGTTCTTTAAAACATTGTGTTTGTGAAAGAAAACAAGAGGTTCTCCTATCTCACCCTGGGGATTTATTATGTGCCAACAGCCAACTTTTTAGATGCTCCAAAGCATTTATAAATGATTTACAAATCACAAAAACATGAAACTCCATCTACAGTAAGGTCTTCAGTCCTGTTGACTCAAGTAGTATTTCTTTGGTCATTGCATGTATTTCAAGGTAGTTAAAGGGAAATCTTGATTAATAATGAATGGTACAAAAGCTAATACTACCAGAAATTTATAGTAACACACAAAAAAAAAATAGAATAATGTTGACTTTTCAACCTACTTGGACATTATTCAAAATGATCTCTTCTTACTTTTGGGGGTTTTTGTTTGTTTGCTTGCTTGCTTGCTTGCTTGCTTGCTTGTTTTTTGTTTTTTCGAGGTAGGGTCTCGCTCTAGCCCAAGCTGACCTGGAATTCACTATGTAGTTTCAGGGTGGGCCTTGAACTCACCGCAGTCCTACCTCTGCCTCCCGAATGCTGGGATTAAAAGCGTGCGTGCCCAGCTCCTCTTCTTACATTTTAAGAAATCATTTAAAATACAATAGCAACAACAACAAAAATAATAAATAAATAAAAACTGTGGTCCAGTGAACTAAATTTAGCTCCCATCTGAGAACACAATTTCCAGTTTTAGTGTTAAGTCCCCAGTGTCTTGAAAAAACCAATAAATAGCCACTAAGTTGAAAGACCAAGTATTTGCTTTTAAAAATAAGGAGCATGGGCTGTTGCTCACGCACTAGACCCCAGTTCAAATCTCAGTAAATAAAGTAATCAAATAAATAAATATGAGCTTATGTCATGGATGAAAAAATTGTACCAGAAGAGGTTTCTGACTTTAGTTACAAACAAGGCATGATAAATGCAAGCCAGTATTATTAGCTTGTATACTGCGACAGAAAAAAGCAGCGGTGAAAAAAAAAACTGGCAAAATCTGAAGTATATAATTTGTTCTTCAGTTGATAGTGAATCAATTGTGTAGCATTTTAATTTTGACAATTGTACGAAGGTAATGGTAATATACTGAAATTAGGGAAATCTATTTCCATTACTATTTTTCCATTAAGTCTAAAATAAATAAATAAATAAACGGCCAGAGAATGAGGACCCTGGGCCTTTTTGCCTTCAGACCCTGCAGTCTTGCTGAACAAGGCCGGGACCATAAACGGAGGTGGAAGTGGGTCCCAAGAGAGCCTCCTTTCCTAACTGCGCGAGTCCCGGTCTCAAGCGAGCCAGACTCAGCCGAGCCGCCAGGGAGCTGCGGGAAGCGCCTCCTCCGCGGACCGCGTCCCACGACGAGGGGCCCCGGCGCCGCCCGGCTCCCGCTCAGCAGTCCCCTTCCCACGGACCCGGCGTGGCCAGCGAGCCTCCGGGCGTACCCGCGACGGCCGACTCCATAGCTCCGGGGCTGAGCTCGCCTTCCGCCCGGCCGCCTTCCTCCTCGGGCTCCACCCACAGCTCCTTCGAGCCTCCCAGCCAACCGCAGTGCAGCTTCCGCACGGTCTCCAGCCAACCGCAGTGCAGCTTCCGCACGGTCTCCCAGCCAACCGCAGTGCAGCTTCCGCACACGGTCTCCCAGCCAACCGCAGTGCAGCTTCTGCATGGTCTCCCAGCCAATCGCAGTGCAGCTTCCGCACGGTCTCCCAGCCAACCGCAGTGCAGCTTCCGCACGATCTCCCAGCCAATCGCAGTGCAGCTTCCGCACGGTCTCCCAGCCAACCGCAGTGCAGCTTCCGCACGGTCTCCCAGGCAACCGCAGTTTACCGTCCCCAGTCGCAGGGTCCTTATGCTAGCGCACTCGTGCAAACCAGTCTGTTGCCTGGAGTCTTGGCAGATACCCCGTTGGAAAATGGAATGACTTTCCAAACAACTTTCTTTCTATTTCTTTTTTGTTTCTTTCTTGTGCTTTTGTGTGTTAGGGTAATACCACAAATTTTAATTTATCTTTGGTCTGTTGTGATCACCTGTTAGTGAAATTGCTAATCTCTAGACCTGAGTGATTTGTGTTGAAAGGTTGCAAATTACAGTAAAAAGCTACCTGCTCATGTAAACTAACATGATTAGCAAGTGTGCTAAACTTTGTTTCTTTTACCTTAAAAGTCTCCATTGCGGGGCTGGAGGGATGGCTTAATGGTTAAGGCCTTTGCCTGCAAAGCCAAAGGACCCAGGTTCGATTCCCCAGGACCCACGTTGGCTAGATGCACAAGAGGGTGCACGTGTCTGGAGTTTGTTTGCAGTGGCTGGAGGCCCTGACGTGCCCATTCTCTCTCTCTCTCTCTTCCTCTCTCTGTTAAATAAATAAGCAAAAATAATTTTTTTTTTTTAAAAAAAGTCTCCATTGAACCCCTGAATGGTTAATGCCAAAAATGTATGGGATTTTGATATGTTAATTCTGAAGTCATAAAATCTCCATCTTGCTAACTGTATGATTTTAAGCAGATTCTGTAATTAATCTGAGCTGGTACTGTTATTATATGTATATATAATGTAAATTATATGTAAGCTTGAGTAACTTGATTGAATGAAGAAAAGTTAACATGCACTTTAATATTCTACTGTAAACAGAACACTTGGCATATGAGATGCTCAGTAAGTGTTCCTGTTGCCTCCTAATAGAATGTTATGTGTGCCGGTGTTTGTATGTAAGTGCATCTTCCAATAAATTTCTCTCTATCAACCTTAGTTTAATAGTTTTTTTTAATTTTTTTAAATTTTTATTTATTTCATGCAGAGAAAGAGAGATAGAAGAGAGGCAGACAGAGAGAGAATGGGCATGCCAGGGCCTCCAGCCACTGCAAACGAACTCCAGATGCATGTGCCCCTTGTGCATCTGGCTTACGAGGGTCCTGGAGAATTGAACCGGGATCTTTTGGCTTCGCAGGCAAACGCCTTAACCGCTAAGCCATCTCTCCAGCCCTTAATTGAATAGTTTTGTGATTGTAGAATTTAAATGCTGCAGATGAAAAGCCAAAATCATCTTGGGCTACCTTAATCACTTTAGAAAAATCCCCATTTAGGCTGGAGAGATGACTCAGGGGTTAAAGGTGCTTGCTTGAAAAATAGCCATTTACCTTTAACCTTTGAATCTGACCTAATAACCTTCTGTTAGGTAAACCTCTCTTGAATGTCTTGTTAAATTTAACAAACACTAACCTGCACATGTAACATGAAAGATTTTCACGTTTGTTGTAGCCTGGTTACCTAAAGTCACCAGCAATATAATTGTTGAAAATATTTATAACTTCATCCTTTGACTGTAGAAGTTCATATAATCTCTTTCATTTCAGATTATGTCATTCGTGTTACATAAATGCATGTTATTTAGATTTGCTTCAAAAAAAGCTTCTTTTTTGTTTGTTTTGTTTTTTGTTTGTTTTTCAAGGTAGGGTTTCACTCTAAGCCAGTCTCAGGGTGGCCTCAAACTCATGGCAATCCTCCTACCTCTGCCTCCCAAGTGCTGGGATTAAAGATGTGCGCCACCACATCTGGCTTCAACAGGTCTCTTGAGTAAAACTGAGTGAATATTAAAAAAACAACACACATCTCAAGTCCTCTTTAGTCCATTGCATTTATCTCCCTGTCAATTGTTAGATTTAAAGAATAGCTTTTAATTTTAGTGGAAGGTGTAGCAGACAGCTTCAGGTTCGCTGAGATGAACTTCCAGACTAGGCACAGTTATGGAGTTAGGAATATTATTTATTGAAGCTTACAGATCCAGGGGAAGTTCCATAAATGGCAGGAGAAGCGGCCTGCTCTCACAGGACCAGTCAAGAGAGCAAAGCCCCCAGCCACACAGAGCAAAACTACAGCCCTAAAAGCCACAGCACACGTCAGGAACTCCTATTAGGCACACTTTGCATATCTTTACAATGGAATCTCAAACCATCACCACACCTTAAGACCGGCCCCCAGTGACATTGCCTCTAGCAAGGTGATTGCAGATACAAACTATAAACTAATAAAACACTGAATATATTGGGGGCTAAATATTCAAAATACCACAGAAGGGTAAGCAAATGGCCCCTTAAAATGCTAGGGAGCAAGCTGGTATGAGTTATGAGTATGTGCCTAAGCAGTCACCAGGGCCTCACATTTAGAACAAATGAACAATTGGTTTAATGTTCTGCTGTTGCCTTGACAACTTAATAATATTTTAACAAGAACACATATTCAGGCTGCAATTGAACCCCACATATCAATTAGCCAGATCTAGAGAAAAAAGGGACGCATCAAAAAACTAACACTTAGAAAACTCCTCAATGTCCAAAATAGCTTGAAACAGGCTGCTCCATTCAATGTAAAAGCTCTAGAGAGTGAATATCTTCATTCTCGTTTTAGCAACGATGTAGTAAGTTAAGTAGGTGCGTGGTGGTACAAGCCTATATTTGCAGCACTTGGGAAGTAGAGGCAGGAAGATCAAGAATTCAAGGGCATCCTCAGATACATGCAGAATATGAGGCCAGCCTGGGCTATAGAGCAAGACAAACAAACAAACAAATAGAGAAATAGGGGCTGGAGAGATGAGTTACCGATTAAGGCACTTGCCTGCAAAGCTTAACAAGCCATGTTCAACTTCCCAGATCCCACATAAGCCAGACACACAAAGTGATGCATACAAGGTGGCATGGTCTACAGTTTGATTGCAGTGGCTGGAGATCCTGGTGTGCCAATTTTCTCTCTCTCTCTCATGCGTGCACGCACGCATACTCTCTGTCATAAAAGAGAGAGAGAGAGAGAGAAATAGAGCCAGGTGTGGTGGCACACACCTTTAATCCCAACACTTGAGAGTTGAGAGGCAGAAGTAGGTGGATCACTGTGAGTTGGAGACCACCTGAGACTACAGAGTGAATTCCAGGTCAGCCTGGGCTAGAGTGAGACCCCACCTTGAAAAACCAGAAAAAAGAGAGAGAAATAGGCTAGGAGAAATGAAGGTCTAATCAATGATAATGTTAGGAAATAAATATCTTGAACTTGAGTCATAATTGTATACTTAAGTACCAAATGAGAAAAACAATTGTGAGGCAGAATAAATATAGTAAATTAAGTAACGCTATGGTTGAACCGTTATTCATAAAGGGAGCATGAGATTGCACACTGTGGCTGGTGAATCACGAAGCTGAGGCAGCCAGGCATGATAGCCTGCACCTGTGGAACCACCTACTCGTGAAACAGACAGAATGGATCCCTTGAGCCCAGAAGTATGAGGCATAACCTGGGCAACATAACAAGACCATGTTTCTTTTTTAAAACACTGGGGCCTTTAATTTTTTTATCTATTTATTTGAGAGGAGAGAAAAAGAGGATGGGTGTGCCAGGACCGCTTGCCACTGCAAACAAACTCCAGACAAACATGCCACTTTGTGCATCTAGCTTTACATTGGTGCTGGGGAATAGAACTTTGGCCAACAGACTTTGTAAGCAAGTGCCTTTAACTACCGAGCCATCTCTCCAGCTCCCCCATATTTCTGGGGACATTTCTAAGTATCGTTAGTATAGACATTATAAAACCAGAGACATTGAAAGTAATAAACAAAAACATTCATTTCAGTGAAGTGTGTGCATAAACAGTGATAGAAAGGTGGAAGAACCTTGTTAGGTAGTTAGGGAAGAAACCTTAAAAATTAGCAGTTTTGTCTTTTGTTCTTGTATTGCGGGAATATAACAGTTAAAGTAGGGTTGAAAAGATGGTTCAGTGGTTAAGGTGCTTTCATGCAGAGCCTAAGGACCTGAGTTCCATTCCCCATTATCCATGTAATGCCAGATGTACAAGGTGGCACATGTGTCTAGAATTTGTTTGCAGTGGTTAGAGGACCTGGCACGCCCATCCCCCCTCTTAAATAAATAAATAAATATATTAACAGTTAAAGTACAATCAAAAGAAGGGTGAAAGCTACTTTTAGGACACAAGCAATCACAAATCAGAATCTAAACAAATTATAATATGTTTGGAATATTTACAGATAAAATAATCCCTTAGGGAAACACCAATATGTTGCCAATGTTATTCAAAAGTACATTAAAACCTCTGCCCTGGGGCTGGAGAGATGGCTTAATGGTTAAGACATTTGCCTGCAAAGCCAAAGGATCCCAGTTCAACGCTCCAGGACCAGATGCAGAAGGGGGCACATGCATCTGGAGTTTGTTTGCACTGGCTGGAGGCCCTGGCGTGCCCATTCCCTCTCTCTCTCTCTCTCTCTCACTTCCTCTTTCTCTCAAATAAATAAATAAATAAATAAAATATACTTTTAAAAAAATCTCTGCCCTTTTATGTTAGTTAACATACACATATAATGATAAGTACTATTTTTGTTTGTTTGTTTGTTTTGTTTTTCAAGGTAGGGTCTCACTCTAGCCCAGGCTGACCTGGAAATAACTATGTAGTCTCAGGGTGGCCTCGAACTCATGGTGATCCTCTTACCTCTGCCTCTTGAATGCTGGGATTAAAGGGGTGCGCCACCACACCCAGCCTATTTTTTTAATCTATGTTTAAATTTCTTTGGGGGGACTGGAGAGATGGCTTAGTGGTTAAGGTGTTTGCCTACAAAGCCAAAGGATCCCAGTTTGATTCTCCAGGACCCACATAAGCCAGATGCTCGTGGGGGCACATGCATCTGGAATTCATTTTGCAGTGGCTGGCAGCCCTGGTGTGCCCATTCTCTCTCTCTCTCTCTTCCTCTCTCTCCCTCTCTCCCCTCCCTCTTTCTCTCTCTCAAATAAATAAATAAAATATATTTAATTTTTTTTAATTTCTTTTCTTTTTCATGGTAGAGACTCACTCTAGCCCAGACTGACCTGGAGTTCACTATGTAGTCTCAGGGTGGCCTCGAACTCACAGTGATTCCCCACCTTTGCCTTCTAAGTGCTGGGATTAAAGATGTGCCCCACCATGCCTGGCTTGTTTAAATTTTTTTTAATACCTCCTGTTCTCATATCTCCTCACTTTCATATTTCTGTCACCATACTTTAAAATCCTTAAAAGATACTACTACCATTGCAATTTATGCCCAGTACATGTTTTTATAGCTGAAAGAATCATCGTTAACACTACATAGGTAATTACTATGGTTCAAATTATTTACTAAAGAGTTTTCACATAAAATTATCCTCACTTGTCTTATAAGGATTAGCCTAAAAAGACTTTCAGAAGGATTAGCAAAAAAGACTTTCAGAAAGGCTGCATTTCTAATCTATCTTAGGTATTAGATATCCAGCACTACTAACAAACTCTTTTGCCAGTATGTGAAATGGATTCTTCAGAAGGTATTAACTACTGAAGAATAGGAGTGGTTTATTCTTTTGGTAATTACTCAGGCAGTTAAATTCAACGGAGTAATACTACCTGCTGCATTCATTTGTCTAATGACAAATCAATAAACAATCCACTGGAGAAAATATCCTGGTATTTCATTTGTATAGAATTATCTGAGAAATCAATACTGAAGATATTAAGAACAGTGCCTGACACTACCTACACAAGATCATCATAATAGGAGGAAAAGATGATGACATCAAACTGAAAAGAGAGACTGATTGAGAGGGGGAGGGGATATGATGGAGAGTGAAATTTCAAAGGGGAAAGTGGGGGGAGGAAGTACCATGGGATATTGTCTACAATTAAAGAAGTTGTCAATAAAAAATAAAATAAATAAAAAATAATATAAAATAAAAACATATTGAGCTTACTTAATTTCTTTACCATCATGGAATCACAGATCATAGTCACAAAAGGCAAATGATGAAAGAACTGTCATGATTGGAGCAAATTAAGAAAACGTAACAAATAAATGAAAGGTAGGATGCTGGATCAGATCCTAGGACAGAAAAAAGGTTTTCGGGGATGACCAGGGGCATGTCAATAAGTTCTACAGCAAGCATGCAAGGTTGCACACGTACACAAGGGGTGCATGCGTCTGGAGTTTGATTACAATGGCTGGAGTCCCTGGCATACCAATTCTCTCTCTCTCTCTCTCTCTGTCTCTCTCTCTCTCACACACACACACATTCTTGCATTAAAAAAAAAAAGGCAAGCCAGGCATGGTGGCACATGCCTTTAACCCCAGCACTTGGGAGGCAGAGGTAGGAGGATAGCTGAGAGTTCAAGGCCACTCTGAGACTACATAGTAAATTCCAGGTCGGCCTGGGCTAGAGTGAGACCCTACCACAAGAAACCAAAAAAAAAAAAAAAAAAAAGGCAGTCTGCTGGGCTTGCCTAAAAGAAGAAGGAGGAGGAGGAGGGGAGGGAAGGAGGGAGGGAAAGAAAGAGAGAGAAAGAAAATTCTGTATCACTTTCTTTTTTACATTGTTGCCAACCAATACCCAATCAGAAGCCACTTATGGAAGGAAAAGGGTTTATTTAAATTCGGTTTACAGTTTTAAAGGGAAGTTTCCTCATTGCCAGGAAGGCCTGGCAGGCTGGAGTGGGAATCCAGCTTCATATTTCACCAGAGACAGGAAGCAGAGAGAGAAACAGAACATGGAGCTGGGTTATAACACCTCAAAGCCTACCCCAGTGACTCACTTCCTCCATCAAGGTTCCACTTCCTAAAAGTTCTACAGCCTTCTAGAAGAGCATCACCAACTGCAGATCAAATGTTCAAATAGATGAGCCTATGTGGGGCATTTTACATTCAAACCATCACAGTTATAGCAGCGATCTTGGGAAACAGGAAAAATGCCTATAGTTGAATTGGAATAAGTTAAATATTGATGTCATGTAACCACTGTTTTCAATGGAGGAAA
Organism: Orientallactaga sibirica; assembly: GCA_036365145.1. Classification (NCBI taxonomy): domain Eukaryota; kingdom Metazoa; phylum Chordata; class Mammalia; order Rodentia; family Dipodidae; genus Orientallactaga; species Orientallactaga sibirica. The sequence goes on along the minus strand of JAEOAD010001412.1, from coordinate 133,407 downwards.
CAAATATATAGGAATTTTGCTAAGTAAAATCATGAAGATTCATTCATTTTTTTTTGTTTTAACTTTTTGTTTTCATGTGGGGGGGGAGCACTCACATGCATGTGTGCCAGGAATTCTTGCTGCTACAAATGACCACTGAACACTTATGCTTGTTTGGGGTCCAGCTTACATGCGTGGCTTGGGAATTGAACATCGGCCAGCAGGCTTTGCAAGCAAGCACCTTTTTTTTTCTTTTTCTTTTTTTTTTTTTTTTTTTTTTTAATTTTTTTGTTTATTATTTATTTATTTGAGAGTGACAGACAGAGACAGATAGATAGAGAATGGGTTGCCAGGGCCTCCAGGCACTGCAAATGAACTCCAGATGCGTGCAACACCTTGTGCATCTGATTTACGTGGGTCCTGGGGAATCGAACCTCAAACTGGGATCCTTAGGCTTCACAAGCGAGCACTTAACTGCTAAACCATCTCTCCAGGCCCCTTTTTTTGGTTTTTCAAGGTAGGGTCTCACTCTAGCCCAGGCTGACCTAAAATTTGCTATGTAGTCTCAGGGTGGCCTCGAACTCACAGTGATCCTCCTACCTCTGTCTCCCAAGTGCTGGGATTAAAGGTGTGCGCCACCACGCCCAGCTTGTTTTTTAACTTTTTATTGGCAACTTCCATAAATAGATAATATATCATGATCATAATTCCTTCCCACCACCACCTTTTTCTCTCTTCCAAAGCCCCCTCCTCTGAATCCCTTCTCCCTTCCAACTAGTCTCTCTTCTACTTTGATGTCATCATTTTCCCTCCTACTATGCAGGTCTGGTGTAGGTAGCATCAGCTACTGTGAGGTCATAAACGTGCAAGCCACTTTGCATCTGGAAGACAGTATTGTAAGCACTCTTACCTTTCCTTTGGCCTTTACATTCTTTCTGCCACCTCTTCCTCAATGGTCCCTGAACCTTGGATGTTATAATAGTCATGTCTCAGTGCTGAACACTCCACTGTCACAAATAAACAAATGCATGATCAGCCTCCTACAAAAGGTAGACTGAGGATGCCACTCTGATACTTACCTGTCACAAACTGCTGCAGGCGTGAAGCTCATAGCAAACATTTTTCAGTTTTCCTAAGGATGATTTTGGAGTTTCTTTTGTGTGTGGGGGGGTGGGGGGTTCGAGATAGGGTCTCACTCTGGCCCAGGCTGACCTGGAATTAACTACGTAGTCTCAGGATGGCCTTAAACTCACAGCAATCCTCCTACCTCTGCCTCTCGAGTGCTGGGATTAAAAGTGTACGCCACCACACCCAGCTATTTTGGACTTTCTTATATGTGCAATTTTGACAGTTTCCTACAAAGCTTTCATTACCATTTAGGAATTGTTGCTAGAAGAGTAGGCCTAGAGATAATAATTAAACTGGTCACTGCTTGAATAAAAATTTAAGGAAGGCTTCATTATAAGGCTTTGGTTTTTTTTCTTTTAATCTCCAGAGTTTATCATTGAACCCTGAGGTGTCAGAATTGGGTAGAACCTGTCTTACTGCATCAAAGACATTTTCAGTAATTGCCCACATTAAGACGTACAGTACATGTCAGTGCATGACACATGAAAATGAAAATTTTATTTTAAACTTCAGGAGTGTACTCATGGAACAATGGAAAAGGATTCTGCTACAATTAATATTTTAGTCACAACATTATTATTAAAACAACGAATAAATCTATTTTGTTTTAATTCAATAAATGAAATCTATAAATCGGATAATTTGCAGAATTGTCGCTATTTTAGCCATAGGAAGAAGCTTCTCCCGTGCCTTGTGCTCCTCAGCAGAGTTTACTGAGCTCTCTTATTTGTAAGTGTTCAATCATAGGTGCATTGCTATTAAGAATATGCATTCCAGATGGACGTGGTGGCACACACCTTTAATCCCAGCACTTGGGGACTGGAGAGATGGCTTAGTGGTTAAGGCACATGCCTGTGAAGCCTAAGGACCCCGGTTCGATTCTCCAGGTCCCACATAAGCCAGCTGCACAAGGTGGCGCATGCATCTGGAGTTCGTTTGCAGTGGCTAGAGGCCCTGGTGCACCCATTCTCACTCTCTCTCTCTCTCTCTCTCTCTCTGTCTCTAATAAATAAATAAATAAAAATAAAATCTTTTTTAAAAAATCCCAGCATTTGGGGGGCAGAGGTAGGAGGATTGCCATGAGTTCAAGGCCATCCTGAGACTACATAGTGAGTTCCAGGTCAGCCTGGGCTACAGTGAGACCCTACCTCAAAAATAAAACAACAACAACAAAAAAAAGAATATACATTCCTATTAAGAATATTCTTTTGGGGCTGGGGAGATGGCTTAACAGTTAAGGTGCTTGCCTGTAAAGTCTAAGGATGCTGGGCTTGGTGGCACACACCTTTAATCCCAGCACTCGGGAGGCAGAGGTAGGAGGATCACTGTGAGTTCAAGGCCACCCTGAGACTACATAGTGAGTTCCAGTTCAGCCTGGGCTACAGTGAGACCCTACCTTGAAAATAAAAAACAACAAACAAACAATATGAATTCCTATTAAGAATATTCTTTTGGGGCTGGGGACATGGCTTAACAGTTAAGCTGCTTGCCTGTAAAGTCTAAGGATGCTGGGCTTGGTGGCACACACCTTTAATTCCAGCACTCAGGAGGCAGAAGTAGGAGGATTGCTGTGAGTTCAAGGCCACCCTGAGACTACATAGTGAGTTCCAGGTCAGTCTGAGCTAGAGTGAGACCCTACCTCAAAAAAAAAAAAAAATCAAAAACAGAAGTTGAGACTCCTAAGGACTCAGGTTTGATTCTCCAGTACCCACATAAGCCAGTTGCACAAGGTGACACATGTGTCTGGAGTTCGTTTGCAGTTGCTGAAGGCTCTGCACGTTATTCTCTCTATATCTGCCTCTCTTTCTCCCTCTCTCTCAAATAAATAAATAAAGATATTTTTTAAAGAATATTTTATTTTCCCTTTAATATTGGTTAAAGGGGGTGGATAAACACTCATTCTCAGAGGCTTCTGTTTTCACTGTAGTCTGGGCGTAGTTGTAGGTGCCTATAATCCATGACTAGAGAGGCTGAGGCAAGAGGATCAGCAGGTCAAGCCTGAACTATATAGCAGCACCCTGTCTCAAAAAACCAAGTGCTGGCCAGGCGTGGTGGCGCACGCCTTTAATCCCAGCACTCGGGAGGCAGAGTAGGAGGATCGCCATGAGTTTGAGGCTGCCCTGAGACTACATAGTGAATTCCAGGTCAGCCTGAGCTAGAGTGAGACCCTACCTCAAAAAAAAAATTAAAAAAAAAACCAACTGCTGGTGATATAGTTCAATGGTACATGTGCAAGACCCTGTCACTCCCAGCACATGCGCCCCCCCCACTATAGTCCATAGATGAGCTTGTCCACAACCATACCTTTTCCACTTTTTATATATCTTTCCGAAAGTGGAAATCTCTGTTCTTTACTGTTTCCTAAACCCTTGGAGAAAGATGTGTGTGTTGAATGACTGAAATATCCAGTTGAGTATATCTAGATTTCCATATGGTAGACCTGTTTTTTCATAAACTGTTGTTTTTCAAATGTTTTTTTAGTCTATGAGTTTTCCCTGTTCATTTTATCCCAATCTTTTGTTGTTGTTTTGTTTTGTTTTTTTGAGGTAGGGTTTTGCTCTAGCTCAGGCTGACCTGGAATTCACTATATAGTCTCAGGGTGGCCTCAAACTCACAGTGATCCTCCTATCTCTGCCTCCCCAGTGCTGGTATTAAAGTCATGTACCACCAAGCCTGGCTTCCAACTCTTCCTTCTCTCTTTCTTTCTTTCTTTCTTTCTTTCTTTCTTTCTTTCTTTCTTTCTTTCTTTCTTTTGGTTTTTCGAGGTAGGGTCTCACTCTGGCCCAGGCTGACCTGGAATTAGTTATATAGTCTCAGGGTGGCCTTGAACTCACGACGATCCTCCTACCTCTGCCTCCAGAATGCTGGGATTAAAGGCGTGCACCACCACGCCTGGCTTCCAACTCTTCTTTTTAATTCCAGTTATTCCTCTAACCTACCAGTATCTTATCTCTTCATTTCCAGTAACCAGGGTCATAACTATAATTTTGCTGTGCATTGTAGCCTCAAATCTACCCATGAGGGCTGAGATATTATTTTTCAATCCCTTCTTTGTATTACAGTAGAGAACTGGAGTAGTGCTGGAGTACAGTAGAGTACTACAGAAGAGTCATTTCCTTACTCTTATTACTGCAGTTTATGTTTAGTTTTGTGTGGTTTGAGTCATTACAAGGAAGCAAGCATCTCTAGCAGAAGCAATTCCTGCAAATAACTAATTATCTAAACAATGATGTGCTTCTCTGTGACTGACACAGGAATTTGTTAAGGTCAGATAATCTGACATCTTGTTCCATTTCTAGTATTTATCACTCACATAATCTTTGTCAACAACCTAATCTCCCCTTAGCAAGCACATGTAAAATGATCTATGCTCCCTTTAGCTCTCTATCCTCCAAAGTCCTGCCATGTCTACTTCAGCGATTCTTATAAGAATAAGATTATAAGGAGTTTGTAAACTAGTACATGTCCACAGTGTGGAAGGAATCATAGAGATTACCCAGTCCAACTGGGTAATTTAACAGAAAGAGTAACTAAAAACCAGGAAGATTAAGTAACTTTTTCATGGTCACTAAATTTCTTGGCAGAACCCAGAGACAAGGCTTTTTGGTTTGTTTGTTTTTGTTTTTGTTTTTTTCAAAGTAGGGTTTCACTCTAGCCCAGGCTGACCTGGAATTCACCTCGGAGTCTCAGGGTGGCCTCGAACTCCCAGCGATCCTCCTACCTTTGCCTGCGTGCGCCACCACTCCCGGCTTAGACAAGGCTTTCTTAACCTCGGTAAATTGTCCTCCTAGACAGAGTCCAAGTCTCAGGTTGCTCAAGTTTTAAGACTCAACCATAAGAGCCAACTGTTTAAGTAAATATGAAAGTATAGAAAGAGCTAGACAATTTAAAGAAAATGTACAAGGATTATAGATGGCTAAGAATTGTATTTGACTTTATTTGAAAGGTGCCAAGAAATCATTTGTGCCCACTGAAGCTCAAACTTTGTAAAAGCATCATCTATCAATGTCCATATCAAGCTTCCACAAGCTTACTCCATGTACAAGGCCAATAAGAAGACAGTAAAACTGCTAATAATCATACAATTTTTAACTTACTTAGTTATAAAACAAAAAAGTAGTATAACAAGTTGTTGGTGGACTTCTCTAACCTAAAATCCAATTCAATATGGATCCAAAACTTAAGATCATAATTACTGAAGATGAATTTGTCTATTGTGTGGGTGTTAGAGGAACACCTCTTTGACACTTAATTGAATCTACTCATTCAGACATATCTCACTGATAGACTATAAGAAGGCCAGTATTATTGATGAGGCTTGGCACTAACAAATCTAAAATTCTTTCACTGTACACCTATTTCATTAAACCGTTTGGGCTGAAGAGATGGCTCAGCAGTTAAAGGCATTTGTTTGCAATGCCTGATGGTCCAGGTTCAATTGCCCAATATACACATACAACCAGATGCAGAAGGTGGCACATGCCATTTGCAGTGGCATGAAGCCCTATCATGTCCATTCGCTCCTTTTCCCCCTCTCTCTCACTCTCTGCTTGTAAATAAATAAATATTTTTGAAAGGTAAAACTTTTTGCTCAAATAAATTATTTGAAAAACTATTAAAACCCCTTCCTGGGGGCTAGCGAGATGGTTAAGGTGCTTGCCTAAAGAGCCTAATGACCCTAATTTGATTCCCCAGTACCCACATAGAGCCAGATGCCCAAGGTGGTGCATGCATTTGGAGTTTCTTTGCAGCCACGGGAGGCCCATTATCTCTATACCTTGGTGGCCCACGTCTTTAATCCCAGCACTTGGGAGGCAGAGGTAGGAGGATCGCTGTGGAGTTCTAGGCCAGCCTGATAATTTTTGCTAGCTCTAAAACCTTCATAACTTCATGCGCCAGTGTTATTCTGTGGTCCTCAATGAAGGTTTGCTTCTTTTGTGTGTAGTTTCGGTTTTTCAAGGTAGGGTCTTGCTCTAACCCAAGCTGACCTGGAATTCACTATGTAAGGCTGGCCTCGAACTCACAGTGAAACTCCTATCTCAGCCTCCCAAGTGCTGAAATGAAAGGCATGTACCACCACGCCTGGCGCAACTGAACATTATAACATGCGCTGGGAGAAAAGATAAATTCAGAGGCAAAGGACTTCTGTAGTTTGTGATCTGTTCCCCAAAGGCTCATGTGTTAAAGGCTTGGTCCTCTAGGCTCCCAATAGCCTGTGCTACTCTGGGAGGTAGTGGAAACTTGAGAAAACAAAAGTGGTTCAGAATCTAGAACAGAAGTAAGAAAGTTGAAGCTTTTATATGGGACATGAACTCATTGTCGTGGAAACTTTAGCCAAGATTGCTAAAGGAATCTACTAATACAAATGCAAAAGAAATTGATGAAAAAAGTCCAAGAAGTCTTTGATATTAAAAAACAAGTCAAGGGCTGGAGAGATGGCTTAGGGGTTAAGGCGCCTGCCTCCTAAGCCTAAGAACACTGGTTCCAATCTCCAGGTCCCATGTTTAGCCAGATGCAAAGTGACGCAAGGGTGCAATGCCGCATTTGACCACAAGGGGGCGCACACATCTGGATTTCGTTCGCAGCAGCTGAGACACTGCTGGCGTGCCCATTCTCTATCTGTCTCCCTCTCCCTCTTCCTCTCTCTCTCTGTCTCTCTCTCTCTGTCTCTCTCTCTGTGTCTCTCTCCAAAAAAAATAATAAAAAATATAAAATAAAATAAAATAAAAGTTAAAAAAAAAAAGTCAAGCCAGTATGGTGGCGCACGCCTTCAATTCCAGCACTTGGGAGGCAGAGGTAGGAGGAACTCCATGAGTTCCAGTTCACCCTGAGACTATATAGTGAATTCCAGGTCAGCCTGGGCTAGAGGGAGACCCTACCTCGGAAAACACAAACAAGACAAATGGCATTAAAAGTGATGCTCTCTCTGTATGCTGCTACTATAACCAAACACGATGAGTTCATATCTTGATAAGTACAAAGCTAGACCAAGTAGAGCCAAGAAATAAGAGGATAGAGAATAGGTTAGGAATAAATATTTATCTTGTAGTTAAGTCACTAACAACTAACTAATTCCACTCTTTACCAGAACAGCCCAGACATTCCCCATGTGTTAAAAGGTGTAGCTGGGCTGGAGAGATGGCTTAGGGGTTAAGGCGCCTGCCTCGGAAGCCTAAGAACGCTAGTTCCAATCTCCAGCGGTTCCAATCTCCAGGTCCCACGTTTAGCCAGATGCAAAGGGACGCAAGGGCGCAATGCTGCACTTGACCACAAGGGGGCGCACACATCTGGATTTCGTTCGCAGCAGCTGAGAGACTGGTGGCGCCCATTCTCTATCTGTCTCCCTTTCCCTCTTTCTCTCTGTCTCTCTCTGTGTCTCCCCCCCCCCCAAAAAAAAAAGGTGTAGCTGTCCTAGTCACTGTGTGGCTCACGGCTTGTTCTTGCATAACTTTTCCTTGATGATACATAGGCAAGTAGATATACCTGTGTTCTGCCTGACATTTCACAATGGGCCACACATGTTGTAACAGTGTTTCTACTGGTATAATTTTATATGTTCAGACATGCAAAAACCTATACAAATCTTGAATGGAGGAAAAAAGCTGAGTCAGAACAAAGTCTATGTGGCAATGTGAAAAGCTTCAATATACTAATCCATAGGGCAGTGTCAGAATCTATAAGGTAACCCTCCAAAAGACCTATGACTCAATATAGTCCTCTCTTTCAAGTGTGTATAGAACCTCAAAATGATTTTTAAATATTTTATTTGAGAAAAAGAGAGAAGAGAGAGAGAGAGAGAATTGGCACATCAGGGTCTATAGCCACTGTAAAAGAACTCCAGATGCATGTGCCACTTTGTGTATCTGGCTTTATGTGGGTACTGGGGAACTGGACCAGGGTCTTTAGGCTTTACAGGCAAATGTCTTAACCACTGAGCATTCTCTCCAGCCACAGAATTACTTTTATATTGCAATGTTGAGGGTCTAATTTATAACATTGGCAAAGGCTAGGTAAGTACTCTACTACTGTGCTATGTCCCCAGACCCCTTTGAGTTACATTTATTTATTTATTTTGGTTTTTTTTTTTTCAAGGTAGGGTCTTACTCTAGTACTTAGTTTTTGTTTTTTTGTTTTGTTTTGTTTTTCAAGGAAGGTTCTCACTCTAGCCCAGGCTGAACTGAAATTTATTATGTAGTCTCAAGGTGGCCTCAAACTCACGGCAATCCTCCTACTTCTGCCTCTCAGGTGCTGGGACTAAAGGCGTGCGCAACAATGCCTGGCTACTACTTATTTTTGAGAGATGGTCTTGCCAGATATCTATCTCAGGACGAGCCTAGAACTTGGTATGTGAAGGTTAGTCTCAAACTTGTAATCCACTTGCCTCATCTTCCTGCCTGAAATTACAGACATATACCAACATGTCCAGCTTCCTTTTTAGTTGCTTTCAGCAAGCAAGCACCTTTAACTGCTGAGCCATCTTCTCAGCCCCTTAAATTACTTTTCTAGTGAAACATGGCAAGCTTCATGGACTATTGAAGGAGGATATGAGAAATCTAGCTTTTTTAGTCAGTTTGTTAGAGTTGAGGTTCAAGGAGAACCAGGAGGGGCCAGCTCACATGCTTCCTCTCCCTGGCACCAGAACAAAACTCTTGGCAAAAATGTCTGTTGAAGCTGGAGAGATGGTTTAGTGGTTAAGGCACATGCCTGCGAAGCCTAAGGACCCCAGTTCTATTCTCTCCAGGTCCCACGTAAGCCAGATGCATAAGGGGGAGCACGCACCTGGAGTTCATTTGCAGTGGCTAGAAGCCCTGGTGCACCCCTTCTCACTCTCCCTCTCTCTATTTCCCTCTCTGTGTCTCAAATAAATAAATAAATAAATAAATAAATAAATGAAAATAAAATCTTTTTTAAAAAAAATGTCTGTTGAGGGCTGGAGAAATGGTTTAGAGGACAAGACGTTTGCCTGCAAAGCCTAAGTACCCAGGCTGGATTCCCCAGTACCCATGTAAGCCAGATGCCCAAGGGGGTGCATGTGTCTAGAGTTCATTGCAGTGGTTGGAGGCCCTGGCACAGCCATGCTCTCTATATCTGTCTCTGTCTCTGTCTGTCTCTCTCTCTTAAAAATGGATAAATTAAAAAAAAATTTTAAGCTGGGTGTGGTGACACCCACCTTTAATCCCAGTACTTGGGAGGCAGAGGTAGGAGGATTGTTGTGAGTTCGAGGCCACCCTGAGACTACATAGCAAATTCCAGGTCAGCCTGAGCCAGAGTGTGACGCTACCTGGAAAAACAAACAACAACAACAACAATAATAAAAAAAACACCAAAAAAAAATTTTTTAAGTCTGTTGAGAGTGATCCACAGCGCCCCCTGCTGCCCACAGTCTACTGCACTACCTGGGGAGCTGACCCTCAGGTTCATCTTCTAAATTTGCCACCTTATCAGTCTTCCCCTCACATACTGAATCTGATGCTATAAAAGCTGCAGCCTTCCAGCCCCTCCCATTTCTGCTCTCTGAACGCAACCTTCAGCGTGTGTGGTTCTCTCTCTGCTCTTATCCTGGTGCTGCCTGAACACATGTGAATATGGCCTCTACCCCCGCCCAGCGTGGGAGAGCATTAAATTTTTCTTGATCTAAACTCTTCTGCTTGCCTCTGCTTTATAGTTTGGGGTAGCTTCTCATTTTAATCTCGTGTATGATCTTTCTCTGATCTCTGAATCCACCGTGGGTGCTCTCACCAGCCCTAGACTTGCTGCCTATATTCTGCTCTAAGCTCAGGGTAGCCATGAGTGTACCCCTCTTCACCACTCATTTTTCCTTGGACTCTCTTAGTCTCTTCTTTGATATCTGCCCTCTCATTTTTGTCCTCTTAACTCCTCTAAAAATATGGCAGATGTCATGTCGGTTCTTCTTTGGCCTCCCCAGATTCTGCTCCTAGATTCTGCTTTCCAAGTGCCGACAGCTTTACCCCAATTGCTCCTTAAAAGGCCCAGCCAGATCAGGTGTGGTGGTGCACACCTTTAATCCAAGCACGAGGGAGGCAGAAGTAAGAGGATTACTATGAGTTTGAGGCCAGCCTGGAGCTAAAGTGAGTTCTAGGTCAGCACGGGCTACAGTAAGACTCTACCTCAAAAAATAAATAAAAATGCCCAGCTAAAAAGTTAATTTTAAATACTGTATTTCTTTTTTTTATTGTTAGACTCCAAATAGTATTTTTTCATATTAATAAAATCGCTATAGAAAAACTGCATATTTAGATCCTTTTTTTTTTTTTTTTTTTTTGAGGTAGGTTCTTGCTCTCTAGCCTAGGCTAAGCTGGAATTCACTCTGTAGTCTCAGGGTGGCCTCAAACTCACAGCAATCCACCTACCTCTGCCTCCCAAGTTCTGGGATTAAAAGTGTGTGCCACCATGCCCGGCTATATTTAGATATATTATAAACTTTTCTGCTTATATATGTCTTAAATTATCGTCCTTTCATTTTTTATGTTTGGAAATTTTTATTTTTATTTATTTTTACATTTTTTATTAGATATGGACATATTTAGTATGTAAACAACACATGTTGGTACCGTCCTTTTCCTCTTCCCTGTCCCTTTTCTAAAGAGGCCTTCTTCATTGGAGGTGCAAGTCAACCCCATGGGGATTGTGGGTCATGCATTATGGTGTGACAGAGGCAATGTCTCTGTGCAAAATGTCCCAGCTTGTGGCTCTCACAATCTTTCCACCTCCTCTTCCGCAAAATTCCCTGAGCCATGCTGGGAGCATTTTAAGTCTACTTCAGTGATGGGCACTCAGGAGCCTCTGGATCTCTGGTTTGGTGGGTGTTGAGTGTCCTCAGTGTCTGTCTCCTTCACCCTTGTGCTGACATCAGATTCACTAAGAAAGCAGCACTCTTGCTCATTTCCCTAATTCCTTTGTGGTTTCAGCTGGGGCTGGGGTGGAGTGCACTGGGTCATTTATCTCCTCAGGTCCAGCTCCCATCTGAAAAAGAGAAGCAGATTCTCCAACAGAGAGTGAAGTCAGCACCGGTTAAATGGGATAACCATTATTAATTTAGAGAGGATTAAAAGGGTGTAGACCCTCTTATAGTCTAAGGTTAGTGGGAGCTTGACAATGGAAAGCAGAATCATTATCTGGATAGGATTCTGACTTGTTTTCCAGTTCCAGATATGGTTTCCTTTCCACTGAGAGGATCTGTTAGCCAATCCAAGAGCAGCTGGTTACCCACCATGGCTGTGTGCCACTAGTGCACTTGTGTGAGCATCACGTCAGGTTGTTTGCTTGCGAGCGTAGCTTAGACTTTGAGTTGCTTGGACAGAGATGTTGGCCACTTTCCCCGGAAGCTCATGTAGCACCTTCCAGCACTAGATGGGCTAATTGTCTGGGGACTAGTTCCTCTCCAGATTCCAACCAGGTTTCTTCAGGGTCTGTGCCGACAGCATATGGTGTCTTCAGCAGTAGGGTCTTACCATTAACCTCTGGTGAGTAGTCAAGTGCTCTGACAGAAGTCTGTCTTGTTTGTTTTGGGAGATCTAGTAGGTCTCTCTGATGAACAGCTCAGTGTGGATGTTAACCACATCCTGGTACAGGGAGTTACAGGCCAGCACCAAAGGAAAAGAAAAAAGAAAAAGACAGAGATGAAAGAGAAACAGGAGAAAATTGAGGTTAGGTTTTGTCTCACCCTCTCCAGGGCCCTTCGATTCTGGTGGTCTCCCTAAGGCCCTCTTGAGGGTTCCACCTTTTTTTGTTTGTTTGTTTGTTCGTTTTTCAAGGTAGGGTTTCACTCTAGTTCAGGCTGACCTGGAATTCACTATGTAGTCTCAGGGTGGCCTCGAACTCACAGTGATCCTCCTACCTCTGCCTCCCGAGTGCTGGGATTAAAGGCATGCACCAACATGCCCAGCCCTCCATTTCATTTTTTGAATATATATGTATATATGTATATGTATGTATATATATATATATATATATATATATATATATATATATATATATATGTATGTATATATATTTTTTTGGTTTTTCAAGGTAGGGTCTCTCTCTAGCCCAGGCTGACCTGGGATTCACTCTGTAGTCTCAGGGTGGCCTCGAACTCACAGTGATCCTCCTACCTCTGCCTCCCGAGTGCTGGGATTAAAGGCATGCACCAACATGCCCAGCCCTCCATTTCATTTTTTGAATATATATGTATATATGTATGTATGTATGTATATATATATATGTATATATATTTTTTGGTTTTTCAAGGTAGGGTCTCTCTCTAGCCCAGGCTGACCTGGGATTCACTCTGTAGTCTCAGGGTGGCCTCGAACTCACAGTGATCCTCCTACTTCTGCCTCCCGAATGCTGGGATTAAAGGTGTGTTGCTACCACACCCAGCTGACATTAATATTTTTATTCACAATTATTCTCATGAAATCCCTGTGTTAGAATAATTGCTCCCTGATTAATAAATGGAGGGCATGAGTAAGGGAAAGAAATGAGGGCCTCAAAGAACAAGCCTTCTACCCACCAAGGCTGCAGCTCTAATAACAGGCTCTTTTGTCAGGGAGCTAAAGAAACTGGTTTTCTAGATACAAGTCATCTTCTTCAGCTTACACTTTCCTTCTCCCAACACCAAGCTGTAGAATTTGCCAGTGAACACAGGGAAACTTTTAGTGCTAAAACAACAACAATAATAATACCAACAACAAAACCCCCCACAACTTCTTGGGGTTGAGGAAATAGCTCAGATGGTAAAACGCTTGTTGCTCAAACATGAGGACTGAAGTTTGGATCCTCAACACTCATATAAATACTCGACTTAAGTTCAGAGTTATGGCTGAGAGCTATCTCTAAAGCTCAAATCAGCTAAAGGAAAAAATATATATATACATATGAAAAGTCCTTCAAAATTATACATGAGGAACCACAATGAGATCACAAATTACATTCTGAAAATGTTGATTTAAAGACTGATAGCTTAATGGGCACCAATGACCCAAACATTACTAAAACTTACCCAGGGAATAATTAGTTAACGAAAATTACTTGTAAACAAAGGAAGACTGTATTTCACCACAATGTGTAATCTAAAGAGCCTGTTTTGGGCTGGATAGATGGCCTGTTGGTTAAGGCGCCTGCCTCCCAAGCCTAAGAACGCTGGTTCCAATCTCCAGGTCCCACATTTAGCCAGATGCAAAAAGTGATGCAAGGGTGCGATGCTGCACTTGCCCACAAGGGGGGCGCTCGCATCTGGAGTTCATTCACAGCAGCTGAGAGGCCACTGGCATGCCCGCTCTCTCTCTCTCTAGCTCTCTCTCTAAATAAATAAATAAAAATAAATAAAGAGCTTGTTTTAAAACCAAATGGACCCAAGTGCCAGTCCAGCTTTTTTTTTTCTTTTTTTCCTTTTTTTGGTTTTCCAAGGTAGGGTCTCACTCTAGTGCAGGCTGACCTGGAATTCACTATGTAGTATGTAGTCTCAGGGTGGCCTTGAATTTACAGCGATCCTCCTACCTCTGCCCCCTAAGTGCTGGGATTAAAGGCATGCACCACCACGCCTGGCTTCAACTCCAGCTTTATTATTACTAGTTGTGCAGACTCTGATGGTAATTGAACCTTTCAATGCCTTAGTATCTTTATCTGTAAACTAATGATAGTACCTTCTTTGTATGGCATGGTAATAATCAGATGCAATGCATGAAAACAGTTCAATCCAATGGCTGGCCTGTAATAAGCACTCAAGGGGGTGGGGGCAAAGCTATAATTATCCTTAATATTCTGAGGGTGTGAGTTAAGGTACTAAAAGTCAAATCACATTATGATTTAAAAAAATATTTTATTTATTTGCATTCGGAGAGAGAGAAAAAGACAGAATATGGGTGCACCTCTACCCATTGCAAACAGACTCCAAGTGCATGCACCACTCTGTGCATCTGGCTTTATGTGGATACTGGAGACTCAAACCCTAGGTCGTTAAGCTTTGCAGCAAGGGCCTTAACCACTGAGCCATCTCTTCAGCCCAATATTATGATTTTTTTTAGAGTTATTGTTTGTTTTTTCAGACATGCAGCCTCGGCCTTGAATTCACCATGTAGCTGAGGCTGGCTTTGAACTTCTAATCCTTCTGCCTTCACTTCCTAAGTGCTAGGATTAAAGGTATATGCTATGATGCCTAAAAAATTGTATTTTTATTAAAATAACATATGCATATGATTTAACAAGTTAAATACTATATTAACTCTGTGGATAATGTATAGCTCCAAGTCCATCTTCATTCTTGCCTCACTCCTTAAGGACAACAAATTTTTGTTTTTTCAGCTGCTCCTTGTGTCATCAGTTCATCTTCCATTTAAAACATTACTACGTATCATACCATGTCATAAAATTATGACCTGGATTATAGTTCTTTTCTTTTTTCTCTCAAAAGTTAATGATGGGGGCTGGAGAGATGTCTTAGCGGTTAAAGGCACCTGCCTCCTAAGCCTAAGGACGCTGGTTCCAAAGTCCAGCGGTTCCAATCTCCAGGTCCCACGTTTAGCCAGATGCAGTGATGCAAGGGCTCAATGCTGCACTTGCCCACAAGGGGGCGCACACATCTGGATTTCATTCACAGCAGCTGAGAGACTGCTGGCGCCCATCTCTGTCTCCCTCTCCCTCTCTGTCTGTCTCTGTGTCTCTCTCCAAAAATAAATAAATAATAAAAAAAATTTTAAATAAAAATTAATGATGGTCTTAATCCCACCTAGTATTCCAAGTACTTATCCCCTGATTTTTCTCAAGAACTTCCAAGAGCTCTTTGTTATAATTTTATGTACAACCATCAGAATAGGTAACCAATCCCTTTTACTTATCTAAGTTTCCAAGAAATATGCCTCTTGATCTCTGTCCTCTTCTTCCAGTGATGTGGACTTGTTCTCAGCTTATTTCCTAGCTAAAAGCTCCTTTCAGGTATCTTGAAAGATTATATAAACACAATCTAAAATAAGGTCCAACAACAGGCATGGGAGATAGTATGATAAAATAAAAGAAGAGTCTTATGGACTGATGAGGGAAAATGATAATTAGGTATAATAAAGTACAGTAACGGGATGGGGAATGTCTCATGGTAGTGTGGGACAGAGTATACAAGAGGGTGTTTGTACAGTAGCAGGGCTGGAGAGGTTAGGAAAATTTCTCTGAACCAAATGATGGTTTAGGTGAACTTGGCAGGGGGAGTCGTCCAGTGGAAGATGCTGGAGTGGGAGTGGGATAGAAGCACCAGAATTCATTCACAGTTCAGGCAGCAACTGGTGAGGTGGGGAGTGTTGGCAAGGCAGAGCAGCTTCAGACCAGGCTCTGCATTTGGAGTCATGCAAGAGGCTGTACACTCTACTTCTGCCACTTGTGAGACACAGACATTGGGAAAGCCATTTGTAGGCAGGAAGTCTGCCTTGTTGATATGTTTTTGTTTTGTTTTGTTTTGTTTTGTTTTGTTTTGTTTTGTTTTTTTGGTTCTTCGAGATAGGGTCTCACTCTAGCCCAGGCTGACCTGGAATTTACTATATTGTCTCAGGGTGGCCTCGAACTCACAGCTATCCTCCTACCTCCACCTCCCAAGTGCTGGGATTAAAGGTGTGTGCCACCACGCCCGGCTCTGTTGATATTTTTTTTTCTGATTTACTCTGTTAGAACTTTACTTTAAATAAATGTACAGCATCTGTAGTTAGCCCTCATTTCCTCTTGTTGCTGTTGCAGACCTGTTTGGAATTCTTGGGCTCAAGGGATTTCCTCCCATGCCGGCTCTCTGCTCCACTAGTCCCCAGAGCTTCTGAAGTGGCTGGGATAACAGATGCACACCACCTCCCTCTGCTCACCATTATTACTGATGGATCTTGTGTCCTAGCATTCTGGTGTTTGCATCCAGGATTAAGGTTGAGAATCACTGTGTAATGGTGTCTCGTATCCTAACCCTAAATATCATTTTCTTTCTACTGGCAGCACTGTGTTTTTTTAATTTTAGGAACCAGAAACACAATAGAACAGAACAAAACAGAAGCACAAGCATTTCTCCATTTTTCAGCCCCAAACACTTACTTCTAACTAATGTTACAGCCAGCAGAAATTTAAGAAATTCCAGTCACTTTTCAAATGATTTCCAGTGGTCCAAAACTTGCACCGTGGTGGCACACCCCTTGAATCCCAGCACTTGGGAGGCAGAGGTAGGAGGATCTCCATGAGTTAGAGGCCACCTTGAGACTGTATCGTGAATTCTAGGTCAGCCTGGGTTGGAGCAAGACCCTACCTTAAGATCAACAACAACCCCAGGCCCCTCCTCCCCACCCTGCAAAAAAAAAAAAAAAAAAAACTTACCTTTTTCAGTTGGGTAACTTTTTGTCCCAGTGTGAGGCCAGAGTGGGCTGCAGAGTGAATTCCAGGTCAGCCTAGGCTAGAGTGACACCCTCCTTGTTTTCACTTGCTTTTCAGATAATTAACTCTTCTAAGTTGGAGCTATGCAGTGCAGGATTCCTCTGTAGTCATTCCAAATGGAAGGTTATAAAAATATTTATTTATACTTCCGTACTTGAAAGTGTCATTCGGCCTTTGACACGCCATGCCAACAGCATTTTGCTTTCTCTGGGAATCAGGAGAACAGTAGCTGTGCCAACTCAGTGAATCATAAGACCTGCTAATTAGAGCTGGAAGATGTCTTTTTGGTTTTACTCTCACTCCTATGTAGTGCCTTAATAAATCCTGTCTTTACTATTCCTCAACGAGAGGAAAAGTGACGCCCTTGTTATCGTGAGCTCATTGGAGAAAGTAAGGTTTTTCAATTTTTAACTCTTTTTAAAAAGTCTTTGTCTTCGGGAGTGGTGGCTCACACCTTTAATCCAGCACTTGGGAGGCAGAGGTGGGAGGATTGTCATTCGTTCGAGGCCACCTTGAGACTACGTAGTTAATTTCAGGTCAGTGTGGGCCAGAGTGAAACCCTACCTCAAAAAAAAAAAAGTCTTTGTCTCTGTGTGTGTGAATATAGGTGCATAGGTGCCACACAGCGCGTGTGAAGGTCAGAAAACAATGTGCTTGCCTTTCACTTGTCTGAGACAGGATCTCTTGTTTGCAGCTACATCCACTAGGTTAGCTGCACTGGGAATTCTTCTGTCTCTGCCTTCCAGTTTGCCACAGGAGCACTGGGATTACCAACGTGAACTACCATGGCCAGCTTTATGTGTATGGGTTCAGGGAATCATAACTCAGGTCCTCATACTTATGTTCAAGAGCTTTACCCACTGAACAATCTCCTCAGCCCATTTCAGTTTTTTATTATTTTGTTATTCTCAAAGATACAAATGTAGATTATATATTTGCCAATAAAATGCATAGATCTCAAATCCAGTTATGATTCCTTCACCTTTTTTTTTTTTTTGGAGAGAGAGACAGAGAGGGAAAGGCATAGAATGGGCACGCCAGTGGCCTCTCAGCTGCTGCAAACGAAATCCAGATGCGTGCATCCCCTTGTGGGTAAGTGCAGCATTGCGCCCTTGTGTCACTTTGCATCTAGCTAAACGTGGCAACTGGAGATTGGAATTGACGTTCTTGGGCTTAGGAGGAAGGTGCCTTAACCACTAAGCCATCTCTTCAGCCCACCATTGTTTTTTTAAAAATATTTTATTTGTTTATTTGAGAGAGAAAGAGGCAGAGAGAGAGAGAGAGAGAGAGGGAGGGAGGGAGAGAGAGAGGGAGAGAAAATGGGCATGCCAGGGCCTCTAGCCACTGCAAACCCCAGACACATGCGCCACCTTGTTCATCTGGCTTACATGGGTACTGGGGAGTCAAATCAGAAATCCTTAGGCTTTGCAGGCAAACGTCTTAACCACTAAGCCATCTCTCCAGCCCACAGTTATGTTTTATTCCATGAATTTGTTATATTTTTCATAATAAAATTCCAAAATAACACATTTTCTTGAAAATGACTTTTTTGTTGATGGCTCATCCTCCTCTTTACTTGATAAACAATAAAGGGAAATATCTGAAAGAATGGCTGTCTTTCAAGGGTGCCAGCTGGATCTCAGAACCTGCGTTTACACCTGGAAAAGTGACATGCACATGCAGGGGTGGACATTTTTCTACTGTCTGATTAATGGACTATATTTTATACATAATCCTGTCTTGGTTTTATCTTTCACCCTTTACTGAAAGGGAAAGATCTCACAATTTGGTTATAACTTCAGAGTGGTGCTAAGTTCCTTTGAAGGATGATATAAAATGCATTTTCCTAAGATTATTTTTATTCACTTTTCAAACATACTAAAGTGTGCCCCTCACCTGCTGAGCAAGCATTTGTAGCTTGTCCAATGGCAGAATGGGCCCAAAGCTTAGTGTTGTGACCCATTTTGAAAATGAACTATCTTGAAATAAAAAAAAGGTTCTCACTTTAGCCTAGGCTGAACTGGAACTCACTTTGTATCCATCCACAGGCTGGCTTCAAACACATAGTGATCCTCCTACCTCAGCCTCTCCAAGTGCTGGGATTAAAGGCAAGTACCATCATACCTGGCTCTTGTCAGAACTCAATGAAAATCTAGTACTGATCCCTCTCCTCAGAACTCAATGAAAATCTAATCTACCTCTTGATGGCACTGTTTCTAGATATATTTCCTGCAGGAAGCTATTACTTAATATATTTCTAAGCAAGGATATTAAAAGAAATCTAAATTTGGTCTCAGGGACAGTCAAGTCTGTGTATATGAGTTAATGTTTGCATCAAATAAGTTGTAATTTTCTTTTTTTTTTTTTTTTTTTTTTTTTTGGATTTTCGAGGTAGGGTCTCACCATTCTGGCCCAGGCTGACCTGGAATTAACTTTGTAGTCTGAGGGTTGCCTCGAACTCACAGCGATCCTCCTACCTCTGCCTCCCAAGTGTTTTTTTGTTTGTTTGTTTTTTGAGGTAAGGTCTCACTCTAGCCTAGGCTGGCCTGGAATTCACTATATAGTCTCATGGGGGCCTTGAACTCTTTGCAACCACCACACCCGGCTTGAGTTTTAATTTTCTTTTTTTTTCTTTTTTTCAAGGTAGGGTCTCACTCTGATCCAGGCTAACCTGGCATGAACTATGTAGTCTCAGGGTGGCCTCAAACTCATGGTGATCCTCCTACCTCTGCCTCCCAAGTGCTGGGATTAAAGGCATGCACCACCACAACTGGCTGTAATTTTCTAATATATTGCATCAATCAACTTTTTTTGTTTTTTGGAGAGAGACAGAGAAAGAGGGAGAGGAAGACAGATCGAGATGGGCACGCCAGCAGCCTCTCAGCTGCTGCGAACGAAATCCAGATGCGTGCACCCCCTTGTGGTCAAGTGCGGCATTGTGCCCTTGCATCACTTTGCATCTGGCTAAACGTGGGACCTGGAGATTTGAACCGCTGGAGATTGGAACCAGCATTCTTAGGCTTAGCAGGCAGGTGCCTTGACCGCTAAGCCATCTCTCCAGCCCTAATCAACCTTTTTATTAAAGTTGATCCTCAACTACTGAGACAAATCAAATGAGTTTTAATTTTCTAATATATTGCATTAATCAATCTTTTTATTAAAGTTGATCCTCAACTTTTAGGTCCTATATAAGTTCATCATATAACAAAATGTACTTTACAGTATTCTAGATATATCATATCATCTTGAATTTCAGTGGTACATTTCAGTAAGTAATATTAATAATTTGTTGAGTGTGTGTGCGCACACACATTGGTATGCATATGTGTGTCCTGCGTGCATGCGTGCACACGCCAGAGCTTTTATGGTAAACACTTTATCATTTGAGCCATTTCTCCAGTTCATTTATAAAACTTTGAAAATCTTTTTTTCTTTGTTTTTTGAGATAGGGTCTCACTCTAGCCCAAGCTGACTTGGAATTCACTATGTAGTCTCAGGGTAGCCTTGAACTCATGGTGATCCTCCTACTTCTGCCTCCCAAGCGCTGGGATTAAATGCGTGCACCACCACCCCAGCTCAGAACTTTGAAAATCTTTAAACCAGGAATGGTGGTGTGTTTGCTCTATGCCACTGTAGTTCCAACTACCTGGGATGCCCATGCTGGAGGGTCACTTGAGTCCAGGGATTTAAGGCCAGCCTGCGCAGCATAACTAGATATTTCCTCTTAAACAATAGGTAAACTATAACTCTCTAAAGTTAATAATCAATTTGCCACTATCCTTTAAAATGACTGTTTTTTGTTACTTTTATTTATTTATTTGAAGGGGGGGGAATGAGCATGCCAGAGTCTCCAGCCATTGCAAATAAACTCCAGATGCATGCACCATCTTGTGCAGCTGGCTTACGTGGGTCTTGGGGAATTGGACCTGGATCCTTTGACTTTGCAGGCAAGCACCTTAACCACTAAGCTATCCCTCCAGCCCTTAAATTACTCTTTTTTTTTTTGTTTGTTATGTTTGTTTTGTTTTGTTTTGTTTTTCGAGGTAGGGTCTCATTCTAGCCCAGGCTGACCTGGAATTCACTATGTAGTCTTAGGGCAGCTTCGAACTCACTATTAAAGGGCGTGCACCACCACGCCTGGCTTAAATTACTCTTGAATAACGAATTGGCTGGACGAATTCCACTTAACTTTCGAAAGAGAGCTCTCATAGGTTATACATTTGACTTTCGTTATAAGGAAGTGTTTTACCAAGTCAGAGATTTTGTGCTAGACAAGCAAGTTTAAAATCAAGAAATGATGCCCTGAAATTTGGGCAAGTCTAGATAAATTCAAGGATTCTAGCCATTCTAAGGTGACTCTTACAAGTCTCTGTGATATAACTGAACGGAATAGTCTAAAGTTAACACTTCCCTTCCTAGATACCCTGATGCTCCCCTGGGAGAATCAGCTGGTGGCCCTGAAGCCAGCCCCTGGAGGACACTTAGTCATCAGGTGGGATGCTACCTGGGTCAGTCAAGCTGAGGGTGGGTCCTAGAAGCCTTGGTGGGGAGGTGCGAAGAGGGGTAGGAGTCTTATCACGCTCAATAGCGAGCTGAGTTAGTAAATACAACACGAGATGTTTTGCTTGTTATTATTAATTGGGAAGCAAACATGTCATATCCAACAATGGGGGGGAGGCTAACCCGCTTAGAGAAAGAGTAACCGCGCCACGTGACGCCCGTCCAGAACAGCGGGCCTGAGCTGCCCCAGCCCTCTGGGGGCGGGGCCGAGGCGCGGCGGGAGGGGCGGGGCCGAGGCGCAGCGGGAGGGGCGGGGCCGAGGCGCAGCGGGAGGGGCGGGGCCGAGGCGGAGGCAAGATGGCCGCCCTGAGCTTGGAGGACCTGCGGGGAGCGGCGGGCCACGCCCCGCGCTGCGCCGAGGGCCGCTCTGTGCGCGCCGCTCTATGATGCTTGCGCGTCCCCGGCGCGCCGCGCTGCGCTGCGCTGCGGGCGGGGCGGGTCTCCGGGATTCCAAGGGCTCGGTTACGGAAGGAGCGCAGCGCCGGCTGGGGAGGGGGCTGGATGCGCGCGCACCCGGGGGGAGGCCGCTGCTGCCCGGAGCAGGAGGAGGGGGAGAGCGCGGCGGGCGGCAGCGGCGCCGGCGGCGACTCCGCCATAGAGCAGGGGGGCCCGGGCAGCGCGCTCGCCCCGTCCCCGGTGAGCGGCGTGCGCAGGGAAGGCGCTCGGGGCGGTGGCCGGGGCCGGGGGCGGTGGAAGCAGGCGGGCCGGGGCGGCGGCGTCTGTGGCCGTGGCCGGGGCCGGGGCCGTGGCCGGGGACGGGGCCGGGGCCGGGGCCGGGGCCGCGGCCGTCCCCAGAGTGGCGGCAGCGGCCTTGGCGGCGACGGCGGCGGCTGCGGCGTCGTCAGCGGTGGCGGCGGCGCCCCCCGGCGGGAGCCGGTCCCTTTCCCGTCGGGGAGCGCGGGGCCGGGGCCCAGGGGACCCCGGGCCACGGAGAGCGGGAAGAGGATGGACTGCCCGGCTCTGCCCCCCGGATGGAAGAAGGAGGAAGTGATCCGAAAATCTGGGCTCAGTGCCGGCAAGAGCGATGTCTACTACTTCAGGTACCGGGGAGGGGCCGGGGCAACGGGCCGGGCCGGGCCGGGGCAGGCGGGGTCCAGCGCTGAGCCAGGCAGAGGGCCCGAGGGCTTTGCAGTCGTGGAGGGAGGCTGCAGCCCCGGCGTGAGACAAGGCTGGGAGAGGCACAGTGTCCTGAAAGGTGAGGGCTTGTATGTCAGAGACCCACGGAAAATGGTTTGAGAAGTAAGTTCGCTCACTAAAAGGTTAAAAGAAGGTGTCATTCATCGAAACTATAAAACTCAGCCACTGTTGGCTCCTGTCCCGGCCTGTCCCAGATTCATCATCACAAGACTGTTTAATCATGCCCCTGTGGAAGAATTAGCTATCTACAGGAACAAAGTTTCAGCTACTTTGTGGGATGCAGGGAAATTTCACAGTCATTTGGAATGCATGAGGCTTTTTATAACGCTTTGGTGTGGCCAAACATTCTCTCTTTTGATAATAGAAGTTGTCAGACTCCAAGACCCAGCATTTGCATCCCTGGAGCACATGGCGATGTCTGCAGACATTTTTGGTTCTCACACTTGGGGAGAGGGTGCTACTGGCATCTATCTTTTTGGTAGAGACTAGAGGTGCTACTGTGCTGTAGTACTAAAACAGCCCCTGTAATTAAAAACAAACAAAAAACTCAGTCACCGGGGCTAAAATTAAGAAATAGTTTAAAAGTTTCAAGGTTTTTCACTTCAATGTAATCTTGCTGTCCTGGGGTTCCACTGTTCATGTTCGTGGTTTGTGTAACATGGGAAGCTCAGGAAAAGGTCTATGGCTGTTCATTATCAATTTAATTATAACCAATTTTATTAAATGTTCTTCCAAACCATTTATAGAGAATGGTATAAACCTGTTATAATCAGTAGTTTGGGGGGGTTCTCTTTGTGGACAAATGGAATCACTCCCCAGATTTCCCATTGGTCATTCCACTGGGAAAAAGAACATACGTGCATTATATATGTACAGTACAGTGGTTAGGTGGTTAGGAATTGAAACACTCAAATAGGCTTAAAAGGGTAAAAAGTTGTTTTCAAGCACATTGTAGATACGAATGTGGTTACTGCTGATACAGCATGTAAATATGAACTTACTCTTTTTTTTTTTCTTTTTTCTTTTTTGGTTTTCCGAGGTAGGGTCTCACTCTGGCCCAGGCCACCTGGAATTCACTATGTAGTCTCAGAGTGGCCTTCAACTGACAGCGATCCTCCTACCTCTGCCTCCCGAGTACGAGTGATGGGATTAAAGGCCTGCGCCACCATGCCTGGCCTACTTTTTTATTTAAAAAAAAAATTATTATGAGAGAGAGAGAATATGAATGGATGCACCAGGGCCTCGAGCCACTGCAAATGCGCTCCAGATTCATGCCCCACAAACCTGCATCTTGGCTTTTGTGGGTACTGGGGATTCAAACCTGGGTCCTTAGGTTTTGCAAGCAAGCGCCTTAACTACTAGGCCATCTCTCCAACCCTAGGTTTTATTTTGAGACAGTCATGCTAATTTGCCTAGGCTGTCCTTGGACTTGGTCTATAGTACAGGTAAGCCTTGAACTTGTAATCCTACATACCTTCCAAAGGACCTGGGATAACAGGCTTGTGCAACCTAGGCCTGACTGGAAAACATATTTTAAAAATAGAAAGGTGATCATTTTGTTTTGGATTTCTCCATCAGTATTCAGTTCAATGCTATGAAATTTATTGTGCCTAAAAGTAAAAAGTTATTTCCAAATACATCTGTTTCATTTAATGATATTCATAATTTTTTGTATTTCATTTTACTGCATATACAATTTTCTCAGTAAGAAGGCATTCTACCTGATCATCTGTGAACTATGTGTTGATGTCTTGTAGGCAGTTAGACTTGACAAGAGTATCCTGTGTCTGGGATTGAATTCTTTAAACAGATCTAGGGCTGAAGATGGCTTATTTGCAATGCGGCAAGAGGCCCTGGTACACCCATTCTCTCTCTCTAATAAATACATTAAATTAAAAAAAAATTTTTTTTTATTTGAGACAGAGAGCAAGCGAGAGGGAGAGAGAGAATGGGCATGCCAGGGCCTCTAGCCACTGCAAACGAACTCCAGATGCATGTGCCAAGATGTGGGACTTGGAGAATCAAACCTGGGTCCTTGGGCTTTGCAGGCAAGTGCCTTAACTGCTAAGCCATTTCTCCAGCCCTTTAAACAAATTTTTATTGTTTTATTTATTTATTAGATACAGAGGGAGAGAGTGACAGAGAGAGAATTGTCTAGCATTCTTAAAGCTCTGTGTTTGCACCATCACAAGACAACAAATAAACCAACAAACACACCCTTTAAAAATTTATTTATTTATGGGCTGGAGAGATGGCTTATCGGTTAAGGCGCCTGCCTCCTAAGCCTAAGAACGCTGGTTCCAATCTCCAGGGGTTCCAATCTCCAGGTCCCACAGTTAGCGAGATGCAAAAGGGGCGCAATGCCGCACTTGACCACAAGGGGACGCACGCATCTGGATTTCGTGCTCAGCTGCTGAGAGGCTGCTGGCGTGCCCATCTCTGTCTTTCTCTCCCTCTCTCTGTGTCTCTCTCCAAAAAAAATTTATTTACTTACTTATTTATTTATTTATTAGATACAGAGGGAGGGAGAGAGGGAGGGAATTGTCTAGCATTCTTAAAGCTCTGCGTTTGGTCCATCACAAGACAACAAAACAACAAACGCCAAACCAGTCACATTGCTGCAAGAGCTTGTTCTTTTGTTTTCTCTTAATGTTTAATAACTTTTTATATTAAATTCCTATATAAACAAATATTTCATGGTAGATATGCCATATATATGATGTCATCAATTGAATGCAAGCTTTGTAAACAAATTCATATTCAGGCAAGTCCAAATCACCAGTGATAAATATTCTTGGAATGCCTTTTTATGAAATACTACTGCTTGATTTTCTTTGTGCAAAATGGAAAGGACATATTGGACAGATTTGTGCCACCTGTGTTTAGTTTTGGGCTGTAAAGAGTTCTATTGACTACTTCCAAAGTGTTAGTTACTATGCAGGGTTGTTAGCGCCCCATTTTTCTTTCCTTCTGAGAGATTACATTCTCTCAACAAACAAGAGCATACAAGAAGCATGATGTGACACTTGGAATATACTAGTTACTGAGATCTGTGACATTAGCGTTCTATGATAAATGGTAGTCATCTACTTATTATAAAAGAGGACAGATTATTTTCCAACTTGCAATGTTACTGTTTTACATATTAGTGTCTCCCTAAACCCCCTTTCCTTCAAGTCAGTAGCTCACAAGCCCGACCTGTTAATGGTAGGTTAAGATTAAATTCCCCTGATGGTAATGTGAAAGCTGTTCACGCAGAATTTAATAATGTTAACCCCCAAATTAGTCTGCCCCTGGGGAGATTAATTTAAACTAAGTGTCTATTAATAGAGGGTGTGGCAGACACCTATTAATTGGACTTAAGTTAAGCGTATAGAGAAAGCCTCAGATTTTGGTAGTCTATTTTTTGGCTGCTTCCTGAAAATGCCAGGTTTTTATAGAAAGGAGTACCTCGTTGCAGTTAAACAGTATAATTATGCCTTCTGTCTGCATTACTGATAATGTGGCAGCTCATACATTATCTTCCAAAATGTGTTTTTCAAAAAGGGTGTGGTCTGTTACTCAGTCCATCAGTATAACTTCTGAAGAAGTTCATTAACACATTTGAACCCATTATTTGAACAGTAATTTTACATTGGTCTTTTTGATCCTGTCATTTCTAGTTTTTGGTTTTCTGCATGATACTAATTGATGCTCTTGAAATATTTTCCACTTAAAGATTGTTTAGTAGCTCTCTGTTGGCCATATTTTTGAGGCAAGCCCAACAGACTGTCGTGTGTGTGTGTGTGTGTGTGTGTGTGTGTGTGAGAGTGAGAGAGAGAGAGAGAGAGAGAGAATTAGTGTGCCAGGGCCTCCACCTACTGCAGTCCAACTCCAGACATGTGTGCCCCCTTTGTGTGTATGTGTGACCTTGTGTGCTTGTGTCACTGTGTGTCTGGCTTATGTGGGACCTGGACAGTTGACCATGAGTCCTTCGGCTTTGCAGGCAAGTGCCTTAACTGCTAAGCCATCTCTACAGCCCTCTCTTGGTCTCTTGGCCATTCAAAAAAAAAAAAAAAATCAAGTCTAAACTCAGGCTCTTAGTTATAACTAGGATTAAAGACCTGGGAGCCATGGTGTACTTACTATTGTTGCTCTAAAATAATCTTTGGTTGTACATTGGAAACATAATAGGAAACTTTTTATTTGCATGTGTGTATGTGTGGTATATGCAGAGGCCAGAAGGAGAATACCAGGTGTTCTCCTCCATTGCTTATATGGAGTCTCTGAACCTCGGGGTGTCATTTTCATTAGCACCAGTAATTCCTCTGGTCTATAGGACTGGGGTTACAGATATACAAGCCATTCCCAGCTGTTTATGTGGGTTTTTGGGAATCAAACTCAGACCTAATCTGGCCCTCGTGCTTACACAGCAAATGCTCTTACCTGCTGAACCATTTCCTCAGCCTCAGAAATATTACTGTCTTTCTCTCTCTCTCCCTCTCTCTCTCTCTGTATCTCAAGTTTATAGTACTTCTCCTGCCTCAGCCTCCTGGATGCTGGGATTATTGGCAAGCACTACCATGCTTGGCTGGTTTTACCCTCTTGATCTGGAAAGAAGAGGATTCAAATGTCATTGTCTTCAAAAATTATGACTATCCAAGCCAGGCATGGTGGCACACGCCCTTAATCCCAGCACTTGGGAGGGAGAGGTAGGAGGATCGCCACGAGTTCAAGGCCACCCTGAGACTACATAGTAAATTCCAGGTCAGCCTGGACCAGAGTGAAACCCTACCTCGAAAAACCAAAAAAAAAAAAAAAAAAAAAAAAAAAATATGAGTATCTTAATAAAAGCAAGAATCTCTAGGGGAGGCACCAGGCCATAGAGGTTAAGTGGTCTGGAGATGGCCCTTCATGTCTTGTGCTTAGCAGTGGTGCAATCATAAGCATATCACTTAACTTCTCCATGCTGTAGTTTTCCCATTCATTACATCAGTATGATTGCTATACCTGCTTCACAGTGTTTAAGGATTCAGTTCCAGAGCTCTGAAATAAATATGTAGCTTTTTTGAAACTTTAAGTAAAGTCAAGGACTAGTTAAGAAAAACATTGTTCAGGCCGGGCGTGGTGGTGCACGCCTTTAATCCCAGCACTCAGGAGGCAGAGGTAGAGGATCGCTGTGAGTTCAAGGCCACCCTGAGAATACAGAGTGAATTCCAGGTCATCCTGGACTAGAGCGAGACCCTACCTCGGAAAACCACAAGCTCACACACACAAACGCACACACGCAAGAAAAACAGTTCAGTAGCTAATGGTTGTTACGTAGCATGGACATATAAACAGGTCTAAAAACTATGGATATATCTTGTTTATTACTAAAGTTATGTGACTACATTGGAAGCTTTTGAATTCTGAATTATTGAGGATGTTTAAATTTCTTGCCTTTAAAAAATACTCTTCCAGGGCTGGAGAGATATTCAGTGGTTAAAGGTGCTTGCTCGCAAAGCCTGATGGTCTGGGTTTGGTCCCCAATACCCACCTAAAGCCAGATGCATAGTGGCACATGCGTCTGGAGCTCATTTGCAGTGATCAGAGGTCCTGGCACACCCTTTCTTTTTCTCTCCCTCCTTCTCTTTCCTTGCAAATAAGTAAAAATAGTTTTTTAATTTAAAAACTTAATTTTTTTTGAGAAGGGCAAAGAGAGAGAGAGAGAGAGAGAGAGAGAGAGAATGCAAATGGGCACACCAGGGCCTCTAGCCACTGCAAACGAACTCCAGATGTGTGTGTCACCTTGTGCATCTGGCTTACATGGGTTCTTACATGGGACTTGAACCTGGGTCCTTTGGCTTTGTGGGCAAGCACTTTTAACTACTAAGCCATCGCTCCAGCCCCCTAAAATATTTTTTTAAAAATACTGTTCCAGTAGTATTTGGATTAAACTGGCTGAATGGATGAAGATAGGAGATGTGGCCTTCATGTTGCACATTGAGCATTTTAATGTTGAAAATGAAACTCCAAAACCTGAAACTTTTTTGAGTGCTGACAAAATACCACAAGTGGAAAATTCCACATTTGATCTCATATGATAGGTTATTTTCAAGGCATATATACATCGAAACAATTGTTAAGTTATCTTTAGGCTATGTGTAAGACATTTGAAACATAAATGAATGTTGTATTTAGCCTAGGGTTCCATCTCCAAGACACCTTGTGTATATGCAAACATTTCAGAATCTAAAACTTTTGAGTTGCTAGCAATTCGATAAGACACTCAATCTTTATTTTCTCTCTGATTATACCCATGCAGTTAAACTTATGTTCCTAGATTACTCTGATTCCTGAAGACAGCTTTCTTACATTCCTGTCAGCCTAAGCACAGTGTCAGGCACACAGATGCTAAATAAGTGTTTACTTACTGATATTACACTTTAAATTTGTAAAATGAGTCTTAACTGTCCTAACTAGCTTTATTTATATCACTTGGATATTGTGTTGGTATGTAACTGGTTAAAATATTTTAGTATTATGGCTAAACATTTTGAGTTTCTAATTTTGTTATTAATCTATTATAGCAGGACAGGAAACCTTTTTCAGGGATTTTAAATATTAGAGATATAGGGATATATAGAAATATAAAGTGCCCATTGTGTACAAGCTGTAGTAAGAAATCATTATTCCAGTCATTGACTATACAGTATAGCACATATCACAAGATATCTCACGTTAGTATTATTATACATCAGTAATATTGGATCTTCAAATTCCTCTGAAGCATAGGTAGTTATTTCTGTTTTGCAGATTGGACATTTGCACAGGGATGTTGAGTGTTTTTATGGAGGTTGTACTCCTAGCAAGTGCAGTTAAGACTCCTAAAGCAGGTTTAGCCTTACAGCTCCCTCTTTAAATGTCTGTGAATATGTGCATGCATTCATATGTGTGTAGGTACATGTGCACATGTGTGCACTTAGGTGTGTGGAGGTCAGAAGACAACCTTGGGTATCCTCAAGGATGCTATCCACTTTCTTTTGAGATGGGGCTTCTCACTGGCCTGTAGCTCACCAATTAGACTAGATGGCCATTGTACTCCAGGAATCCTCCTATGTTTACCTCCCTATTGCTGGTATTATAAGCATGTGCCATACACCTGGAATTTTGATGTGGGTTCTGGGGGTCAAACTCAGATCCTACTGCTTGTGAGGCAAGCGCTTTACTGACTGAGCCCCTATATACACAGAATCTTAATGTTTGTCACAGGCAGGCTCTCACTGTGTCTCTCAGACTGACTTCTAACTTATCCTATTGCTCCATCTTCTTGAGTTCTGGGATTACAGGTGTGGGCTACCATGCCTGGCTTAATCCCAGCACTGTTTTCTAGTAGTGCGGTACCTCAGCCTAAGTAACTCCATATAGCTTGTTGTGCCCCCAAATTAGTGTAGCACTTTCCCTTATCTTGAAGATGGCTGAGGTGAAGTTCAAGTCCTGTTGGGTAGTGAAGCCATTGCACAAGAGGATGAATTTCTGGATTTAGAAAATGGAAAAAAATGTTGTAAGTTAGCATAAAAGCAATATTGTTCTGAATAATAGAAGCTGCGAACTTACTCAGAAATCTCCCCTCATTTCTCAGGTAACCAGATAAACAACATGTTTTCTAAGGCCCAAACTGTAGGGTCTTCATCTTAAAAGCTTTAATTTAGGGCTGGAGAGATGGCTTAGTGGTTAAGGTGCCTGCCTGTGAAGCCTAAGAACGCCCGTTCAATTTTCCAGGTCCCACGTTTAGCCAGATGCAAAAGTGATGCAAGGGCGCAATGTTGCACTTGCCCACAAGGGGGGTGCACGCATCTGGAGTTTGTTCACAGTGGCTGAGAGGCTGCTGGCACGCCCATTCTCTCTGTCTATCTCAAATTAAAAAAAAGTTTTCATTTAAATTTGAATAAATCAACTTGTAACTTGGAGGCACAACGTGTCTTATGAGTTGGTGTTTTTATTTGCTTCTTTCAGAGTTGAAATAAATTGAAATGTACCCTCAGGACTAATTTAAAAACTCTTAGTTGGAAAAGGAAACGTATTAATAACTTTTCTTGTTGCTGTTACAGAAAACCTGATAAATGCAGCTTAAGGAAGGGGTTATTTTGGCTCACAGTTTGACGTGATGCAGTCTATCACTGCAGGGAGGCATGGAGGCTGGAATGTGAGAGGGCTGATGACATTGTATCCACAGTCAAGCATAGAGGGAGGAATAATTGTGCTCAGCTTGCTTTCTCCTTTTACTTGGTGCAGGACCTCAGTCATGGGACAGGGCTGATCACATTTAGTTGGGACTAGTTAACTCAACCCAGTTTCGAAACCTAGGTGATTCTAGAGCCTGTGAAGTTAAAAGTGAAAGTCAGACAGGAATGGAAGTTGTGGTCTGATACTTATTCACTGTACCATCACGTTTTTTTGTGATAAGATTTTTGTTAAGGTACAACATTGCCATCGGTCCTACATCTGATTTTTAGAATCTGACATGCAAACGTTGCATGTGAAAACACCTACCACATCTGTATTAGAGGAGATACGTGTAGCTGAAAAGTAATTGATTCATGTGCATTCTAAAAGTAATCTCTACTGGAAATTGATAGATGAGTCTTTCAAATTGCTTTCAAAAATTTCATTTAGGAGATACATAGTTAAATTTTTTATAATTTAATTTTAATTATTACAACAGAAGAAAGTGGTTTTCAGGGAAGCTGATGATTTTTTGTTTTAAATTTTATAGTGTGACTAGTAGAAATAAATAACCTTTTAACTCATGTTTGAGACCATCTTGAGATTGGCATGCTGAATGAGAAATAAACCATCAACTCTTACTTATTTCCACTGAGAAATGGTTATGAAAATTGTAAATGAAGCTTTAAAAAATTTTATTGTCAACTTCCATAAATACAGACAATAACCCATGGTAATTTCCCCCCCCCTTTCCCTTTTGCAACTCCACTCTCCATCATACTCCTTCCCCCTTTCAATCAGTCTCTCTCTTACTTTGATGTCATCATTTTTTCCTCCTACTATGATGGTCAGGCACTGTGAGGTCATAGATATCCAAGCCATTTTGTGTCTGGAGGAGTGTGTTGTAAGGAGTCCTACTCTTCCTTTGGCTCTTACATTCTTTCTGCCACCTCTTCTGCAATGGACCCTGAGCTTTGGAAGGTGTGATAGAGATGTATCAGTGCTGAGCACTCCTCTGTCCCTCCTTTTCAGTACTAAGGTGCCTTCTAAGTCATTCCAAGGTCACTACCATCTGAAAAGAGAAGCTTCTCTAACCGAAAGTAAGAGTAGCATTAATATATGGGTATGAACATTAAGAGAAGTGCTTACCAGACAGTTTGGTGAGCATAGTATATACATTGAGCCAGACACCAACAAATGTTACTTCCCCTGTCAAAGGTTTTCAGTATCAGGGATGTATTCCCTCCTGTGGAGCAGGCCTCCAGTCCAATTAGAGAGCAGTTGGTTTCCCACATAAGAGACGTGTCACTATAGCACCCATTGGCTCATGTGGCCTGGCTGGCACACTTAAGGCTTGCAGTGTTCACTGTTGTTTATCTCTGCTGGTGATTTCTCTGTCACACACGGAGCTGCATGCAGCATAGCTTTTTCCAGCTTTCTGTCAGCTGGGCTACAGGGAAGAGGTTTTCAGCTCAGCTTAAGCAGGATTTCTCAGTAACTTTGCAGCCCAAGTATATGGAGTCTTCATCAATAGGGTCTTACCATCTATTCTTGGTAAGAAACCAAGAGCCAATGGCATGTAATGTTTTGGTGAGTATCAAGGACTTACCTGGTCAACAACTAACTGTAAGGTATCCCATCCCTGGCCCTGAAAATTTGTAAATGAAGTTTTACTGAATTTTATCAGAACTTGTAAGAACTAAAAGCTTGCCAAGGAAGGAGAATAAAAGAATGGAATAGAATGAAATTTAAGTAATATTTTTATTTAGATCCCATGAGATTACACTGTCTTCTTTGCCATTATAAGATCAATTCAAGCTTCTTTGAGGACTTGATATATGTTAAACTTGATGTGAATATAACTAATAAAATTTAAAATTAGATAATTTTTAAATAGAGTCTTTGCATTTTTCAGAAATTCTTATGAATGAATGATTTGAAAATGTGAAGCTGAAGCTCATCCCTTCCTGTTGCAGCTAGCTTTGTGTTGATGGCACAAACACCTGACCAAAAACAGCTTATAGCAGGAAAGTTGTTGGCTTACAGACTTGTTAGGGAAGCTCCATGATGGCAGGGGAAAACATGTTATGAGCAGAGGCAGGACATCACCTCCTGGCCAACAGCAGCAGCAGAATGTACCAAACACTGGCAAGGGGAAGCTGGCTATAATACCCATAAGCCCACCTCAACAACACACCTCCAACAAGGTTCCAATTCGCAAATTGTTATCAGCTGGGGACCCAGCATTCAGAACACAAGTGTGTGGGGACCATCTAATTCAAACTACATTTCACCCCTGACCTCCATAGAAAAGATAATATACATGATGTAAAATGCAATGCATTCAGTCCAACTTTAAAAGTCCCCATAGTTTTTATCAATCCCAGTGCTGTTCAAACATCCCTATAGTCCAAGGTCTCTTAACTGAGCAGTAATACCCAAATACAAATTAATAATAATAATATAATGGCACAGAATAAACATTCATGCTACAAAAGATGGCTTTGATCATAACAAGGAAATATTGAATTAATACAAGCTGTAAAACAACAGGGCAAACATTAAATTCTGTAACCCCAAGCCCTACAATTCTACTCACTAATGGGTTTCAGAAGTTAAAATTCTACCCCCCCAACTGGGCTCCTCACAGCCTGAGGACAGTGTATCCCAAATGGGCAGTTTTCCTTGGTGGCCATCTCATAGTCCTGGTGTTTCAAAACTCCTGGGATCTCTACTACAATCCACAATTCATCCTTATAGCTTGTTGCAGTCAGGTTCTCGTTGCCGGTAGAAATCACCCACCAGTAGCAGCTGTGGGGAAAAAAGAGGTTTATTTTGGCTTACAGGCTAGAGGGAAAGCGCCACAATGGCAGGGAAAAACAATGGCATGAGCAGAGAGTGGATATCACTCCCTGACCAACATCAGGTGGATAACAGGAACAGGAGAGTGTGCCAAACAGTGGCAAGGGGAAACTGGTTATAATACCCATAAGCCCTCCCCCAACAATACACTGCCTCCAAGAGGCTTTAATTCCCAAATCTCCATCAGCTGGTAACCTAGCATTCAGAACACCTAAGTTTATGGGGGACACCTGAATCAAACCACCACATTCCACTCCTGGCCCCCATAACTGCCTCTGTCTTTCAAATAAATAAATTTTAAAAATTGTATTTGTCAGACTTAAAACCACCACATTCCATCCCTGGCCCCCATAACTGCCTCTCTCTTTCAAATAAATAAATTTAAAGAATTGTATTTGTAAGACTTAGGAGTATGGCTTAGTGGTAAGGTTGCCATGAGGGTCTGCCCACTCCCCTCCCAAATCCCAAAGAATAAAAAACACGCGTGTAGTTCTTGGGTGGGTAATAATTTTAACTAGTTTATTGTTGCTTTCACAGTAATTGTGAAGGTATTTTTCAGATATTTCATAAACTTTTTATGACTAGATTTCAATAGCCAAAGGCTAACCCACTAAATTACCATAGATGTTTTCAAATGCTTCCCTCCACTTATGTACTTGTTTAAAGGCCAGGACAGATGTCCACAACTGGCTAGGTCTGGTTGAGAACACACACTGGGCACTTGTGAGCAAGAAGACTGTGGATTGTGTTTTGCTGCTTTAATTTGGAAAGATTTTATTTTCTATAAGCATCAGATTCCTCAACTGTAATTCTAAGACAAGAATTCTATCATGGAATTTTTTTTTTCAGGGTACTCTGGTCCAGGCTGACCTGGAATTCACTCTGTATTCTCAGGATGGCCTCGAACTCATGGTGATCCTCCTACCTCTGCCTCCCAAGTGCTGGGATTAAAGGCATGCGCCACCACGCCCGGCTCTGTCATGGAATTCTTTTGAGAACAAATGAATATATGTAAAATGTCAGTAAAATGTTTCTTTCTCTTCACATAATTAGCTAATATAAATATAATACAATATAATATATAAATAATAATAAATATAATTTAATTTAAATAAAAGTATGTGCTTGGCAATTGTGTAATAATTTGTAGCATCTTATTTTGAAATGTGATTGTGGTGTATGCTAGGTTATAAATGTTCATCAGAATTTAAAGAAGTACATTTTGAACTATAATAGCAATCTATTCTCAATGTGGAAAATTGAGAAAATATGGAATAGTATGGAAACAGGAATGTCAATTGCTATAATTTCATATATATCATATATACATAACACAAATGTATATAACACACATGTAAAATAAGACAGAAAAAGTATAATGTATCAGTCTGTAATCATTCAGTTAACTGCTAGCAAATCTTGTTCCATTTGTCTGCTCCTAGCTTCAAATTACAATTTGACCTAATTCTGAGACATTTAACTTTGACAATTCTACAGCAGTATCTAGGCTTTAATGCAACCAAAACAAACACTCTCTTTTTTCCTTCTCAGAAGCAAAGTGGGATGAGGTTAGAGGAAATTCTGAATCCATTCATTTTTACAGTTTAGTAAGCCACACTGGTCTTTGATTCCCCTTCTCCCCCGCCCCAAGGTAGGGTCTCACTCTAGCCCAGGCTGACCTGGAATTCACTCTGTATTCTCAGGGTGGCCTTGAACTCATGGCAGTCCTCCACCTCTGCCTCCCAGTGATGGGATGAAAGGCGTGTGTCACCACGCCTGGCTTTCCTTTTTTTTGGGGGGGGGGGGTCTTTGATTCTTAACAAAGAGATGATATAATTAGCTACAATTATATACATATGTGTGTAGTTTTTGTTATATAAATGCTAGTTTCTGGAATGGAAATGAGAGTGGCAGAATTTATTTTATACTGTGAGTTCTTTTTGTACCATGTGAAGTTGGGTAGTGATTCTTTAAATGTATATGATGAGGGAAAAGAAATGCTGTCACATAAGCAGCCATATAGTAAGGAATTTTTTCCTCATTAATAATTTAAAAATAGTTCTCCACCTCTACCCTTCCTAACTGCCAAGGGAATTTATTTTTTATAAAAGGTTATACTCTTATCTCTGCACCCCCCACTTTGGTATCCCTTGAGGATTTCCCTAAGTGGAGTTATTGAAGACTCTGTGGAGTCATGAAGGCCTCAGACAGTCTCTGTGGGAGGGAGACCATGCCTCAGGGTATTCCTACCCACTCTATGGCTCTGTTCTTTCCCACTCCCTCTTCTGCAGTGGTCTCTGAACTGATGTAGTATTTCCTGTAGCCTCTGGATTTCTGCTTTGATGGTTATTGATTGACCACAGTATCTGTCACCATCACCCTCTAGCTGATTGTCAGACTAGCAGTGAGAACAGTGTTCTTGCTGCCCTCATTCCTCTGCAGTTTTCTGGGCACTGGCAGATATGGTTGAGGTCTGCCAAGGGAATTCTTTAATGATGTAATTTCCCTGTCTAGAATCTTGGTATATTTAAAAACTATTTTCTTATTTTCAGGAGAAATATTCAGGTTTGCATTTTAGACATTTTATTATAGATAAGTTTTAAACATATCCAGAAGTAGGGAGAATTTATCAAACACTGCTTAACTTGAACCATACCAATAACACATGATTAATATCACTGTGTCCCTACTGTAGTCCCCTACTTTGACTCAACCATTGTTATTTGAGGCAAATTTCACATATAATTTCATTTATAAATAATTACCTAAATAGACTTCTTGTGAAATTGAGATTTAAACTTGTGAAAATGTTATAATCACACTTGTGGAAATTTTATAA
Organism: Orientallactaga sibirica; assembly: GCA_036365145.1. Classification (NCBI taxonomy): domain Eukaryota; kingdom Metazoa; phylum Chordata; class Mammalia; order Rodentia; family Dipodidae; genus Orientallactaga; species Orientallactaga sibirica. Next base: position 97,322 of record JAEOAD010001412.1, on the reverse strand, counting down.
TTACACAGAACTCAGTATTGCAGAACTAGCAGTCCACAGGCAGTTCATGAGTTTTTCAGACAATTCTCTATATGGGTTCAGAGGAAGGAAATATTCCTATTAATGGGAAATGTGGGGGTTTTATGGTAGAAATAGAGTGTAGGGTAGATTTCTGGTATCTTGGCAATTGGTGAATACTGTCTTGTATCATAGGCCACATAAAAGTTATGGATCTTGTAAACCATTCTGTCTATTTGGGAAGGAATGAGGAAACCAACATTGCTAGAACAAAGGTCACTAGGGTAGAGAAAGTAGGGGTGAGAGGTTAAAAAGAGGCAGACACGGGCTTCAGAGATGGGTCAGCAGTTAAGGACCTGTGCCTGCAAAGCCTAGCAACCCAGGTTCTGTTCCCCAGTACCCACCTAAAGCCAGAAAAGCCTGGGAGGGCACATGTATATGCGTTCATTCATGGCAGCTGGAGGCCCTGTCTAGACCATTCTCTGTCTCCTCTGTATCTCCCTCTCTGCTTGCATATAAATAATTTTTTTTTTAAAAAAGAAGGGAGATGAAAAAGGATCTGAAATGCAGAGCTAAGGTATTTGACTTTCTTTTATTCATGGGGTAATGTCCATTGAAAGCTTTTCACTTGATATTTAAAAATGTATTTTAAACTTAAAAATGTAAAAATTATACATATTTATACATATATTTTTAAAATTTAACTTACATTGAAGACTTTTAAAGAAGAGCCTTGGTAGAAGTAATGTTTCAGGAAAAGAAGGATGAGTTCAAAGGTGATTATTTACTAAGTGATCAGACATGAAGATGGAAATAATATAAAAGTAGATATAGGTCTATCCCCAGAGTAAGCTGCAGAAGGTGCCTTAGGAACACAGATATTTATAGCTCCTCAAGTGAGGAGCTGACTTTTTAAAAAAATATTTTATTGGGCTGGAGAGATGGCTTAGCGGTTAAGGCGCCTGCCTGCTAAGCCTAAGAATGCTGGTTCCAATCTCCAGCGGTTCCAATCTCCAGGTCCCACGTTTAACCAGATGCAAAGGGGCACAAGGGCGCAATGCCGCACTTGCCCACAAGGGGGCGCACACATCTGGATTTCGTTCACAGCAGCTGAGAGACTGCTGGCGCCCATCTCTATCTGTCTCCCTCTCTCTCTCTGTCTGTCTCTCTCTCTGTGTCTCTCTCCAAAAATAAATTTAAAAAATAATAAAAAGAATTTTAAAAAATTTATTTTTATTTATTTGAGAGAAATGTAGAACTAGGCAGGTAGGGGGAGAGAGTGAGAGAATGGGCATGCCAGGGCCTCCAGCCACTGCAAATGAACTCCAGATGCTTGCGCCCCCCTTGTGCATCTGGCTTACATGGGTACTGGGGAGTCAAACCTGGGTCCTTTGGATTTGCAGGCAAATGCCTTAACCACTTAGCCATCTCTCCAGCCCTGAGGAGCTGATTTTTGTTTTGTTTTGTTATTTTGTTTTTCGAGGTAGAGTCTCACTCTAGCTCAGGCTGACCTGGAATTCACTATGTCATCTCAGGGTGGCCTTGAACTCAGTGATCCTCCTACCTGTGCATCCTGGGCTGGGATTAAAGGCGTGGTTCCCCACACCCAGCCAAGAACTGACTTTTGAGGTGAGCTTCTCTCTCATGGACACTGTGTGTGTGTTGAAGTGGTTATACATTCTTTTATCGGCTTAGCAGTTTTCTGAATATAGGCTTTATATTTAAATACAAAATAATTCTAATTTCATATTTCTAATCTCAGTTGAAATTTGGGTTCTTTGCAGAATTGTTACTTTATTTTAGGGAAATCTTTGTTTTGAATACTGTTAAAGTCAACTTTAACATGTACATGCATAAAGAAACAATTTACAAAGTTGATGTTTCATTAGTATCAAAGTTTTCAGTACCATAGTTCCTAGAATTTTTAGTGTGAGATTTTTCTTATTCACCACAAAGTTCTTATTGACATTCATGGGAGGGATACACCTCTGAGTGTGCTCTTTAGCCATACAAGTTGCCATCTTTGATTACCCCTTGTCACTCATAGGCCACTTCCTCTCCACTCTAATGACTGACACCTCTATACTGTAGTTCACTTTGTTAGAAAACTGGCTTGAAGATATATTTGTGACTTTCATGAATTTGATAAAACTGATTATCAGGCTGGGTGTGGTAGTACCTTGAATCCCAGCACTGAGGAGGCAAAGGTAGGAGGATTGCCTTGAGTTCGAGGCCAGCCTGAGGCTGCATAGTGAATTCCAGGTCAGCCTGGGATAAAATGAGATTATGGTTATCCATCTTATCAAAATAACATCAAAGTGTTGTACCATGTTAGCAGTTGGTGAGGAGGTCTTCTGAAAATGTGGTTTCATGTCACAGATGGTTTCTAGCTCAGGCAGTGAAGGTTATAGGCAATATGAGCAGCACTAAGTAAAGCTGATTATATCATAAGTGCTGTGGTATCTCAGCTACTTATTTTCTTTCTTTCTTTCTTTCTTTTTTAAGATTTCTTTCAGTTAAAACTTCTTTTTAAAAAGATGAGATGGAGCCGGGCATGGTGGCGCACGCCTTCAATACCAGCCCTCAGGAGGCACAGGTAGGAGGATCACCATGAGTTTGAGGCCACCCTGAGACTACATAGTAAATTCCAGGTCAGCCTGGGCCAGAGTGAGACCCTACCTCAAAAAACCAAAAAAGAAAAACAAATGAGATGGTTAATTATTCATTTTTTTATTTAAGAGAGAGAATGGGTATGCCAGAGCCTCTTGCCACTACAAACATATTCCAGATGCACATATCACTTGGTGGTAGATGTCTTTATGTGGGTACCAGGGAATCAAGTCTGGACAGGCAGGCTTTGCAAGCAAGTGCCTTTAACGCCTAGTTATCTCCCTAGCCCTAAAATTTTGATAGTTTGTTTTTAAGAATTTTTAGGGTGTGGTGTGGCTCATGCCTCTGATGTCAGTGTTTGGCGTTAAGGAGGCAGGAGACTCATGAGTTTGAGGCTAGCCCAGGCTATAGTGACAGACTGCCTCAAACTATAAGACAAAATAAAGAACAATAAATCCCATATACTCTTGTAGTAATTCTTTTAAAAAGTATTTTCAATGTGTTCACTGTGAAGTTAGGTTTATAATTGGCTTAAAACAATTTTATTAGTAGTGGATAAGAAAAATTAAAGGTGTAATCACAAGTTGGTTTGAAAATGGCATGGTCTGGGGGTAGTTGACTGAGAATTTTTTTTTCTGTGGTTGAAAGTGAAGTAGTATTTCATTACTGGGATTAACAGTAATCACTTTGGTCAGCACTAACTGAAAATAACTTTCATTCCCCAATCTGCTAGAGTTAAAGAAAAGCAACAAAGTAATTTTTCTGTAATAAAAGCCCACTTTAAAAAAAAAAATTTTTATTATTTATTTATTTATTTGAAAGAAAGAGATACAGAAATAGCCAGGTAGAGAGAGAGAAAGAGGGAGAATGGGTGCGCCAGGGCCTCCAGCCACTGCAAATGAACTCCAGATGAATGCACCCCCTTGTGCATCTGGCTTACGTGGGTCCTGGAGAATCGAGCCTTGAACCTGGGTCCTTAGGCTTCATAGGCAAGCGTTTAACCGCTAAGCCATCTCTCCAGCCCTAAAAGCCCACTTTTAAGTCAGTCTGTTGGGCTTGCCTCAGGGGAAAAAAACAGGTTAAGTCCTGGTGTTTCTGAGATTGTATGTAGCAGCCATCTTAGAGGACAAGCAGTTGGTAACTTGTCATTGTAGGTGAGACGAGAGTTTATATGCTCAGCTGGCCACTTGCAATGGCAGTTGATAGGAGTGCAGATGGTCTTTATTTCATGAGTAGATTTCTTGCTTAACTATTCCCATGGGCCTTGTCCTACTATTGCTTGCCTTCATTTCCCACAGAGCAAGGTCTTTGGACTTAAGACCCCCTGGGCATATAGGTTGACTTTTCTTGAAGCATGCACAGCAGTTAGAGCAGTTACGGAAACCACAACAGCTTGAACTGCTGTTTCTTGAAGTATCAGTGACAAGTACCTGATGGGTGCCACAGAGAGTCCTATTGTCACAATAGGAGGTTGATGGAGAATGAATAACAATTTACTAGATACCAATTGATATTCTAACTTTCTTTTGGGGATGTTAATAGTTAAAATTTGACTTGGAGTCTTAGCAAGTCTAATCAGGCTTTAAACATATAATGTATAAAATTAATGCCTTGCATTTGTTTTTAAAATTGATAAACAGGACTGGTTTTAAGGCATTAGAATCTAGATTAAAACTTTAAGGAATCACATTTGTTTCCCACACTAGGTCTGAACCTACCTTTATGGATACTAGGCCAGCAGTGAACACATGAGCTGCTTTGAGTTTGTAGGTATTCTCATTCTCCTTGTGCTTGAGGGGAGAGGTGTCCAAATGGATCATCCTCCAATGAGTTTTGCTCTGTAGAGGCTCTGGTAGGGTTTCAGATGACTTAACACATAGGGAATGCTTCTTGCATATTCAATTTGTGAAATTTGCAGTTCTCCCCAAAATGACTTTCTGTTTGTCTCAGCCACATTGTTATTTTTGTAGAGTTTTCTTGTGTGGGTTTTTTTTTTTTTTTTTTTTTTTTTTTTTTTGGTTCTTCGAGGTAGGGTCTTGCTCTAGCCCAGGGTGGTCTCAAACTCATGGCGATCCTCCTAACTCTTCCTCCCGAGTGCTGGGATTAAAGGCATGCGTTTTTTACATAGTGGGATTAAACCTAGGGCTTCATGGATGCTAGGTAAGCTCTCTGTCACTGAGCTATATCCCCAGTATTCTTTTATGTTTTTTTTTTTTTTTTCCTGAGGTAGGGTCTCACTGTAGCCCAAGATGACCTGGAACTCACTCTGTATTTCCAGGCTGGCCTTGAACTCATAGTGATCATCCTACCTCTGCCTCTCAAGTGTTGGGATTAAAGACGTGAGCCACCACTCCTGGTGCTTTTTTTTAAATGTGTATGTATGTGTAAATGTTTGTGGGGGTTAGAGATGTGTTTGGGGGTATACTACCATGTGTCTGTGAGGCCAGAGGAAAATCCTGGGAGTTTTTCTCTATTGTTCTCTTTGAGACAGACTCATTGGCCTTGAGCTTGCCAAATATGCTAAATTGACTGCTCTGTGAGCCCCAGAGATCCTTCCCCTTTCTCTGCCTCCCAGCACTGGGCTTACAAGCCTGGTTCTTGTTTGTTTGGTTTTTGTTTATTTTATTTATTTATTTATTTATTTATTTATTTATTTATTTATTTATTTATGGTTTTCAAGGTAAGGTCTCCTCTAGCCCAGGCTGACCTGGAGGAATTTACAATGTAGTCTCAGGTTGACCTCAAACTCACAGCCATCCTCCTACCTCTAACTCCTGAGTGTTGGAATTAAATGTGTATGCCATCACGCCTGGCTTGCTTTATTTATGTATTATTTATTTATTTATTTATTTTATTTGAGAGAGAGATACAGAAATGGGCAAGTAGAGAGAGAATGGGCACGCCAGGGCCTGCAGCCACTGCAAACGAACTCCAGATGCGTGAGCCCCCTTGTGCATCTGGCTTACTTGGATCGTGGAGAATCCAGCCTTGAACCGGGGTCCTTAGGCTTCACAGGTAAGCATTTGACTGCTAAGCCATCTCTCCAGCCCTATTTTTTGTTTTGTTAAAGTAGGGTTTCACTCTATCTCAGGCTGACCTGGAATTCTATGTAGTGTCAGGGTGGCCTTGAATTTAAGGCGATCCTGCTGCCTTCTTAGTGCTAGGATTAAAGGTGTGTGCCAGCTCAGTTTTTGCTTATTTTTAACATGGGTTCTGGGGAATTAAACTCAAGTTCTTAGGCTTGCTAGGCCAGTACTTTACCAACTGAGCTGTCTTCCTAGGCTCTTTTTTTAAAAAAATTATTATTATTTATTGACTTTTAATCTTACATACCAAAAAAAACCCCACCTGATATTTCCCTCCCCTCCCCCATTCCACCTTAGAACTCCAGTCTCCATCATATCCCCTCTCTTCCTAGGCTCTTTTGCTTTTTACTGATTTTTTTCCCAAGGTAGGGTTTTACTTTAGTCCAGGGTAGCCTCGAACTCATGGTGATCCACCAAGCTCTGCCTTCCAAGTGCTGGCATTAAAGGAATGCACCACCACACTTGGCTTCTTTTGCTTTTTAAAAAGTATCTTGAAGCCGGGCGTGGTGGCGCATGCCTTTAATCCCAGCACTCCGGAGGCAGAGGTAAGAGGATCGCCGTGAGTTCGAGGCCACCCTGAGACTACATAGTGAATTTCAGGTCACCTGGGCCAGAGTGAGACCCTACCTTGAAAAACCAAAAAAAATAAAAATAAAAATTATCTTGAGATAGGGATCCACTGTTTTTTCATGCTGGGTAACTCATTCTGTAGCCCTGGAAGCCTTGAACTGCTTGTCTTGAATCAGCCTTGAGTCTTTTGCCTTTCAAGTTGTGAAGGTAATAGGCCTGCACTACCAGGCATAGGTTTTCTCTTCTTTTCTGTTTCTTGAGATTGTTTATAAGAATCTGCTAGTAACTGAAGTATGTGTATGTAGTATGAATAATGTGTATGGTGCGTGCCCACACATGTGCTGACATAGCACCCTGTACACTCGAGTATGTGTGTGTAGTATGAATAATGTGTATGGTGCGTGCCCACACATGTGCTGACATAGCACCCTGTACACTCGAGTATGTGTGTGTAGTATGAATAATGTGTATGGTGTGTGCCCACACATGTGCTGACATAGCACCCTGTACACTCGAGTATGTGTGTGCAGTATGAAGAATGTGTATGGTGCGTGCCCACACATGTGCTGACATAGCACCCTGTACACTCGAGTATGTGTGTGCAGTATGAAGAATGTGTATGGTGCACGCCCACACATGTGCTGACATAGCACCCTGTACACTCGAGTATGTGTGTGTAGTATGAAGAATGTGTATGGTGCACGCCCACACATGTGCTGACATAGCACCCTGTACACTCGAGTATGTGTGTGTAGTATGAAGAATGTGTATGGTGCACGCCCACACATGTGCTGACATAGCACCCTGTACACTCGAGTATGTGTGTGCAGTATGAAGAATGTGTATGGTGCGTGCCCACACATGTGCTGACATAGCACCCTGTACACTCGAGTATGTGTGTGCAGTATGAAGAATGTGTATGGTGCACGCCCACACATGTGCTGACATAGCACCCTGTACACTCGAGTATGTGTGTGCAGTATGAAGAATGTGTATGGTGCACGCCCACACATGTGCTGACATAGCACCCTGTACACTCAGTATGTGTGTGCAGTATGAAGAATGTGTATGGTGCACGCCCACACATGTGCTGACATAGCACCCTGTACACCCGAGTATGTGTGTGCAGTATGAAGAATGTGTATGGTGCACGCCCACACATGTGCTGACATAGCACCCTGTACACTCGAGTATGTGTGTGCAGTATGAAGAATGTGTATGGTGCGTGCCCACACATGTGCTGACATAGCACCCTGTACACTCGAGTATGTGTGTGCAGTATGAAGAATGTGTATGGTGCACGCCCACACATGTGCTGACATAGCACCCTGTACACTCGAGTATGTGTGTGCAGTATGAAGAATGTGTATGGTGCACGCCCACACATGTGCTGACATAGCACCCTGTACACTCGAGTATGTGTGTGCAGTATGAAGAATGTGTATGGTGCGTGCCCACACATGTGCTGACATAGCACCCTGTACACTCGAGTATGTGTGTGCAGTATGAAGAATGTGTATGGTGCGTGCCCACACATGTGCTGACATAGCACCCTGTACACTCGAGTATGTGTGTGTAGTATGAAGAATGTGTATGGTGCGTGCCCACACATGTGCTGACATAGCACCCTGTACACCCGAGTATGTGTGTGCAGTATGAAGAATGTGTATGGTGCACGCCCACACATGTGCTGACATAGCACCCTGTACACTCGAGTATGTGTGTGCAGTATGAAGAATGTGTATGGTGCACGCCCACATATGTGCTGACATAGCACCCTGTACACTCGAGTATGTGTGTGCAGTATGAAGAATGTGTATGGTGCACGCCCACACATGTGCTGACATAGCACCCTGTACACTCAGTATGTGTGTGTAGTATGAAGAATGTGTATGGTGCACGCCACATATGTGCTGACATAGCACCCTGTACACTCGAGTATGTGTGTGCAGTATGAAGAATGTGTATGGTGCACGCCCACATATGTGCTGACATAGCACCCTGTACACTCGAGTATGTGTGTGCAGTATGAAGAATGTGTATGGTGCGTGCCCACATATGTGCTGACATAGCACCCTGTACACTCGAGTATGTGTGTGCAGTATGAAGAATGTGTATGGTGCACGCCCACACATGTGCTGACATAGCACCCTGTACACTCGAGTATGTGTGTGTAGTATGAAGAATGTGTATGGTGCACGCCCACACATGTGCTGACATAGCACCCTGTACACCCGAGTATGTGTATGCAGTATGAATAATGTGTATGGTGCACGCCCACACATATGCTGACATAGCACCCTGTACACTTGCCCACGATACCCTATGGGCTTTCCTGCAGCCGCTAGAAGAAAGCATCAGGTGTCCCCTCCATCACTCACCTGCCTATTTTTCCTTGAATAGAGTTGATTACTGATTCTGGAGCTTGCCTTTCAGGAGCCCTAGCAATTCTTTGGGCTCTGCTCCCACAACTGGTAGTATATATGTGCTTGGCCATGTCCAGCTATTTACATGGGTTCTGGAGATTCAAACCTGATCACATGCATAAAAAGTGTACCCTGAGCCATCTCTCCAGCTCTGCTTTTAAGCCTAGAATTTATCATTCTATTTTGTCTGCACATTATTTCTTATTCATTTGATTAGATTTTTTTTCTTAGAAAGTTAATTCAGTAGTTGCCTATATATGATGCTTGAGAACTTTAAAAACTTGGGTTATGGGCTGGAGAGATGGCTCAGCGATTTAGGCACTTGCCTGCAAGGCCTAACAACCTGGATTTGATTTCCCAGTACCCATGTAAAGACAGATGCACAAAGTGGCACATGCAATGGCTTGAGGCCCTGGGATGCCCATTCTCTCTCTTGTCTCTTTCCCTCCCTGCCTGCTTCTTTCCCTTCCTCCCTCAAATAAATAAAAATATTTAAAATTCTGGGCTAGAGAAATGGCTTAGCAGTTAAGCACTTGCCTGTGAAGCCTAAGGACCCCAGATTGAGGCTCGATTCCCCAGTATCCACATAAGCCAGATGCACAATGTGTTGTATGCATCTGGAGTTTGTTTGCAGTGGCTGGAGGCCCTGGTGCACCCATTTTCTCTCTCTCTGTCTCTCGGCCCCTGTCTCTCTCTGTCTGCCTGTCGCTCTCAAATAAATAAATGAAAATAAGCAACAAAAAAATTAAAAGTTAAAAAAATTTAAAAGTATTTAAAATTTTAAGGGATAATAGAATTATTTTTAATTTGAATTGTAGAATAACAAGCTTCTTGGTGGGGGTGACAGTTTAGCTTGACTTGAAGGATTAAGTAGCCCTGTAGGCTTGTTCTAACTGGAAAAATGTCTGGAGGAGTCAGAGGTAATGGCATAGTTTAGTAATTGGTTTTGGAATACATGATACTAAGATTGGTAGGGGGAAAATCTGCTATATATATATATATGGAGAGAGAGAGAGAGAGAGAAAGGTTTTGATGTCTTACTGAGAAGTGAAGCTGTTCTGTCTGCACTGAGGAGTCTGAACATGTAGAAAGTTGGTATTGGATGTGTGTCTAAGCAATGTGGTGATTGAAGGATTGTGGTGTGACCATCCAGCTCAGAGGATTTAGGGTTGATGCTACTAAGAAAAATGAAAAAAAAAATTACATTCTGAGTTGGAAGCATGTGGTTGGACAGCATTGAACGTGATTGGCCGTTTTGTTGTTGGGCATATTTGGAAACCTATGTTAGAATCTGAGTTGTGAGTCTACAGCCATAGAACCCTGAACATGCCCAGTCTTGTCTATCTTCGAAGCTGAGCAAGGTGGGGCCTAGTTAGTACTTCAGAGTTGAGGTTTTCTATATGAAATTTTATATTCTTTCTCTCAGTGTGTTCTGGTTGTCTGCTTTGTTTCATTGTGTTACATTCCTGTGGTTCCTGGTTGTTACCTTTGTCTGTTGACAGATATACCTTGAATTCTGTTTCAGAAATGAAAATCAATTGGTAGTATAAAAAGAATGTTGATAAGATCTTGAGCCTTAAACTTTGTGATGGCAGAGTACCAAAGCTTACGACAAGTGGAGTGCGCTGGTTTAGACGACGCAGGGAGTTATTTTGTTGTCACAGGGGAGTAGTTTATTGTTCATTTCCCAGTGGTTTTTTCTTTCTTTTTCTTTTTCTTTCAGTTGAATTATTTTTCCCTTATTGTAACCAGTTAGTGCAAGGTCAAATTCTAAATATGTCATGAGCTTGGAGTTTTTTTTTTTCTAGTGACATATCACACTGACAGTTTGTTCTAGCACACTTGGTCCAGAAAATTTATTAAATAAGACTTTGGGGACATTCTTCTGAGAAAAAAAATTCTTATAGATCAAATCATACAGGGAAAAAAATTTAGGAAAGACTAGTCCGTATAATTTTGTAGCTTTGAAAAATTTTCTTACAAGAAGTAAATTAATTTTATTTATCTGAATTTTTTTGCATTTTTAACCTTTTTTTTTTTTTCGAGGTAGGGTCTTACTTCCTAGCCCAGGCTGGCCTCAAACTCACTGTGATCCTCCTACCTCAGCCTCCCGAGTGCTTGGATTAACAGTGTCCGCCACAACACCTGGCTATTTGGATTTTTTTAAAAATATTTTTTATTTATCTATTTGAGAGAGAGAGATACAGAGAAAGTGAGAGAGGGAATGGGCACGCCAGGGCCTCCAGCCACTGCAAACGAATTCCAGATGTGTGCGCCTTCTTGTGCATCTGGCTTATGTGAGTCCTGGGAACTGAATGAGGGTCATTTGGTTTTGCAGGCAAATGCCTTAACCGCTAAATCATCTTCTCCAGCCCTTTCTTTTTTGTTTTTTTGAGTTAGGATCTCACTCTAGCCCAGGCTGACCTGTAATTCACTCTGTAGTCTCAGTGTGTCCTCAAATTCATGGTAACCCTCCTCCTTCTGCCTCCCAAGTGCTGAGATTTAAGGCGTGCGCCACCACACCAAGCTGTTTGGATTTTTTGAGACAGTTTCCTGTAGCCCAAGATGGCGTCAAACAGGCTATGCAATGGGAAGCTAAACTTGAACTTCTGTTCCTCCTGCCCCCACCTCTCAAGTGCTAGGGTTATAGGCTGGGTGTGAGTACCACTGTGCTTGGCTAAGAAGTAAGTCTTAATAGACTTTTTTAAGGTAGGAGGTGTTTGTCTAACAAGTTATGATGGAATTGTATAAAGAAGTTCACAGATATTTTCCTGAGCTTTTCATTTCAATCGTTATTGTAGTTGTTGTAGGGAACATTTCAATGTCAAAATTTAAGAATATTTTTCTATTATAAATGTTTGATTATATGGATTCCATTTACGTGTGTGTGTGTGTGTGTGTGTGTGTGTGTGTGTGTGTGTTTGAAGAAAATCAGAGAGAGAGAGAGAATGGGCGCACCAGCGTCCTCTCAGCCACTATGAACGAACTCTAGACGCATGTGCCCCCTTGTGGGCAAATGTGGCATTGCGCCCTTGCATCACTTTATGTCTGGCTAAAAGTGGGACCTGGATAATCAAACGAGTGTTCTTAGGCTTAGCACTTAGGCACCTTAACTGCCAAGCCATCTCTCCAGCCCTGGATTTTTTTTTTTTTTTTTTTTGAGAGAGACAAAATGGGCACACCATTGGCCTCTCAGTCGCTGTGAACGAACTCCAGACACATGCGCCCCCTTGTGTGTGGCATTACACCCTTGCACACTTGCGTCTGGCTAAACATGGGACCTGGAGAATTGAATGGGTGTTCTTAAGCTTGGCAGGCAGGTGCCTTAACCACTAAGCCATCTCTCCAGCCCCCTCTTTAAAAATGTTGTATTTATTTATTTATTTATTTGAGAGAGAGAGAGGAAGAGGCAGATAGAGAGAATGGGCATTTCAGGGCCTCCAGTCACTGCAAATGAACTCCAGACGCATGTGCCCCCTATGCGTTTGGCTTATGTGGGGCCTGGGGGATTGAACCAGTCCTTTGGCTTTGCAGGCAAATGCCTTAACCGCTAAGCCATTTCCCCAGCCCTGTATGTTTGTTTTAACACAAATTACTGACTTTAGAATCTTTCTGAAGGTCTTTTTGGTTACCACTGGCATATATATGAAATAGTTATAAATATATGAAATAGTTACAGAAAAATGAAACCAGCATTTTCAAAAGTCACTTTGGAAAGAAAGTTTGTAAGAAGTTAGAAATTTGCAGGAGTGTACTATGTTATACACGTGGCTTGTGTTATAGTTCTACCAATGAGTGTGTAACAAATAATCCATACCAGCATCTGTTGTGTGCTCCATTGGTGTACCTAGTGGAGTGCTAGATTACGGTTATTTAAGAAATTCCTTTAAAATCTGTAACATTTCTTAAGTAAATAAACATAAAAAGTTGGGAGCAGAAATGAAGGCATGAAAATACTTATGGAGAGTAGAAGTCTAGGGCATTATTGTTGGTCTTTTGTGCAACTCATCTTATCTTTCTTTTAGTCCAAGTGGTAAGAAGTTCAGAAGCAAACCTCAGCTGGCAAGGTACCTGGGAAATACTGTTGACCTCAGCAGTTTTGACTTCAGAACTGGAAAGATGATGCCTAGTAAATTACAGAAGAATAAACAGAGACTGCGGAATGATCCTCTTAATCAAAATAAGGTTGGTCAATGTGCTTATAATGTATATATTGTTTCTTGCTAGGTCAGATACTTTTCAGAAAATATTTTATGTTGTGATTATTTCACTGAAATTTTGATGGTTAGAATGTTTCTCCTCACCATAAACTTTTTGACCTAAAATTATAATTTATTTATTTTTAATATTTTTAGGTATTTATTTGCAAGCAGAGAGAGAGAGAGAATGAGAATATAAATAGACCTCCAGCGACTGCAAACAAACTCCAGATACATGTGCCACTTTGTGAATCTGGCTTTACATGGGTACTGAGGAATCGAACCTGGGTTATTAGGTTTTGTAGGCAAGCACTTTAACCACTGAGCCATCTCTCCAGGCCCCCTTTTTTTCTTTAAAAATTTTAAAAATATTTTATTTATTTGAGAGAAACAGAGTAAGAGGCAGAGAGAAAGAGAGAATGGTCATACCACGGCCTTCAGCCAGTGCAAATGAACTCCAGATGCATGTGCCCCCTTGTGCATGTGGCTTACATGGGTCCTGGGGAATCGAACTGGGGTCCTTAGGCTTTGTAGGCAAATGCCTTAACCGCTAAGCCATTTTCCCAGCCCCAGGCCCCCTTTAAAAAAATTTTTTTTTAATTTATTTGAGCGAGAGATACAGAAATAGGCAGAGAAAGAGAGAGAAAGAGAATGGGCATGCCAGGGCCTCCAGGCACTGCAAACGAACTCCAAATGTGTGCACTCCTTGTGCATCTAGCTTACGTGGGTCCTGGGAAATTGAACCAGGTCCTTTGGCTTTGCAGGCAAGCACCTTAATCTCTCAGCCATCTCTCCAGCCCCAGGCCCCCCTTTTTTTAATACCTGCACAGGAAAACACAAGTAAGTCATGTGTAGTAGAGAACATTTCAGCATTCTCTAGGCCAGCATACATCATACTGTTGTCGCTGTTTTTGAGGCTGTGGCTCACTCTAACCCAGGCTAACCTGGAACTCACTCTGTAGTTCAGGTTGGCCTCATGCTCACAAGATTCTTCCTTCTACTTCAGCCTTCTGAGTGCTAAGATTAAATACAGGAGCCATCATGCTTCGTATATCATACTTTTTGACCCATCATTCACTTTTCTTAACATATTTGCTATTTCTTAAAAAGGGGAAACATTACCACATAGCTTGTAATTACTTAGTAATTTTCAGTTTCAAAATTTGAGAAACTGTAGTTTAATTTTAACTTTTGGTACGGTTGAAGAATAATATTCTCATCCTGATGCTTTGAGTAGAGATTTTTTTTTTCCCCATTAGCTCTTAATTTTCTTGAACTGCTTAGTGGATAGCTTATTTTAACTTTTATTTATTTATTTGAGAAAGAGAGAGAAATAGTCAGAGAGCGAGAGACCTACAGACACATAGAGAGAATGGGTGTACCAGGGCCTCCAGCCACTGCAAATGAACTCCAGATGCATGCACCCCCTTGTGGGTCCTGGGGAATTGAACCAGGGTCCTTTGGCTTTGCCAGCAAGTGCTTTAACTGCTAAGCCATCTTTCTATCCCTACAATGTCATTTTAAAGACCTTTTGTTTTGGCTGGAGAGATGGCTTGATGGTTAAACGCTTGCCTGTGAAGCCTAAGGACCCCGGTTCAAAGCTCGATTCTCCAGGACCCACGTAAGCCAGATACACAAGGGGGCACACGCATCTGGAGTTCGTTTGCAGTGGTTGGAGGCCCTGACGCGCCCATTCTTTCTCTATCTGCCTATTTCTGTATTTCTCTCTCTCAAATAAATAAATAAATAATAAAATTTTTTTAAAAAGACCTTTTTTTTCAAATATTTATTTTGAGAGACAAAAAAGAGGCAGATATATAGAGAGAATGGGTGTGGCAGGACCTCTAAGCCATTGCGAATGAACTCCAGATGCATGTGCCACTTTATGTATCTGGCTCACGTGGGTCCTGGGGAATTGAACCTGGGTCTTTTGGCTTTGCAGGCAAGTACCCTAACTACTAAGCCATGTCTCCAGCCCATAATGTCATTTTAGAAACCCAGAGGCTGTGGTGTAGTAGGCAGCTCTGGGTTTGGTGCATAGACTGTGCTGTGTAGTAACTAGTAGAGCCATAGGCAACATTCTTAGCCTCTTAGGGCCTGAGGCTTCTCATTTATAGAGTCAAAGTATTAAAAATTCTCCCATAGTATTATTGTGAGAAGTAAATGGGATATTATAAAAAAGCTTCTAGCAAAGTATTGGCCCATGTTAATTCCTGTCTTTTCTGTACTACCATGTTTTCCCTAAGATGCTACCTTCTTTAGTACCAAGCTACCTTGGCTAGCATGATGCCCAATTTGGGGAAACTTTCTGGCTCAAAATCTTTTTTTTTTTTTCTTGTCTTTCCTTTTCTCAAGTACCAGTATAGAAGTCCCTGCTTCTAGCTTGTTTTTTTATTCAGACTTCAGCTTAATAGTTTGGTTTATAATAGCTAATTTCTGAAAATTGGTGTGGAGGTCAGTTTGCATTGGCTTCTAGCATCATATTTTTCATTGATTTCCATAGGGACATTGGCAGGTACCTTTTTTAAAGAAGCACAAAAAAAGGGGAAGGTGTCATTGCCTAACTTTGGCTAATAGTTATGAGGATATTAGGAAGGGTTAAGAGATGGTGGGAGTAGAGGGAGTTCAAATTAACAAAAGTTAGGACTATGAGTGTGTGTCACAGACAGCGTCAGGCACAGTTATGGAGGAAGGGATATTTATTGTAGCTTAAAGATCCAGGGGAAAGTTCCATAACGGCAGGAGAAGCTGGCCTGCTCTTACAGGACCAGGCAAGAGAGAGAAAAGCCACCAGCCACACAGCATTGCACAGGAACTCCAGCTAGGCACACTTTGCATATCTTTACAATGGAATCTCAAATGCACCACCACACCTTAAGGCAGTGACACTGCCTCCAGCTAGGTGGCTGCAGAAGCAAACTACAAACTGATAAAACATTGAATATATTGGGGGCCATCAATTCAAATTACCAGTGTGGATAGATGATTTCATCTATAGGCTATAATTTCAGCCTAAGGAAACATTCTGGCATTATAATACTACAAATATATGTATGCTTATATATATATATATATATGTATATGAAATTTAAGATTTATATTTCTTTTTTTTAAAATATTTGTGTTTGGGGGGAGAGAATGAATGAATGAATGAATGAATGAATGAATGAATGAATGAATGGGCAGGCATGTCAGGGCCTCTTGCACTGCATATGAACTCCAGATGCATGTGCCGCTTTGTGCATCTGGCTTTATGTGCGTACTGGGGAATTGAACCTGGTCCAGAAGGCTTTGCAAGCAAGTGCCTTTAACCACTGAACCATCTGTGTAGTCCCAAGAGTTATATTTCTAAAACTACTCTAGCTACATTGCTGTGTTCCTTATGAAATGAATCGAAAGCTTTCAAGCCGGGTGTGATGGTGTACACCTTTAATCCCAGCACTTGGGAGGCAGAGGTAGGAGGATTGCCATGAGTCTGAGGCCACCCTGAGACTACATGGTGAATTCCAGGTCAGCCTGGGCCAGAGCAAGACCCTACCTTAAAACAAAATAAAAAAACAGAGAGAAAGCTTTCAAATTACCCAGTTGTTTTTCCTAGGATCACAGTTTAGCTATAGATATATTTTTAATATTTTATTTTTATTTATTTGAGAGAGAGATATAGAGAGAGACAGGTAGAGAGAGAGAGAAAGAGAGAGAAAGAATGGTCTTCCAGCCACTGCAGACGAACTCCAGGTGTGTGTACCCCTTGTGCATCTGGCTTATGTGGATCCTGGGGAGTCGGACCTGGGTCCTTTGGCTTTGCAGGCAAGCACCTTAACTGCTAAGCCATCTCTCCAGCCCCTAGCTGTATGTGTGTGTGTGTGTGTGTGTGTGTGTGTGTGTGTGTGTGTGTGTATGTATGTATGTATGTATGTATATGTATGTGTGTATATATATATATATATATATATATATATATATATATTTTTTTTTTTTTTTATTAGAGAGAGGGAAAGAAAGAATCAGAATGGGCCTCTAGCCACTGCAAACGAACTCTAGATGCATGTGCCACCATGTGCATCTGGCTTACGTGGGACCTGGAGATTTGAACCTGGGTCTTTAGCCTTCTCAGGCATGCGCCTTAACTGCTAAGCCATCTCTCCAGCCCTAGCTATATTTAATGTAATTTGAAATTTTACTTGGTGACAGCTATGGTTCACTAAACACCAAATCCTAATTCATCTCTTTAGTGTGTGTGCATCCCTCTGCTCTAGCTGCGCTGGACCACTCATCATACTGCACCATGGCATGCACTTTCAAGATCTGCTTGCTTCTGTGCTGCTTGCTCTGCTTGGAATGTGCTTCCCCTCCCCCTCTATCTGGAGAACTCATCTGAGCCCAGCTCCATTGTCTCCATCTCTGGAAAGCCTGTCCTACACCCTCCAGGCAGAACCTATTCCTTTTTCCTTAATGTTTCCTGTGCTTTGCCCTTGTATTTGTGACGTGTGCTTCAGCTAGACTGTGAGCTCCATGTGGGCAGGAACCCTGGCATGGTTTTGATTTTGCACGTGTAGCTTAATGCCTAGCACTTAGTAGGTTCTTAAATAAACATTGCTTGATGTTTGATTTCCTATCCATCTCATTCTAGAAGTTACAATAAATGTTTATTAAATAAAGTAATATATAACACATGTTTTTGGAAGTGCCTTTCATTTTCATTGTTTTCTGAGCTTCTGTATGAAACTTAATTTTGATGTGATTATTTTCATTTTATTATTATTTTTTTTTAGTTCCCACAATGGGGAGTTGTTGTAGTGTTAAAAATAAGCTGTCTTTTGGAATAACACCAACATGAAATATCTTTGTAAAGTAGAAAATACATTTGTGGCATCATTGGTTGAACTATATCATTATTAATGATAGTATACTATAAAAAAAAAGCTTGGAATTTTTTAAGTTATTAATGGAATAGAGATAGTGTTTTCCTTTAAGGCCTGACCAAAGTACAGAATCATTTGTGCTGTTTGTTGAGGGGTGTTTTTTTGGTTTTTCAAGGTAGGGTGTGTCATTGTAACTCCGGCTGACCTGGAATTCACTATGTAGTCTCATGCTGACCTTGAACTCATGGCTATCCTCCTACCTCTGCCTCCCAAGTGCTGGGATTAAAGGTGTGTGCCACCATGCCCTGCTAGGTTTTTTTTTTTAATTTAGAGATGTAGTCAACACATAAGCTTTGAAATCGGATACATGATATTGACTAATACAAGCTGGGTCCTTAGTATATCTATATCAAAGGTGAGTTTATTGGTGATGAGCAATGCTTTCAAGCGTAATTGGAAAGATTGCTTTGAAGATCTTTATGAAGTGGTTTTTAATTGTAGGATGAGTGGGTAGCATGGAGTGGGCGTTGCTTTCTGATTGATACACACTGGTTTTGAGTCTTGATTACATTATGCTCTATTGATTTTCTTACCATTGCTATAACTATTTCCAAGCAACCTCCATTTCCATCTGACAAAGTAAGCTTAAAATATTAACTAGATTACTGAGGATTTTACATCAGGTTAATGGGAAAATCCTCAGAAAGAAATGAAAGTAGTCAACTTCGGTTTGGTATTTAAAGTTGCAGTAGCTTCTTCAGAGCTTACTGTTAGACAGAAGTTAGAGAACAACATATCAGTGGAACTTTCTGCTACAGAGATTGTTTAGCTACAGCCACATCTGATTGTTGAATATTTGAGATAAGTGTTCAATAAGGCTAGTGTGACTGAATAGCTCAGTGTTTGCACTTCCTTGATCAGAAGGTCCTGTGTGCCAGATGGTTTCCAGATTCATAGCACATTTTTAGAGCTGTGCCTTTTAGCATGAGTAAAAGAGCAAACAAAGTTGGCTTCAGATGTTGAATATTGTTTATGCACTTATGCAGGTTTTGAATTTTCAAAGAGGAAATATTTCAAGGTTTCAGAGGTAGGATTTGACATTTTAAGGAGGAAACAGTAGAGGAAAGACAAGTTTTAAAATTTAATTGGCGGCATTCTAGAATTTGGTGCATTAGGGTCTTTATACAAAGTATATTTAGGGAACTTTTTATTTATTTTTTATTTTTTTTATTTTTGGAGAAAGAGACAGCGACAGACAGAGAGGGAGACAGATAGAGATGGGTGCGCCAGCAGTCTCTCAGCTGCTGTGAACGAAATCCAGATGTGTGTGGCCCCTTGTGGTCAAGTGCGGCATTGTGTCCTTGAGTCACTTTGCATCTGGCTAAACGTGGGACCTGGAGATTGGAACCGGGTTCTTAGACTTAGCTGTCAGGCGCCTTAACCGCTAAGCCATCTCTCCAGCCGTGTTTAGGGAACTTTTAAGTAATTTACTTTTGTTGCTAAAAATTCTATTTAGAGCTTCAGATATGAAACAAATTTCTTATATTTTTTAGCTTTTATAAGTTGGACTAAAAATCAAATCCAAAGCTGGGCGTGGTGGCACACGCCTTTAATCCCAGAACTCGGGAGGCAGAGGTAGGAGGATCACCAGGAGTTCGAGGCCACCCTGAGACTACAGAGTGTATTATAGGTCAGCCTGGGCTAGAGTGAGACCCTACCTCAAAATAAAAAAAAAAAAAATCAAATTCAAATGCCCTAATGTCAATATGACCCATGCTGTATTTGCAAAGTGTTGACCATAAGTAGAGTATAAACATATAATTTCCAAGTTTAGCTTAATTCTACCATTGGTGGAAGATTTGCCAAATTTCTTTGTTTACCCAAGTAGTACATAGGGAAGTGAAGAACAGCGTCATACTCTTCTTAATGGGCTCAGTTGTATGCTAAATCTGCTACTTACTTCTCATGACTTATGTTGCTCTAAATGGGCAATTTGTTTTTGTGTTCCAAGTGCAGCATTGAAATATGTGTGACTGTATCCTTGGGTCTCAGCCACATGAAGAAGATAGTTCTAATAATATTCACAAAATAAAATTTTGTAGATAGCTCATGTAACTTGGCATTATGCATTTTGGAAAATGTAGGTGGTGACTCTTTTGGATATACACTAGTGTACAGTGTGAGCACTGGATTTGGAAAAGGACGAAGCTGAAGGTAGATGGACTAGTTGGGCTGTTTTAGTCCAGAAAAATAATCATGGCTTGAGCAAATGCTGTCTGTGACAGCGGTATGGAAAGGTGAGAGTCACAAGAAATTAGTAGGCTTAAGAACCTGATTTATAGGAAAAGGGAATTTGATGATGCCTGCTAAAATTCTGGCTTTGGTCTGCTGTGTCTATGTTTTTTTCTCCTAGAGATTTCATGTCTAGAAACTTGAACCTCAGTACAGTGGTGGTGAGGTGAAAGAATCTATGAGAGGTGAGGCCTAATGCATGGTAATTAAGTTGTAGGGCTCCCCCTTCATGAATGAATTGATGGTTTAGGCCAATCTTAGGAAGTGTTGTAGGTTTTGTAGCAGTTCCACAATATAAAAAGAGTGTTATAAAAAGAGCTCAGCAGAGGTAGTAGGAGGATCACTGTGAGTTCGAGGCCACCCTGAGACTACAGAGTGAATTCCAGGTCAGCCAAATGAACCTCTTAAAGTTATCTAGTCTCATGTCCCCCAAGTAGTTATGAATGTGGTCTAACACATTTGTGGATGACAACGCCATATTGCAATGTTAAAAGCTTAGATACCCCTGGGATAAAGGGTGGTATACTCTGATGCTATGGGCTTTAAACCTAGTGTTTTTGAAGGAGCATAAATGTAGAACTATTTAGGAAGCAGTAATGTTGAAGAAAGGCATAAACCTACTGTTCCTTAGGTATGTGGTTGTAAATGAGCAAGAAAAAAGGGAGTGTGGTTCAGTGGTTAAGTAGCAGGCATGAGGCTTTGGGTTTCACAGCATTTCAGAAGAAAGGAGTGTTGGGGGAAGGGTAGAGCATGGATGAATTGATGTGCAAGGGTTGTGAGTAGTGATTAGTCTTTAAATATCAGACCATTAAATAAATGTGATGGCTCAGAATAAGTTTGCTTTACTTGAGGTAAAAATTGAGAAGTATTGAACTATGAAGGATGTACAAAGCGGATAGTAATGTGTGCTCTGCAGATGAGTCTAACTGGTTATTAACCTAGGTAGAGAGGGATGTGAGGTATAATGGGATTCGTTTTGGATACAATAATGCACATCAGCCTTAGAACAAGTAGGACCAGCCTGAACACCATAAAAATTGGCTTTATTCTTGGCCTCAGTAAGTGATCTATAATAAGACTCCTCAGAGTTTGGGCTCTTATCTTACACTTTGAACATTCACTTTAAGTGGTACTCTGTAACCAATATGCTAGTCTTTAAGTTCTTTTTTTTTTTTTTTTTCCCCGAGGTAGGGTCTCTCTCTAGCCCAGACTGACCTGGAATTCACTATGTAGTCTCAGAGTGGCTTTGAACTCATGGCGATCCTCCTACCTCTGCTTCCTTAGTGCTGGGATTAAAGACATGTGCCACCACGTCCGGCTTTTAAGTTATTTTCTAATTGTACTGGTGAAAATTTTCAGGTTCATACATGAGCATTCTTTTCCTAAACAGTAGCTCCCTGAGTGCCAGGGTATGTTCCTGTCAATGTACACAGTTTGTTTTGATGTCATAATCTCATATTGACAGTGTATTGTGTTAGATTTTTTGCATTCTTGATTTCTCCTTTTGTGCTTCTCTGGTTCGACTGTGGTTTTGCCAAAACACCATCTGTAGACTATGTTGTTTTCCCATGGACTTCTTGTTTAAGGATGGTTATGTGACTCAGGAAGACACTGGATGTGTTTATCATAACCTAACAAATCTAGAGATATCTCTCTTACACATTAGGATAATATGACTCCTTTCTTGGCTGAATTTTCAACATGGATCATATCAGTTACATTCAATTATAATACTTTCAATTTTATTAAATACTTGTAAGTTCACAGAAACAAGAATACTCAAGGGTAGGCTGCACAGCACAGTGTTGTTTTTTTTGGGGGGGGGGTTGAGGTACGGTTTCACTCTAGTCCAGGCTGACCTGGAATTCACTGTGCAGTCTCAGGGTGGCCTTGAATTCACAGTGATCCTCCTACCTCTGTCTCCCGAGTGCTGGAATTAAAGGCCTGTGCCACCATGCCTACAGCACAGCATTTAATCACACTTTATATATAATCTACTTACTGTACAGAATTTTTAAAGTATAGTCTGTGGGATTATATTTGAGGGAGATGACAGTCATACATACTTTAAAGCATTAAATGCTATACATTAAATTAGGTAAGGGTGATGTGAAGGTGACCCACAGATTTTTAGGTTGGGTGGTAAGGGAAAGCTCTAAAAGTAATTTTTAGTTCTAAATTACAGGCAATCAGCCTTACAAAAATCCAAGGGAGGGATGGAGAGATGGCTTAAGGTGCTTGCCTACAAAGCCAAAGGACCCAGATTCAATTCCCTAGGACCCATGTAAAGCCAGGTGCACAAAGTGGTGCATTCATCTGGAGTTTGTAGTGGTTGGTGGCCCTGGCATGCCCATTCTCTCTCCCCCCCCCCCTTTCTCTCTAATATAAATAAGATATTTTGGGGAAAAACAAGGAAAAGTATCCCATGCAGAGGGAACAGCTAGTGCAAATTCATTAAGTCAGGATGCACTCAGTATGCAAAGGACAGAAAGGCGGCCAGACTTTGGCATTCTAGGGAGATGGGTACTTAGGGGTGGTTAAGTAAGTAGACAAGCCTAATAATAGGGCTTGACACTGGTAGAAGGAATGATAAAGAGCAAGTGATGCTATTTTGGTTGCATGTGTAGAATATTGTAGAGGAATAGAAATAGAAGGGTGTGTGGGTGTAGGGGGTTGGCTTGGGGGGGGGTTAGTTAGGAGGCCATTGTATTTGTCCAGGCAGGGAGTGAAGGTGACTTAGGTAGTACTCCTTTAATGAGTATACAGCCCTACCACCATCATGGCTAGTCCTAGGGCCCATGGATGTCTGTTCAATCCCTGAGCACTCCCTCCCCCAGGATCGTGCAAAATTGAACTTGTTTCATATTCTAATAAATACATAAATAAATGTGAGTTTAAAAAAGAAAGCACAGGATGCTGCCAGTCCCCATCTCCCCAGTGCTAGAATTATAAGCCTGTGCCACTATGCCTAATTTATGTGGGTTCTAGATTTGGAACTTACTGACTGAGCCATTTCCCCAGCCCTTCAATGATACTCTAGTGTCAATTTTATATGAACACTGAGTAGTTGGAGCAACATTTTTTTTTAACTTTATAGCAAGGCTAATTTTTAAAGTGAAAAATTGACACGATAAATGAAGCCTATGCTATGAACAATGTTGAACTCTTACAGCTTTTTTAAAAGCCAGATTAAGAATGGTGGTGGTTAGCCGGGCGTGCTGGCACACGCCTTTAATCCCAGCACTTGGGAGGCAGAGGTAGGAGGATCACCATGAGTTCAAGGCCACTCTGAGACTACATAGTGAATTCCAGATCAGCCTGGGCCAGAGTGAGACCCTACCTCAAAAAAACAAAAAAAAAAAAAAGAAAGAAAGAAAGAAAGAAAGGCGGTGTTTAGAATTTAGTCTAAGCCATTATGCTGTGAAAAAATTTGACATTTTTCCCCCAGCACCATGGTACCTTCTGAATCATCCCAAGGTTGCCACCATCTGAAAAGAGAAGCTTCTCTAACCAAAAGTGAGAGTGGCATTAATATATAGGTGTGGACATTAAGAGACGTGCTTACTGGGCAGTTTGGTGAGCATAGTATATACATTTAGCGAGACTCCAGCAGACATTACACCCTTAGGGCTCATGACTACTCCTGTCGTACATTTTCAGTATCAGGGATGTGTTCCCTCCCATGGCCTCCAGTCCAATTAGAGAGCAATTGGTTTCCCCCAGTGATGAGGACCAAACCCAGGGCCTTATATGCTTGTTAGGCAAACAGTCTTCCACTGAGCTATATCCCCAACACCTGAATTTTTTTTTGTAAGATTTCTTGTGATGTTCAGGATCAAGCCCCGAGCCTTTAATTATTTTTATTTATTTATTTCCAAGCAGAAAGAAATAGAAGAGGGACAGAATGGGTGCACCAGGGCCTCCAGCAGCTGCAAATTCCAGATCCATGTGCCACTTTGTGCATCTGGCTTTACATGGGTACTGGGGAATCAAACCCAGGATGTCAGGGTTTGCAAGCTAGTGCTTTTAACCACTCAGCCATCTCTCCATCCCCCCCAGGGTCTTTAACATTTGATGCAAGTTCCCTGCCATTGAGCTATACCCCTAGTCTACATGCTGATTTTAAAGGAATCCATTTTAGTATAGCCTTTTAAGGTTCATAAACTACTCTTTGAATTGATCCGGGAATGTACCTATGTTAAAGTACATGCTATTTTTCTTCAACTTTTTCTTTATTGCCAACCTCACATTTTAGAGGCAAGCATACTTCTCACTTGTTTGTAATATTACTATGGTACAAAGTGGTGTGTTTTCAGTAAAGCCACAATTTAAAATCTTGACAAAATGAATCACTTGGTAATATTTTTTTCCACAAGCTTCCACAAAATTTAGGGGGCTTTATGTACATGTCAAATGGTTATTAAATTATTATTATTTGTTTGTTTGTTTTTCAAGGAAGGGACACACTCTAGCTCAGGCTGACCTGGAACTATGTAGTCTCAGGATGGCCTCGAATTCTTGGGGAATCTTCCTACTGCTGCCTCCCAAGTGCTGCGATTAAAGACATGCACCACCATGCCCAGTTTAAATTAATTTTTTTGTTTTGTTTTTTGAGGTAGGGTTTCACTCTAATCCAGGCTGACCTGGAATTCACTATGTAGTCTCAAGGTGGCCTCAAATTCATGGCCATCCTCCTACCTCTGCCTCCCGAGTGCTGGGATTAAAGGTGTGCCCCACCATACCTGGCTATTTAATGTATTTTTTATGGTTCACTTTGTGGTATTTTCACATGTAACTCAAAAAAACTTCAGTGATTGATTATTTTTATTGACAACTTATTTAATTGTAGACAATATCCCATGTTATTTCCCTCCCTCACCCCACTGTCCCCTTTGAAACTTCACTCTCCATCATATCCCCTCCCCCTCTCAATCAGTCTTTCTTTTCAGTTTGATGTCATGATCTTTTCCTCCTATTATGATGGTCTTGTGTAGGTAGTGTCAGGAACTGTGAGGTCATGGATATCCAGGCCATTTTGTGTCTGGAGGAACATGTAAGGAGTCCTACTCTTCCTTTGGCACTTATATTCTTTCCAACCCCTCTTCTGTAATGGTCCCTGAGCCTAAAAGGTGGGTTTGAGATGTTTCAGGGCTGAGCACTCTTCTGTCACTTCTTCTCAGCACCATGGTACCTTCTGAATCATCCCAAGGTTGCCACCATCTGAAAAGAGAAGCTTCTCTAACCAAAAGTGAGAGTGGCATTAATATATAGGTGTGGACATTAAGAGACGTGCTTACTGGGCAGTTTGGTGAGCATAGTATATACATTTAGCGAGACTCCAGCAGACATTACACCCTTAGGGCTCATGACTACTCCTGTCGTACATTTTCAGTATCAGGGATGTGTTCCCTCCCATGGCCTCCAGTCCAATTAGAGAGCAGTTGGTTTCCCCCATAACAGACATGCCACTTTTGCACCCATTGGCTCATTTGGCCTGGCTGGCCAAATTTAAAGCTTGCAGTGTTCACTGTTGAGCACCTTCACTGGTGTTTTCTCTCTCCCATTGACCTGTTTGCAGGGTAGCTTTTTCCAACTTTCTGTCAGCTGGTCCTCATGGAGGAGGCTTTCAGCTCAGCTCCAGCAGGTTTTCTCAGTGAACTTGCCACCCAAGTATGTGGAGTCTTCAGCAATAGGGTCTTACCATCTATTCCTGGTGGGAAACCAAGGGCCTCGGCAATGGTCTGTAATATTTTGGGGATATCTGTGACCTCCCTGGCCAACAACTCCTTGGAAGGTATCCCATCCCTGGCCCTGAAAATTTACTAGTAACAATCTATAGCTTCTGAGTGTTCCATTGTCCAGAAAAGTAGGTTTCCATATGATGTTTTTGAGAACATGAAGTTATTTTTTAAAAATTATTTTCGTGTTGGGTATAGTAGTGTGTAATCCAGGAACTTGGAAGGGTAAGGCAGGGGGATCACTTGAGACCAGGAGTTGGAGATCAGCCTGAGCAACAACAGGATCCCATAGCAGAAAACAAATTTGGCCCGGTATGGTGGCGCACGCCTTTAATCCCAGCACGCAGGAGGCAGAGGTAGGAAGATGGCCTGTGTTTGAGGCCACCCTGAGACTACATAGTGAATTCCAGGTAAACCTGGGTTAGAGTGAAACCCTGCCTTGAAAAGCCAAAAACAAAAGAAAACAAAACAAAACCTTCATTAATCTATATCTAAAAAACTTTTATGTTCAATAGTTACATTATAATTTGTTTTTGTTGTACTAAAGTAAAACCAGATTCTTTTATTACTGAGAGTTTTATGGTCACAGGTGAAAATAATTCATGAAAATAAAGGTTTTGAAGTTTGAAATAGGACATAACTGTGGAATGGAATTATTAATTCAAAGAGTTAATAGAATAAATACAGTTTAAACTGTTGAAGTGTTTGCTGTTGTACAAAGGACCAAGAGTGGGTGTACTTAGATTCTGTTAAGAGTTTAAAAGTAATTTATCAGTTTAAAGTACAAGCATTTAAAATATCTCTGGTTGCATCCTTTGTAATTATTAACATTAAATAAAATAGGAACTCCTAAGGTAGACGTGGTGGAGCACGCCTTTAGTCCCAGCACTTGGGAGGCTGAGGTAGGAGGATTGCTGAGAGTTTGAGGCCACCCTGAGACCAAATAATGAATTCCAGGTCAGTCTGGGCTAGAGCAAGACCCTACCTCTGAAAACCAAACCAAACCAAACAAAAAATAAATGAACTCCTAAGCTAGGGAGATGTCCCAGTGGTTAAAGTTTATTGCAAAGCCTTGTAGTTAATGTTCAATTCCCCATGTAAAACCAGATGTACAAAGTGGCACATGCATCTGGAGTTTATTTGCAGTACCAAGAAGACATGGCATACCCATAATTCCCTCCTCTTTGCTTGCAAATTAATAAAAATATATTTAAAATATGAACTTGATGACAGCTTTATGCTGGTAAGGTGTACATATTTTCAAAATTCTAAGGTAGAGGAATACAAGAGGTTTGCCAACCACTGGTTTATGATCCATACTTTGTATCCACCTTTTGGTCACTGATGGACTCCATAGTAATGAGACTCTACTAGTTCTGTCCTTGCCATAGTCACTTTTTTTTGTTGTTTTTTCAAGGTAGGGTCTCACTCTAGCTCAAGCTGACCTGGAATTTACTATGTAGTCTCAGGGTGGCCTTGAACTCATGGCAATCCTCCTACCTCTGCCTCCCAAGTGCTGGGATTAAAGGCATGTGCCACCACGTCCAGCCTGGGACTACATTCCAGGTCAGCCTGGGCTAGAGTGAGACCCTACCTCAATAAAACACTCCCCCCAAAAGGAAAAAAAAATGCACACCTGAGCCTCATTCTTTTTAGAGGTGGCATCTTTAAGAGGTTTGTTTTGCAGCTTGTCTGTCAAAATTGATAAATTATTAGTTGAGAATCCATTAAGATAAAGTTAAATACCAGAAAAATAGCACTGTTAGGGTCATTTAAGATAAACATATAGGCATATATATTGGGAGAAGATTAAGATCAAGGAATGACAACAATGCACAGTACATAAAGAGGGTATGTGTGTGTTGTAAGCAGAATAGGATGGGCAAGAGACTTAATACTAGAACCAAGTAATATAATTCTAAATGTGATTTTTATTTTTATTTTTTTATTTTTTTGGAGAGAAACACAGAAAGAGGGAGAGGAAGACAGATAGAGATGGGTGTGCCAGAAGCCTCTCAGCCGCTGCAAATGAAATCCAGATGCATGTGCCCCCCCCCTTGCGTCACTTTGCATCTGGCTAAACATGGGACCTGGAGATTGGAATCAGCGTTCTTAGGCTTAGGAGGCAGGCGCCTTAACCGCTAAGCCATCTCTCCAGTCCTAAATGTGATTTTTGAAAAATATTTACTAATTTGTGTGTGTGTGTGTGTACATGTGCATACATGTTTCAGGATGTCTTGCTCACTGAAAATGACCTCCAGATGCTTGTGCTACTTTTTCTGTCTGGCTTTATGTGAGTGCTGGGGAATTGAACCCAGACCAGGAGGCTTTGCAAGCAAGCACTTTAGCCTCTGAGCCATCCCCCAAGACCCAATAGTGTCATCTTATACTTGCCAGAGTAATACATCTTGAAACTTACTCTTTTTTTGTTTTGTTCTGTTTTTCAAGGTAGGGTCTCACTGTAGCCCAGGCTGACCTGGAACTTACTATGTAGTCTCAGGGTGGCCTTGAAATCACAGCAATCCTCCTACCTCTGTCCCCCAAGTGCTGGGATGAAAGGAGTGTGCCACCATGCCTGGCTTCTTTTTTCTTTTTAATTTGAAAGAGACAGGAAAAGTCAGAGAGAGCGAGAATGGGAGGGCCAGCAACCTCTCAGCCACTGTGGATGAACTCCAGGCACATGCACCCCCTTGGGGGCAAGCACAGCATTGCACCCTTGCATCATTTTATGTCTGGCTAAACGTGGGACCTGGTCATTGAACAGGCTTGGCAGGCAGGTGCCTCAATGGCTAAGCCATCTCTCCAACCCGGCATGCTGATAGTCTTTAAGCAATGTTTATAAACTCCTTGTTTACAGACACATAAAACAAATGTTATTTGTCCAGGAAAGCTACACAAGAAGGATCTGATACCTCTAGTGAGAACCTGTAACAGTCATGGCTATTGTGGCCAGCCCAAGTCCACTCCAGTATTTGTACATCTTCCAGCATTTGAGAGAGGTTAGACTTCAGGATTTTATGTGAAGACTTCAGGCATTTAGATGCTGGCTTAATTTACTAAAAATACTCAAAACCTGAACAACATACATCTACTGGATAAACTTACCCACCTGCTACAGTTAGTAATCTTGGATTTGTAGTGATACTTCTCCAAGTGTCCTGTCAGCAGCAGCACTGGAAACCTTGTATTGATGTATATTCCCAGGTCCCACCTCAGCCCTACTGGATCCGAAGCTCTGAAGATGAGGTCCATCATCACTGTTGTAACAAGCCTCACTGGTTCTGATGTATATTTAGTCTGGGATTACTCTTTAGCAGTATAGAACATGATATTACAATTTCTGCCTGGAGATAACAGTAAAGATACAGCTCATCAAATATAAATTTATCCAGTAGATTTCTGTATAAAAATGTCATGCATGTATTAATTTTAGATAAATGACCTTTTGTATTTTGTTAACAGAATCAAAACAATGATTAAATTACTTTTTATTATTAAGGTGTTATGAATGAACTTAATTTTGTGTCACAATTTGAATTAACTAAAACATGACTTTAAATTTTTGTTTTAAAGAATTTTAAAAAATTTTTTTTAAAGATTTTATTTATTTATTTTTTTTATTAGAGACAGAGTGAGGGGGAGAGAGAAAGAGAGTGAAAATCGGCGCACCAGGGCCTCTAGCCACTGCAAACGAACTCCAGATGCATGCGCCACTGTGCATCTGGCTTACATGGGACCAGGAGAATTGAACCAGGTCCTTAGGCTTTGTAGATATGCACCTTAACCGCTAAGCCATCTCTCTAGCCCAAGATTTCTTATTTATTTATTTATTTATTTATTTATTTATTTATTTATTTATTTATTAGAGTCGGGGGGGTTGAGAATGGGCACACCAGGACCTCTAGCCACTGCAAAAGAACTCCAGATGCATGCGCCACCATGTGTATCTGGCTTGTGTGGGACCTGGAGAATTAAACTGGGTCCTTAGGCTTCATAGGCATGCACCTTAACTGCTAAGCTATCTCTCCAGCTCTCTTTAAAAATTTATTGACAACTTCTATACTTATAGACAATAAACCATGATAATTCCCTTCCCTCCCCCACTTTCCCCTTCACAACTCCACTCTCAATCATATCCCCTCCCTCTCTCCATTAGTCTTTCTTTTATTTTGATGTTATTGTCTTTTTCTCCTATTATGAGGGTCTTGTGAAGGTATTGCTGGGCACTGTGAGGTCATGGATATAGAGGCCAATTTCTGTCTGGACAGTTGCATTGTAAGGAGTGGTACCCTTCCTTTGGCTCTTGTATTCTTTCCGCCACCTCTTCCACAATGGACCCTGAGCCTTGGAGGGTGTGATAGAGGTGTTTCAGTGCTGGACACTCCTCCGTCCCTTCTTCTCAGCACTATGTTGCCTTTTGGGTCATCCCAGTGGTCACTGCCATCTGAAAAGAGAAGCTTCTGTAACCAAAAATGAGAATAGCATTAATATATGAATATGAAATATTTAGTGTAGTGCTTTCAGGGCAGTTTGGTGAGAATAATATAGGCATTTAGCCAGACAAGAGCAGGCTTTATACTCCTAAGACTCAGGACCTCCCCTGCCATAAGCTTTTGATTACATTTTCAGTACCAGGCATGTGTTCCCTCCCATAGAGCAGGTCTCCAGTCCAATTAGAGGGCAGTTGGTTTCCCCCAGAGCAAACATGCCACTATTGCACTCGTTTGGTCATTTGGCCTGTCTGGCCAAACTTGAGGCTTCCAGTGTCCACTGTTTTCACCGCTGATGGCTTCTGTGTCCCATAGGGCTGCATGCAGTGCAGCTTTTTCCAGCTTTTAGTTGTCTGGTCTACAGAGAAGGTTTTCTACTGAGCACCAGCTGCCCAGGCATGTGAAATCTTCAGCAATAGGTTCTTATCATCTGTCACTCGTGGGAAACCAAGAGCCTTGACAATAGCCTGGAATGTTTTGGAGGGAACAGGGACCTCCCTAAAACATGAATTATGGTAATTGGAACTTGTTAAGTATGTTGCATGGCATTTTGAAGCTTTAATTTTTAAATCCCTTGTATGAATGCATTAAATGTGATATATAAAAACAGTAAGTCAGATGTAGTGATGCATGCATATAATACCAGCAGTCAGGAGGCTGAGGCAGGAGAATTGTAGCAAGTTCAAGGCCTGTGAGGCCACCCTGAAACTACAGAGTGAATTCCAAGTCAGCCTGGGCTAGAGCGATACCCTACCTCAAAAAAAAAAAAAAAAGTTGTTTTTTTTTTTGAGTTTTCAGTTTAAGCTTGTTCAACCTCCTTATTTTGTCGCATTTTCTAAATTGAGTTTCAGCAATTACTTCCATTTTCATATAAAAAGGAAAGTTAGTATGATGTTATGTAAGCCTGATCTAACTGCTGATCAGGTTATGTTTCAATGCCCAGATGTATTTAATGCTAATATTTTTCTCTAGTTTCAGAATGTAGAAATATTCTGATTGTTGTTCATAAAGTTCATATTCCTTCTCAAATATATTTGTACATTGAAAAGTGCTTGGAACCTTGCTATTAAAATTAATTATAGGGCTAGAAAGATGGCTTAGTAGTTAAGGTGCTTGCCAGCAAAGCCAAAGGACCCAGGTTTGATTCCCCAGTACCCAAGTAAAGCCAGATACACAATGTGGCTCATGCATCTGGAGTTTGTTTGTAGTGCTAGAAGCCCTGGCAGGCCCATTCTCTCTGTCTCTTTTTCTCAAATAAATAAATAAATGAAATATTTAAAAATTTAATTATAAATTTCATGCAGAGAATTTTCTTTTTTAAAATTTTGAATTACTTATAGCATTTCATTGTGTGAATTTTCTTAAAAGTATATAACAGCTTTTAATTTATGAAAAACTTCAGATATATCTTACAATTTAAAGTGCTTAAGTTGTACCTTTAGAGTACTTAAAATACTGATATAGACTAATAATGTTTGAATAATCTTAGTTAAATTCATGGGTTTTGAGTTAAAGGAATTGATCTAATTGTATTTACATGTAATATTTATTAATGAAAATATACTTACAGGGTAAACCTGACTTGAACACAACATTGCCAATTAGACAAACTGCATCAATTTTCAAACAACCAGTAACCAAAGTCACCAACCATCCTAACAATAAAGTGAAATCAGATCCACAACGAATGAATGAACAGCCTCGTCAGGTAAGGATCTGATTTGCCTTCCAATCTTATTTTCCAGAAAACTCAGGTATTTTTTTACCAGGAATAATTCAAATAAATTCTGGTTAAAATGGACTATATTTGGAAAGAAAATTGTTTTATAGGCTATTACATGAATGCCAGAGAATAACCATATTAACATAAAATTAAGAAACTACTTTAGAAGTTAATTAAAATCTAATTAGTATTATTGACTAAAATTTTATTCTTTCTGTGTCATATGTCAGACTTGGTTCTGCTAATCTTGCCTTTTTAGACATTATTTTTCTAGGGATACAATTTCTCAGAAGAATGAAACATGCAGCTTGTGTTTAGTTTAGGAATATTGTTTACTTTTTTGTTTTTCTGGTTTCTGTTTCTGGCAATCTATCCCACCTCTATTGAAAACAAAATTAGATGAAATTTGTCATTATGGCATGTTGTCTTCTGAGTTCCACTTTGTATAAGTTCAGTGCATTTTTCTCTTTCCTTATTGCTTCAAGTTGAATTCCACCAAAATCTTTTCTTAGAAAAAGACTATCTGAAAGGCCTCCCTGCTGCTTCATAACGCCATATAGCCAGGGAGGGACACTTGACATAAAGTCAAACCTTCTATGTAGGATGGCCTATCTAGCCCCAAACTAGTTGTCTTCCAAAGTTAGGCACTTAGAAGTTTCTATAACAACTGGGGTGAGGAAGTAAAGGGAGAAATATCTGCAGTTTTTCCCTCTCCTTTCTCTACTTCCTCCCATCTAAGGATTAGAATCATTGCTTTACCTCCAACGAGTATCTTTTGCTCTCATAATCCCCTTTTAGAAGTCTCCCTCCACTTTTTCATTTGAATTTTGTTTTTCACTAGTCTTACAAGTATCTCATCTCCACACTTCTAAAAGGACTGGGCCACAACTTTCAGACAGTTGCTCTAGAACAAGGTACATAAAGAAATTCAGTTCCCACATCCTCTGTAGTGTTTTTTCCTCTTTAGGTGAGCCAGGAAAACAGAAGATATTGGAGCCACATTGGATCAGCATCTTGCTATAGATGTCTCAAGATTTGAAGTTCTAAACTTGCTTTACTGTTGGTCCCCAAGAGATTCAACAGGGGCCATGTAAGTGTATCACATCCAATATAAAAGATGCGTACCTGCATGTGCCTTTAGGCTCTTGGAAACACTTAGCTTTTCTTTGGGACATTGAGCTTTCTGTGTGAGGCTTTTCCCTTCTATTCTACTACACATCCAGGATAATTAATGGACTGCTGGTAGTTTTAGAATATCTATTACAGCATGGAGGAATCCTGCCATTCTGAACTCTGTCCACTTTGATAAAGCTGTTCTCTGGTTGTATTCTTTCTTAGGCACTCTCTAGTGCCATGAACATCTTGTCCTTTGGCTTTTTGATAATTCAAAAATTGTTTCCTTGCAAAGATTTTAAAAATATATTTTATTTATTTATTTATTTGAGAGAGAGAAAGAGAGGGAGAGAATGGGGGCGCCAGGGCCTCCAGCAACTGCAAATGAAGTCCAGATACATGCGACCCCCTTGTGTATGTGGCTTACATGGGTTCTGGAGAATGAACAGGGATCCTTTGGCTTTGCAGGCAAAGGCCTTAATCGCTAAGCTATCTTTCCAGCCCATCCTCACAAAGATTTTTTTTTTTGAGACAGAGAGAGAGAGAGAGAGAGAGAGAGGTAGAGAGAGAATGGGCACACCAGGACCTTTCAGCTGCTGTGAACAAACTCCAGATGCGTGTGCCCCCTTGTGTGCATGTGTGACATTGCACACTGCGCTTGCGTCACTTTTGCGTCTGGCTAAAGGTGGGACCTGGAGATTCAAATAGAAGGGGGTGGTTCTTGGCTTTGCAGGCAGGCATCTTAACCACCAAGCCATCTCTCCAGCCCACAAAGATTTTTATTAATTGAAAAACTGGAAAGTATGTGATTACATAAAATAGTTCG
The DNA here is from genome assembly GCA_036365145.1 of Orientallactaga sibirica. Classification (NCBI taxonomy): domain Eukaryota; kingdom Metazoa; phylum Chordata; class Mammalia; order Rodentia; family Dipodidae; genus Orientallactaga; species Orientallactaga sibirica. The sequence goes on along the minus strand of JAEOAD010001412.1, from coordinate 63,390 downwards.
CTTCAAACATTACAAAACAAAAAAGTAGACACTAATCTGTAATAATACCACATACCTTGGAAATGAGTTCTGAATGAGGACAGGTAGTATTTTGTAGATTTTTCCATCTTTCACCAAATCTCTCTCAATGTATCCATAACCCCACATGTTTTGTTTAAAAACCAATTAGTTCACAGATTCTGGTCATTTTAACAGTCATTATTTTCTGCACCTAAATCCAGTCACAGATTCTTAGAAACTGTGGTAACTATGGATGTGTTGCTGTCTAGAGATATCAGTAACCTAGATTCTTAAAGCTCTATTAAATATAGGGCTGGAGAGATGGCTTAGCGGGTAAGGCACATGCCTGCAAAGTCTAAGGACCCTGGTTCGATTTTCCAGGTCCCACATAAGCCAGGTGCACATGGTGACACATGTATCTGGAGTTCATATGCAGTGGCTAGCAGCCCTGGTGCACCCATTTCCCTCTCTCTCCCTCTCTCTGTCTTTAATTAATAAAAATAAAATCTTTTAAAAAATTAAATAAATAAATAAATATACTAGTTCCTCCTTATTGTTCATGTGTTGAATAGATTTGAATTTTCCTTCTTTTGCTATGGTTTATGAAATAGGTGCTTTTTCCCTCTGTCTGTCTGTCTGTCTGTCTCTCTCTCTCTCTCCCTCTCTCTCTTTTTTTCAAGGTAGAGTCTCACTGTAGCCCAGGCTGACCTGGAATTCACTAGATAGTCTCAGGGTGGCCTTGAACTCACATTGATCCTCCTACCTCTGCTTCTCAAGTGCTGGGATTGAAGGCTCCCCTCTGTCTCTTGCCAAAGATTTTAAACATTATTTTAACCAAGGTCTTTTGAGGGCTTACTCTTCCTTTTAGCTTTCAGAAACAGGGTGCATGAGGATTATTTAGCAAATTTCTTCTCTAAATGCTTGGGCTATTTTTCACTTTATCCTCATGTATCTGAAAATATTTTCTGGATTCTTTTAACTGTACAAAGACCATTGTCTTTCCCTCTTGATTAGCTTCAATATAAAAATAAGAATATTTGGCTATTGTGCCATCAGTAGGGTTCCATTGGACACATATGCATAATTAATACAGAAATAGGTTTTTTTGTTTTGTTTTGTTTTGTTTGTTTGTTTTTCGAGGTAGGTTATCACCGTAGCTCAGGCTGACCTGGAATTCACTATGTAGTCTCAGGATGGCCTTGAACTCATGGCGATCCTCCTGCCTCTACCTCCCGAGTGCTGGGATTAAAGGCATATGCCACCATACCCAGCTGGGAATAGTTTTTTAATGAAATAAAAAAAATTATTTGTTCAAGCAGGAGGAGAGAGTGAAAATGGGCTCACCAGGGCCTCTTACCTCTGTAAACAAGCTTCAGGAGCATGTGCTTCACTGTGCATCTGGCTTTACATGGGTATTCAGAAAAAAAAACTCTAGCCATCAGGTTTTGCAAGCTTTAACTTTTGAACCATCTCTCTAGCCCATAATGAAATTTTTTTTTGCTTTTTTTAAAAATATTTTTTTATTTATTTAAGAGAGGGAGAAGCAAATAGAGAACCAGTGCATCAGGACCACTGTAAAGGAACTCCAGATGCATGCACCATCTTGTGCATCTGGTATACATGGGTCCTGGGGAGCTGAACCTGGGTCCTTAGGCTTTACAGGCAAGTGCCTTAACTGCTAAGCCATGGCTCCAGCCCTTGCTTTTTAAAAAATATTTTATATTCATTTATTTATTTGAGAGAGAGAGAAATACAGAAATAGGCAGGTAGAGAAAGAGAGAGAATGGGTGCACCAGGGCCTCCAGCCACTGCACACAAACTCCAGATGCATGTGCCCCCTTGTGCATCTGGCTTACGTGGGTCCTGGGGAGTCGAACCTGGGTCCTTTGGTTTTGCAAGCAAGTGCCTTAAACACTAAGCCATCTCTCCAGCCCCTTGTTTTTGTTTTTTGAGATAGGGTCTCACTCTAGCCCAGGCTGACTTGGTACTCATTCTATAGTCCCAGCAATCTTCCTTCCTCTGTGCTGGGATTAAAGGCATGTGCCACCATGCCCAGCCCTTACTGAACTTTTTACAAAAGCAGGATCTGTCTTCTTGACTATTCCAGTGTAGATACAGTTTGTAAAGAGGTCTTAGTTATATTTGACACACACATGCCAGGTGGCTGCCAATGAACCATTGTTGGGGAGATTACAAAATATTTGTAGACAAAAATTATTCTTCTAATTTTGCTACCCATTACTTGGATTCATTAAGCTGGGTTGACAATATAAATTACCTATTATTTCATTTGGGAAAATATTTGTATTTTGTAGTAAGTGATTAGACAATGAGATTTCTATTTTTGATATCCCTGTGCATAATAGATATTTTATTTATTTATTTATATTTTTTATTAGTTTTCTATATAATGCATAGAGCCATGATGGTGCCATCGTTAGCCTTCGCCCTGCCCTATCCCCTCGGGGATTATGGCCCTTGCATTGTGGGAATAGCCATCAGCTCTGGGGGTGAGGCAATGTCTCTGTGTATAATAACCCAACTTATGGCTCTAACAGTCTTTCCGCCCCCTCTTCCACAATTTCCCTAGGCCATGTTGGAATCATTTTGGGTCTATTTCAGTGACAAGGTCATGGGAGTCTCTGTGTCTGTAGTTTGGTAGGGGTTGAGTGTTCTCTGTGTCTATCTCCTTCACCCCTGTGCTGATACTGAGAAAGCAGCACTCTTGCTCACTTCCCCAATTACTCTATGGGTTCAGCTGGTTACCCTGGTGAGGTGCGATGGGCTGATTCTCAGGTACTACGTCCATCTGAAAAAGAGAAACAAATTCTCCAACAGAGGGTGAGGTCAGTGCAAGGTACATGGGTAGCCATCATTGTTTTAGAGTGAATGTAATGGGTGTGAGCCCTCTTGTATCCCACTATTGGTGGGACCTTGATATTGGAGGGTGAACTCATTTTTGGATATGGTTCTGGCTTGTTTACCAGTTCCAGGTATGAGTTCCGTTCCACTGAGTGGATCCTTTAGCCAAATCAAGAGCAGTTGGTAACCCACCATGATTGTGTGCCACTATTGCATTTGTGTGAGCATCACGTCAAGTTGATTGCTGCTAGGTAGTTTACACCACAAGTTGCTTAGACAGATATTGGTCATTTTCCCCCAGTCGCTCATGTAATACCTTCTGGCACTAGACAAGCTGTCTGGGGACTCTCTCTTCCAGATTCCAGCCAGGTCACTCCATGTTCCATCCCAACAGCATATGGTGTCTTCAGTAATAGGGTCTTACCATTAATCTTTGGTGGGACATCAAGTACTCTGACAGAAATCTGTCTTCTTTTGGGAAACCTTGTAGGTCTTACTGATCAACAGATGGCTTAGTGGTTAAGCGCTTGCCTGTGAAGTCTAAGGTCCCCGGTTTGAGGCTCAGTTCCCCAGTACCCACGTAAGTAAGCCAGATGCACAAGGTGGCACATGCATCTGGAGTTCGTTTTCAGTGGCTAGAGGCCCAGGTATGCCCATTCTCTCTCTCTCTCCCTCCCTTGCTTTGTCTCAAATAAATTTTTAAAAAAACTTATTTATTTATTTTTTAAGATTTTATTTTTATTTATTTATTAGAGACAGAGAGATAGAGAAAGAGTAAGAATGGGCACACCAGGGCCTCTAGCCACTGCAAACAAACTCCAGACCCATGCACCACCATGTGCATCTGGCTTACAGAGAATTCAGCTAGGACCCTTAGGCTTCGCAGGCATGTGCCTTAACTGCTAAACCATCTCTCCAGCCTTTTTTTTTTTTTTTTTTTTTGGTTTTTGAGGTAGGGTCTCACTCTGGCTCAGGCTGACCTGGAATTCACTATGTAGTCTCAGGATGGCCTCGAACTCACAGTGATCCTCCTACCTCTGCCTCCGGAGTGTTAGGATTAAAGGCGTGTGCCACCACGCCCACCTGGCTCCAGCCCTATTTTTTAAATATATCACATCCATTTGCTAAGATATTCAAGCTAGTGGTATGATAATTCCTTTACCAGTATGGAAGTGATTTGATAAGAAGCAACAATATACACACCACACAAAAGAAGCAATTAACAATTGATAATCCTATCTTAGAGAACAAGCATCCTGTGCCTAGGTTACTACTTGTCAGCATCATATGAATTGTGTAAAATGAGTAAATTATGACATTCTAATATATTGACTTTTTTTGCTCTTTGGATTATTAAGGTAGGGTCTCACTCTAGCCCAGGCTGACCTGGAATTCACTATGTAGTCTCAGGCTGGCCTCAAATTTTCAGTGATCCTTCTACCTCTGCCTCTCGAGTGCTGGGATTAAAGGCATGCATCACCATACCTAGCTGTATTGATTCTTTAAAAAATGCAAAAAAAAAATTCTTTATGTGTGCTGGAGAGATGGCTCAGCTGGTGAGGTTCTCGCTTGCAGAGCGTAAGGACCAGGTTCAGTTCCCCAGAACCCACATAAAGCCAGATGCACAAGGTGGCACATGCGTCTGGAGTTCATTTGCAATGGCTAGAGACCCTAGCATGCCCATATTCTCTCTCTCTTTTTTTCTCTCTCTCTCTCTGTCTCAAATAAATAAAAAATAATTTAAAAATGCTTTATGTTAATACAAATTATCTTTTTTTTTTTTTTTAGAAAAGCTAGCATAAAGCACTTTTATTGCAATAATAAAACCTGAAACTCATGTGGTGCAAGAGAAGGGGGACAAAAGGATAGGAGGGGGAGGTGGGAACAAGGGAGGAACAGCCAGGAAATGGAGATCAGCAGAGAGCCAAGTATCAAAACCCAGGAGAGGCTCAAGCTGAGATGCCCAGCATCATTTTCTTAGCGCGCACTCAAGGATTTGTTGTGATGGATGGGCTCTCATTGGGTGATAAGGTTTGTGAAACATGTTAGTGTTCAGTTGTGATAAATCAGAAATTTACTATTCTGGAATTCTAGCAACATTGACCTATCTCTAACCACTGACAGTTATTTCTGTTATAGTCATAATGTTCGATGATTGAGAGATGGATTAGCTCAAGCATACAGTCCCATGGAGGATATTATATTCCTTTTCTCTACACAGAAAAATTGGCGACCTGGACAAAGAAACTAGATATTGAAACAAGCTGTTTCATAGTACACATAGTTCTCACAGAGAAGCATAGCCTATATTTGTTAAAAGCATTATTCTAGGAAATTCTGGGAAGATGTTGTGGTAGTTTGAATATATGTCCCCCAATATATTCAGTGTTTTATTAGTTATAGTTTGCATCTGCAATCACCTTGCTAGAGGCAATGTCACTGGGGGCCGGTCTTAAGGTGTGGTGATGGTTTGAGATTCCATTGTAAAGATATGCAAATGTGCCTAATAGGAGTTCCTGAAGTGTGCTGTGGCTTGACTGTAGTTTTGCTCTGTGTGCTGTGTGCCTGGTTGGTTTTTCTCTCTCTTGCCTGGTCCTGTGAGAGCAGGCCGCTTCTCCTGCCGTTATGGAACTTCCCCTGGATCTGTAAGCTTCAATAAATAATATCCCTTCCTCCATAACTGTGCCTGGTCTGGAAGTTCATCTCGGTGAACCTGAAGCTGTCTGCTACAGATGTCTTGTACAAAGTGCCAAATAAACAGTATGGACTAATGTTATAGGTGTTCAAGAAGAGTAAGGTTACTGTGGCTAAGGAGTTTATGTAAGCTTTAGAGAAGCTCTCAGACAGGGACTTTGAAAATTGAGTAGGAAAGAATCAGGAAGGAGCTAAGGGATGCTATATTGCAGGAGAGTAGCCTTGGAGAAGCTGTTACCTAGGAACAGGCAAAGAAGGAAATGAGTAGAGGCGCTTATCAGGTGTTTTAAGATATGGTTTACCTATTATTTACTGATTTTCTACTGTGGTTTGAACCCAAGGCCTTGAACATGGTAGGCAAGTATTCTACCACTGGTTACATTTTCCGCATAGCAATAAAGCTTTTTATGGGCTGGATAGATGGTTTCGTGGTTAAGGTGCTTGCCTGCAAAGCCTTATAACCTGAGTTTGATTCCCTAATACCCACATAAAGACTGATGCACAAAGTGGTAGATACATCTGGAGTTTGTTTGCAGTGGGTAGACAGACACCTTGGCATGCCCATTCTCTCTCTTTGTCTGTTTGCTTGTGAATTAATACATAATTTTTTTTTTCAGAAAATAAAGCTTAGGCTGGAGAGATGGCTTAGCGGTTAAGGCATCTACCTGCTAAACCTAAGAACGCCCGTTGAATTCTCCAGGTCCCACATTTAGTCAGGCACAATGTGACGCAAGGGTGCAATGCTGCACTTGCCGGCAAGGGCGCTCATGTGTCTGGAGTTCATTCACAGCAGCTGAAAGGCCGCTGGTGTGCCCATTCTCTCTCTCTCTCTTACTCTCTCCAAAACTAAATAAATAAATAAATAGAAAATAAAGCTTTTTATGGTAAATAATGGGAGCTGAGAGTGATTAATGATTCAGGAGTTCCTTAAATGTTAAACTTTTGATGCAAATCAAGGAGAAATTACTCATATGTCCCTTTTCTTTCTCATTAATTTTTTAAAATTGTTTGCAAGCAGAGAAAGAGAGGCAGAAGAGAGAGACAGAAGAGAGATAGACAGAGAATGGGCACACCAGGGCTTCCAACCATGGCAAACAAACTCCAGATGCATCTGACACTTTGTGCATCTGGCTTTTACATGGCTACTGGGGTACCAAACTCTAGTTGTTAGGTTTTGCAAGCAAGCGCCTTAACCACTAAGCCATCTCTCCAGCCCTTTCCTTTATTTTCTAATGTTTCTATATTTTTACTATTTTAAATATTTTCTTCAAATATTTTATTTTTTATTTATTTATTTTTTTTTTTTTTTTTTTTTTTTTTTTTTTTTTTTTTTTTTTTTGGTTTTTCAAGGTAGGTATCACTCTAGTTCAGGCTGACCTGGAGTTCACCCTGTATTCTCATGGTGGTCTCGAACTCACAATGATCCTCCTACCTCTACCAGGTGCTGGTATTAAAGGCGTGCACCACCACGCCCAGCTTATTCTTCCAATATTTTAGTGAATTTTAAAAAACACAATCAGCTGGGTATGGTGGTGTACACCTTTAATCCTAGCACTCGGGAGGCAGAGGTAGGAGGATCACTATGAGATCAAGGCCAGCCTGACATGACAGAATAGGTTTCAGGGTAAGCCTAGGCTAAAGTAAGCCTCTACCTCAAAAATATATATATAAATATAAAACATAATGGTGACCATATATCTATGTTTAAAAAGTTTCAAGCAATACCACATTCATTTTATGTATTACATAATTTGTAACTACAGATTTTAAGTTAACTATATTGTATTCTGCACCAACAATTGTATATGGCACTAACATATGATGTACTTAACCATTTCCTTATTATAAGTAGTAGTCTGGGTGACTTTCTATACAATGCTTTCTTGTACTAAATTCCCAGAAATATAATTTTGTGTGCATATTTACAATGTTTTTAAATTTTATTTTTATTTATTTTTATTTATTTGAGAGCAACAGACAGAGAAATAGGCAGATAGATAGAGAATAGGCACACCAGGGCCTCCAGCCACTGCAAATGAACTCCAGATGCATGTGCCTCCTTATGCATCTGGCTTATGTGGGTCCTGGGGAATCAAGCCTTGAACCAGGGTCCTTAGGCTTCACAGGCAAGCACTTAACAGCTAAGCCATCTCTCCAGCCCCAATTTTTTGATACATGCTACCAAATTGATTTCTACAAGATTGCACCAAATTAAAAGACTATCATTTCAGCGTCATCTTATTGTATGGGTTTTTTTGTTGTTGTTGTTTTGTTTTTCATGGTAGGGTCTCACTGTAGCCCAGGCTGACCTGGAATTCACTAGGTAGTCTCAGGGTGGCCTTGAACTCACAGCGATCCTCCTACCTCTGCCTCCCAATTTCTGGGATTAAAGGCATGCGCCACCACGACCAGCTCATCTTATTTTACATAATTTGTAAAGGTATTTCATTTTAAATTTATTTGAATTCATTCGTAATTGAACACTTGTAAAGTTAAATAGAGCCAGGTGTGGTGGCACATGCCTTTAATCCCAGCACTCAGGAGGCAGTGGTAGAAGGATCTCCATGAGTTCAAGGCCACCCTGAGACTACAGAGTAAATTCCAGGTCACCCTGAGTTAGAATGAGACCCTACTTTGAAATCCACCTTCTCCCAAAAAAAAAATAAAGTTAAATAGAGACACTTAGGTGTAATTTTACAAATAAGAAATACTTAGAGGATTTTGAACTAGGGCTTAGGTTTTTAAAATTTTTATTTATTTATTTTATTTTATTTTTGGAGAGAGACAGAGAGAAAGGGAAAGGAAGACAGATCGAGATGGGCCCGCCAGCAGCCTTTCAGCTGCTGCAAACGAAATCCAGATGCGTGCACCCCCTTGTGGTCAAGTGCGGCATTGTGCCCTTGCATCACTTTGCATCTGTCCAAACGTGGAACCTGGAGATTGGAACCAGCGTTCTTAGGCTTAGGAGGCTAAGCCATCTCTCCAGCCCTATTTATTTATTTTTAATATGGAACGCTTCATGAATTTGCATGTCATCCTTGCACAGGGGCCATGCTAATCGTCTCTGTATTGTTCCAATTTTACTGTATGTGCTGCCACAGCGAGCACAGGGGCTTAGGTTTTTTATTACTCATTTGAACTGAACTTGAACTTACCAGTCCTTGTGGTCTAACACTAATTCCAACATTGGTATCCTTCAGATGCATTCCTCTTACCTTCTTATAGACCTCACTCATTTGCTTAAGTCCGCTGCCTTTTATCTTTCACCTCTATGTAAACTGACTTCTTTCTAAAAGCATTTAAGTATGTTTAGATTATCCTCCTTTTAAAAATTCATTCACTGGGCTGGAGAGATGGCTTAGCGGTTAAGGCACCTGCCTGCTAAGCCCAAGAACGCCGGTTCCAATCTCCAGGTCTCACATTTAGCCAGATGCAAAGTGACACAAGGGCACAATGCCACACTTGACCACAAGGGGGCGCACGCATCTGGATTTCATTCACAGCAGCTGAGAGGCTGCTGGCACACCCTCTTCTATCTGTCTTCCTCTGTCTCTCTCTCTCCAAAAATAAAAAAAATTCATTCATTGGAGCCGGGCTTGGTGGCGCACGCCTTTAGCACAGGAGGCAGAGGTAGGAGGATTGCCATGAGTTCGAGGCCTCCCTGAGACTACATAGTGAATTCCAGGTCAGCCTGAGCTAGAATGAGTCCCTGCCTCAAAAAAGAAAGAAGGAAGGAAGGGAGGGAGGGAGGGAGGGAGGGAGGGAGGGAGGGAGGGTGGGAAGGAAAGAAGGAGAAAAACAAAACAAAAAATAAATTCATTCACTGGGGCTGGAGAGATGTCTTACTGGTTAAGGTACTTGCCTGAGAAGCCAAAGGACCCAGGTTTGATTACCCAGTATCCATGAAAGCTAGATGCACAAGGGGGCACATGTGTCTGGAGTTCATTTGCAATGGCTAGAGGCCCTGGCCCTATCTGTCTCCTCTCTTTCTATCTCTCTGTGTCTCTGCTTGCAAATAAATAAACAAATAAAAACCCCCAAATACAGCTTATTTGAAAATGGTAAAGCCAACCAAGAATATGTAATCCTTAACCTGCCCTGACATGGAAAGAGAGATTTGCACTTCCAGTGCAGGCCTGTGTGCCTGCTTTCTCTTTCTTTCTTCCTTCCTTCTTTCCTTTCCTTTCCTTTCCTTTCCTTTCCTTTCCTTTCCTTTCCTTTCCTTTCCTTTCCTTCTTTCTTTCTTTCTTTGAGTTAGGGTCTCACGCTGGCTCAGGCTGATCTGGAATTCATTATGTAGGCTCAGGGTGGCCTCGAACTCATGGTGATGCTCCTACCTCTGCCTCCCAAGTGCTGGGATTAAAGGTGTGCACCACCACGCCTGGCTGTTTTAGACATTTTAAATTTTATTTTATTTTATTTTATTTTATTTTATTTTATTTTATTTTATTTTATTTTATTTTTTTGGTTTTTCAAGGTAGGTCTCACTCTAGCCCAGGCTGACCTGGAATCCACTATGTAGTCTCAGGGTGAACTTGAACTCACAATGATTCTCCTACCTCTGCCTCCCTGAGTTCTGGAATTAAAACATTTTAAACTTTATATCTTTCAACAGAAACAATATTATAATGATTCTAGCATTTCAGAACAACAAAAAAGATCATTTGATCTAACTGGGTGTGAATTATTTAAATTATTTACTGTAAATGACTATGGTTCTATTTGGAAATTCACTGAATTTTGGCTTTCAGGTAAGAAAAGTTTCTTCAATTTTGCTTTTTCTTCTTCACCAGTTCACTGGCTCCCTCACTATTGAATTGTTGCCTGGACTGTGCTACATAGGTGGGTCTTACAAAACCCAGAAAGGACTCTTCTCTCTGCCAGCAGTTCTCCATTTGACCCAATTTTGCTTCTGTCTCTTCCCCTGTGGCACCAGGGACATCTGGCAATGTCCAGAGACTTTTTCTTTTTTGGGTTGGGGGACTGTTAGAACTGGGCTGGTGTTATTGGCACCCAAAGAGTATAGACCAAGCATGCTGCTAGGTATCCACCCCAATGTCAGTAATGGCAAGATAAGGAAACTCTGCTACTGACTACTTATGGCTTCTCTATTTTCTTTTTCCTTATTGATTCACTACAGTACAAACTGTGTTCACTGATTCTCTCCTGTTACTTTTTGAAACAAACTCTGAGGTTTTTCTAAGAGCTCTTTATCACAACATGGAAATAGATTAAAAATAACAAGAAATTACAGTTTTGGGAAATCGTAATTAAAGGCTGTCTGTATCTTCTACTGGACTTGAAATAGAACAGAATTTTGATCTTTTGTAGGCTTTAATCCATTCTACCCCTTGATGGTTTGCCCACCGCCGGGGCTTCCCTCCTTTCTTCTCCATATGTTAGCTCTGTAGAGCACCCTGACAGGAGTAGCAGGGACAAAAAAAATTTGAATTAGTTTACTTTTCACTGTGTAGATCCAGCCCAAACTATTTTCTATGTCCTCATTCTTTTAAGAAATTCACAGGATGTAGCCGGGTGTGGTAGCGCACGCCTTTAATCCTAGCATTCGGGAGGCAGAGGTAGGAGAATCGCTGTGAGTTCGAGGCCACCCTGAGAATACCAAGGGGATTCAAGGTCAGCCTGGGCCACAGTGAGACCCTACCTCAAAACAAAACAAAGAAATTCACAGGATGAGATTATATCGCAGCATGTCCCTAAATGCTGCTCCAGGGCGCAAGGGGTCTTTTTCTCTCTTCTTATTCTTTCCATCATTGTCCTATCCACTACCACCAGCTCTGTAGGCCTGTGGCCTGTGCACAGGGCCTTGTGCTTGGAGGAGCCTGATCTAAAGGTTCTGCTTTTGTCCTCTTGGAATTCTTGGTACTTAGTAACTGGGAGTACTTAGCACAGTATTCCCAGTCAACCATGAGGTCAGTAGAGAGGGTCTACTTGGATGAGGGAAAAGAGAACAACAACAACAAAAAAAAAACAAAACTGGGGGAGGGGGCGGAGGTAGGGTCTTGTTCTAGCCCAAACTAACCTGGAATTCACTATGTAGTCTCAGGCTGGCCTCAAATTCACAGTGATCCTCCTACCTTAGCCTCCCAAGTTTTGGGATTAAAGGAATGAGCCACTATGCCTGGCAATTTTTTTCATTCTTTTCTTTCTTTTCTTTTTTTTTTTAGATTTTATTTTCATTTATTTATTTATTTATTGAAGACAGAGAGAGGGAGGGAAAGAGAGAAAGAGTGAGAATGGGTGTGCCAGGGCCTCTAGCCACTGCAAACGAACTCCAGATGCATGCGCCACCTTGTGCATCTGGCTTATGTGGGTCCTGGGGAATTGATCATCGAACCAGGGTCCTTAGGCTTCTCAGGCAAGTGCTTAACCACTAAGCCATCTCCCCAGCCCCTAGAGTATATTCTTACACATTTTCGTAAAACTACCTCTTCATAAAAGCCTTCCCTGAATCTCCCAAGTTAAGATTACTTTTGTGTCTTTATGTTGTTCCTGTAGTCTCCTTTGCTCTTCTCATACAGGGCAGTGGTTGCTTGTTCCACACAAGCCCCTCCTCCTGTGCTCAGAACAATATGGTGCATGTATGAATGCTCAAAGAATATTTAGTGAGCTGGGATTATTTTTTTTCCTTGTAAACCATCCCTTTTTGACTTCTGCAAAGACCACAAATCTGTTCAGAGTACTTATTAATGGTCTCATGTTGATGGAAAGTAATAATAATAACATTATCAGTTCCCTGAGCACCAGAGCAGGAGTATGTGGTTGTGTGTGGTTGTGAGGAGTTTCCTTGTGATCTCTGTTTCTTACATTGTTCTTGAATGTGCTTCATAAGGCAAGTTAATTCATCCCCCAAAAGCTGTGTTAAGTCCTCATCAGTTACCAGGCAGACATGTGCAGCTGGGGTTCTAGTTCAGGGGTATAGCACTTGTCTACCACCCACAAAGCCCTGTGTTCAATCCCCAGCCCTACACACAAAAAAGTAAAAATGTTATGTTTGTATTTTGAATTAGTTTTAAATTTCACTGATCCTATTTTCTGGCTCATTCCATACACGCTATCCTGCTGGCCCACAGGAGGCCAGAGTAGTTAAGTGCCTATGCTCTTACCTGCGCTTTCTTTTTGTTGTTCTTGTTGATGTTGTTTTTAATACAATGTAGGAGAGCAGTGCATTCTATTATACACAGTTACTCTTGGTGCCAGCATTGAGGTTATTTTATAAACTCAGTATCTTACTAGTATACCATACATAGGATTTTGCTACCATATGTTCTCATTTCTCTGATAATAAACATGTCAATCCCCAAAGCCCTTCAAGTGGTCAGAATTCGCTAAAAGCAAATGTATGTCAGCTCTATGTTAGGTGCTTGACATGGACACGTTTGCCTTGTTTATCCCCCTCCCCTGTAGTGTCATGTGAAAGCCATTGCGTCTACATCCACTGAAGAGAAAAGTAAAGTTCAGAAGAGAAGAACATGTTGAGTTATGAATCTCACCGGTGGTGGAGCTGGGATTTCTATATGTGTTTATGTGACTTTCACAATCTCAGGCTTAGAGGCCAGTGGCTCCATTTTTACTTAATAACACAAATGTCTCTTTCGGTACCAATGTTGTGACAGGTCCTTTTATCCAGGATTAAAGAAAGGTTGAGAGTCCTACAGAATTCTTTCTTCCTTATTTGTAATGAATCTGATATAGATAAGAAAAGAAAAAGGAAAAGGTCCTCTCTACCTTACTGACTATTCATCCACAGGACAAACACAGTGCATAGTAGGGGCTGAATAAATAGATGCTGAATGCTAGACAACTTGAGTGATAACTATAGCTAGCTAGGAGAAAGACTAAGGTATAAAGAGAATATAAATAAAATTACAGCATTTTATGTTTAAATAAGCAATTTCATATCTCAGTCGAGGTCTGAAGAGACTTCTAGTGTGCTCAACAATGCCCAGAATAATGACCTGAGGCCACCAAGTGACTAAGGTGATCCAGGCCCTGTGCAGCACAGAGAAAATAATCCATGAATGGTATGAATACATTTTAGAAAAGTTTCTATAAACCATGAGTACTTTTTTAGCCCGTAGTATTACTGAAAGGCTCAACATCAGTGTCTTAGAGAAATTTCCTTTCCATAATGATACTGGATATTATTTTTCCATAATGATACTGGATATTATTTTAGAGAAATTACCTTTCCATAATGATACTGGATATTATATATTTTAGAAAAATTACCTTTCCATAATGATACTGGATATTATATATTTTAGAAAACTCACCTTTCCATAATGATACTGGATATTATTTTACAGAAATTTCCTTTCCATAATGATACTGGATATTATTTTAGAGAAATTACCTTTCCATAATGATACTGGATATTATATATTTTAGAAAAATTACCTTTCCATAATGATACTGGATATTATTGGGGGGGGGTTGCCTGATAGATTTTAGCAGGAAACATTCATGCAAATTAGTTTGTTTATTTATTTATTAGAGAGGCAGATAAGAGAGAGAACGAGCATACTAGGGCCTCCTGCCATTGCAAATTAATTTCAGACACATGTGCCACTTTGTGTATCTGGCTTTGCATGGGTACTAGGGAATCAAACCTGGGCCACCAGGCTTTACAATCAAGTGCTTTTTTGGGGGAGGTGCTTTTCGAGATAGGGTCTCACTTTAACCCAGGCTGACCTGGAATTCATTCTGTACTCTCAGGGCGGCCTCGAACTCACAGTGATCCTCCTACTTCTGCCTCCTGAGTGCTGGGATTAAAGACATGCGCCACCACACCCGGCTACAGTCAAGTGCTTTTAACTACTGAGCCATCTCTCCAGCCTCCAAATGAGTTTTTTTTATAAAATACAGAATTATAGAGAACTATATATAACATATATCAATGTGTAATAAGAAACGAATAGTTTGCTTAAAATAACTGTACTATGTTTTTGAGTAATGTTACCTGAAAAAGTTATAATGTACTGAAATGATTCATACTTGGAATATCAAAATTAGAAAGTTATAGGAAACTCTGGAGGATTTAAACTGCGTTATTAACAGTGATATTTTGCCTTACAGCTTTTTTGGGAGAAGAGGCTACAAGGACTTAGTGCATCAGATGTAACAGAACAAATTATAAAAACCATGGAACTACCTAAAGGTCTTCAAGGTATTATCCAAGTTCAGTTGAGGAGGTACTTACTAAGTACCTGTTGTGTACCAGGCCTTGTATCTGATGCTATTAATTTAGAGTCATCTGATACTACCCTTTGCTTTGGAGAATGATGTGGCTTTTGTGGTGGTATAAACCCATCACAAAACAAACTTGTGTGATGCAGGGATATTTCTAGGTAGTGTATTACCCCAGTTTATTAATTTTTTCCTGTGTAAAACCTTTGGCTATAGGTCAGACTCATCTGTTTTAACCCATGTGCTACTTTTTAATATTAAATACACCTGAATAAAAGGGTTCCTGAACTCCATGCTTACAGCAGCATCTCACCCTAACCTATGCTTTTTTCTTGTCCTCTTACCAAAAAAGCAGCTAACAGTTTTCTTTCTGCCTTTCCCACAAACTGCTGCTGTAAGTGGCAGTGGGTACTCACTTTGATCCATGCCATTGGCTCATGGTGGTTAGAGGGCGGGGACTTTGTGGCCACTCTACTTGTCTACTCATGTGGCAATGACATGTTCTAAGGTGGCATTTTGAAGTGTTAGAACTTTGAGTCCTTAATCTTTTTTTTAATATTTTATTTTTACTTATTTATTTATTTGACAGAGAGAAAGCGGGAGAGGGAGAGAGAATGGGTGCGCCAGGGCCTTCAGCCACTGCAAACGAACTCCAGACGCATGTGCCCCCTTGTACATTGGCTAATGTGGGTCCTGGGGAATCGAACCTGGGTCCTTTGGCTTTGCAGGCAAGCATCTTAACTGCTAAGCTATCCCTCCAGCCCAAGTCTTTAATCTTTTTTGTTTTGTTTTGTTTTGTTTTTTGTGTTTTTTTTTTTTCCTTAGGTAGGGTCTCACTCTAGCTCAGGCTGACCTGGAATTCACTATGTAGTCTCAGGGTGGCCTTAAAGTCACAGCGATCCTCCTATCTGCCTCCCGAATGCTGGGATTAAAGGCGTGCGCCACCACGCCTGGCTCCAAGTCTTTAATCATGACATATTGTGGGTGTCTCCAAAATCTTCCTAATGTGCTGTTGGACTATTGACTCATCCCTGGGTATTCTTGGAAATTACTGTTTTAATTAAGTTCAGAACAATTAAGCAAGTTACTTAAATTTCATTGTGATGAGTTTCCAACAAGCAGTCAGGGTCTGCACTTAGTAATGTTATGAATGCAGGCATTTGGTTAGCCATTTGAAAAGCTGAATGAGGGCTAGGGAGAATGGCTCAGCAGTTAAAGATACTTGGTTATAAAGCTTGCTGGCCTGTGTTCAGTTCCCTAGGATCCATATAAAGCCAGACACAAAAAGTAGCTCATGGGTCTGGAGTTCCTTTGCAGTGGCAAGAGGTCCTGGCACACCCATACACATTCTCATTCATTCATATTCTCTCTTTCAGACATAAACAAATAAATGTATTTTTTATTATTTTAAATATGTTTCATTTATTTTATTTAAGAGAAAGGTGGGGGGGGGGGAATGGGCACGCCAAGGCCTCCAGCCACTGCAAACAAATTCCAGATGCATGTGCCCCCTTGTGCATCTGGCTTATGTGGGTCCTGGAGAATCGAACCGGGATCCTTTGGCTTTGCAGGCAAATGCCTTAACCGCTAAGCCATCTCTCCAGCCCAATAAATGTATTTTTATAAAAAGAAAAAGCTGTTTAAAGTACAGGTGTGGCATGCTTACATTGCCTTTTCTTGTGAAGTTTTGGAACAAAGAAAAGCACAGAGATATTGTTGGAAATTAATATTAAAAGGTACAAGGAGAATCTAATCCAGGCTATACTAATAGGGACAATATTTCAATAACTGACTTTGCTTAAGGAAATGCAGATAACTTTTCAAAAGTTTAGCACTTTAGAAAATGTGTTTTAAACTTAAAGCTTGATTTTAAATTATTAGCTCTTATTTAATATCAGTTCTTTGTATACAGTGTCTACTGAGTGGACATGTATTATCTTTTGCTGCTTTCCATGTGTCCAGTTTAACTCTATGATCCCAAGTGAACATAAAAATGCTGGCTGTTTTGGGTCACATCAGGTCAGTGCAGCACATGAAGACCTTTCCTCACAGCGGTGCTTTCTCATTGTAGGAGTTGGTCCAGGTAGTAATGATGAGACCCTTTTATCTGCTGTTGCCAGTGCTTTGCACACAAGCTCTGCACCAATCACAGGACAAGCCTCCGCTGCTGTGGAAAAGAACCCTGCTGTTTGGCTCAATACATCTCAACCCCTCTGCAAAGCTTTTATTGTCACAGATGAAGATATTAGGTAATGAAGTTTCATGTAACTTGGAACCCATAGATTTTGTTATGGATAAATTTTATACTGTGTGTTAGCATCAGTGTCACAGTTTGTATCCCTGATCAACACTCTAGTTGGGCCAGGCGTGGTGGTGCACGCCTTTAATCCCAGCACTCAGGAGGCAGAGGTAGGAGGATTGCCATGAGTTTGAGGCCACCCTGAGACTACAGAGTGAATTCCAGGACGGCCCGGGCTAAAGCGAGACCCTACCTTTGAAAAACAACAACAGCAAAAAAAAAAAAAAAAAATCTAGTTGGGCCAGGTGTTGTGGCACACACCTTTAATCCCAGCACTCAGGAGGCTGAGATAGGAGATTGCTGTGAGTTTGAGGCCAGCCTGACACTACATAGTGAATTTCAGGTCAACCTGGGCTACAGTAAGACCCTACCTCCATAAACCAAAAAAAAAAAAACTTCCAGTTGGCCAGGTGTGGTGGTATATGCCTTCAATCCCAGCACTTGGGAAGCTGACGTCTGGCATTCATTTGTAATGGCAAGAGACCTTATCATGCCCATACACACACAGGTGTAAGTAAATAAAAATATTTAAAAATTTTTAAAAAGATTAGGGATGGGAAGATGACTGAGCAGTTAAAGGTACCTGCTGGGCTGGAGAGATGGCTTAGCGGTTAAGGCATTTGCCTGTGAAGCCTAAGGACCCCAGTTCAATTCTCCAGGTCCCATGTAAACCAGATGCACATGGTGGCGCATGCATCTGAAGTTCGTTTGCAGGGCTAGAGGCCCTGGCACACCCATTCTCTCTCTCTCTCTCCCTCTCTGTCTCTAAAAAATAAATTAAAAAAAAAAATAAAATCTTTAAAAAATTTTTTATTTTTATTTATTTATTTATTTATTTTTGGTTTTTCTAGGTAGGGTCTTACTCTAGCCCAGGCTGACCTGGAATTCACTCTGTATTCTCAGGGTGGCCTCAAACTCACGGCAATCCTCCTACCTCTGCCTCCCAAGTGCTGGGATTAAAGGTGTGCGCCACCATGCCCAGCTTTAAAAAAATTTTTAAAAAGGCACCTGCTCACAAAGCATTCTGGCCTAGGTTCAGTTCCCTAATATTCATGTAAAACCAGATGCACAAAATAGTATGTGCATCTTGAGTTCATTTGCAACATCAAGAGGCCCTAATGTACCCATTCATATTTTCTCTCTCCTCACAAATAATTAAAAAAAAATTTTTTTGGAGTGAGAGCCTCACTCTAGCCCTGGAATATACTCTGTAGTCTCAGGGTGGCCTTGAACTCACATCTATCCTCTTCCCTCAGCCTCCCAAGTGCTGGGATTAAAGGTGTGTGGCCCCATGCGTGGTGACTACAAAGACATTCTCATCCAGGACTTTTGAACTTGTATCATGATTTTTTTTAGATTATATATTTTTAATTTATTTATTAGAGATGGGGGGGAGAGAAAGAGTGAGAATGGACACGCGAACTCCAGACGCATGTGCTACCATGTGCATCTGGCTTATGTAGGACCCGGAGAATCCAACCTGGGTCCTTAGGCTTCACAAGCAAGCACCTTAACAACTAAGCCATCTCTCTAGCCCTTGTATCATTACTTTATAATGATGATAATAGTGTTGTGCTATATTGTAGTGTCCTTAAGAATATGACAGTATTGTGTGTTTTCTTCACTGTTTCTGTCTTCCAAATATAAGTCAGAATTTTATTGGAGTATCATTCCTAAACAAAACCAGCAGTTGGCATTGTCACAGTTATTTTTTGATCAAGTTAATTTAAACAAATATTTTCAGTTTGGATTTTTTTTCTGAATCTATAAAAAGCTCATATGAGGGGCTGGAGAGATGGCTTAGCAATTGTAGTTGCTTTCTTGCAAGGCCTGAAAGCCAAGGTTTGATTCCCCTGTACCTACGTGAAGCCAGATACACAAATGGCACATGCACTAGAGTTCGTTTGCAGAGGCCAAGAGGCCCTGGCTCATCTATATTTATTCTTCTTGCTCTCTCACCCCCTTATTGCTTGAAAATAAATAAAATGTTTTTAAAGGTTGCTATGAAAATGTTTCTAAATGTATGAGTATAGCTAGGTTTATGATTGGAAAACCCCATTGGTTTTAAAGTAATTCCTTTATGTATAGACATAAGACAATTCGAAGTTGTATTCATGTGCCTTCATTGTGTGGAATTTGTGGTCAACTTTTTTTTTTTTTTTTTTTAGGTAGGGTCTCACTCTAGCTCACTCAGGCTAATCTGGAATTTACTATGTTGTCTCAGGGTGGCCTTGAACTCATGGTGATCCTTCTACCTCTGCCTCCCAAGTGCTAGGATTAAAGATATCTACTACCATGCCCAGCTTCAACTTTGTTTTTGAAGAAATTGAAATAAGAAAATGTAAATCAAAACAAGAGATCAGCTTGCTCTTTAGACCATTCTAGACTGAAGGAAGAAAATTACATGGAAAACAAGTTCTTTTCCTTCTTGGAGTGAGCACAGTTACGCAGAGTTATGGTCTTGACCTACTCATTCATCTTAGTTAAAGAGATGGTTCGAGGTCTCTGCCCTTGGTCCACAGGTTCTTCTATGTAGACCTGGGGTCCCAGGAATGTTCTCTCCTACCTTCCTCGTGTATATCTGCTTTCAAGTTTATTTCTCCTTATTTATTGGGATAAACCAAAATCTTTTTTATTTTATTTTTAGTTTTTTAGTTTTTCGAGGTAGGATCTCACTTTAGTCCACGCTGACCTGGAATTCACTATGTAGTCTCAAGGTGGCTTTGAAATCATGGTGATCCTCCTACCTCTGCCTCCGGAGTGCTGGGATTAAAGGCATGCACCACAGTGCCCAGCTAAGCCCAAATCTTCACATATGTGTAATTCTTGAAGTTGAGGAAGGGGACACTGCAGCACATATACTTCTTCCAGAATTTTCTGTGAGACATGAGATAACCACTTGTATGTATCCTTTATTTATTTATTTATTTATTTATTTATTTATTTATTTATTTATTTATTTTTGGGCAAAACTCAGCAGTATATTGCTGTGTGAGTGTAGACACAACTTTTGAAAAGCCCACAGAGAAGGAAGTATCCTTCTTCTCAAATGATTTTTTTTTTTTTGGAAAGAGACAGAGAGAGGGAGAGGAAGACAGACAGAGATGGGCGCACCAGCAGCCTTTCAGCTGCTGTGAAAGAAATCCAGATGTGTGCACCCCCTTGTAGTCAAGTGCGGCATTGCACCCTTGCATCACTTTGCATCTGGCTAAACGTGGGACCTGGAGATTGGAACCGGCGTTCTTAGGCTTAGGAGGCAGGCACCTTAACCGCTAAGCCATCTCTAGCCCTCAAATGATTTTTAAGTAAGGATGAACATTGATAGCCATTTGATATTTTCTTTACTTGACAAATTTTCAATTTTATTTTTCTTCTATTTTCAAAAAGGAAACAGGAAGAACGAGTCCAACAAGTACGCAAGAAATTAGAAGAAGCCCTGATGGCAGACATCCTATCCCGGGCTGCTGATACAGAAGAGATGGATATTGAAATGGACAGTGGAGATGAAGCCTAAGAATTTAATCAGGTTTGTTTGTTTGTTTGTTTGTTTGTTTGTTTGTTTGTTTTTGAAGAGAGTCAGAGAGAGTGAAAGAAACAGAGAATGGGTGTGCCAGCAGCCTCTCAGCCCGTGTGAATGAACTCCAGATGCGTGCACCCCCTTGTGGGCAAGTCTGGCATTGCGCCCTTGCATCACTTTGCGTCTGGCTAAACGTGGGACCTGGAGAATCAAATGGGCGTTCTTAGGCTTAGCAGGCAGGAGCCTTAACTGCTAAGCCGTCTCTCCAGCTCCAGGTTTGTTTATTTTTATATTATATTTGCTGTGTAGTCTGCTCTCAGCAGTGAATAAAGTAGCTGTTCCGATTGTGCATGTTTGGCCCCTCTCTGTACTTAAGGGCCAGGTAAGCTTTATATCTCTTTTTTTCTCATTCTGTAAGTACATGCATATCCCTGTAGCCACTTGCAAGGGATACTTTAGTCTTTTCATTAAAAATCAGATAGGAAATGGCCAAGTTTTTTTTTTGTTTTGTTTTTTGGTTTTTGTTTTTTGGGTTTTTTTGGGGGGGTTTTGTTTGTTTGTTTGTTTGTGAAAAGCAGAGGAAAAAGAAAAAGACTCAGATTTGGAAGAATAGCTACAGCAAGGAAGGTGGCTGCCATCTGCACCCCATTACCTCTGGGGTAATTTTGTACCCCAAGCTATGGTAGTAAGATAGGTAAAACCCTTTCCTTTTATAAGTTCTTTATGCTGCACACTTGTAGACGGGACAGGAGAGACACTGACATGTATAACCCATAATTCACTTTAAATATACAAGTTTTTTGACATTTTTTTTTTAAGATTATTTTATTTATTTATTAGAGAGGGAGAGAGGCAACGGGCATGCCAGGGCCTCTAGCTGTTGCAAATGAACTCCAGACACATGTGCCACCATGTGCATCTGGCTTCCTTGGACCTGGAGAATTGAACCTGGGTCCTTAGGCTTTGCAGACATGTACCTTAACCACTAAGCCATCTTTCCAACCCCTTTTTAAATTTTTTTTCTTTCTTTTTTTTTTTTTTTTTTTTTTTTTGGTTATTTGAGGTAGGCTCTCGTTCTAGCCCAAGGCTGACCTGGAATTCACTTGTAGTCTCAGGGTGGCCTTGAACTCATGGCGATCCTGCTACCTCTGCCTCCCGAGTGCTGGGATTAAAGGCGTGCGCCACCATGCCTGGCTCCTTTTTTAACTTTTTTATTAATAGCTGAAATATACAAATTTTGATCTTATCCTAAACTCACATATGAGGTTCCTGGGCTCTACTTTTTGAGTATGTATTTTCTTTTCTTTTTTAAAATTAATTAATTATTTTGTTGACAACTTCTATACTTTCAGACAATAAACCGTGATATTTCCCTCTCCTCCCCCAAGTATGTATTTTCTTTAGATGATGTCATTCAGTTTTCCATGGCTTCACTGTGACATCTTTTTATCTAAATTCCCTGTGTATTGGCAGGCTTTGTCTCACCCTCTGCCATTCCATATGCCCACTGGCTTCTTCTTGCATCCAAAACTAAAGGGGAAATTGAGGGTTAGCTAACATAATGTGAAGGATCAACAAAGCCTGGCTGAGGAAGTAGGATTTACTCTGGGCCTGAAGGATACATAGAAATGAGTTCAGGGGGAAAGTAGTCTTAATCAGAAGAGGTTAGCAAAAGACCAGAGGTTGGAATGTGGTGTGTCTGGGAGAGAGTGGGAACATGGTAGTATTCCTGCTTAGGTGTACATGACGGGGTCATAGTATAGGACTTTGAGCTTGTGCATAAAAGCCACTGGGAACCCACTGAAGGGTCATATTTGCATGATCATATTTGCTTATTTACAATATGCCATGGGTTCTACAAGAAAAAAAAAATAAAGGATTTGGGTAAAGAAAGCTTAGAAGCCAAAGAGTCCAGTTGGCATGTTTCTCTGATGTCTTTCTGAGGATGTGGGCAGTGGGCAGGGAAAAGAGGAGGAAAAGTAGATCTGAGATGTATTTTGCTATAGAACCAACCTATCTTATAACTGAAAGTGAGCTTAAGAGAGCAATAATGATGAATCACGGGCTGGAGAGATGGCTTAGTGGTTAAGGTATTTGCCTGCAAAGCCATAGGATCCCAGTTCAATTCTCCAGGACCCAGATGTACAAGGGGGTGCAGTGGCTGGAGGCTCTGGCATGCCCATTCTCTCTCTCTCTTTCTGCCCCTTTCTGTCAAGTAAATTATATATATATATATATATATATATATATATATATATATATATATATATATATATAGTTTTTTTTTTAAATAATGATGAATTAGAATTCCACTCAAGCGACTGCTAGAAGGAAGGGAGGGCCCTTTTGGTATAGGAGCAGACCAAGGGTAGGGAGTTTAGCAAGGGTGATTTTAAATGCTGACATCACCTTCCTTGTCCATGAGTGCCTCTTTTTTCTTAATTTGGGAGTGGTCCTTATCATGATGACACTAAGACCAAGTAATAAATATCTGTCTGACATTTACACATACAGTGCCAGCAACACCATTGTGTCACAATCTTCTGACCACACAGATCATTTGAGTCCAGTTCAGTCCAATTTTAAATCTTTTTCTTTCCTTACTGAGGGAATCTGGTTCAGTCCTATTTTAAGTCTTTTATTTCCTTACTCAGAACAGGAAGATGCTATGTTTGCATTATGGGCTTTGTTTTCTGTCTTTTGTTTTGTTTTGTTTTGTTTTGTTTTGTTTTGTTTTGTTTTGTTTTGTTTTGTTTTTCAAGGTAGGGTCTCCCTCGAGCCCAGTAGTCTCAGGCTGGCCTCGAGCTCACAGCAGTCCTCTTACCTCTGCCTCCCTAGTGCTAGGATTAAAGCCATGCTCTACCATGCCTGGTTTGGGCTTTGTTTCTTCTCCTCCTCCTCCTCCTTCCTCTTTCTTCTTTCTTTTTCTTCAAGGTAGGGCCTCACTCTAGCCCAGGCTGACCTGGAATTCACTCTGTAGTCTTAGACTGGCCTTGAACTCATGGAGATCCTTCTACCTATGCCTCCCGAGTGCTGGGATTAAAGGAGTGCACCACCATGCCCAGCTGGGCTTTGTTTTCTAAACTAGCAAAGACATGTTGTATGGAGTACAATGAATGCACTTAGTATGTGTTATAGTCTGTTAGAGAGAAATCTGAAGCATGTCCATATTTCTAAGGCTTTAGCGCCAGTGCTTCTAGAGACAGCAGAGGCATCTGCATGATGGCACCTGTGCCTGATTGTGCACTAGTGCATCAGCACGGACTCCAGGAAGGCTTTCCTCTTCTGTCAGCTTTTATCTTTTCTTTATTTTTCTTAGACTTGACTCCTGAAATCAATTTGGGTCAATCATGGACTGTCTACTTGAGGCTTAACTAGATTTCTGCTTTGTAGGTAGATTATTTTCCAGATAGCTATCAAGGCACCATTCAAGTAGCTCAGGTAAGTATGCAGGTGTTTTGGCATCTGCTGCTTTCCATACACAATGTACATAACAAGAGTAATAAATAGCTTTATTGAATAATTAGAATTATAATCATTTTTTATTTTTATTTATTTCTTGTTAGAGAGAGAGAGAATGAGCACACCAAGGCCTCTAGCCACTGCAAATGAACTCTAGATGTATGTGCCACCATGTGCATCTGGTTTACATGGGATTTGGGGAATCGAACCTGGGTATTTTGGCTTTGCAGGCAAGTGCCGTAACTGCTAAGCCATCTCTCCAGCCCTATAATCAATTTTTTTAAAGTAGTAATTGTTTTGGCATATTTGTTAAGAAGAGACTCAAGTATATAATATTCTGAATTTAAGAATGATAGTGTTTGCTGGGCATGGTACTGTACACCTTTAATCCCAGCACTAGGGAGGTAGAGGTAGCAGGATTGCCATGAGTCTGAGGCCACCCTGAGACTACACAGTGAATTCCAGGTTAGCCTGAGCTAGAGTGAGACCCTACCTTAAATAACAAAAACAAACAAACAAAAAAAGTATTGTTACTCTAAGCCATTAAACTTGTAGCTTGTGGGAGATTTATAATTTAACCAAAAGTACATTTACCTAACCTACTCATCTAGGTTATTACATATTTAAAGTGCTTAAGAAATGAGAGCATGGCTACCTGAATTGATTAGATGTGTATTATAATGTGTAGAATGGGTAAGACATAGATTGGCAAAGAATGGGACTGGGTCAACCTCACATGGCTCATAATAGATGGACTCTTGAGTCCTCTAACCCATAGTCCTCTCCAGGTCTGCCATCCTCATCATATCACTGCTCTTCCTTTTTTATTTAACTTTATTCATTTGCAAGCAGAGAAAGGGAGAGTACGGGTACACCAGGGCCTCTAGCCTCTGTAAACAAACACAGATGCATGTGCCTGTGGGTACTGGGGATCCAACCTGAGTCGTTAGGCTTTACAGACAGCTGCCTTAACTGCTGCACTATCTCTCCAGCCCACTGCTCTTTCTTTTTTAAATACTTATTTATTTATGAGAGAGAGAGAGGAAGAGAGAGAAATATATACAGAGAGAATGGGCATTCCAGCACCTCTAGCCACTGCAAACAAACTCCAGACACATGTGCCTCCTTGTGCATCTGGCTTATGTGGGTCCTGGGAAATTGAACCTAGGTCCTTAGGTTTCGCAGGCAAATGCCTTAACCACTAAGACATCTCTCCATCCCCATCATTGCTCTTTTGTTGTCGTTGTTGTTTTGTTTTTGTTTTTCAAGGTAGGGTCTCACTCTAGCCCAGGCTGACCTGGAATTCACTCTATATTCTCAGGGTGGCCTCAAACTTATGGCGATCCTCCTACCCCTGTCTCCCGAGTGCTGGGATTAAAGGCGTGCGCCTCTATGCCCAGCCATCATTGCTCTTTCTAATGCTTCTCTTTAGCAAGGAGGGCCAGCATTAATAACAAGTCAAGATTTACTCCACTGCTTAAAATTTATAATCATATAGGAGTTTTCAGGTTATCAAACATTTTAGGAAGGATTGCAGGACGTTGATAATTACAAAAACAAAAGTGTTAAAATATTAAGCTGTGGAGCTGAAGAAATGGCTCAGTGGCTAAAGGCACTTGCTTGCAAACGTGACACCTTGTGTTTGATTCCCCTGTACCCACATGAAGCCAGATGCACAACGTGGCACGTGCATCTGGAGCTCATTTGTAGTAGCAGGAAGTCCTGGTGCATCCATATTCAATCTCTTCTCACTTGTCTTTCTCTTTCAAATCAATAAAAAAAATTTTAAATATATTTAGCTGTGAATGAACATAAATTGTTCAATTTGTAATTGCACAGCACCATTTCATCCAAGACAAAATAGAAGAAGATTTGGTGCATGTATAAATGCTCTAAAGTAAAAATCAATCATTGTGAAGCAAAGTAAATTATTATTAAGTGGATATTTTCTCAAAAATGTTTGGATTTGGCTGTTATTCGTTGTGATTTTCCACTTGTATGCCCTTTAAGCTCCCTTTTTATGCTGATATAGCTAATTATAGATAAAAATATTTGCATAAGCAAAGAGTAATATATGATTCTTTGAAAAATGAAATGGGTCTTAAAGGTCATCATCAAATGGGATATTTGGAAATGAGGACTATGTTGAGGCCTTTCTGAATATGCTGCTATATGAAACAGTTCACTTACAGTGATGCGCAATCGGAACTTAGAAACATAGCTTTTATGGAAAATAGCTTCTGATTTTATTTTTAGTTTTTAACCTCTCATTGAAGAAATTACTTATTTCTTTTTTTATTTCCCTTACAGGTAATTTTCGACTGACTTTCCCCAAGAGAAATTTTCTAGAAATTGAATGAAAACGTTTTCACTGGGTTTTGCCTGTAAGAAACGATGTACCCGGAGCACACAGAGCTTTTGACTAGCACTAACCAATGCCTTTTTAGATGTATTTTTGATGTATATATCTATTATTCAAAATGATGTTTATTTTGAGTCCCAGGACTTAAAATCAGTCTTTTATAATATCAAGTATAACCCTTAAGATGAAATGGAGCTTTTGATGCCAGGTGCAATCTACTGGAAATGTAGCACTTACATGAAATATTTGTTTCCCCCACAGTTTTAATATAAACAGATTAAGAGTACCAAATAAATTTCCCAATTAAAGACTATTAAGACTTCACTGTATATAAACAGATTTTTATACTTTATTGAAAGAGGACACCTGTACATTCTTCCGTCATCACTGTAAAGACAAATAAATGATTATATTCACAGATTTACTGGAATTCTTTCTATTAAAGAGCACACACAGTAATTAGGCCCTGGACAGTATTCCTCGTTCCCATTCATCTTTGCTCCACAGGCCTGAGGTTTGCAGTGGGTGTGGTAGGAAGTAGTTCACGCATTTCTAGTATGCCTCTGAGCATTGTGAGAAGTGTGTTTTCACCGGAAGTTTCACTTTGGTAAGCATGTGCACCTTTTTCTTTCTTGCCCATGCCTAGTACTTTCGATGGTTCTATGAATATGAAAATATGAAACCCAGTGGCATGGGTTAAGAACACAAAGACCCTTTAAGTTTTACACAAAACCCATGTTTATTGTTTCTGCCAGATTTTTCACTTTCTAATGTTCACTAAATGTCCACTAGCTAAGTATGCTAGAGCAGGTCAGACTCTCTGCCACAGTGAGCAGCGGCTTCTAAGCAATTGGTTAACAAACCAGATGGTGATACTTTAACCACTCAGCATCTGACCAAAGTGGTAACATGTTTTCTGTGGAAGCTCTCCTAAGCCTACTTTTAGTACCAGTTAAGTTTTTTTTTAACATATTTATTGAGAATTTTAATACTTGAACATACTAATAATTTGATTATATTCCATCCTATTACCCTCTTTTGACCCCCTCCCCTAGAATTTCCTGATGTCCTGTTATTAAAACTAGCATTAGATTATTAAAATTAAAACATGCTTAAATTGATCTGAGCCAACGAAGGAAGGCACTGTTTGCAAGTAAATTGTTAAAAATGGAACCAAAATAATAATCACTATGTAGGTACTTTTATTTTATTAACTCTTGAGTACATTTAAAATTAGACCAGACAGCATACAAGCTGAGCATAAATGAGGCCCTGAGTTCAGGTTCCAGCACCACAAAATAACAAAATAAAAGGGAAAATTAGACATGACATGATGTGTTGAGGCTGTGGCCAGTTACGTATCAATGCCAGCTAGACACTGTATCTATCACCAGTGTCTCCGGCTCCCTTTAATTTCTTTGGAAGGGAAAGAGGATGGACAAAAAAGTTTGATTGACTACATTGGGGATGTTACTGGGCCTTTATTTCCAAGCAATAGAAATACTTCTTGGAATTCCTGATTGACAGGTAACTTTAATCCCTGAACTTTAGTCCCTCATTTCCTTGGAACAGCCTGCTCATGAGTGAATGAGGAGGAAGATTTACAGGGGGAATTCTTGTCAGGGGGTCCCTGCTGTGGGCACATGAACGTGACTCAGGCGTGGTGGCATAGGGACTTAATACTGATGTCCCTTTAAGAGTTAGTATGACTATTAAAATGACTGTCCCAAGGCTCCTCTCCTCCTGCCCCACGCCCATGGCTTTTCATTTGCAGCCAGGCTTGGGGTCTTCTTTTTATTTTGGCTGTCATATATTCTTTCTACAACACAACCTAACCAACTGTATAGACTTTTTATAGACACATTTTACAAACCAAAACCACAGTGTACTACTACAGAGCTTTTCTTAAATCCTTTGCTCAGGTAGAAAATGAGGTATGAAAGCCATTCACTGCAGGATGTCCTCTTAGGGACCATGCCATACGGCCATGATATTCCCAACACTCACGTGACATGGTCCAGATTAAGTTCATCGTCTCATCCCATAACCCTACCGCTGTCTTGCATCCCTCAACTGAGGTCAAAGCAAACTCAGGTGAACAAGGCAGAAGTCCTGGACTTACACCTTCCCTGCTTGTTAGCTCTGTCAATCCCGTTAGAACTACTGTGTTTACAGATGCTGCTCCTTTGTCCCACACTCTTAACTCCACACAAGCCCTCTTCCCTCCCTCTGGACTGAGACGCTCCCTTCCTGTCACCCCCTTTCTGTACTCCTCTTTTGTCTCCTCCATACGGTCATCAGGATGATTCTCAAAACAGGCAAATGTGACCAGATCCTTTTCCCACTCAGAATTCCTCCCGTGTCTTTGTGTGCAGCTTCAGTTTTAAGAACGATCGTCTGAAAGTAGGATAACCTGTGTCTCGGTCCTGGCTTTGTTATTTGTGTGACTTGTCAGAGGACTCCATCTCCTTGAGTCTGTTCCTCCTCAGTGTAAAAGTAATAATGCCTACCTCATAGTAAGAGTTCTGGTGAGGATTCCGTAAGCCGCTGTTTATCGAGTGTTCAGCAGGGGCGCACATGGGAGAACAGTAAGGTTACTAGCCGTGTCGCTTCCAAGAGGTGTTGGGTGATGACACTATCTCAGCTCTTATACACCATGTTTTCAGGACCCTATTTATTTCCTTTGAAGCACTTTTCTAAGTCTATATTTTACTTTCTTATTGACCTTTTATTGATCTCTCTATTAGAATGTAAGCTCTCTGAGAACAGGGCTGTTTCTGCCCCCTGTTCTAGTCTTAGCCTTGTGCCTGGCATGCAGTGAGTGAGCACTCAATCCATGTTTGCAAAACACATGGTCAGAAGGTTCTCCATGATCTTGTAATGACATAGCCTCACTCTGCTGCTAGCCTCAGTGCACTTTCACATCAGTTGCTCCTTTGAAGTTCCCCTTGAGCCTCCTTGTCTTTGTATCTGTTGTTCTTTTTGCCTGCCTACCTACATGGCAAGATTCTGATCACTAGTCAAGGTTCAGCTTAATGGCTACCTCCTCCGTACTGTTGCCCCTGACTTACAGAGCTAGATGTTCATTTTCCTGCCTCCAAATTCTCACTGCACTCTGTAAATACCTCTGTGGAAGCACTTTATTGTATTGTAAAAAAAATTTTTTGCATGTCTGTTTCTGCTATTACACTGTAATCACCATGAAAGCATAGATTGTGTCTTTTCATCCTAATGTCCCCAGGGCCTCACACAGTGTCTGGCACAGTGCCTGGCATATAATAGCTTGTTAATAAGTATTTGTTGAATAAATTTGTGAGTGAACAAATAATCGTGCAGTTGTAAAACTGCTGGCAATGTATGTTTTGTCAAGAAAGAAGAGTACCCATTGGCTTCCAGTTTTGTTTTGTTTTGTTTTGTTTTTCTTCTCTGGAAAGGAGACCTAGAGAGCATAACGTAATCTCTTTGAATATAAGATTACTTTTTTAAATTATAAAAATAATATGTTAAATATAAATCTTCAGAAATGATTGCAAAAAGATATCAAAAGCTTTGTGATCTTTCAAATGCTATAAAGTCCAAAATAAATATTTGCACTATTTCCATAGTAAATGCTATGAGAAAATGTATAGCAATAAATTTTGAAGCTTTAAACATTTCTGTGTAAGTCATCTTCAATGACTTAATCCATGAAGGACATCAGTCTTCATACTGGGGTGTAGGATCTGAAGCTTTCAGAGCACATCCATGACAATACTTTCATTGCTACTGAGAAAATTCTTAGCTATTCATTGTTCTGGTATGCCTAGGGAACAGAAAGGACTGCCTTTTCTCCACAGAATTGTGAAGGCTGTCCTGACTTTGTGAGGCCCCTGCCTGTACCTTCCTGTAGGATTGCCATAGCTCCTCCTTCTTGCTCACCTTTACTTCTGTAATGTGTATGTCACCCTAATGTACACTGTATTTCAGTTCTTCCACAAAGTCCACAGGGGCTGGGAACAACCATCAGTTCCATCAGGATTTGCTAGGACTAGCTGCAGGATTGGAACTTGGAATGGGGGTAGGTGATCAACCTACATGGTTTAAAGGATCTGAAGTAAACGTATAGCTTCTAATTTTGGCTATGGAAAGGACTTACTGCATAAAGTGTTTGCTATGTGTGGCAGTTATTTTCTTGTTGCTGGGACAAAACACCTGAACAGAAGCAGCTGGTAAAAGGACAGGGTTTATTTCAGCTTACAATTTCCAGGGGAAATTATGGCAAGGAAAGCATGTCTGTGCAGACGTAGAGGACATCATATCTTGTCACATCAGCTGGGAGAAGGCAGCCAGAGGGAGCTAGCTTTGAACACCCAGAGGGCAGGACTAATAAACATCAAGGTCCACCCCAGTGACACGCCTCCTCCAGCCAGACTCCATCTCCCAAAGTCTCCACCAGCTGGGGATTAAGTATGAGGCTTAATCAAAAACACACGAGGCTATGGGGGACATTTTATATGTAAAATACCATACCGACATGCTGGAGAGATGGCTTAGTGGTTAAGGCATTTGCCTGCAAAGCTAAAGGACCCAGGTTCGATTCCCCAGGACCCACGTTAGCCAGATGGGGAGTTTCATGTATGTGCTAAGTTATTGACATTAAGCTGTTGGGCACAGCACAACTTATAAAAAGGCTTTAGTCCCATTAACTATTTATATGAAAACAGACACATCTTGAGGGGAAACCTATAGATAACAGCATGGCAGACTGTGCACTTGGTAATGGGAGTGAAGGTCTTCTTTCTTTTAAAGCCTTTGTCTCTCCTCTGTCTCCCTAAAGCAGTCACTTAGTTGACTCTTGCACATGAGGAAATCATAGCATCATAGATATAGTTAAATTTTTTAAAACTTGGCTAGGCATGGTGACACACGTTTTTAATCTCAGCACTCGTGGGTTCAAGGCCAACCTGAGACTACATAGTGACTTCCAGGTTAGCCTGGCCTAGAGAGAGACCCTATCTAAAAAACTAATGGGTCTTTTGGGTACAAACAAAATTTTCAAAATTGCTACTCTGAGAAGGGATGAATTAGTCACCTAACTCTGAAAACACTTCACACCGGGGAGAACCATTATTACTCAGCAAGTAAAACAAACAAACAGGGCTGGAGAGATGGCTTAGGGGTTAAGGAGCCTGCCTGCTAAGACTAAGAACGCTGGTTCCAATCTCCAGCGGTTCCAATCTCCAGGTCCCACGTTTAGCCAGATGCAGTGATGCAAGGGCGTAATGCCGCACTTGACCACAAGGGGACGCACGCATCTGGATTTCGTTCTCAGCAGCTAAGAGACTGCTGGCGCGCCCATCTCTGTCTTCCTCTCCCCCTCTCTCCCTCTCAAAAAAATAAAAATATTAAAAATATATATCTTTAAAACAAACAGCATTCCTAGAACCTCAAATTTACTCAGTAAATTCTCACTGTGTTAGTTTTCCATCACTATGACAAAATGCCTCAGATAGCCAACTCATTAGAGAGTCTTACCATGATGGAGGTTTCTGTTAATGGTCAACTGGTCTATGGTGAGGGAAGCTGCTAAGAAACAGAAAGGAACTGGCGTCCCAGTGTTTCCTTCAAAGGCAACACCCCCAATGACCTAACTTCCTTCACTATGCCTCTAAAGGTTCTATCTGCTAGTAACATCATGGGCTGGCCATCAAACGCTTTCTATAGGAGCCTTTGGAGAACATTTAGTCAAACCGTAGCAGTAACATGTTATCTTTGCCCCTGATTTCTCAGAAAATTCCATGCTTTATAATTTATAGCCATATTGTTAAAAATTGGCAGAAAGACAAGAGGAAACAGGCAAGAGTTAAAGAGGGAAGATATTCCGACTACTCAGGCAGATTTCTCTGTGTTTCAGAATTTCAGAGATTTAGAAAAGAAATACATGCAACAACTAGTTACACTCTCAAACATGCTAACTTAACTCTTGTTAATATGAATGTCCAAAACTAAATGTAGCTCCTGTTCTCAAATAAAAATGAAAACTTCTTATCCTTTTCATTTCTTCCTTTAATCATCTGGTATGTGGTAAACTATGTGTGTTAACCTAACAGCCATTCCCAGGCACATTGGTCTAACCCTTATGTTCCCAGTGAAAAATTGATGTTCGGATCTCTAGCATCCATTGAGTGTCCTTGAAAAGAAGTCATGAGGATGAAAATTCACTACAAAGCTGGTAGATTGGAAAGCTAGCAAGAAACCATTTGTTTTTTTGAGGTAGGGTCTTGCTGAAGACCAGGCTGACCTGGAATTTAGGGATGCACAAAGTGGCACATGCCAGCAGGCTTTGCCAGAAAAGTGTCTTTAATTGCCGAGCCATCTTCCCAGCTTGAGCAGGATTTTATTATTTATTTAGTTATGTGCTAGCAGAGAGAGAGAGAGAAAGAAAAGAGACAGAAAGAATGGTCACAGCAAGGTCTCAAGCTGCTGCAAATGAACTCTAGATGCATGTACCACTTTGTGCATCTGGCCCAATGTAGATACTAGGGAGTCAAACTCTGGTTGTCAGGCTATGTAAGCAAGCGCCTTAACATCTGACCCATCTCTCCGGCCCTTGAACAGTGTTTTAAAGCAGAAACATGACCACTGCCATTCTTGTCCATGAAATTCTGTGGCTACAGGGATAGTATCCATTGGAAGAAATAAGCCTTTATAGTCTCACTGTAACCCAGGCTTACCTGATACTTCCTCTGTAGTCTTAGGCTGGCCTGGAATTCATAGTGATCCTCCTACCTCTGCTTCCCACATACTGGGATTAAAGGCTTATACCAGCTAAGAATTTAGGTTTTTTTAAAGTATTTTATTTATTTATTTATTTATTTATTTGGAAGCAGAGAGAGAGAATGAGCATGTCAGGACTTCTAGCCACTGTAGATGAACTCCAGGTGCATGTGCCACTTTGTGCATCTGACTTTATGTGGGTACTGGGGAATTGAACCCAGATTGCTAGGCTTTCAAGGCAAGCACTATAACCAGTGAGCCATCTCTCCAGCCCCAAGAATTCAAAATTAAAAAAAATATATTATTATTTATTTATTTGACAGAGAAAGAAGGAGAAAGAGAGAGAGAATGGGTGCACCAGGGCCTCTGGCCACTGCAAACAAACTCCAGACATGTGCACCCCTTATGCATCTAATGTGGGTCCTGAGTAATCAAACCTGGGTCCTTTGGCTTTGCAGGCAAACATTTTAACCTCTAAGCCATCCCTCCAGCCCAATAATTTATTTTATTTTATTTTTATTTTATTATTATTATTATTTTTTTTTTTTTTTTGGTTTTTCGAGTTAGGGTCTCACTCTGGCCCAGGCTGACCTGGAATTAACTGTGTAGTCTCAGGGTGGCCTTGAACTCACGGTAATCCTCCTACCTCTGCCTCCCAAGTGCTGGGATTAAAGGCGTATGCCACCACGCCTGGCTAATAATTTAAATTTTTAAAACGTTTTTATTAGGTGTTTAAAGTTGCTTGCTTACAAATCAGTTAACCTATCCTTTGACCTTAGTCAAAAGGTGAAAGTTTTAATATTTATTTACTCTTAGTAAATATAAATTGACAAAGTGTTAGCTGGGCATGGTGACTCATGCCTATATTCCAAGCACTACAGGAGGCTAAAGTAGGAGGATTGCCATAAATTCGAACCAGCGTGGCCATAAAGTGAGTTGTAGGTCATCCTGGGCTAGAGTTCTGCTTCAAAAAAAAAAAAAAAAAAAAAAAAAAAACTTGGCAAAGTTGGTATATTTTTTAATTTATAAACTTAAAACATATTAATCTTTTTTCATATATCTTATACATTTCTTTTTTTTTTTTTCCTAGGTAGGGTCTCACTGTAACCCAGGCTGACCTGGTCTCAGGGTGGCCTCAAACTCACAGTGATCCACCTACCCCTGCCTCCCAAGTGCTGGGATTAAAGGCATGAGCCACCATGCCCAGCTACATTCCTAATTTGATGCTATCATTCTATCATTTAGAATATTTTCTTTTTTGTTTTTTTCAAGGTAGGGTCTCGCTCTAGCCCTGGCTGACCTGGAATTCATTCTGAATAGAGTGAGAGAATGAGTCTAGATTTATTCTTTTACATGTGGTTGGTTATTTAATTTCTCTAGCACCATTTGTTGGAAATGCTGTCTTTTCTCCCACGGATATTTTTTGGCCTTTTTGACAAAGATCAGGTAGCTATATAGTTACTACAACTTATCTAACATCTTTGAAAACTACAACATGTATCATATAGAGTATACTAGGGACTAGTAAACCCTTGTAGCAATTTTGTTATGCAAATTGAATTACATTTGAATTATTATTATGTATGGCACAATGCAGGCCTGGCCCTAGCCAGACCGCATGTCAGAAGAAACCAGGAAGTGGCTTCTGTGAACATGGTGCTCTGCACAGGTCCATGCTCGCGAGAAACCTGCTATGAGATGACCTGTCCAGAGACAGGCAGGCTGTCATTGGTCACAAAAAGGGGACCACCCCATACAATGATTGGCCAGCCAAGCCCCTTAAAACCCCCTGCACTTCCTCAATAAACGAGTTTTGCGACAGCTCGCTCTCTGCTGCTTCCACCCAACTCTTGGAGTCTGTGTCGTGATTCCACACTGCTCACCCCAACTTGGCAGAGACCCTGCCGTCCTCCTGAGCTGGCCTTAGGGGCACCACAACAGATAGTCAAGAAAATGGTAGAAATTATGAAGACATGACAATAGTTCTTCAACCTGAAGTTTAAAGCCTGAATTTAGTATATGATGGCAGAGTTGAAAATACTCAAACACTTGGTAATGGATATATTTTTAGCTAGAAAAAATGATTGTTATTACAATAAATTACATGAGAGAAGACATACAGAGGATTTACAGAAATGGATATACTCCCTGTCTACCTTTGTTTTTGTCTCTGTTAAGTATATTGTGGAAGTTAATAGCTGAATGTTTTCAATTACTCAGTACCCACATAAAGCCAGGTGCACAAAGTGGCCCATGTGTCTGTAATTCCTTTGCAGAAGCTGGAGGCCCTGACATGCCCATATACATACACACTCTCTCTCTGTCTCTCAAATAAATAAATAAATAAAAATAAAAAATCATTTAAAAGATAATCATGGAGTGGATAATGAAGATGTACATTTATACAATGGAGTTTTATTCAGTGTTAAAGAAAAACAAAATTATGAAATTTGCAGGGAAATGGATGGATCTGGGAAGGATTATACTTAGGTATCTCAGGCACAGAAAGCCAAGAAGTGCCACATGTTCTCTCTCATATGTGGATCCTAGCTACAAATGTTTGGACTTGTATGTAAGTTGGAATAAAACTCAGTAGCAGAGGCCAGAAAGCTACAAAGTGGCTATAAGGAAGGGAGGAGAGGAGAGGACTTCAGGGAATGGTATTGTATATATATATATGTAAATAGAAGAACAGATTATTGGGGGTGGAAAGGCTTAAGTGAGGTTAGGGGAAGAGACTGAGTAAAGGGAGGGTTAATAAAAATCTAAGAGGGTATGAATCAGCTGTATACAAACCTGCTTTATTGAACAATGGCATACCCAGAAACCACAAATTATAACTAGAAAAACTTTAGTGCCAGGGATGGAATTCCTTCCAGTGAGTTGTTGGCCAGGGAGATCCCTGATGCCCCTAAAACATTACAGGCTATTACAAAGATTCTTGGTTTCTCACCAGGAATAGATGGCAAGACCCTATTGCTGAAGACTCCACATGCTTGGGCTGCAAGGCCACTGGGAAATCTTGCTGAAGCTAAGCTGAAAAGTTATTCCATGTGGACCAGCTGAAAAAAAAAAAAGGCTGGAAAAAGCTACACTGCATGCAGTTCCATGCAAGAGAAAGAAGTCATCAGTGGAGATAAACAACAGTGGACACTGCCAACCTTAAATTTGGTCAGCCAGGCCAAATGAGCCAATGGGTGCAATAGTGGCATGGTTTTTATGGGGGAAACCAACTGCTCTCTAATTGGTCTGGAGGCCTGCTCCTGGGAGGGAATACATGTCTGATACTGAAAACCTATGTTGGGGGAGGTCATGATTCCTAGGTGTGTAATGCGTGCTGGTGTCTAGTTAAATGCAAATATTATGCTCACCAAACTGCCTAGTAGGCACTTCTCTTAATGGCCATACCCATATATTAATGTTACCTGTTAGGGTCCAGAAATCGCTGAAGAGACACTCCAGACTTGAATAGCATGAAAGAGCATAGAGAGTTTATTCTGCAGAATTAGCCAGCATGCTGGGGTCAACCACTCGTACAAAATGACGACCCTGGAGTGAGCTCACAGGCCCTTTTTAAAGGCACTTAGACAATGAACTCTATCATGATTGGTTAATTTGAACGATACAGTACTTGGGTGCTCTTGATTGCTTATAATTTGGCATGTGCAGGTTAAGGTAGGCCAACGAGGGGAAGGGCTCTAAAGTGTCCTAGTATGGCCAGCTATACATTCACCATCCCTAATTGGTCGGGGCAGAGGGGAAACTTAGTCTCACAACATCTCTACGACTTTCCAGGAAATGGCTTGGCTCTTTATTTCAGTTCTTGGAACACAGCCAGGCTTCTTGAGAAATTGAAACTTAGGCGTAGCTAGGGAGGTATCTTGCTGAAGCCTGTCATGGCATTCTTTCAATCCCCCCCTGAGAGCTGCCTTGATTAAGCTAAGAAAAACAGGCTTAAAATCTTTCTTGCATCCAAAAGAAAAAGAGACACCCAATTCTGAGCCAGCTGTGAGTGACTTTGGCCCATTCTCTCTCTCCCTCTCCCCCCCACCCCATCTCTCTCATAAATAAATAAAAAAAATAAAAATTTAAAGACAAAGTTGTGTATGTGTCTGGTGGCAAGAGATCCTAGGGTGCCCTGGTGTGCCCATTCTCTCTCTCTCTCTCTCACACACACACACACAAAATAAATAATAAATAAATAAATAAATAAATAAATAAATAAATAAATAAATAAAAATTTAAAGAAAAAGTAACATATGTGTTGGGCAGCAAGAGTTACTAAGGTGCCCATCCATGCACAGGTAAATAAAAAAGAAAAGGGAATTTTTATTAAAAAAAGGAAGGCTGGCTGGAGAAACAGTTCCGTGGTTAAATGTGCTTGCCTGCAAAGCTAGGTTTGATTCCCTAGTACCCACATACAGGCATGTGCACAAAATGGCACATACATCTGGATTGTATTTGCAGTGCCTGGAGGCCCTCTTGTGCCCATTCCCCCCTACACACACACACACACACACACACACACACACACACACATAAATAAATAATGAAAAAGTAGGGTATGTGTCAGGTGGCAAGAGATACTAGGGTGCCCAAACATGCACAGGTGAAATAAAAAAGAAAAAGGGAGGGGGGAGGAGGAGGCTGGAGAAATGGCTCCGTGGTCAAAGGTGCTTGCTTGCAAAGCTAGGTTCAATTGCCCAGTACTCACATACAGCCACAAAATAGCGCAAGCATCTGGAGTGCATTTGTAGGGCCTGTAGGCACAGTTGTGCCCATTCTCACTCTTTCTCTCTCTCATAAATAAACAAATAAATGAATAAAATTTAAAGAAAAAGCCGTGTATGTGTCTGGCAGCAAAGATCCTAGGGTGTGCAAACATGCACATATACACATGTAAATAAAAAAGAAAAAGAAAAAGGAAAAAAGGAATGGAGGAAGGCTGGAGAAATGGCTCTGTGGTTAAAGGTGGTTGCTGCAAAGCTAGGCTCCATTCCCCAGTACCCACATGCAGCCATGTGCACAAAATGGTGCATGCATCTTGGAGCGCAATTGCAGTGCCTGTGGAGGCCCTGTAGCGTCCCATTCTCCCTCTCCCTCCCTCCCATGCATGCACATGTAATAAAAAAGGAAAAAAAAAATCCAAAACAGGAGGAAGGCTGGAGCAACGGCTCTGTGGTTAAAAGCTAGGTTCCATTCCCCTTTCGTAAATAAAAAATGAAATTTTAAAGAAAAAAATACTGTATGTGTCTGGCGGCAAGAATTTCTAGGGTGCCAATACATGCCTATGTAAATAA
The DNA here is from genome assembly GCA_036365145.1 of Orientallactaga sibirica. Taxonomy (NCBI): domain Eukaryota; kingdom Metazoa; phylum Chordata; class Mammalia; order Rodentia; family Dipodidae; genus Orientallactaga; species Orientallactaga sibirica. Next base: position 24,931 of record JAEOAD010001412.1, on the reverse strand, counting down.
AAAAGAAAAAGAAAAAAAAGAGAGGAAGGCTGGAGAAATGGCTCCATAGTCAAAGGTGCTTGCCTGCAAGGCCATGTTCTATTCCCCAGGACACACATACAGCCTTGTGCACAAAATGGCGCATGCATCTGGTATGCATTTTCAGTACCTGGGGGCCCTGTTGTACACATTCTCTCTCCCTCTCTCTTGTAAATAAAAAAGAAAAAGGTCTGGGACCACATAGTTAATTCCAGGTTAGCCTGAGTCAGAGTGAGACCCTATCTCAAGAAAAAAAAAGTAAAAGATAAAGAAACAGAGGAAGGCTGGCTGGAGATATGGCTCCATGGTCAAAGGTGCTTGCTGCTTGCAAAGCCTACAGGACCAGGTTCTATTCCTTTACACATGCAAAGTCAGAAATGGGTATATCAGGAGTTCTGCAAGCTCCAGAATCAGTTATAAGTGAGAATCTGGCTCAACAACCAGGCCAGGTGAAAGAAGGATAGATGGATGGATGGTGAGCTTTTGGATTTTCATTTATCCTGTCTTGTTCTAAAAAGAACATGTTTTAAATTTTTGTGGGTTTTTTTTTCTTTTCTTTATTTGAACTGTCTGCCTGCTTCCTAGATTTTTTGTTATTTATTTATTTATTATTTATTTATATGTTGTTGTTGTTGTTGACTTGGAACTTTCATTGTAGCCCCAAGCTGGCCTGCAATTCCAATAGATAAAAACGGAGATCAGAAATGAAAAGCCAAGCGTGAAAATCCAGGCATGGTGGTGCCACCCTGAGACTACATAGTGAATTCCAGGTCAGCCTGAACTAGAGTGAGACCCTAACTCGAAAAACTAAAATTAAATTAAATTAAATTAAATTAATAAAATAAAATAAAATTTAAAAACCAGGGGTGGTGGCACACGCCTTTAATCCCAGCACTCAGGAGACAGAGGTTGGAGGATTGCCAGATTTCGAGGCCACCCTGAGACTACATACTGACTTCCAGGTCAGCCTGGAAACCCTACCTTGAAAAATGAAAAGACAGAAAGGAAGGAAGGAAGGAAGGAAGGAAGGAAGGAAGGAAGGAAGGAGGCAAGCAATCAGGCAAGCAAGCAAGAAAGAAAAGAAAGAAAGAGAGAGGCTGGGCATGGTGGCACATGCCTTTAATCCCAGCACTTGGGAGGCAGAGGTAGGAGGATCGCCAAGAGTTTGAGGGCACCCTGAGACTACATAGTGAATTCCAGGTCAGCCTGAGCCAGAATGAGACCCTACCTCGAAAAACCGAAAGAAAGAAAGAAAGAAAGAAAGAAAGAAAGAAAGAAAGAAAGAAAGAGAAAAATTTAAAAAAGAGATAAGAGCTGGGTGTGGTGGCACACACCTTTAATCCCAGCACTCAGGAGGGGCGCAGGGACTTAGGAGGATCCCTGTGATTTCCAGGCGAGCCTGGGCTGGAGGGATAGATATTCTGCCTTGGAAATGACAATAGCTAGGAGGAGGCTGGAGGAACAGCTTCCTGATTAGAGGTGCTTGCCTGCAAAGCTAGGTTCCATACTCCAGTACCCACGTGCAGCCATGTGCACAAAATGGTGCCTACATCTGCAGTGTATTTGCAGTGCCTGGAGGCCCTGTGGTGCCCATTCTCGCTCTCCTTCCCGCCCTCTCAAAAATGAATAAAAATACACTCTGAGACGGCATAGTGAATTCCAGGTCAGCCTGTACTAGGGTGAAACCCTACCTCAAAAAAACCAAACCAAACCAAATAAATAAATGTATAATCACAAGTTCAATAAATGTCAAACTTTGCAATGAGTTCCATGCATTTCATTTGTTTTGTTTTCATTCGTTTTGTTTTGTTTTGGTGTGTGGGATGGAACTCAGAACCCCAGATAGGCTAGGCAATCATTCTGCCACTGAGCTGCACCCCATCCCAAGGTTACTTAAAGTCAGATACACAAGTTGGCACACTGGTCTGGGGTTTGTTTGTAGTGGCTGGAGTCCCTAGTGTGCTCATTTTCTGTCTCTAGTTGCTTCTCTTTCTCTCTTACAAATGACAAATAAATAAATAAAATCTTTTTAAAAATCTGGACCAATGCCGTGGTGCACACCTTTAATCCCAGTAGATGTTGGAGGCAGAGGTAAGAGGATCTCAGTGTGATTTCAGCCGGCCTAGGCTGACCTGTAACTCCCTCTCTTGTCCCAGGCTGCGTATCTGACTTGACTTGTGTACTGGGGAATTTAACCACTGAGCCATCTTTTGAACCCCAGTCTTCCTTATTTAAAAAATTATTTATTTATTTATTTATTTATTTATTTATTTATTTATTTGGGAGCAACAGAGAGGAGAGAGAGAGAGAGAATGTGTGCAGCAGAGCCTCCAGCCACTGCAAACAAACTCCAGATGCATGCACCAACTTGTGTATCTGCTTACATGGGTCCTGAGGAATCAAGCCTCGAACTGGGGTCCTTAGGCTTCACAGGCATATGCTTATCTGCTGAGCCATCTTTCCCACCCCAGATGCCCTTTGTGAACCAAAGTTACTGAGAAGCAGCTGCACCTACACTTCTGAGGATGGAACTTCCGAGTGTGGACAGATGGGATGGTCAGATTCAAAGCCAACTGTCTAGAACTAACCTTAATCCCTGCTTTGTCCACCTCTGTGTCTGACCTAACATCCTCTTGACTGTCAGGTGATTTTTTAAAAAAATATTTATTTATTTATGAGAGAGAGATAGGGAGGGAAGAAGAGGCAGAGGGAAAGAGAGAACAGGCACTCCAGGGTCTCCAGCCACTGCAAACACTCCCCAGACACTTGTGCCACCTTGTGCATCTGGCTTACATGGGTACTGGTGAATTGAACCGGGGTTCTTAGGCTTTGCAGTCAAACACCTTAACTGCTTTCTAGAACTTTCTGGAAAGTTCGAACACATCCATGACAGCAGGGGATTGACACCTGCTGAGAGCTTGGGTCAGAACCAGAGGTGGGTACTACTTTCCAAGTCCCCTTCTCCACCTTCCTCCAGCTAGTTCACAGTGCCAAAGGTTCCAAACTGCCCAAAACAGCGCCACCTGCTGGGCACCAAGTGTTCAAACACATGAGCTTGTGGGGGAGCGTTCACATTGAAACCACAATAACCACACTTCACACTTATTTGGTTGGTTGTTTATTATTTATTTAGAGTAGGTCTTGCTTTGTATTCCAGGATAGTCTCAAACACTCTTCCCACCTCAGCCTCCAGAATAATTGGATTACAAGAGTGTGCCACCACACACAGTTTAACCATACATCTGAAGATAACATTATAATACATCTGCAAACCGAAGTAGATAATGGGTAAAATAATTTTTAATTATCTTTCTATATTCCTCTCTCTCAAATAAATAAACAAACATTTAAAAAATTTTTTTTTAAAAAAGAGCTGGAGTGACAAGCACGTTGGTACACACCTTGAATCCCAGGCTGACCTGGAATTCACTGTGTAGTCTCAGAGTGGCCTTGAACTCATGGTGAGCCTCCTTGCTCTGCCTCCTGAGTGCTGGCATTAAAGGCGTGCACCACCATGTCTGGCTTGTACTTCTTTTTTGATGGAGTCAAAAGACTGATCATGAGATCAAGTCTGAAAGACCTGGGTTGAACCTGGCTCTCTCATTAATTGTATAACCATAGGCAAATTACACTATGAGCCTCAGTTTCTTCATCCATAAAATGAGTGAATAAGGGCTGGAAAGGTGGCTTACTGGTTAAAGCACTTGCCTGCAAAGCCTAAGGACCCAGGTTCAACTCCCCAGAACCCATGTAAGCCTGACACACAAGGTGAGACATGTGCACAAGGTCACACATGCATCTGGAGTTCAGATGCAGTGACTAGACACCCTGACACACCAATTCTTTCTCTCTGTCTTATTGAAAAAAATGAACAAACAAAATGGCTTCCTTGCCAGGCATGGTGGTGCATGCCTTTAATCCCAACACTTGGGAGGCAGAGGGAGAAGGATCACTATGAGTTCCAGATGGGCCTGAGACTACATACTGAATTCCAAGTCAGCCTGGGCTAGAGTGAGACCCTACCTCAAGACAAAAAAAAAGGCTTCCTTGCAAAACCACTATAATCATTAAAATCAGAATATGACAAAGTGCTTTATAAACCTTTCTTTTTAAAAAGTTTTATTTAGGGCCGGGAGTGGTGGCGCACGCCTTTAATCCCAGCACTTGGGAGGCAGAGGTAGGAGGATCGCCAAGAGTTCAAGGCCACCCTGAGACTACATAGTTAATTCCAGGTCAGCCTGGACCAGAGTGAGACCCTACCTCGAAACACCAAAAAAAAAAAAAAAAAAAAAAAAAAAAAGTTTTATTTAATTGTTTATTTGTGTGCAAGGAGAGAGGAAGAGAGAGAGAGTGAACCCCAGGCAGTTAGGTTTTGCAGGCAGGCGCCCTAAGCGCTGAACCATCCTTCCAGCCCCTTCTTTGTCTTGTTTTGTCTCTGTGTTTCATGTTTTCTTCTAGCCAGTCGTCTGAGAGATGGAAGTCATTTGGGGCTCAAAAATCAAAGAAAGGAGATTCAGTTTTCCAGTTCTAGAATTTATTCACTGTGGAGCAGAAATCTTACATGACTGGGACCCAGTTTTCTTCCTTTACAAAACAAGCATTGTAGGGATGATTGCAGGTAATGTGAGTCATTCATTTACTTTAGCATAATATATGGAACACAGCAGGTGCACAATAAATGTAACAGTATCCTCCATGAGGGAGAATTTGTCAATGGTGTAAGAAGGGAATTGGGCAAAGGTAGATTTCACTCTCTTATATGGCCTTCTTCCCAGAAGTCATACTTTAATTAATTAATTAATTTATTTTATTGGGGGGGGGAGCAGAGAGAGAGAGTGGGCAGACCAGATCCTCCAGCCACTACAAACGAACTCCAGACACATGTGCCGCCTCGTGCATCTGTCTTACATGGGTCGTGGGGAATCGAACCTGTGTCCTTTTGCTTTGCATGCAAGAGCCTTAACCGCTAAGCCATCTCTCCATCCCAGTCAAACTTTTAAATTTCAGTCTTTCTTTAGAACATTACCCACTGCTAGCCAACCCCTCACAACAGAACAGCCCAGCCCAGCCTACTTCCTTATGGTATTCCAGGGACTCTTAGAGACACACTATATTTTATTTATTTATTTTATTTTATTATTTATTTTATTTTATTCTGTCATTTTATTTTGAGAGCAACAGACAGAGAGAAAGAGGCAGATAAAGAATGGGTGCGCCAGGGTCCCCAGCCACTACTAACGAACTCCAGAGGCATGTGCCACCTTGTGTATCTGTCTTACATGGGTTCTGGGGAAATCGAGCCTTAAACGTGGTCCTTGGGCTTCACAGGCAATCGCTTAACCTCTAAGCCATCTCTCCAGCCCAGTGTGTGTGTGTGTGTGTGTGTGTGTGTGTGTGTGTGTGTGTGTTTCATTAATTTTCATTTATTTATTTCACAGAGAGAAAGAGAGAGATTGGGTGCCCCAGGGCCTCTAGCCACTGCAAAGGACCTCCAGACTCATGCGCCACTATTTTTACTAAAGTGGGAGAAGTAGAAGCATCATCGTGTGTACAAGGCCACTCTGAGATTACATAGTGAATAGGAGGTCAGCTTTGAGCTTCAGCAAGATCCTATTTAGAAAAAACAAAAATAACAAAAAAAAGTTACTTTCACTGTGTCCCCACTGGGCACATGCATCTGGAGTTCATTTGCAGTGGCTTGAGGACCTGCTGTGCCCATTCTCTCCCTCAAATAAATTTCTCTTTCATAAATAAATAAATAAATAAATAGTTAAAATTAAAAAAACTTATTTATTTGAGAGGGATAATATGAATGAGAATAGGCCAGCCTTATTATGGATCACCCTCTGGCTTTTCCACCCTCTCGTCTGCAAAATTTCCTGAAAATTGGTGGCTGTTTTATGTTTTGTTTTTTAGTTATATACCTACTCAGTGTGTAAACACCATGTATGGGTTCCATCCTGACTCTCATCCCTGCGAATCTGTTTGTATACCACAGAAGGCAGTAGTATAAATAAATAAATAAATATAATTTAAAGAAAAGGTTTTGTATGTGTCAGGTGGCAAGAGATACTAGGATGCCCATACATGCTCATGTAAACAAAAAAAAAAGGAGGAAGGCTGGAGAAATGGCTCCATGGTCAAAGGTGCTTGCCAGCAAGGCCAGATTCAATTCCCCATGACAGATGTACAGCCATGTGCACAAAATGGCACATACGTCCAGTGTCCACCTGCAGTGTCTGGAGGCCCTGTTGTGCCCATTCTCTCTCTCTCTCTCTCTCTCTCTGTCTCTCTCTCTCTCTCTCAAATAAAAAAGAAAAAGGTCTGGGACCACTTAGTGAATTCCAGGTTAGCCTGAGCCAGAGTGAGACCCTACCTCGAAAAAAAAAAAAGAAGAAGAAGGAAAGAAAAAGGTAAAGAAACCGAGGAAGGCTGGCTGGTGGCTGGAGATATGGCTCTGTGTTCAAAGGTGCTTGCTGCTTGCAAGCCTACAGGACCAGATTGTATTCCTTTACACATGTAAAGCCAGAAACGGGTATTTCAGGAGTTCTGCAAGCTCCAGTATCAGTTACAAGTGAGAATCCAGCTCAAGAACCAGGCCAGGTGAAAGAAGGATAGATGGATGGATGGATGGTGAGCTTTGGATATTCAGTTAGCCTGTCTTGTTCTGAAAAAAATATATTTTAAAGTTTTGAGGGTCTTTTCTTTACGTGAACTCTCTGCCTGCTTCCTAAATATTTTTCTTTTCTTTCTTTATTTTTTAACAGGCTGTTGACTTGGAATATTCCCCGTATCCCCAAGCTGGCCTGCAACTCCAAGTGATAAAAATGGAGATCAGAGATTAAAAGCCAGGCATGAAAAGCCGGGTGTGGTGGCGCCACCCTGAGACAACATAGTGAATTGCTGGTCAGCCTGAATTTGAGTGAGACACATGAATTTTGTTTATGTACTACAGAAACCATCACAGAAACTGAATGCTTAATGATTAATCTATCAATATGAAAGTATTGCCATTCAAATTTATATATATTTACTCCCTCAAGCCAAACAAGTTTTGGCATTCATTTTAACTCATTAATTAAATGAGTGGAGTAGGATTATAGGTTGTATTTTTCAACTGTCACTCATTTGTATAGCAGTTCATTAATCTGCATTACTTGTATTACACATTTATTTTTTCCAATTTTTCTTTTTATCTGACATTCTCATTGAATTCAATATAATTGGTTTTGTTATTTAAACTTGAAATAAAAAGCAAGACCATGAGAACAAATGATTTCATAGTTTCCCAAATATATCCATTTTTAAAAAATGTTTCATATTATACATTTAAGCTTATGTTACCTAGATTTATTATAGTAGTGTCAGTCTGATAAAATTTCATAATGAGCAAATTAGATTTTACAGATTATTAATTTTTTGAAAAGGAAATAAGTGACAGGCATTTCATAGTGATGGTTCATTGTATCTGCTTTGGGTACAATGAAGGTTATTTTAAATGGATAAGTTTCCCTTTCGCTTCAAATCTGTAATAATATTACCAGTTATATATGCCAATTCTCTAATTTTCTTTAAAATAATATCTTTATTAATTACCCTGTTAGAGAAATTAACTCTATCTTAAGTGATGAAGAAGTGTGGCTATAGAGTAGAGTACAGCAAACACTGCGGGCCAACTAGGTGCACAGCTCTGAGAAAATGATCCTTTTAATGTAGAAAGCACCTGGTTCCAGTAGACACAAAGAGAATAAGTAATAAGGAAATGCATTCATTAACAACTTCAAAAGTATGATTGAAATGGAAGAATCTTTTTAGTATTTATTAAATATGCTTTAAAAACACAAATGCAAGTAATTGCTTTCTCCCTGAAATTTTTTTATCCTGCTCTTCAATCTGTGAAGAAATAGTCCAGAATTAGAGAAACCAAAACTATGCTGACAAAGGTGACAAAGGTGACAAAGCACTATGGAGGATGAGACAGGGAGACTGACCACAGTTCAGCAAGGCCAGTCTGAGCTACATAGCAAGTATCACACCAGTCAAAGAAAGAAAGCAAGACCTTGTCTCAAAATAAAACAGATAAACTAAAACAACCAAAGCGTGCAGAAAGATAGTGGTTTTCTCTAGGTTGATTGCTGATATAACTTATTCATATTTTTATTTACAAGACTAACCTCTTGACACAGCTTGGACAGGTTTTATGAAATACTGATTCTATCTTAAATGTCTGAAACAAGTATTGGGCCTATATGTATGACCAGCCATTTCACATTTAGTGCTGTCTTCTAGGTTTTAGGGATTTTTGTTTGTTTGCTTGCTTTTTTGCATGTGTGTTTTTGAATCAGGCCTCACAGAAATTTGGAGTACATAAGGAAAGATATATGTTCTGCTACTTAATTCATACCATTATTCAGGAGTAGATAAGACCAGGTATAGATGGCTGATGTCTTTTGCTTCTTTTCCTCCTACCTCTAAGCTGTTGGAATTTAAGCATTTTATCTTTTATTAAAACCCAATTCCGAGAGTGGTTAGAAAACAAAGCAAAAGAAAGAAAGAAAGAAAGAAAGAAAGAAAGAAAGAAAGAAAGAGGGAAGGAAGGACTCAATCTATCTTCACTTTCTCCCTCTACCTCATTATCGTAACTCTTCTGTTTAAAGTTGCTTTAAGATAACTAAGAAGAGGGCCAGGCGTGGTGTCACATGCCTTTAAACCCAGCACTTGGGAGGCAGAGGTAGGAGGACTGCCATGAGTTCGAGGCCACCCTGAGAATACATAGTGATTTCCAGGTCAGCCTGTGCTAGAGTGAGACCCTACCTCGGAAAAAAAAAAGATAAGTAAGAAGAGCTGGAGATGACTCAGGTTGGCCTAAGTTTGTTCCCCAATACCCAGGTAAAGCCAAATGCACATAGTGACACATATATCTAAAGTTTATTTGTAGAGCGAGAGACCCTGGCATGCCCATGCACGCACTCTTTCTCTTTCTCTCTACTCACAAATAATTTTTAAAATATTCCAAAATGACAACAAAGAAGGTTTAGAATATTGTAAAATAATGAACTTCTAGAAACAATTCTGAATTTCATTTATCATTATTTTCCATTATATATTACTATAACCAAGCCTGGTTTCAGACCTACATTTATTTTATAGTTGTCAAGTAATGCATAGTAATATATCTTTAAACCAAACCATAATGAAACATTTAGTTTTAAGCTTTCAGATTTTTTTTTTTTTTTTTTTTTCGAGGTAGGGTTTCACTCTGGTCCAGGCTGACCTGGAATTAACTATGTAGTCTCAGGGTGGCCTTGAACTCATGGCGATCCTCCTACCTCTGCCTCCCGAATTAAAGGCACCACGCCTGGCCAGATTTTTTAATGATGGGCTTTATAATGGGATTGTGATTTATTACTTCTCAATAATAATTGTCATGTTTCATTGTACAGTTTTCTATCAATCTACAAATGTTTTGAGCACCTGCTGTGAACAAGGCATCTTCAAAAATATGACATATACACGACATACTCAAGATATTACACTTGTTTCCTGTACATTGCATTGTCAGAAATTAGCACAGAATCCTGGCTCGAAATCTGTGCAATTAGTTTCCTTTATCTCACGTAATAAAAGGGCCCAGCTTCACTCTGACAAGTATTGAATAAAGCACCACCAGTGGCTTGTGGTGGGAACACTTGTAAGTTGAACTGTACAGTATTTCCTAGCTCCTCTTTGGTAAGTACCCTGATTTTAAGACAAAGATACACTGTAGGCTCTGTAAGGAGTACTTCCTTCCTCATTAATATTTTTCATTCGTGTTATCTTATCCTATCTACTGTCAAGAATATATATGCACAGAAACGAGTGATCCTGAGAACATTCTTCTTAAGCATGCACTGACATCTCTATATTTTTGTTTATGGAAATAACGGACCAATTTATCATCCTCAGTAAACTTACAAAACAGGATAATAATTATCAGCCTTGGTCCATGACTCCTGAGAGAAAGGTGCACAGGCTATTTTCAAAAGATGTGTGTGATAAGCACTATGCTTTAAAAATGTACTGTGTTCATTTGTTCATGGTGTGGGAGGGAGTAGACAGCTAGTAGTGGGAGGACACCCACTGGTTGTCTCCAGTGAGTGGTGTGTGGTTGTGAGGAGAGCTTGGGTGTAAATTTCATGCAGTCAGACCTTCCAATGAAGAGATGAAGGCCTCATTGGCACGATTTGGATTAACACTTGTAACTATTTTGCAGGGAAAAAATTGATAAAATACACCTTTTTGAGTCAGTGTCTTACTCTAGTGTGGGGTGTCCTGGAACTCACTCTGTAGCCCCAGGCTGACCTCAAACTCATGATGATCCTCCTGCCTCAGAGTTGTAAGTGCTGGGAATAAAGGCATGCACCACAAAACCTGCCTCCTTGTTTTTATTGATTTAATCTTTGTTCTTCAAGACTAAAATTAGACCCCTCTCAAGACTGAGTTGGAAAATTTCTGTTCTTTAATAAAATCTTCTCTGGGAGAATACGACTTATTATTACAAGTTCTAGATATGTTTGGGGGGTTTAGATTGGAAATTATATAGATTATTGTCGGAGCCATTTGATCTTGCCTTAACTCCAACGGGCAGAATGTTTGGCCAATTCAGATACATGCTGAGAATCTGGAAATTGAGGAGGAAGTGTTCCTTTGACCTAAAGGCAAAGATTTAACTGTTTTGTGATGCAGTTTTTCTGAGAAATTCTGTATTTACCATTTGTTTCCCCATTCTTGTGCTGTGGAAGAAGTATAAAAAACGCAAAATGCCAAAGTTGGGGCCTAGGTATTGAGACAGCCCTCCCAAGTTCATTTTTGTCTCTCTTGTCTTTCTTTTTCCTAATGTTTGGTCAGGTAGTGTTTGAATTGAAAGTGGGCTCTGGCAGATTATTCAAATGAAGATATTGGACCAATAATGTCTCTTCTAAGAGTATAGGAATCACTTCCCAACTCACTGATATCTCTGACCTTGGCAGTGTAAATTTGGTCAACTACCTAGGGAAGCAGTTTAAAAACTTAGTTTTTGACTGGAGAGATGGCTTAGTGGTTAAGGTACTGGCCTACAAAGCCAAAGGTCTGGATCTATTCAACCATTCTCTATCCCATGGAAGCTGGGTCCTCTGTCTGAAGTTCATTTGCTGCAGCTGAAGACCCTGATATTATCTCTCCTATTTGTCAAAAATAAATAAATGAATTTAATAAGAAAATTATTTAAAATAGCTTAGTTTTATAAAGGATGATGCTATTTAATCCCAAAAGCAATTCCTGGGGTAGATCACAAAGAAGCATCAGTATTCCTCATTCTGATTTTATAAACCAGGATACTGAGTCTAGAGTCTTCCATTATACCTGGAGTGTTTGACAATATGTACTTGAGCCCCAGTTACATGACTGTAATGGAAACCATGAAACACAAAGGTAAATAAATTTCAGTTCTTATGTGGCTACATGTCTATTTATATACTTGTCCAGTCCATACTACCTTTAGGGAGCATGATTCCCCTGTGGAATAGGTTGGAATAATATGAAATCAAGAAGTGTAACCTTTATAATATCTATTTATTTTAGATATGTATAAATTATCCCTAATATCTACATATGGTGGCTATTGAAGGAGTTTAAACCAATGTATAAACATCTATAAATATATGAGTTCATATATAAATATCCTGGTTTTCATTTATACAAATATTATATATAAATATATGTGATATATGTTATATATAGATTTTGTGAGGAGATAATATTGGTTTGTATGGAAATAGGTTGGTATGGACAGGCAAGATGAACTAATTAATCATTTGAAGTTAACATGTGTAATCTAAAATCAAAAATTCACTGAAAAGTTTTTCATACATTTTATACATATCATAAAATGGTCTTCTGGCCTTGTGGTTTTATGAAACCAAGCTATTTCTTACCTAAATAAACAGATATTTTCTACCTTTATCCCTAAAAGAACTCGTGAGCTCTCTTTTCTCTCTGTCTCTCAAATCACCTCTAAGACACAAAGACCAGTAATAGTGCTTTTAAGGCTTGGATGCTCATCTGTTCAATTAGCTTCAGATGCCTTCTGTCTCTACTTTCTTGATCATGACAATAACTTCTGCATAACATTCTGGGTCTCAGAATTAAATCCTTCTAATGTCCTAACATACATACTAAGTGCCAGCGAGCATTCTCTGGATCTCAGTTGAAGGGAGGCTTCTATGATGTCGTCTTTTCACGTGATGACACCCAGGTGACACTGGCCTTGTGTCTGTGGAATTTTCTTTCCCAGGTGATCTTCTGGAAAGTTTCTGAAAACAACTCTGAATTTTCTTTATCATGACAAAGGCCTGCATAACCATCTGTGTGTCTCTCTGCAGAGATAGAGCTCATAGGGTTTTTCTCTCATTTTCAAAGAATATCGAGTCCTCTCTTTAGCAGGACCTAATAGACATTTGCCAAACGTGTTTTATGTAATCGCTCAGCTTTACAACTATTCCCGGCATTTAGGCTATGTAAAGTCAAAGCTTCAGTCTGTTTCGATCGTAATTTATTTGATTTATTTTATTTTATTTTTTCTTTTATTTTATTTGTTTTTGCTTGTGTTTTTCTTTTTTCTTTCTTGCTTGCTTTCTTCTTTTCTTTCTTTTCTTCCTTCCTTCCTTTTTTTTTTCTTTTTTTACTTTGGTTTTGCGATTTGTCTCACAATCTGAGGCTGAACAGGAATTCACCATGGAGTCCAGGGTGGCCTTGAACTCTCTGAATTTTTTCTATCCTGCCTCCCAAGGGCTGGGATTCAAGACATGTGCCACCATGCCCGGCTGTTTTGTTTTTCATTTTCAAAGGGTCTCGCTCTAGCCCAGGCTGAACTGGAACACACGATGTTATCTCAGGCTGGCTTTGAACTCATACCTAAGCATGCCATCTGCCTTGTCAGTGCTGGGGATCCACTTGAACCACGTCAAGCTCAAGGGAAGTCTGATGGTGGAAAATCACAGATAAAATTCCTTCTGCCCACAAATTCAGCAATACTTATAATTGAACCGAGATGCCCAGGAAAAACATGAAGAGACTTGTCCCCAATGCTGAGAGATCCTGTCCTGGGTTAAAGGTGTAATTCTACTGAGAAACCCTTTTAAAGTGTTTCCAGGCAGTGGAATCACTGTCTGAAATGATATTTTCCATAGAAGCATAAAGCAATTATGCCAGGTCCCACTTCAACATCAGATTTGGAGTTTTAATTCTTTTGTGCATCACAAGGCCACAACAAATTCTCACTGTGGTAATAGGGGGGTGTTGTGTCTGACCATTTTTCATTCTGAGCAGTGTGAGAATGAACAAATGGCATATTGGCCATCTTTGTACCTTCCCTTGTGTGTCCATCACCACACCTGTCCACTGTGTTGTCAGGAAGGTCCTCAAGTCCTCTTGTGTCCGTGCTCAGGGTCACTTTCCAAAAAATAAGATAAAAGTAAAAAGGCTTATAAAAAAGGAATTTCTGTAGATGCATATGGGGTTTAAGATGCCCCCATTTTTTTTTCCTTTGGGGACTTGGGACACTCCACCATGTCTGCTGAGTTACCAGAAGGGTGAGCCTCAGGCAGAAAGGGTGCTCAAAACTCCTACCGAATATCTCAAATCCTCTATCAGTTCTGGAGGTCCCAGACAGATGTGAGCAGATGACTCAGGTGCTTGTCAGCGAGCCCCGTTTTTCTCCCACGCAGAGAGTCCCTGGAACACCCAGGCCTTCTCCTGGCCCGTCCGGATCCAGATTCTCTAACCTCGGGTGAACGCGTCGCGGTCACCTGAGGTTAGAGAATCTGCTCGTTCCAAAAAAAAAAAAAAAAAAGGGCCACCTGAGTTTGGACTGCTGAGCCAGGGGACAGGTGGTGCGCAGAAGGGTCTTTTTGGAAACGGAGCGATATCTTAGATTTCATGCCATCACTCGAAGTTACGAGCCTACCGGAAGGGGGTCCAAACAGGTCAAGAGTGTGTTTTCCTAGGAATAGCCCAGCACAACTAAGGAGATCGTGGAGGGCTCTCGGGGAAGGGCCTCGAGGAGTTAGAAGCCGGCCATTGGAGAGCGAGACCCTGCTTCCAATACTAAGGTAGAGAGATTTAAAAATCTTCCCGGGGCTTTGAGTCCAATTACTTGGACCACTGACTCGCCTGTCATTGTCGTTGATGACGAGAGGGACTCAGCTTTTCTGAAGTGCGCTCGGTTGTCGGTGCAGGACCCTGGAAGGAGAGGCAGAACTCCGTGACGTGCGAGGAGCAGTGTTCTTTTACTGCCCGCTCACCCAGGCCAGTAGGAACCTGATTCCTAGGCTGAAGGCCAGTCGCATTGTCATTCTCGCTTCTTAAGTTGCTTCTTTTTATGACTCTTTTACCCTTTTCATTTCAGAGGAACCCCTTGTAAGTGCCCACCATACGTTGGTACCATCGTGCCCGTCTTCACCCCGGCCAGGCGATGGAGGACGCGTCGCTGTGGGATGGTGAGCATTCCCCATGTTGCTCTGGTTCCTAACTTTTGGCAGCAGCAGTCCACCAGTGGTGGGATTCAGTGCCTGTCCATGTTGCCCCACGCCCTCTGGATTCTGCACACTCTCTTCTGCACAATCTCCTGAGCATTGGTGGCTCTGTTTGATTTTTGGTGGTGCTTGTTTGCTTTGTAGTTATAGACCCACTCAGTGAGTGTGTAAACAGCACGTGTGGGTTCCATGCTCACCCTCGTCCGCGCCCCTCCCCCCAAGGGACCCTGCTCCCTGGGGATGCCAGTTACATCTCCATGGGTATTGTGGGTCATGCATTTGGGGTAGCCGTCAGTTATCGGGGCGAGGCCATGTCTCTGTCCCGCCTTGTGGCTCTCACAGTCTTTCAGCCCACACTTGCATGAAAAAGAGAGAGATAGATAGATAGAGAGAGAGAGAGAGAGAGGATGTCTCAGTGGTTAAGATGTTTCCCTGGAAAACCTAATGATAAATTCCAAGTTCAATTTCCCAATACCCACGCCAAGCAAGATGCACAAAATGGAGTTCCTTTATACTGGCTAGAAGCCCTGGGGGGCCCAATCTTTCTCCCTTTCTGTAGGCTTGCAAATAAATGATTAAAATGCTTTCTTTAAGGCTGGAGTGATGGCTTAGTGGTCAAGGAGCTTGCTTGCATATGCAAAACTGTTAAGTGGCCCATGAGTGTAAAGTTCGTTTATACCGGCTACAGGCATGCCCATTCTCACTCTTACATAAGGAAACTAAAACAGTAAAAGAAACTTAAGACCATCATAGATGAGGCCTCCAATCTCAACCACAATGTATGGTACTGTGGATATTGTCTACAGAAAGGAGAGGCAGGAAAGATTCCTGAGTGGTAAGGCGGGGATAGAGTGGAAGAGCCAAAAGAAGGGTATGACTTCTTATAATGCAACTGCCCAGACAGAAATTGACCTCGATATTCATGACCTCACAGTGCCTAGCAATACCTTCACAAGACCCTCAAAATAGAAGAAAAAGGTGATGACATCAAATTAAAAGAGAGACTAATGGAGAGAGGGAGGGGATATGATGGAAATTGGAGTTCTAAAGTGGAATGGTGGAGGGAAGGGAAATATCATGTGTATTTTTGTATGTAAATATAGAAGTTGTCAATAAAAAAAAATTAAAATTTAAGAAAATAAAAGAAAAGAAACTGAACAGGACATGATGGCACAAGCCTCTTGTTCCATCTCTAGAAAATTTGAAGGAAAAGACCTACAGGAAACTGAAAGCCACTCTGAGGTTACCTAAGAAACTCAAGGTGAGCCTGGGTTGTAAAACGCAAAGCAAAAAAGACAAGGAACAATAAATAATACAGACATAGACTGCCAAAGGAGCAGTTTTTTGAGCAGAAAAACTAAAACACAAAACCAACAACACCTACTTTTTACACTTAAAACTAATAACATTTTTAAATGTTCAGGTTTCTATTTGCGGCAAAGGTATCTGGATTTTAGCAGTCCTTCTTCGGTTATGGTGAGTGTTTACATGTAATTTCCCATCAAACAATGCGCACCATGCAAATGAGGACAAACAGGATTTGCTTCTTGGGAGGAGAGTTCTCATGCCTACCAGATATTATAAACAAATTAATATAAATATTAAGTATGAATATAACCAATAAATAAGAAAAGCAATAAGTAAATGTATAAATAAATAAATATAATAAACAAATAATGATGACTATTAAATAAATGAATATAAATGATAAGATAATACACATAATAAATAACATAATAAATAAATATAGTGAAGAAATAAGGATAAATATTAAACACATGATTATAAATATTATACATGAATACATATAAATAATCAATTAATATAAATCAATGTATTAGCATAAATATTGAATGAATTTCTACGAATAAGTCAACATAATAAACAATAAATACTAAATCAAAGAATATAATTAATAAGTAAATATAAAACAATAAATTAATATGATAAGTAAGTAAATGTACTAAACAAATCAGTATGAATATTAAACAAGCAATTATAAATAATAAATAAAACAATAAATAAATATGATAAATAAGGATAAATATCAAAAATGAGCATAAATAAATAAAACAATAAATAAATATAACTAATACATAAGTATAATAAACAAAGCAGTATAAATATTAAATAAATGAATATAATAAATAACTAGAGTAAACAAATAAGGATAAAATCTAAATAAATGAATGTAAATAATAAATAAAAGAAATAAGCATAATAAAATAATAAGCATAAATATTAAATAAACGACTATGAGTAATAAATATAATGAACTGATAAGTATAAATATTAAGCAAGTATAAATTATAAATAAATATCAATAATAAAGAAATAAATTACTGTAATTTTTGTTGTTGTTGTTCTTCTAGATAGGGTCTCACCACTCTTGCCCAGGCTGACCTGGAATTAACTTTGTAGTCATCTCAGGGTGGCCTTGAACTCACAGCGATCCTCCTACCTCTGCCTCCCGAGTGCTGGGATTAAAGGTGTGTGCCACCACACCCGGCAATAACTGTAAATTATTAAAGAAAGAAATAAAGATAAAGAAATCTTAAAAGGCCAAGTGGCTGGCATCCTGGCTCGAGGCCTGTCCAGTGCACAACCTCTCTGTGTGTCTAATAAGTAAATAAATGAAAATACATATTTAAAAATACTTTAGTTATTTATTGATTAGAGAGAGAGAAATAGAGAGGGACAGAGAGAGAGGAGGGAACGGACACGCCAGGGCCTCCAGCCGCTGCAAACGAACTCCAAACGCATGCGCATTGTGTATCTGCCTTACGTGGGTCCTGGAGAGTCAAACCTGGGACCTTAGGCCTCCCAGGCATGTCCCTTAACTGCTGAGCCATCTCTCCAGACTGAGTTTATTTGTTTATTATTTATTATTATTATTATCATCGTCATCATTATTATGATTACCATTGAGGTCGGGTGTGGCTCTAGGCCAGTCTGACCCGTAATCCACTCTGTCATCTCAGGCTGGCCTCAAACTCATGGCCACAACCCTCCTCCTCCTTCTAAGAAAATTGACTGCAATTTTCTTATATTTTATTTTATTTTATTTATTCTCTCATTTATTAATAATTTATCATTTTATTTAGCTTTTTTATTTTAGTATTTATTATTTTATCTTATTATTTATTCTTTTATTACTTTGAAGTTTTATTTTATTTTATTATTTAAGTTTCTATTTCATTATTATTTTATTTTACCTTTTAATTTAATTTTACTATTTACTATTTTGTTATTGTTATTATTATTAATATGGTTTTTGAGGTCCGGTGTGGCTGTAGGTCAGGATGACCCAGAACCCACTGTGTGGTCTCAGGCTGGTCTTGAACTCGCGGCCCCGACCCTCGTCCTAACTCCCTCTCCCCCCTCTATTGGACATCATTTTTATGATACTCCAGGGGGTGTAAGGAGCAGCTCAGGGGGTGTAAGGAGAGGCTGCACTCATGGCTCAGCGGCTCAGGCGCTCGCTCACTCACCAGTGAAGCCAAAGGAGCCCGGGTTCGAAACCCCATCATCCTGTACCCACCGTCCCCCACCCTACGTGCACAAAGCCACCAGCATTGAGGGTGATGCCTGCGCTGTGCCTGGACCTGGACGTGGACCTGGACACCGCTGGACACAGAACAGAACAGAAGTCAGGAGGACGAGGACTGCGGTCTGAGTTCCACGTCAGCCTGCGCTGCAGCCACACACCACCTCGGGAAAAAAACTAATAATAATAATTATTATTAGCAATAATATTGGTAATAATAATAGTAGTAGTAGTAATAATAATAATGATAAGGAGAAACAAATAATAATAATAGTAATAACAGTCATAACAATGAAAACCAAATAATAGTAATAGTAATAATAATGATAAGGAAAAGCTAATAATAGTAATACTAATAAGGAAAACCAAATTGTAGTTGTAGTGGTAGTGGTAGTGGTAGTATTAGTAAGGAAAACCAAATAATAATAGTAATAATAATACTGATTTTAAAAATAATATAATAATAATGATGAAAACAAATAATAATCATAATAAAAACCAAATAGTAGTAATAATGATGAAAACCAAATAATAATAATAATAATAATAATAATCATGAAAAGGAAAGCCAAATAATAAAAATAATAATACCAATAATAAATACCTTGGGTGTGGTGGTGCGCATGTCTTTCTTCCCAGCAGCACTGGGCAGGCAGAGGTAGAAGGGTTGTGGAGATGAGTTCAAGACCAGCCTGAGATGCCAGAGTGAATTCTGGGTCAGCCTGGGCTAGAGCCAGACTCTAACTTGAAAACCAATATATATGTATTTATGTATATAAATTTACATATAACCTTAGCCCTAATCCTATTATGATATATATAAATTTACATATTTACATATAAGTTTTTTTTTGAGAGAGAGATACAGAGAGAAACAGAGAGAGAGGGAGAGGAAGACAGAGATGGGCACGCCAGCAGCCTCTCAGCTGCTGTGAACAAAATCCAGATGTGTGCGCCCCCTTGTGGTCAAGTGCAGCGTTGCGCCCGTGCGTCACCTTGCATCTGGCTAAACGTGGGACCTGGAGATTGGAACCGCTGGAGATCGGAACGGGCGTTTTTAGGCTTAGGAGGCAGGCACCTTAACTGCTAAGCCATCTCTCCAGCCCAAAATACAAGTATATATATATTCTGTAGTATATATAAATATAATATCTTTTCTTTTTTCTATTTCTTCTTCCTTTTTTTTTGTTCGTTTTTTGAGATAGGCTCTCGCTCTAGCCCAGGCTGACTTGGAGTCCAGTCTTTAGTCTCAGGGTGGCCTTGAACTCATGGTGAACCTCCTACCTCTGCCTCCCATGGGTTAAGATTAAAGGCAGATGTGTGCCCCCACACATGAAAGGAGGGAAGGTGGGGACTGACCTTTGGCCAGAGGCATTCAGGCTCTTCAGGAGGGAGGAGGGAGAGGGCCTGGGAAGAGGGAATTCCCATCCTGATATTGCTCTGTGCCCAGAGGAACAGCACCAGCAAGAGCAGCAGCAACAGCCAGGATGTGAGTCCACCTGTTTGATCACTGTCAGAAAGTCATCACAGGCCGACTTTTGCAATCATCAGGCCGAGAAAGTTGCAAGAACTAGTGGAAGAGGAGTGGGAGGGGGCCAAGGCGGGAGCTCACTCCCAGGTGATGCCTCCTCCCGCCCCTGCCCCCGCCCACACCCCTGGCCTTTCTCCTGAGGGACCACCCCCACGCCCATGCTCTCCATCCCCCGCCTCCCTCCTCTGGCACTCTTCTCCCTGCACAGGGCAGGGGATGCTCTACAACTCTGACAAGAGTCCCTTGGACTTGCAGAGTGTCCTCAGGGCTCAGGGCCAAGAGCACGCCTGAGGGCAGCATGGTCTCATCTGCCAGCCAGTCAGTGTAGCCTGTGATCACCACCCAGGGCTGTGGCGTCAGCTCGGACCCAGACTACCAGCCGCCCGCGGGCATGGGACCATGGCCAGAGAGGTTCCCATGGCTGTGCTGAGCCCCTCCTCGGCGGAATTGTTCTGGATATATAACAGTGATTGGTAAATAAAAACCAAGGAAGTAGAAAATGTTGGTCACAGTAATTTTTCTTTTCAAGAATCTTGACTTTAAAATATGAAGATTGGGGGCCTGGAGAGTTGGCTCAGCAGTTAAAGTCACTTGCTTGCAAAGCTTGCTGGCCCAGATTCAATTTCCCAGTCACCCATGTTAAGGTAGACACCCAGAAGTGTATGTGTCTGGTATTCATTTTCAGGTCAAGAGACCCTGGAGCATGCATGCTTACACACTCATACACAAATACTCCCATATGCAAATCAATAAATACAAACTTAAAAAGCCAAAATATGAAGAACAGGTAAGATCCAAGTGAGTCTGCCTGCCAATAATTTATGCTATAATCAGTAGTATAAAAGTAGCAAAGCAATGTTACATGTCCACTCTCACGGGAACACTTTCATAAAGCCAGGAGTATGAACTGTGGGACCAATACTATTGGTGGCTTCTTTCATGCTATTCCTTCTTCTCAAGCTACCCCAGTAGTATATTGTGACCTAAAATGTCACCACTACAGGCGCTGTCTATTATAACATTAACTGTTGGTAAATGAAGCTAATTTTGGCAGGGGATTTAAGATTGATCATTTCCTATGAATCTGGCACTGAGGAGAGCATGTGATTCACAAGTGATTTTATTGGAAAGTAGTTCTCCAAGGATGAGATATAGGAAGGAGCTATTTCAAAGAAAGAGAAGAACTGAGAATGACGAATAATTCGACAGGCCTCCTTAAGATGCTTTAGGGACTGTATTTGAGCAGATGGTGAGAGAACGAGAGGAGAATGGAAGAAAAAGAACATGAGAAATCTCTCCTTGTCTCCTCAACATCCCCTAATTCCTCTTAAAGTGTGTCCCTTTCTTGAATGAAAACTTTGCCCTTCTTTAGTTTTTTTTCTTTTTTCTTTCATATTCTGGATCAGGGTTCCAAAATGAGTTGGAAAACTAGGACCCTCGGTAGAAGGCCCAAGTGAACATGGGCTCACTTAAATATCTGACCCTGGACAAAAGCTTCTTGTGACCCTTCTTCCAATGAGATTGCATCGTTTCTTGGTTCCCAGAAATTAACCAATTGCATATTCTGAGCTGGGTAACACCTCCTTCCTCAGAATCACTACACACCTGTCATTCATCAGTTACTGTCAGTGGATTTTGACTAAAGCATAGACTGTATGACAAGTTCTCTACCAAGTGTTGGAACTGTTGTGATGAACAAGGCCAGTTTAACTGTCACAGTGTTCCAGACAGACAAAGCAGGAGCTTTCACCCCTATGAATCTGAGTTGTCCTTTGCTTTTGGAAAAGCTGAATTTGCAAAGGCAGGGGATTTCAGAACTCTTGGCATCATTCTGTAAATCTCCACCCCAGCCTTGCAGACAGGCATCCATCCTTCTGATGAAGCAGTTCAAAACTGGGGTGAAGGGACAGAGGAGGCTGCAGTGGCATCTCTGTGAAGGGAAGACATGGGAAGGCTCAGGTGGTTCCGCTCTACTGGGTTCACAAGCCCGAGAGTTTCTTTGTTGCTGAGACTGAAATTGTTGGGAGGTCAGGCAGGTGTAGAGGACCAGTGCATTGGGAATAAGTCGCACAATTGATTTTGCATCTACATCAGTTCTGAAAGGATTAGAAAAGAAGGTCCAGGGACCCAGCAAAGAAAGCCTTCCAGCATAGTGGCAGCTCAGGGTAGAAGAGCATCCAAGTTGGCCTCAGAAATCAGGTGAAATGGTGCAACACTTTTGTCCTAAGGTAGGGAGGTAGGTGGGCAGTTCTGTTTCCTGCATTTACTAGAAAGAACTTGTGAATACCAAGCCAGCTGAAAGCCGGGTTCATCCTGACTTGGAAGAGAAGGTGCTTTCCTGTTTGAGGATCAGGGAAAAGAAATCAAAACATTGGAGATGGGTTGGGGCTAAAAGAGACCGGGCTATGTATTTCCCAAATACTGTCTATGGCAAACTCCTCAAGCTCGCTGGGTGGATTCCCAACCAAAACCCACTAGAGATGAGGGGGCCTAGAGAGAGAAGGGGGTTTGGATCGCACAAATTGACATGATATGAAAAGTCAGCAAAAACCACTGGATGGCAGCGTGGTGTTCAGCTCTGCAGTGGCTGCCCCTGTCCCCATAGCTTGGGTTGAGCCACTCTGTCACCTCTTCTGAGTGGCCAGCAAGAAGTGCAAAATACCTCAGCGGGTGGGGGCTAAATTTCCATGGCAACACCAGGATGAACCATCTACCTGTGAATAACTGATTTCCAATCTGTAAAAGATGATAAGAATCACTGCAATGAGCATTAAGAGAGAAGAAAATCACTTAAGGAAAATAGAAGTCTTCCTACTCCTTGAGGAAACTTAAAGAACTTTCTCAAATTTAGTGGTATCTTTAGTTTCCCTGAGTATCTACTAGGGAAATGTTAATTTGAAATGATAAGAACAGAAAAAATAAGAAAAAGATAATAGGAAGGTATCAGAAAAAAATGCATAAACACGTAGTTCATCTGAATAAATATTTAATGGATTTTGCTTTCTGTGCCTAGCATGATACTCAGTCTCTGTTATTATACTAGATTCATGCGTCATTAGCTGTGTGACCTTAAATAACTTTTTTTTTTTTTTTTTTGTTTTGTTTTTCGAGGTAGAGTTTCACTGTGGTACAGGTTGACCTGGAATTAATTATGTAGTCTCAGGGTGGCCTTTAACTCATGGCAATCCTCCTACCTCTGCCTCCCAAATGCTGGGATTAAAGGCATGCGCCACCACGCCCGGCTCTTAAATAACTTTTAAATCTCACTGTGTCTCATTTTCTGCCTCCATGGCATGGGGATAATAATAGTTTCTACTTTACAATGTTGTTATGAGACTTGAGTGTGTACTTATAGCAGGTCTTGGGTCAATGAATATATAAGTTGATATCATTTTAACTTTTGACCTTATGATTATTATTATGCCTGCTAGTTGTTGTTGATTCTGGAATAGATACTACCTTTCAATTTTTTAAACTGTGTAGAGAAACTACAGATGAGGTGGAAAAGGTTATATTTTCCTTTTTGAAATTTTGTTTGTGTTAGAAAAGAGCCCGGGAAATGGCAGCACTAGAGAGGTCTTATAGGTATTATCATTTTCAATTTCAATGCAGCCCTTAGGAAAATGGAAAGAGTGGATCTAGTTGAGTCACAGGATCCAAGTCAAGCCCTGTTGTTGTTTAAACTCTCATCAAGATACAGGAACAGGTGGACATCTGTAAAATGTTTTGGGGTCACAAGTGAATTAGTTTACCTCAGACACAGCCACCTCTTTTATGACTTCCATGCAACTCTGAAAAACAATCTCCGGCCTGTGACATGTCATAGACCAATTTTCTTTGTGGACTCTGCTCATTTCAACTCACCTCTGTCTATTGATTGCTTAAGTTTCTCATCCAAGCAGGATAACTACGGGAATTCATGTTTGGAATAGATGTATCAGTGCTTATGTTTCGTGGAATATTATTTCAATAGGTGCTGGGCAGCATGCTGTATGCAGTCAAAATTACTGCTTTGTCTGGCATTGTGTATTAATTTTTATTTTTTGAATGCCAACAAAACTGTCAGTGATCATTCAGTAGATCACACAGTTTCCTTGGCAGCCTAATAGAGATGAAAGGGAGTGAGAGGAGGGGTCAGAAACCTTGGTTGGAAACTCTACTGGCATCCTCTATGGACCCTTACTCCTTTATTCCAATGTTCTTGTCCTTGTGTTTCAGTGACACTGATTTAAAAAAAAATTTTTTGCAAGCCACCTCACTTTCTCTTTGTAGGTAATTCTATTACAGATTAATAAATTAATTAACTGCGTGGTGTAAAGCAAGTTGATGAGAATGTTTTCTGGTTTGTATAATGGAGCCTGTCGATATCTACTCTGGCTCTCTCACCTGTTCTCATGCACATCATATAAGACAAGTCTCTTAAGAGCTTTATCAATCCTGAAAGTGTAGTGTAGTTTCAAAGAATTATTTTCAATATTAGAAAATAGCTAAAAAATGGACATGTATAATGTTAACATGATTTAACTCTCACCTTCCCTCTTATAAAGAGGGAGTCCCCTGCTATAGAGTTTCATGCTGGAGTATTACTTCTGCCCACTTGTAATCAAAATCTTGCATAGGTCCTGTCTGCTCCAATATATACTATCCATGTATGTCCTTCTTTGAAATGACATGTATTTCATTTCCTTATTTCATATGCTTCTTCTTAGATTTCCAAAGAAATAGTTAGCAAATTAGTTAATTCATGATGACATCAGTTCCTTGCTCTATTTAAACGTGGGAACACAAAGAGGAGGT
The DNA here is from genome assembly GCA_036365145.1 of Orientallactaga sibirica. Classification (NCBI taxonomy): domain Eukaryota; kingdom Metazoa; phylum Chordata; class Mammalia; order Rodentia; family Dipodidae; genus Orientallactaga; species Orientallactaga sibirica. The sequence goes on along the minus strand of JAEOAD010001412.1, from coordinate 486 downwards.
CTTGCTCCTTCCCTTAGGACACAGCTTGATGGGAAAGGCAGAGAACTAGGCTAGACATTTATCTAATAGGTATCAAGAATGTAAATCATATGTACAGTGGGCTGCTGGAACCACAAAGGCTAAAGTGACTGCACGTGAGAGAATGTTTGCCAGAGACCTAATACCTGAAAATGATTGTGAGGACTTTCTGGGTGGGAGGGAACAGAATTCTAGGTGGTAGTAGCCAAAGAAGGGGAAAAGAAGCATTTTGGTGTATCTGAAAAATCGTGTGTCAGGGAATGAAAAGCAAGTTGTAAGTGTGACAAGAAATCTGAGGCCAGATAATGAAGTTCTTGTATGTGATGGAGAAGCAATCACGACTTGTTAATAGGGCCTAACATGATTAGATTTAAAGTCCAAATTATAGCAGTGAGTAGTTGGACTGTAGGCAAAGAAAGCACTTAGGAGGCTGTGGTAAAATTCAGGCCAGCGGCCCCATTTTGTAAT